>JAYKKI010000102.1:2330000-3072500 GCA_039881145.1 Druceiella hillmani
ATTTTATTATGGATAAATTAGTTGAACAAAAGTTTGCTTTTAATTTTGTGTTTCAAATGAAATTTCTTGTGACAAATTATTGTTAAAAAGTGCCCATAGTGACTCGACTATGTTGCAAACACAAACATACGAGTGGTAGAAATCTTTCAAAGAGGGGAGTGAATTGGTTGAAGATTTCCTCATCCCGGATGGTCTTCAACATCTTCACCTGACGATAACATGGAAAAAATCAAACAATTAATGCTTGAAAATTTATCATTTCAGTATTAGAGAGTTGTCTCAAGAGTTGCCCATTGATAATATGGTTGTTAATGGCATTTTAACCAATGTTTTGTGCATGAAATGTGTTACTCCATTTGCCACGTTACTCCGTATTTCTCATTTGCAAATTGCCACTCTGTGGAACCCGTTTTGACTCGATTGAAGACATCAAATGGAATTCACAGTAGAAATTAAAAGTCATACAAGTTTCGGTTTACGAGAAGTGTATGGAAGAGTGGGTGCTACGTTTTGCACAATTGTATTGCAAGCAATAGAGTTACTTTGAAGGTGACCAAATAATTTTTGATGAATAAACTTAAATTTGTGTGTTATTTAACAATTCTGGGTAGTTTGTTTAACAGAAGGTTTTACGCATTATCCATTTGAAAAGTGTTACCATTATAAATTAAATATAAAAGTATATCACAATAATTGAAAACGACAATCTACAACCTTAGATCATTTTAGAAAAACACTTATTTCCTATATTTTACATATCTAGCATTCCTGTATCACATAATTTGAATAATAAATAAAGTTGAATTCTCAGGATGTTTTCGTCTGTGTCTCCATCAACTTCTTAGCATATTCAACTATACTAATCATGCCGTAGTTCCGGCTGGCTATTCTCAAATTGTTGCCACAAACATTCTCCATATTAATGTGAGCATTGTGCAATTCTGTAATCTGCGTTGAGCATGCAGCAGCCGAATCACCTGTTGCACTAAGAATTCCAAACCTGAAGACAAAAATGTTGTAGTAAATAATTGTATGGTTTTGAATGATGTTCTACATAATAGCATATAAATGACATTATGAATTCTGTTTCAAATTTTTAATGTTGTTTTCAGCATTACATTTTCTAAGATCTATGATGCTTAAAATATTTCTTAATAAGTTGTTCAAAGTGTGACCACATTGACAACTGATGTGCAGGGATAGTACCTACATTTTTTTAACAAGTGTCTACAACTGTTTGCAGGTCACTAAAGCTTCATATGCTAATAGGAATGATGGAAGTTACTATAATAGCAGTCCTATAAAATTAGAGGTTCCTATAATATCATTGTGCAATGTGTTTATTGTTCTAACAGCTGCTTTTTTCATACCTGCCGATGCAGAGGTATGCCTTTTTCTTCGGTAATGTGTCTAACATTCTTCTCTTTAATGTTAACGACTAAAGATATATTTAGCATTTTTTTACATTTCAGTCTGAAGAAGGTGATAGAGGTGACAAACATTTTTGAAGCCATTTCTCAAATATTGCTTAAGAAGATGTCAATTTGTCATTAAATCTCAATCGTAATATATTTTAAACTGTTAATAAATTCTATGCCCGGGTTATAAACGGAGAATTCCCCCACATGCAATAAAACATACATAAACAGGGCAATTTGACAAAAGTACTGCGAGATAAACCCATCACTTAAGGTAGAGCATTATGGCAGATAAAAGAAGTTTTGAAGTAATGATGGAAGGGATCAGTGTTGCTGATGAGTGATTTTAATTCGGCTTTATAAGTAATCTTTTCGTATAAAGACAACCTGAACTAAAAAGTTCACCGACCTACAGCTGAAAACACAAAATGAAGGATAGTCCAAATCAGTCATTAATATAGGCTTTGTCAACGAATGTTCTTACATGAAATGAACTTTTATGCCTAGCATGCTTTTGATACCATCGGAATTTTCCTTCGAAGTTAAGAGTTTTTTGGTCCCCCTCTCTTTTTATTTCTCAATAACAAGTTTGAAAAAGAAAATGGACCGGGACTGACTTCAAAGAGAGCTGTTCCAGAACAAGAACGTCCAACAGCTAGATTGCTCTAGCAGCGACTGGAGAGTGAGATCACAAAGCTATCAACAATGTGATCCTATAGACTAGAAAGAGATTTAAAGAATGATTTGTGTGGTATCTCCATTTTGCAGTCTTAAGTTAGACTATGCTCAAATCTGCAGAGATTCTTTTCTCAGTTAACAGCATCATTGTCTTCTGCCTTATTTCAAATCCCAGAGAAATAAAATTGTGAGCAGATATTATCAAATAGTGCGAGCACCAATATTGCAGCACAGACATACATTTTTCACTATGTTGAGACTTGATTCTTATCCTTCTATTTCTTTTTTGCCCTTTCTTTGCTAACTAAATTAACAATTAGATGAATAAAGCAGCCAATCATAGACAAAGAGTTGCATTTTTAAACACATAGCAAGCAACACTTACCAAAATTCATTTCCTGGTTGTGCATTTCCATCCCAAGCGTACGTCTCAATCAGCAGCTTGTTGCTGTGCTCGCCTGTGAGACGTGACGAAGGCTCCCTGTTAGATACGTGCACTCTCACACCACCTAGCTTGTGTTCTTTGTCTGGGAACTGGTAGTCGTCCCGAATCTGAAAATTGTAATGGGTATATTGCTTTTTACATATGTAATTAATTTTTAATTGCCTATTTTATAAAACACCTTGAAAAATAATTATATTTAAGGATGTATAAACGCACCCCTCACCTCCTCAATTAACATACCTTCACTTAAGTAAAGGTTCCTTTTTATCTTTAAAAACTTTGATGTTTGTTACCCGCAATAGAATATATCGACAAAGTAATAGCTAACCCCACAAAACTCGCTTTGCAACAGTTTACAGTGATTAGTAGTATTATTCTGATAATGCCATCATGCATATCCACAATTAGGAGACAAAAAAGGGAACGCCTCTTAACAAAACATTCAATACCATACTGATCAAGACACCCACAAGAAAGGTAAGCTGGTGCAAATTCATAGACAGGGAATAGGCCAGACATTTTCTCCTGTGTGCGCGTTTTTTACCGTGGGTAAGGTTGTACGAGAGCAAAACATTTTGTCTGTGTTAACAAGGCGCATTACAAAGACAGCCCGCAGGCAGCTTTTTTACTTCGATGGGATAGTCGCAAACTGGAATTCAAACAGAGACAGCTTCGTGTATACTAATCACTCATTTGAAAAGAAAAGGATGAAGAGATTATTGGTTCCATCCCATTAATGGCGGCAAATTAAGGATGGGAAAATTTTATATTTTGAAGGTTTAAGAAATTCAAATTTATGTTAACACTGATTAAAATTAATTTGGTTTTTATTTACAAGGCTTTTCTGTATATAATAAAATGATTTTTCAATTGAAAGGTTTTTCTTTTTAATAACCCTTTTATATTATATAAATAAACATCAATATACGCCCACATGTGCGTGCCAACTAGCGTTGCATCTCTTTCCATCAGTGTCGAAAAAGTTTTACAGAGTGTCCCATCTATTTATGCAGTAAATTATATTATCTATGGATGTGATTCTGGATCAATGCAACTCAATACACTGACAGTGCCTGCATACTTCCAGTAGACAGTTTTGCGCCAGTGTGTGCACTTTCCTATGCTTCAAAAGGAGTCCGACAGTTATCAAGCATTGTGTAATACTGTGTTTTGACAGTTTGTATAGTGAATTTTAATAAGATAAAAAAAATTAAACTAATATTTTATTAAGACATTCTTTTTAAAATTTGTTTGTTCCCCGACAATCGCGTGTTAATATTGTTCAATAAATTTTTTTTAACTTATTACCAGTATTGTAGTCATTGTGAACAAAAAGTAACTAACTACACTTGAATAATTTATTAAAACTTGCACTAGTGAATGGACTGTACCAGTGGATGGATAAATGGTGGTATTTTTCCATCCACTGGTACTGTGGATGGAAAAATACACTGGTTGGCTAAATCGTGCTTATGTGCATAACTAAAATTTTGGGTAGTTGACCAATCCGTATGACAAATTTTTTGACAATTGGGCTTCACTTATTGGGTTTTGCAGTTTTTTACTTTATCTATTTTCTTGGTTTTAGCAACCCTTTTACTTATAAAAATAATAAAATTTATTATTTTTATAAATTTTATTTATAAAAATAATAAATTATGGATTTTTAAAATTCATGAGTATATTTGTGTAGCCTGTGAAAGGTAATTTCTGAAAATTGGACATTAGTGTGTTTTTCTGTTAACGTTTCATTCACTGGTACACTCACCATATTTATTTAATTTTAAAATTTATAGGGAATAAATTATTTGAAATGTATTTTAAATAAAAACTCATCATATTTTTCAACAGAATCAATCTTTAAATTTCTGAATTGATATTTCTGTTTTATATCTCATTAGTTGACAAAAAAATGAAGAAAATGTATAATTTTTAATCAAATGTTTGGGAATTAATCAAAGCATTATGCTTAATTTAATTTCAAGAAAAGGAAAAGTACTAAATATAAATCTCCTATACCTGAACTTTTGACGAATATTTTGAAGGTTAGAAGTCATAAAATATAAAAAGAAAGCCACCATCCTCTTAAATCTTATAAACCAGATTACACTCCCCCAACAGGTTATCACATTTACATCATTTTGATAGAGTATTCCGATAAATCATGTCATTTTTCACACTTGCACTTACCTCATTTCCGTCGCTGAATTTGAAATAAGCAAAGTGAACATCAGAAATGTTATGGATGTTATGCTTCAAATATTTTAATCGCTGCGCAAACACCTCCGCGAATATGTCTTGCTGCTGGTCATTATTTTTCCAAACTCCAAGACCTATTCCAACCTGTCATTAAAAATTATTTTCGTTATATTACAACATCTTCAGGTAGGCAACTAGCAAAGATTGAAAACTCTTAGGAACTTCCAACAGCATTTAAATATTATACAAAACAATAGCGGATGCCGGGTTTGTGCAGGTATTTCCACTGCTTACGTTAGTGAGTTTATTGTAGGGGAGCGGTGTAGTTTTTATTATATTTTCGAAAGCTATACAATATACAAGTGTTTTAGTGGGGATAATAAATTAAATTGATGTTATTCTATGAGGTTATACAATGCAAATGTTCCGGTGTATGTAATAAATTAAATGTTATTCCAGTAATATATGTATACAATAGCAAGGTTATCTGATGGTTGGAACAAGGTTATACAACTAATTATACATATTTCCCAATTATATTATTAAAAAGTTGTAAAAGCCTTAACTGGAAATGTGAGTAGTAGCAAAATTATTTTTGCGTAATGAGAAGTTGCCCTTTTCTAAGAAGATAATTTCTAAAGTTTCTAATAAGTTTCTAGATACAGCACAGTTGGAGTTAGACTAAGACTGTAGGTACCATCTAATATAGTAGTTAATCTAATATAGTCACGGTGATGACTATATTAGATTAACTGTTGTCTGTTCACAAATATTAACTTTAGTCTATTACAGTGAAAAAAAATTATAGCATAGAATTTTTAACAAACAAAAAAGTGTGAACAAGTTAGACACTTTACAAAACCTAGTAATGATCCATTATTCATCATCTTGTGTTTTAGCCTTACTTCAGTTCTGTATAAGTCAAGACATAGACAACTCAAATTTATCTATTGCAGAAGCAATTGAATCAGAATTTTGTATATGAGGCTGGTTGGGGAAATGTGATCAGAATTAATGAGACTAACACATAGTTTGAAAAGTTATGTCATATTTCTTCTTACAATGTGTTAGATAAAAAGTATAGAATACATTACAAAAAGTAAAAATATTGTTGCAGATAATGACATTCATATTTCATTCAAACAAATACAGCAGGGATAGACAAATTCTAGTGCAACATATATCAATTATTAGGAGTAAAGGTAGAGAGGAATACGAGGCAGCAAAGCAGTCATGTTCAATCGGGTTAGCCAGCGTATCTTGAAAGTAAAATAATCCAAATGACTACACGAAGCACGATAACAATTTAATTGTAAATTGATTTTAAAACTACTCATTTTTAATTGTTTAAACTATCTGTTAGTAATTCTTAACCGTTTTAGTGCCATTGTTTTTTACTCATATATACTTAAAAATGCCAAAAAATCTTTCGTTTTTGATATCATTTAGCCTTGTCTCGAAAAAAAGCAGGATCTCTTCCAAAAATTATCCAATTTTAATAATTTTTTCAGTGTTTTCTTAATAAAAACTTGTACAAGGGTAATAAAATACAAAGAAAATTATGGAAATACATATTGTTAACAAAAACTGAAATCAAGGTCACATTGTCATTTTTGCAGTCCGGTACATCCTCCGTATCAACAAAATAATTGTTATCGTCACTATTATCACTTTCACTCAAAATTTGCATTACGGCAAATTGTGAGCGCACCACAATGTCACTCCCACTATCACTTTCTTCACAACTTGAAAAACGATCATTTTCACTCGAATTATTTTTGTATTTCGACATTATGGGTTAACAATTTTATTTTTCCTGGATCCTTAGTATATTATAATTACTAATAGTATTATAATTTGAACTTTATGTAACACGTAGAAAGATAAAAAATTAGCGATGCGTGTGAGCGACCTCCCCTAACGCGTGCTAAACTGCAACTGATTTCGCGAGCGCCATCGCAATTGGCAAATTTAGTTAGTACGCGCACGACCGCAATGGCGCTCGTCGGTACTCAAACGGGTAACTAATGTCTTATAAAATCTGACAAAACACAATTACTGATTATATTGTATTTTTGTAATTACAAACCTGTACTTTACATGTAGAGTTTTAATTAACATCTCAATTAATGTACCTGTTTCTTTACCATACTATTTAAATAAATATGCCATAATACTGATGTATAATATTATACTAGTACTAGTTATCATAACGTGACTTCCATTGTCATTAATAAATTCTATGCTAATTCAGTCAATTTTTTTACTTTAACAAACTAGATATTTTCAAAATTTTGCACAGACTATAGCTAATCAATTATAATTGTTAATGTGACTAAACTAGCCTTTGTAAATTCGCTCACAGGACATTGACGTATAAAGAAAGTGTTATGTTTCACTAATAATATTTTAACTTTCCATATTTGCAGAATCAGATCTCTCGGGGTCTTTCTGTATATTGTGCTGAGCATTAGAATAACTAGATTTCTGCATTTTATGTAAGGGAGCCCACCCCTTCAAAACCTAATTGCTTGCCCCAATGCTCATGCCAACTCAGTCGAGTGTGTGGAAATGATCAAATACCAGAAATAATAAAACAACAGAATGCTTAAAAGATATATAGAATTTGGGGTTGCCAGAATACCTTTAAAAAAGGGCAAAATCTTTATCAAGCATGGCTTTAAATTTGAAATGTTTTCAATGCTATATATTGCCTCTTGGATATATATCCTCAAAACCAAGACCCTTGCGAAATCGTAGGATACTGTATAGATGTGTAATATAATAAACCATCAAAGACAAACAATTTAAGAAGCCGTACGGTTGAATACTCAGTGCTGCAATTGGTTGATTGAGGATTTGTATTTACAGATGATGAATGACGATAATGTACTCTACAATAGTGATGTATAATTTATGTAAATATTATTTCTCGAAAAATAGAAGTTTGTATTGTGCAATGCCAATTTTCCATAATTATTAATTTTAATTAATTGGTGTATTTTACACAGTTTAAAAACTTAAATTGCCATTTTTTCATTCTTTTTATAGATTTAAATGTATAATAAAATTAGGGCACTTAAAATTACGGCTTTATATTGAATTTCCCTATTTCAGGACATGCAATACTTGCAGAGACTGCAAGCCCCTGAGACCAACTACCAAATACAACTCACCATATGTATATAAGCCATCTTGTTCGCCTCTTTCGCTCTCTCGTTTGCTTCGAAGAGCAAAGTATCTATCGATAGGCACAACCTTTTCTTATAATAGTGATTATCAAAATATGTGTTCGGTCCCTTAGCAGGAATGAAATTCTTGTCGTGGGATGATTTATTATACTTTTTGACAACAGTTTCATATAAATTATTCGGTTCTTGATAGAAATCGGCCCACAATTGCCTCCACTTTTGTTTCTTTAAAAGATGTGGAATATTCTCGTTAGGAGATCCATAGCTGAGGAGGAAAAAGAAAATTATGTAATTTTGGAAATACACTGTATCTTGATGTGCAAATATGCAGCAAATAATCACACGGGCACAATTTCAAATCTTGGCCAAGACAAACATTTATTAAGTACTACATAACTTAATCCTTTGAATGTGAAACGTTTAGAAAAAAAATATGCTAATCGTGTAGCTTAGCAATAGCATGTAACATAGTACTCATTCATTTGTAATAAATTATTTTTTATTGTCACAATAATATGGTTATATGCGAAAGTGAAATTTTTAGTCCCATTAAAAAAATAAACTTTTAACATATTATAAAAATTTCATAACATTTTCTAGCATGATACAATTCAAGACATATGTCAACATGGGATAAAATATTAATGTAATGCCATTACGGGCAAAATAAGCACATCAATGTGTATACTCACAGCAATTGTTTATAACAGATCAATAGATATTATATCTCGCATTGGTTGCTTATAATCACTATTCATTACAGTTCTAGTATAATACTACTTTAATATAGTATATACCATATACATATAGATAGTATAATACCGCTTTAACCGTTTTAGTGCCATGGTTTTTTACTCATATATACTTAAAATGCCAAAGAAATCTTTTGTTTTTGACGTCATTTACCCTTGTCTCGAAAAAAAACTGTATCTCTTCCAAAATTATCCAATTTGAATAATTTTTTCGGTGTTTTCTTAATAAAAACTTGTACAGGGATAATAAAATACAAAGAAAATTATGGAAATATATATTGTGAACAAAAATTATAACAAAAACTGAAATCAAGGTCATATTGTATTTTCGCAGTCCGGTACATCCTCCATATCAGCAAAATAATTGTTGATTTTGAATATATTTGGCGTTAATTTTGTAGAAATTCATTATTCACAATTAAATGAAACTACAACGAAAGGTTGTGGTAAAGAAATTAAAGAAAGTAGAAATAATACTACATCACGTAGTTTCATTTAATTGTGAAATAATTGTTATCGTCACTATTATCACTATCACTCAAAATTGGCATTACACCAAATTGTGAGCGCACCACAATGTCACTTCCACTATCACTTTCTTCACAACTTGAAAAACAATCATTTTCCCTCGAATTATTTTCGTGTTCCGACATTATGGGTTAAAAATTTTTTTTTCCTAGATCCTTTTTATATTGTAAATACTAATAATATTATAATTTGAACTTTATGTAACACGTAGAAAGATAAAAAATTAGTGATGCGTGCGAGCAACCTTCCCTACCACGCGCTAAACACCAACTGACAAATTTAGGTAGTACGCGCATGAGAGCGATGGCGCTCGTCGGCACTCTAACGGTTAAAACAGATGAATAGATATTGTATCTCGCATTGGTTGCTTTCAGTCACTGTTCGCTACAGATCTAGTATAGTAGTACTTTAATGTAGTATATACTATACACATATATATAGTATAATACTACTTCAATTTGTCCCTAATAATATTATCCTTTCAACCACCTAATGTGTCAATAAATTATAAAGAAATTGTCAAAGTGCCCCTTCTTGCAACATTATCATTTAAACAGAATGCCCTTTATTCCGGTTAACATATATTTTATATGAGTCTAACTACTACTTTTGAATTAGGCTCCATTTTGACATATTATTTGATAAAATTCTATGGCATAGTTAATTAATGCATCAAGTGCCTAATTGCAGTTTCATGTTTAAGGGGTTGTTTATTTAGGGTTACAAAAAAACCAAACCATACCTGTTAAGTATCAAAACTCATACTACAAGGTTACCATAGACACTTAAGACACATTATTAACATTTAAAGGTACATAATATTTCACCATATGAAATATATTGTCTAGCCTTATATATTATACCTTAAACAAATGTGAATCTCCCCAAAACTATAATATATGAAATCATGGCAATAGTTACCAGTAAATTTTGTATAACCATCTAGTAACCCTATATTTTTATTATAATTTTGATTTTAAAAATTTTTTTGAATGGAGGGAATATGTTTTCCATGGACCTTTTCAGTAATTTCTTTAGAATTCTCTTACATATATATTTCAAGAAAAAAAAATAGTTTTCATATTCTCATAACTCGTCCTTCCAATTGATACGCCACAAGGTGCATAATTAAAAAAAAAAATTTTTTCTTTTTTTCGCACACCATTTGGCCATCCTAAATTTTCCAAATAAATATTTCTGAGTGTTAAGTGGTAAGAAAGTAATTTCAGTTTTCACAAAGGATAAAGTTATATTTGCATTGAAAGACTTCTGTCAATGTTATGATTTTTTCCTTTTGACATTCGATAGCTGTCGCTTTTAACTTAATTCAGCAGAAAATCGCCTGTAAATTTGTTTGCAGCTGTTTGTTTACAGTCAATGTCAAATGGAGTGCAAAAATGAACATTAATTTCCATAAAGGCAATAAAGCCCCTGAGTCATAACCAGACCCACAATAGATATATGAAATTTATTTTATTGATTGCTTAATAGAATGTGTAGCTATGTCAGAATTGGTTTAGAAAACTCCGTTCTGAAGATTTTTCACTGAAAGATGACCAATGTTATGGTCAAACTACAGAAGTTGATGACGACGTCAAAAGCTAAAGCCATAATTGTGTCGGAACATCATTTAACTGTGCGAAAGGCAACAAACTTGATAGGTAGTACCTTGTGTGACCAAAACATCAGTTGCATTTTGTGCTATAAGACGCAAATTATAGTAAGTTTAACAAAAAAGCAGAAACAGAAAAATGTCAATAAAGAAATATCACAGAACACAGTCAAAAATACATTTGGTTTCTAGCAAACCGTATCCTTTACAAACATATCATTTTAAAAATGAATGAAATTCACCATGTTTTTGAAATTCAAGATAGCAACGGTCATTTGCAATAAACCACCACTATGTTTATTTGGTTTCAACTAATTTTAAGGGGTCGAATTGTGTATCCACAATGTTATGTATGAAATTAAGTAAGTAATGTAATGAAATTAAGACTCAAAATAACACACTCTGTCATTCACTATAAATCGCACCTTTTTTCATTTTCAGTTGTAATGTTGAATTCGAATTCAAGATGACGGCATCAGTCATTTGCAATAAATCATCACTATATTTTTTTTCTTCAGATACTGAATTTAATTTCATATTTTTAAGATTCAAGATGACAGTATCATACATTTGCAATAAATCACTACTTTATTTGTTTTTCAATAATTTTAAAAAGTCGAATCTTATTTTCACAATGTTTTTGAGATTCAAGATGGCGGCCTCTGTCATTTACTAGAATTTAATTTCATAATATTTTTAAGAATCAAGATGACAGTATCATACATTTGCAATAAATCACTACTTTATTCGTTTTTGACTAATTTTAAAAAGCCGAATCGTATTTTCACAATGTTTTTGAGATTCAAGACGGTGGCCTCTGGCATTTACTAGAATTTAATTTCATAATATTTTTAAGATTCAAGATGACAGTAATTAACCTCATTTGCAATAAATCACTACTTTATTCGTTTTTAAATAATTTTAAAAAGCCGAATCCTATTTTCACAATGTTTTTGAGATTCAAGATGGCGGCCTCTGTCATTTACTAGAAATCGCCATTATTTAAATTTGCTTCTAACCTTAGGATGTGGAATTCAAACTCGAGATGACTTCATTGATTATTTGCAATAAATCACCACAATATTAATTTTGGACTAATTTTGGGTGCTTAATTAAAATTTCACAATATATTTAAGATACAAGATGATGGCTTTTCATTTCACAATTTTAGAGTTGAATTTCATAATATTTTTATGATTCAAGATGACAGTATCTGTCACTCGCAATCAACACTAATATTTTTATTTTTGACTAATTTTAGGACGCAGAGTTCGAATTCACAATGTTATTGAAACCAAGATGGCAGCATTAACCTCTCTTGAAATATATGATCACAATATTCAATTTTGTCTAATTTTAAGGTGATATTTTCAGCAAACTAATTGAGCCATAAGAAACTTTTTTAGGAAAGTAACTCCTCCATCCATTCCTAATTTCATAAACTTTATTATATGAGATGCAGTAGCAATTGAGGAATTTACAAGAGAGGATAATATAATAGTTCTTCAAAAGAATAAACAATGAAACCTCACAAATCTTGATGAGCTAACATTTACCATGAAAAGGTAATCAGTGACTCTGCTCCGCATTAGTGAGTTATAATTTGCAACCAGTGATAGTTAACTTCTTTGTAGCTGGTCCACAATGGCCCTGACTTTATTGTCCGAACCATAATTAAATAAATTCAATTAACTTACCCATTTTCTTGAGTGTTTTGCTTTCGTGTCACAATAATTTCCTCATATTCCATTGTGTCATTTTTTTTTAACCTTGCACCGACTAATCCTATTATAATACCATTCTCCTGAATTAGATTCTTGTTTGCGACAGGTTTGCCTTCGTTGTTTCTGTTGCCATCATTAATGAACTGAGTGTAGCCACTAACATAGAGAAGAGCAGAGAGTTTTATTTCATCGTAGCTAATCACACTGTTTAGGGTGAGTGGAGGCGTTTCCTTTTCCGTTCCAACATGTTCCCAACCACCTTTACCCTTTTCCTTGGTTATAAGCATGTACTTATCCTAAAATTATATTCACATCTTAAAGCAGGAAGATTTTAGTTCTTAGTAACGTTTTACATAGTACATATTACCATTTGAGTGTTGGTCTAAAAGGCAGCAGTAATGAGCAATGTACTAACTTAAAATGTTGGTTTTAAATTGGGTAAAGTGACACAGAAACTTTTCAAATGACTTAAACAGTTTATGACGGTTTCGTGATGCTAGAGAAAGCATTGAACATACTACATGATCAGGTCTTTCGGCAACAATTTAATCTGAGAAATTCTTTGAATTGATCATTGTGTCTACCAGCATAAGTCAAGGAGTTCTCCAGTATGTCTACATACACTGTTCTCCTCATTTTGATAGAACATTTTAGCAAACAGATGGTATGTGCTTGGTTTGTGCCGCAGACAATCACTGGCGGTCAAAAAGATCCCAGAGTGAAGCATTGTAGAGACAAGGAAAGAATGACCAATAGACGTAATAATTTTGGTCAAAAATACAGTTTAAAGTATTATGAAACACAATGCTTTCAGTGAGGGTCACTTACAAAGAGCCAAAGTTCAAAATGAAAAAAATCAAGAGAACTCTAGATCTAGAATGTTCTAATATTTGGAATTTTTATACCACCTTTTATGCAAGTTCAATATCGCCCAAGCAACTACAATGACTTAACAGTAAGAGTAGATATCTGGAGACACTGCTCCGGGATTCGAAACTTGTTTAACAAATTTTTATATTTTTTTTTAATAAAGCAAACTTTATTTTTATATTTTGAAATAATTCTTGTTAAAATAAACTTTTGTATTTGATATTAAGATATAAATATTCAATTTTTTATTTATGACTGATTATTTTATATTAATACATGATTTTAAAATTTTATTAAGAATAAATAAGAAGTCCAGGAAAGTCTTTGAACTTGTCCAGAAAGGCCTGGAAATTTATCAAACTTGAATTATTAAACTTTCAATGAGCCCTTATCAGGTCCAGTCATAGATCAGTATCTTGAACTTTGCTTACTGACAAATACGTACGTTGTAGTGCTAGTCAAAATTCGATTAAAAAATTTACTACTTACGGCACCTCCATAAAATGAGACAGCCCTGTGTGTCAATAACCGCTGAACGAGTTCGACAACATCCATTTTTTCATAGAGACTCCGTTCCACATCATTACCATATTTTCTTTTGAATTTTAGGAAATTAACGTAGAGCTCCAAAGTTTTCTCGTGCAAGAGCGGGTATGTTGAGTTTATGTTCCTCTTCAGTTGCTGCTCCGATATTTTGTGTTTCAATTCCTTGCACCTGTCCAAATAACATTTTTTGTTTTTATTATAAATTTAAGCCCATATTAATTTTAATTAATGTCTTGTTTATTATAAATTTTGGTATAGCATTTAATCAAATTAGCAATTCCGCCTGTGCTTCACATGGCAAATCTTTAGGGATGAACCAAAAAGGACACCTAAAGTCTGATCTATGAATGCATTATTAAATTTATTTTTTAAAAATGGAATGAATACCACCATCTAGTGGAGAATTATAAAACTCTATTTTAATGTACTGACATAAAGATGGTTGCTTATAAGAGAAACAGATGTCACCGTCAATTAAGTTATAATACCACCAGTAACTTTTGAGCCAAAATACATTTAATCCCATCCATTCGCAGAAAAGGTGACAGCAAACATAAACATACAGTCACAAACAGCAGAAAGACAGATACTGTATTTTGTACATAAAAGGTTTTGAGTGTCTAATTTAAATTATAATAACTTTACTAGCTGCTTCACTCGTTTACCCAATATTAGATTGAGTCGACTTTGTTCAGAATTGTTGAACCGACCTTTGTAAATTATATTTATAATTGCTAAATATATATGTGTAATGGCTACAACCGTTGATTGGTATTTGAAAAAAAGATGTTCAGTACGAATGGAACTTGTGAGGGGAGTTTCCATATACACATAGACGACTCATATAAATATTTAAGCATTTAGCATTTTTATTAAACTAAATATACAAGTATGAATAATATTTTTAACCATATACCTGTGACATTGCCTAATATACCTTGCACAGACTCCTGTGATTAATTGTTCCAGAAACATGTATGAATTATCCAAACGAGGTTTAGGATCATTGCTATAGCTTTTCAGTAAACTTCTAAAATGCTTTTTTTTCATAACTTTGGCTTCAACTATTACATATTTTTATATTAATTTTCATTATTATTAGTATTCTAAAAAAATTACTTCCAAAGCTTGTATCTTGTTTTTCTACATGGTATTTTAAATTAAACAATGTTTTTTATTTTCTTAATTAGTTATCTCTAAAATATTTTTATAAATATTTCTGAGTGTTACTATTGAAACATATACAGCTTTATCACTATTGTGATTCTGAGAAAAATGTCGTTAATGATTTTTAACTTTATAACTATCTTAAAATTCTGAAAAAAAAATTAGTTTTGAATTCTTATAACTTGTTTTTTGAGTTGATACCTCACATGAAATAGGAAATCAAACATTTTTTCTTCGTTTCTTCATTTTATATAAAGATATGAAGATTTTTGAGTGTTAACTATATAAAATATATGCAGGTTAATTTGATTTATCACTATGCCAAATTTCCCCTTTTTATACTAAACTATAAGAAAAATGACTGTGACAAACAGACTAAAATGTAAATGATCTTATAAAGGTCTCATTTTTTCATTTTGAGGCATGGAGGTCTAAAAAACAAAACAAACAGGAGGATGCTCCTTAATATCTAAAATCACGTAGAATGTTTTTTTCTAAAACATAATAAATTGAAAAGATTTAAAATTTTACAAATTAAACATTGGATATTTAATTTTCTTCATTCACAATTTTTATAAGTGGATAGACGAGTATAAATTGCACATTGACGCATATATCAGGCAACCAAAAACGTTTGCGTAGTTTTGTTTTACAGAAAATGAAATGTAGACAAAAATTATATAAATAATTTTATTTGTTGAAATAAACACTTTTGTAATTTATCACCTTATTGCAGGGTGATACAATTTAGTGTGGGTGATTCAAATTAGTAAAAGATGGTTAAAAAAATTTGCCGACATGCAATATCTAGCAAAAGAAAAGCTGTTAATGACTTAATGAAAAGTCTGAGAGAAGGCGTATGTTGAATTTCCCATTCTGACTTTCAAATATATTTCCATGTTTGTCTTGCAAACGGAGGTTTTGCATTATCAAAGGTTAAGCAGAAGGTAAAGCATAAATTTCACTAATCAAACGTAAAGCAGAAATTTCACTAATCAAAGTGAAATTTATGCTTTGGCAATTATAAGCAATCAATTTTGCAATATTGCAAAGAATATTTTCTGGGGAGGAAGCAGTATTTTACACTTTGAAAGGTTCCCTTCGGATTAAACTAAAAAATTGATTCCTCATCGCAAGGAAATACCTGATATAGAAGAGGTGTTTAAATGCCGTATAAGAAAAACAAATTTTAATCTAATTTGTCGTTAAATAGTTGTTAAATATTATTATAATACTTTTAAAATATTTAATCTCAATAAAATATTAGTAATTATAAATTGAATAAAATGTTCTGAACTCTGCGTAAGGTTTTGACCTTGCATTCGGTTTGTTACCAATTTTTATCAGTTTAGCTTGGATTCATTTTAAAGTATACCTAAATAAACTCATAACAGGCTTACGGAATATATTCCAGGTGTAACAAAATCTTAATGAAACTTCTAAGTTTTATTACGATCATTGAAAAATGTGTATGAAAACATAAGCTAAAAACAAATGAAAAAATAAAATAAAAATTATTTCAAATATGATATAACTCAGGACCGAGAAAGCGGAATTTTTAATACAGCGTTGGAAATAAGATAAGTGAGTAGGTTTTCACAGCATCCTTCATCAAGCCATTCTACTAAATGTGCTGCTAAAGTAAATTGTACTATGGGAATTATATGTGGTATTGAAAAAAATGCATCAGTCATATACTTCCAATCATTGCAAATGAGACCTGAGCTCAGAATATTATTACCTTTCTGAAAAAAAGATACAAATTTATAAATCACAACAGACCAAATACAAACCTGATTGTATCAATTGGAAATTTTATAGGAAACCTATCACTATTTAGAATTATGTTGTCTAAATTAACTTCTGCTTTTTGGTTCGGCGTCAGGTTCTTACAAAGCAAATTTATATCAGCTGGGTCGATGGACGTAGTCTTTGGCCAATCTTGATAAAATGCCGATGAATATTTATTTTGTGGTGGCTGTGATGTTGTACTTGGTAGTCGGTCCATAGTGTTACCTGTAAAAAATAAACTATTATTTGATGCTAGCAACCTCTGAAGATTATTTCATGTATATAAATCAGTAAAGTGTAAGCCTAGAGAACTTTCAAAGTTATAAATTGTACCAAAGATTTTTCATAGATAACTTGTATATTTCAATATACACGAGTGTGGGTTAAAAAATTCTTTAAATTAATTTTATGTGAAGTTGATCTATGATGTAGTTTTACAAATCTCAAATCCGAAATGAACAAATCATCAGTCAACCAGTTTTATTATGTTCATCTTCTGATGAGGCAATGCTGATTGAAACTGTAAGAAATTGAAGAATTGGAAATGAAAATAATTTGTCACTTTAAAAATTCGCTCCAAATTGGTAAAGAAAAATTTTCACAATAATATTTAACATGATTAAAACAAAATATAATAAAATTTAGCAAAGATTTGTAATTATAGATGAGACATGGTTACTGAATACCAAGGAAAAAGTACAGTTATCAAAGGCATAAGTCTTCCGGCATCAAAGAAAGCGAAGCTTAGATGTAACATCTATTTAGATTTTTTCAGGAACTTTAACTTCGTGTCATAACTAAGGGTCTTTCTTTTGGATTATTTTCCAAAAAGTATAACTATATTATGTCAATTTATTATACTAGCGTGACCCGTGCGAAGTCTTCGCATTATTTATTCCATTATGAAGCTCAGATGACAGATCAAACAAATATTTTACTAAAATTGACATATAGAGGCGCAAGTATCAAAAGCATTGAGCTAAAGCGCCACTTTATTTATACGTGAGTGGATTTGAAATTAAACAATAATTGTACCGACCGTCAATCATATTGACGTTGAGCCGTTAGATGGCAGCATTGCTGTTTTGTGTATATAATTTTAATAATTAATTAATTTGCAAAAACAATAGCAATAATAAATTTTTTAGTTGTGGATGCCGGTAGAGCAAGCAATTATCTATAAAATGATATATAATTTATGTGGATTAGTTGTGAGGTTTTTTCTAAAAAGGGAGTGTAACATCTTAACCTTAGCGTATTAATATATATGATGATGATGATGATGATTGGAGAAAAATTTGTTAAATTCAGAAAATCAGAATTGAAAATTTTCTTCAGTGGGAAACAATATTACACAGGAGAAATTATACACTATGTACTACATGTCATTATCATTTTTGAAGCTTTAAAAAGTATCATTTGTAATCATATTTACACATTTAAACTCAATTTTGTTTTTATGGTTGTAAAAACAAATTTTCCAAAACATTGGAAACACTTTATTTGTTGATTTATGTTTAGAATTATTGTCACATACTTCATTCGAAATGATGCCATTGTAAAATTTGCTACCCCACCCTGTTACCTTGAGAATAATTTTCCTAGTCTAAACTTCAAATTTCATACTACTGAAATTGGAAAATGGAACTGTGAAATGGAAAAATTTTATGTCCTAATTTATTAGGAAAACTCACTCTTCGTACTTGATAACTACCGCTCACATAATCATCAACAATTTGTTATACTGCCATCTAGAACATTGTTTTTATACAAATATCTCATTTCATTTCCTATACGACATATGTTCAGCAAAAATTTTCTAGAAGTTTGGTTTTATAGATTTTTTTGCACGATTAATCATTTTCACGACACAAACTACAATTATAAAATAACACTATGTAAAGTACGTAGCCAGATGCTTTTTACACTTTCAAAAGTTAATTTTATAATAAATATATTATCATTAACATTAACGAAATTAAAAAATAACTTATATAAATTGTAAGCTATTAATATTAGATCATTTAAATATATTATTATTAGGAATTGCAGAGATACACAATAAATTCTTCATGGATTTCACATATTGAATTTGTCTGATTTGTATTGATTTTGTTTCAAAATACACACCTCGCATTTTACCTCAAAGATGGTGTTAAAAATGTATTTAAAAAATTTAACTGAATAGCAAAAAAATAATTTTATAAAAAGTGGAAAAATGAAGCAATATTAATAGTATTACACATTTAATTCGTACCTAAATATAACTTCTTTACATTATTTATATTGACATAATTCCTAAATGTGACCATTCCTTTATGTAGCACACTCATTTCAATGCCGATTATTCGATGAGTATTAAATTTTATTATGACATTGCACCTATGTAAAATAATAGAGCATTTAAAAGACAAATTATTATATTGTTATTATATAATTATTAGGCTATAAAAAAAAGAATACAATGTAAATCAATAAAATACTGCAAGATAGTGAATACACTTTGCGTTTGGTAAGTTGTTTTGTAAGTAGGTAATAATTTCTCGTATTACCCAAATATGGAATTTTTTAGTTAATAGTCAACAGTTTGTTAATGAAATTAGGAGAACTGATTAATTTTGTTGTTTTATTTTCCCTGGTTTCAAAAATAATTAGTAATCATTAGCTTTCTTTATGAGACATCTATATATATTTACATATAATACTGACTGTAAAATTGTGTTCCATAAATATTTACTAATAAATTTTTATTAACTTCAATTACTTCAATACGATCATATCATTACATAGGAAGCAAAATAATATTGCTCACCAAACATCTGATATATAAAGATGAATATAAAAAAAGTATAATTAAAATTTCTGTAACCCAAATGTAATAATCTCTCCACAATTAAATGAAACTGTGTGATTTAGAATTATTTTTTACTTTCTTTAAGTTCTTTACCACGACCTAGGTTTCGTTGTATTACAACATCTTTGTAATACAACGAAACCTAGGTCTGGGCAATTAGCCCACCTGAAGATGGAAACCTAGGTTGTGGTAAAGAACTTAAAGAAAGTAGAAATAATTCTAAATAACGTAGTTTAATTTAATTGTGAATAAATTAATTTCTACAAAATTAATGCCAAATATATTCAATATCAGTAATAATCTATATTATATATGTTCACTGTAAAAATAATGCATCATATGTTAACATTTTTGCATCATTTGCTTGCAATATGTAGTTAACTTGGTATAGTACATAAACGATTATAAGAAATCAATGAGTTCCTGATAGGTTCCGGAGTATTAATTGGCTTAAACTCCAGGAAATCAAATTTCCTAGAATTTAAAGCCATTTACACACTACTTAAACATTAACTCAAATTTAATATATCATGACATACATACCACACACTAGACCCACGCAGCACCACCAAAACAATATGATCATTGCCATTTTATTCAGTGATACAAGTATTTTTTTATAGAAAAAAATATTGATTTTTCTGATAATATATATTTTCCTAACTTTTTTCATAAAGGTTCGGTTTGTGAGAATGAAATGTTCAAATTTAATTATTATTGAGAAAATAAAATAAAAAATATTACTGTATTGAAAAATTAATTATTTCTCCGTGATATAGCTCAAATCAAAAATGGTCACAGCATAGTTTTGTACGCCGATTTGAAAACTACTAGTAATTTTAAAATGTGTGTGGTTTTGTCTAACACGTTCGATAAAAATCTGAATTATTATTCAGACTTCCTACACTTATTAACCAATAGCCATGTATACTCTCCATGTTTGCATTTTCATTATTAAGGTAGTCATACTTTTTGGAAATAACTTAAATCATTCACATAATTTTTTCACTATTTTCATGCATTTCCTTCTATGAAATAAACTTATTTCCATAATTTTTTAGACTGCATATCCATTATTTGGTATTGCATAAAAAACAAATGTTGTATAAATATTATAAAACGTTATGTACCCAATCATATTTGAATTTAAATTTAGCATTATTTTTATTACAATATCAAATAACACTGGAAAGTAACCTGGGGTTTTAAACGCAATAATATAAAGACAAGAAAGCTTGAATATATTTATATCAACTAAATTTAGTAGAACTTTTTATTTCTGATTGTGCAGCGCAGATTTGAGGAAAAAGTGTTGTGTCAAATATTCAAGTTCACACCAATAAAAAGGGTACAAGTCTGGTTTAGCAAAAATGCAAATGACCCATTTTTTATTCTTTTCAATGAAAGAACATTTAAAAAAAAACGACATATTTAAAAAATAAGAGCTCAAATTGATTATTTCATCATAACAAATTTATTTGAGACATACAGTTTCCTTTTTATTTTTTTTTTAATCAATTCCTCTTTGTATGTGCAAATTCAGTATTTAGTGTTATTAAAAATGACACTTAAATTGAAAACTTATAACTTACACTTCCTTGGAAAACTGCACTTTTGTATCTTTTTCAAATCACTTCTTAATAAAATAAAAGTGGAACTAAAAATACTACACTTTTTACCTAAGCATTTTTGCTAAGCCAGACTTGTTCCAAAATTTGTATTACACTTCAAAAAAAAACATTAAATATGTTAAAGTGAACTTTAGCCAAATTGACTTTTTACTGTTTTCCTTCTCCATTTAATTGGAAGAAAACTTATACTAAAACCTACGTTGAATAGAAATAACTATGAACAGCCTACAAAGGTTTATTTCATAAAGAAGGAATGTATATTAAAAACGAGGCATTTAACAAAAATATTAGTGGCTCCTGATTATTTCATCATAAAAAACTTTATTCGTAGTAATAAACTTATTTGAAATATCTTTTTGTACACATACACACTTTTACAATCATAAAAACTTGTAAATTAATTTGACTAACAATCGTTCTTTGTGACACTGTACGCTGAATATATAAAGCAAAAATGAACTTATATAAAAAAAAAACAAATCCAAAAAAACAAAAATTTAAGAGAGGTTATAAATTTCATGTTTGACAACAATTGTCAGCCGTTTTTCTGACACTTTCCAAATCGATTTTTTTAACGCATATCTTTTCATTAAAAAAACAGTAAAATTCTCATTCATTATAAATTGCGTCTATTCATAATTTTAATTTTTAACTTACCTTTGTTTTTTGCTTGGCGATTTATATATATTAATCACTGGGAGGAAATGTACTTGATTCTCACTGGACAAGGGGCAACAACTTTAATATATGATCTGTGGGCAACAACTGTCTACTTACAAACGGTTTGTGACGCATCTGTATATTTCCCATATTGTATCTATTCTGTGATTTCCCATTTAGTGATGTTGTGTAACATTATGATAATGTCAACAAACAATAAAAATATGTGTAAAAATAAATAATATATAATTTGAGAGACTAAAGTTATTAATAACGTAGTTATTTATATACTAGTTAGTTGTAAACTGTCAGACTCGTAGATTAAAAACTAAGTTATACTGCCAATATGGATGGATTTTTACACATACTTCGGTTTTTCCGTAGGCCGGTAAGGAAAATGAATCATGTTTTCCGTAGCTTATCACAGACGTTCGGTTTTTTGCTTTCAGAGTTTTATTTTTAAATTCGGCACTCGCGTTTATTGTGAGCGGATTTAAATAATAAACGATAAATTACTAATGTTTGCATGATTTCTTATATTCAAATCCAATTATTTCATAGATCATAGTATTAAGTCGCATGTTACACAACGTATGTTAAATTCTTAAAATAATAACACCGTTAAGCTTTTTGTATTTCAACATTTCCATAACATTACATCAGTAAATAGTACAGATATATTCCGAACACCAACGGAATCGCAAACCACTTGAGTGGAAATTATCGTTCAGTGAGGGTCAAGATATATTACCTGTATTTAGAATATACAAATCGTTAGGCAAAAAACAAAAGTAAGTTAAATTTCATTTACATGAAAAATTAGAGAAAATTGTATCTTAAAAGTCCACTTTAGCGAGTTTCACTTTTTTAAAATGAAAGAGTATACATAAAAAGTGATGTCTGTATTATGTGAAGTGATATTTTAACAAAAAGTAGGGCACGACCGCGATTATTTCTTTTTAAAAAAAATATAATAGGTACTTCCATTTTCCTAGATGCTTAATTTTTTCACTATCTTTACTTTATATGTACAACTTGACACTCAAGAAACATATAAATAGAAATGGTAAAATAATACTTAAACAAAAGAAAGTATTAAAAAGATAAATAGTTCAGACTCAGGTTTACCAACTTTAAGTTTTTTTCATCTTTTGTTTACGAAATATTTTTTATTACAAAGTTTGTATTTAAGAATAATAGTTCTTAATTATTTAAACTTTTAGATTTTTTGTAATAATCCACAATGAAATTTTCATTATTGTTAAAGTGCATTTGTTCCTGATTATAAAATTTATAAAAAATAGCATAAATTAAAAACCAATTTTTAATTGAAAGTTTTTGTTGATATTGAGATTGACGTCATCTTTTGAATACTTTATATTTCTCTCATTTAATTTTATTTTTAACACTTCTATTAGTATTTTTCGAGTGTATAGTATATATTTATAAATTTAAAGTGAAAATTGTGAAAAAACCGACCATTAAAAAACGTAGGTATTCATTGTGAATAAATTTTTTTGAGATAAATTTTTTATAATAAAATAACTTCCATTTCTGGTAAACTGGACTTTTAACTGTTACTTAATGTTGCGTAAATGCAGACTTTATGAACATCTAACTTTAGTAGTGGATATTATTTTTATTAGAATATTATTACTCTGAAAAATAAATATACATTAAAAAACTATACAAGCAGTTTAGCACCAATGACAATTTCATTTTTTTTTCTTTGCTTAAATCAGCATATTATTAAAAGTATATTTAAAATGCAACATATTTAATAAAAAAAATTCCAGTCATGATTATTTTAATTAGAAAATTGATTTTAAGATCCAAAAGCACCTATCATCAATAACATTACTTTACGTTTTCTGTTTCGGTTTTGCTTATTTTAAAATAAATCTAAGGAAATTGTGTTAACATATGCCATTCAAATTGTTTATTTTAGATTGTGTATTGCTGCGTTTTGTTGATATTTGTTGTATTCTTTTTTTTCATTGCTTAATAAATATATAATAGTATATAGTATTCATGTTTTTAATAGATGGAATACATAGAAAGAATATAGTAATAAAATTTAATACTCACCATAATAGGCGGCCTCAAATGATTTAAATATGAATGTGTTTCATAAGGTGATCATTGGTCCAAAGAATTGTGTACTAAATATGATTAATACTGCTGTTTTTCATAAGATTTTTCGGCATACATTTTGAATTTTTTGTTCATATTGTATACTTTAATAGAATAGAAAAAATTTAAAATAAGTCTTTATTTTTAGTAATATTTTACTTAATTTACAAAAAGGGAAAATTTAATTAACAGATTTTGTCAGTGAAGTTTATATATATATATATATATATATATATATATATATATATATATATATATATATATATATATATATATATATATATATATATATATATATAGTGTGTACTTATGTTAACTCGCATATAACATACAGGGTCCGTGCAATGATGTTATTAGTGCTATATGGTGATAAATTAATTAACTGTTATATTACTGTAATTATATTAATATATTACTATAATTTTTTTGTGCTAATTTTCCATAATGTACATATATTGTAATCAATCAAAACTGTAATGCCTAAGGTGTGGTATGGTATATAAAAGCATTGAAATAATTTATAAAACAATAAAGTATTTAGTTTTTAAAAAATCTAATCTGCTATTTTTCATTGATAAAATACAGTATTGATAAGAAAAAGAATACAGGTCCGACAAGAAAAATATAAGGTATAATGATTTAGCATTCGTATATAAATAATTTTATATAAAAATATCTAATATACAAATATCTAAGCAAAAGTTCTTATTTTTATCATTTTCAAGCGACTTGAGTCTTGCATGATCCCTTCAGTTTAGTGGTTAGTGAAAATCTCAATTACTAGGTTTAAGAATTGTTGTGTAAACATTATCACTACTTAACCCAGATGTGTGTAACATAGAAAAAGTGACAAATAGCACAGTGAAAACAATCCGTTACGATTATCTATTTTTTTTGTGATAAAATTCCTGTTTTACATATTTGCTTATCACAATCTACCAATTTATATGTCCATACACTATATCTCGGGACTGATTACTTTGGCATTTAAATATTAGCACACAATTTTCAGAAGTATTCATTTCACAAATATAGTTTCTTCAATGTAGAAATTTTGTTTTTGCAACTAACAAAAAATTGCATTGTAATAAAAGGCATAAATACTATTAAAATGATATTTTTAAAGCATCAAAAGAAAAAGATATATAAATACATACTAAATTGGATTTAAAATATGTTTTACACCGTCACCTTTTGTGTGAAGGTGTAAATATCCATTCCCACTGATGGAATATTATTTTGATTTTGGGAATAAATGAAAATTAAAGGGAAAAGCAGATAAATAAGGTGGATAAGGAAAGTAGAAATAGATCTTAAAAGTAAATTTTTAAACCGCTGATTTTTGCCACGGCAATTAAATTGATATGAAATTCAAATTGTAAGGCCAGGTTTGTAGAAAAAGGTATTCTAGGTATTTAGAAAAATAATTTTTTCATATTATATCAGGCCTTTTCAAAAAAAATGTTTAATTCATTTGGTATAATGATTTAGCATTCTTATATATTTTGAAAAATAATCCATAGCCACTTGCCTTAACTTTCCAAGAAAACTTATGCCATAATCTTTTATTTGTTAAGGTTACAGCTTTTTTTTGGTGTACAATAGTGAAACCCTATCACAGATTTATGGTCAGCTACCAAGAAAAGTGACACCAATCTTAAAAATACCTTTTCCTTTCTAATTCTTCAATTTCTCATAGTGTCAATTAGCATACCTATATTAAATATTGAACACCATAAAAATTAAATATTACAAAATTAGTTCACTTCACACATATTTATTTGATATATGAGATTATCACATAAACCAATTGTTTCAGTTATATAACACATCTATACATTTGACGAATTTCTTGATCCATCCTCCAGGAATTTGCATTAAGACCTTTGATATTATTTGATTCACCTGTATTTTTTTAAACTCTTCCCACTTTCTTACTTACATGCATCAAATAATGAATGGGGCCTTGCTAGCTTTAAATAACCATTCTTTCTTTTACAGGTAACATTATGGGCTTACAAAGTAGCAGATCGCAGCCATCACAAGATGAATATGTGTCATCGTTTTATCAAGATTGGCCAAAGACTACATCCATCGATCTGGCTGATATCGATTTGCTCTGTAAAAACCTGACTCCGGGCCAAAAAGCTGAAGTTGACTTAGACACCATACTTACAAATAGCGACAGATTTCCCATACCATTTCCCATCGATATAGTCAGGTTTGTATTTGATTCTTTATTATAATTTGTGCATTTGCATCTTAAGCCTCGCAAATGTAATAATATTTTTGACTATAGTTACAAATGCTGGAGGTTTATGATCAATGTCATCTACATCGGCACACATTTCTTTCTGATAACATAACTAATTTTCATAGTACAATGCACATTAGCAGCAGATTTAGTAGAATTACTAGAGTTGTGCTTCGAAGACCTACTTGGATACCTCATTTCCAATGTTTTATTAAAGATTTTCTTTTCCCAATCCCTTGAAATAATTTTTCTTTTAATTTTCCACTCGGATTATTGCTATAGCCTATCAAATGTATACTAATATTTAGTTGTACATGATAACTAAATGTGAGAGGTTAACAAGTTAAGTAGTTCTTTTCTTTCTTAACCTGTCTTCCATATTCATTTAAGATTCATTCTTTCTTAAAACATCTATAATATGCTTGAGGGTGTTTGTGCGTGAGGACGACATGAGATCTTTTAAATATTGAATATATTTGGTGTTAATTTTGTAGAAATTCGTTATTCACAATTAAATGAAACTACATGATGTAGTATTATTTCTACTTTCTTTAAGTTCATTACCACGATCTATGATTTGGGCTGTTATTACTGAGAAATAATTTATTTTTTAATAACAAAACGTTTTTGCAATTTCCACAAACTTCAAATAGGAATTCCTAATGAAGAGCGAGTAGAATTTCCAGTTTAAATCAACACTATAACAAAATTTATAATAAAACAAACATTGATGAAAATCTATATAGACTACATTTGTTAAATCTGTTATATTTAAAAAAAATGTAAAATATTATCCGAATAGGTGTAAGGAACTAAAGCATGAAACATCGGAGCAACAACTGGCTAGAAACATAAATTCCACATATCCGCTCTTGCACGAGAAGACTTTGGAGCTCTATGTTAATTTCCTAAAATTCAAAAAAGAATATGGTTCCGATTTGGAACGGAGTCTATATGAAAATATGGATGTCGTGGAACTTGTTCAGCGATTATTGACATGTAGGGCTGTCACATTTTATGGATATCCAGTAAGTAGCAAATTTTTTAATAACAATCATTACACTGCTAAGTTCTCCATGTGCAATGTGTTGATTTATGAAGACACTATAAGGGTTAGACGAAAGTCAAGCAACTCCATAACCCCATATGAAGTGGTTGATGTAGCATAAAAAACATAGACTGGAATTACAATACTGTGTTGAACAATGTGGGTGCACAAAGGACAAATGAACCCTGTAGGATATTTGTGCATAATGTAGGCAGATGAAATAAATTATGATGTAGAGCAGCTAAGAGCATAAAGTGCTATTAAACTCAAGATCGAGGTATTATAAACTTAATGAATGAATAATTTAAAAAAATGCATGATCAAAAGTAATACCCGTCGAGTTAAAGGAAATTACATCCAACCAGTACATAAAAAGCTGTATATTAATTAAACTATTGTCATTGAAATCAAAATTAAAAAAGTGTTTTTTACCAATTTCAAAATTTGTACATAAAACTATAAGATCAGATTTTAGGTCACTGATTTGTAGGGTCGTGAAATATTTTAGATATGTAGAGTAATAAAAGTTTTAAAATAAGTATTTAACACTTTATGCTCCTGACATAGTTTTTTTCACCTGCCTAAAGTGTGCACGAGTATCCTACAGTGTTCAAGTGTCTTTCGTGCACCGACTTTGTTCAACGAAGTTTTGCAATATACTGTTATCTTTTAATTTTCTGTTAATGTAGTCCAACTGTGATTTTTTGTTCTCTTTCTGAAGTCATTTATTCATATTTACACTGATACATTATGAAATTAATCGTAGCTGCACAAATATGGCAAGTAAAAAATTATTTCGTAGTTGGGGTTCTAGGCAATAATGCCAACTACGAAATAACTCATAGTTTGTAGTCAACGTGTTATTTACACAATTAAATGAAACTAAGCGATGTAGTATTATTTCTACTTTTTTTTTTATTTCTTTACCACGACCTAGGTTTCGTTGTATTACAACATCTTCAGGTGGGATATTAGCAAAGATCTTTGCTAATATGAACAATATTGCTAACAATTTTGCTAATATGAATAACCTGAAGATGTTGTAATACAACAAAACCTAGGTTGTGGTAAAGAAATTAAAAAAAAAGTAGAAATAATACTACATCGCGTAGTTTCATTTAATTTGTGAATAATGAATTTCTACAAAATTAACGCCAAATATATTCAATAGTGTTATTTACAGTTATTAAGATATTAATATTTGATTATTATTCAATGTAATAATATTATATATAAAACAGGTAAAGGAAATATAAAGCACATTTGAAGAAAAGATCTGAAAAAAGTTACTGAATCAAATTACGAACTCATATATTTAGTATCCCAGACAGGCACACCTACCTGTAAGCCCCATATAGTTTGAATAGTATTGAAAAAGCTGCTATCAAAATTATAGGTCCAATTTTATTGTATATTTTTGAGAGATGTGCTTTAACACTTAAGAAATATTTTATACCTGTGTCTCTCTACATAACTGAGAAATTTTATATAATTTCATAACAGGAACGTCTAATATTCTCCACACCAGTTTACTTCTGGTGGTTACAATGTTATTTTTTAATAAATGTCAATGCAGTATTGAATTGAAAAGAAAAATAAAAACTGCAGACCCACAGTTACCAGATCTGTAATTTCTGACAGGAAATATGTAGATTGTAAAGCCCAACAACTTTCTTTCATAAACCTACGTACCAACCAAATTAAAATTATCCATTAAAAAGTCTAAAAAATAAAATAAATTTAACAAAATTAAATCTGAATGCAATAAACTACCTAGGCATCTCAAAATTAAAAATGGAAAGTATATCTCGCTATACTTGCTTTTATAGTTTTATAGCTTTTATAGTAGTTGTATTTTTTTTATATACATAGTTGAAGGCCAGATTACTGTGCGCCATCGGTAGTATAATAATAACATGTAACAAATTTTCTATTTCAGGACATCTATTTGCTCATGAACAAGGAAATGGGTTCAGGTAATTGGGGACTGGTTGGAACGGAAAAGGAAATCCATCCACTTGTTTTAAACAATGTTCTTAGCTTTGACGAAATAAAACTTTCTGCCCTACTTTATGTCAGTGGCTATACTCAGTTTATCAATGACGGCAGCAGAAAAAATGGTGGCAAACCTGCCAAAAACAAGAACCTGATTCAAGAAAATGGTATTATCATAGGATTAATCGGTCCGTGTTTAGGTAGAAAGGACGCAATGGAATATCAGGAAATTGTGGTATCACAAAAGCAAAATACTCAAGAAAATGGGTAAGTTAATTAATAATCTAATGTACTATTAATAAGGATAGGATCATTGTGTGCTTGGTTCATTAAGCATGGCTCTTACTGGTTGGTAATTATAAGCAACCAAGAGTTATAAGCTCTATAAATAACCAGGTGTGTGATCATCTGTGATCAAATTATTGTTTGTATCAGCTAGGTTAAAGTTACTGGTCAGTTTTAAAGTTTATACACCAAATATTAAAACAATAAAGTCTATGTCAATTTCACGCTTTTATAAAAATACATTTTTAGTATATAATCCTATTTCTCTCTGTATGTGATTACTTTGTGTCACTCTGTCTGTTTAGTGACAAACAAGTTTAGTATAAGCTTTTTAAATGTATAACGCAGACAGATTTTGCTTCGTAAAATACTCGAGAAATGAAATTTCTTGTAAGTATAAAACAAAAAATTAGGCAGACCAAAAAATGGGTTCCTGAGAAAATTTGTAAATCTATAGTAATAATATTAATATCAAATTAAAGTTATAAAGTTTCATTTTATATTTGCAGATTTCAGAAATATATGACTAATTTATATACGTTTTGCTTTGAAAAACTGTGTGTGTGTGGATGCCTTTACTTTCTATTTTCAAAAATTATTTCAAGAAAGGTTGATTAAACATTTTTCTACTCTTGATTTTGACCTTTTGTCTAAATGAATTAGTTGAGCTTTTAAATTTGAAGCTCAGCTTTGATAGCTTCGCAATGTCATAGAGCAGTAATATAATAACGTTTTTGTAGCAATTTTTTATGTAAAATAAATAAGTGATAGTATGATGATGTACACGTAGAATCAGCATTCATTTTATGTACATTGCTTCTGGAGCTTGAACTACACACAAAGATTCGTAATTGTTCCAAATATAATTTATTTTATGTAAAATAAATAAGTGATAATACCATGTATATTTTATGTAAAATAAATAAGTGATAATACCATGTATATTTTATGTAAAATAAATAAGTGATAATACCATGTATATTTTATGTAAAATAAATAAGTGATAATACCATGTATATTTTATGTAAAATACATAGTGATAATACGAGGATGTACACTTAGAACATAATGTATATTTTATGTAAAATAAATAAGTGTTAATACTATGATGTACACTTAGAATCAGCATTCATTTTATGTACAAATATCTCGAGGTAAAAATATTTTTGATACAATAACTTGAACTACACACAAAGATTCATAATCGTTCCAAATATCATTGAACACGCCGAAGATAGTTATTAAGGTGATTCTTAACCAAAAATAATTCCGCAATATCCATGGCTAAATTATAGAAATATTTATTTTTATTGCTTTATCAATTGCATTAAATTTTTTTATTTTTTTGTTGTCAACTTGTCATTGTGTTGTCGGTATGGACTACATGCCTCTGAAAGATAGACACATCTCCCACCATAAGATTAAGTTTTTAGGTTTACAAACTTTTCAAATTCAAAGGTAGAAAATAAACTGTATGGTCGGAATCTATTTGGGTAAAAATATTTCTAAATATATTCTATCAATGTATATTCCAGGAACAGCTAAAAAAAAATTTTCCATATTAATAAATGACCATGAATAATGTATGTCCCCTTAACTCTAAATATGAGTTCCAGGTAAAGATTCCAGATCCAGAGATAGGAAACAATATCCAGACTTTTAATAAGACAAATCCTGGCTTTTAATGAAATCATTTATATTCACATAACTATTGCCTGTATATCAGGCTACTGACTTGATTTCTGAAATTCTGTAGTTTTGTTTTTCTGTTTAGATATGGACCCCCAGACGAGAATGCTCCGCATCATGTAAAAAAACAGAAGTGGAGACAATTGTGGGCTGATTTCTACCAAGAACCCAATTATTTATATGAAACTGTTGTCAAAGAGTATGTTGAATCTTCTGGTGGCAAGAATTTCACTCCTGCCGAAGAGCCGGAAACATATTTTGATAATTGCTATTATAAGAAAAGGTTGACCCTATCAATAGACACTTTGCTTTTTGAAGCAAACGAGAGGGCAAAGGAGGCGAACAAGATGGCTTACATACATATGGTGAGTTGTACTTGTTAGTCATTACACAAGGGAGTATAGTGTATGAGTATTGTATACTGGAATTGAGATTCAATATAAATAGCATTATAAAAATATAAATTGCCATAAGTCTATTTTATATCTATGAATAGAATGAAAATATGCATTTTGATTTCTAAGAGTTATTTTAAATGTTATTTCTCAGTTTTTGTGTAATGGTTATAAACTATGCATGTCCTTTCTGTTACAGAATAACAGATTCATCATCCATAGCTGTGAATATCCACAGCTATGGATGATGAATATGTTATCCAATCACAGCACTGAGTTTACAATCACATAGCTGTCTTTATTCTTTTGTACATAACAGTATATCCTATCAAAAATTCATGTTGATGTAATTTCCTGAGATCTTGCAAAGGCCTCACCTTTTTGGAATGTAGTTTAGAAATTGTGTAGTTATGAAACCATTGCGAATTTGTGTCCACGTTTTTATCATAACATTACTAATTCTTGCATAGCAGTTTTCTAAATAAAAGTTTTTAGTTACCTAAGGTTTATTGTAATTGTTCTTAAGATTTCATGACACCTTCAGGTGATCCAAGCATTGGAGAAACTTATCCATTTGTGAAGCCAGTTAGAACTCTCTTGCATAAAGTTCCGAGTTCTATTGCTTGTAATACTCTTCTCGATATCCGGAGAGTTTCCAAGTTTAGTGCATGTGTTCATCTAGACGCTGTAGAACAAATTGAAATGAAGAAAAGAATCCTCTTTTCATTTAGGATCTACAGGAGTTAAAAGTGGCCAAATAAATCAGCAAAGGTCGGCTGAATAGGCATTTGTCAATTATATGCAAAAATTCCTAGTTTGGCCAATTTTTTCTGAACTAAAGTTTTCATTTCATATAGTTATGTTAATATTACACTTTTTCTTTAATGCCCAATACTGATATCTCGAGTCCATTATTAAATTGGCGCTCTTTACAATGTTTTAAGCAGAGTACATTGAAGATCATAATATTTCAGGAAAAATAGGTTTTCTACTGGAAATATAATTTTTTTTTGCATTAAGTGAACAGCTGCCGGAATGGTAACTGTTGCACGAACTGTCACCATGTAAATGCTCCTTAAAAGTCTACACTGAAAACATCCACAATAATAAGGTTGACTTCAGGCATTATGCATATAATCTTGTTTCCTTTGTCAATGTATGTCTTGCAAAAACAATGTTTCTCATTATTGACTTCGGGCACCAACGTGCCCGAAACCAAAAAATCTTTCTATTCACTAACATATCTCATATGGAAATGAAAATACTAGTTGTGAGATGTTAATGTCTAGTATTGTCTAGTCTATTCATATTATCTTTTTTAGAATTTTGTTGTTAAAAATGGAACGTTCATAATTTTGTTATGTTCATTCACACCCACCATCTGTATATTACAACTTTACAGTTTGTGCAGGTTTAAACCTAGTTTATTTGACTACAATTTAGTGGATGAAATTTTTTATATATGCACTTCAGATGAAGATCTTATATAGATCTTATATACTTCCTTCATATACATGTAATGATAGTGTGAATAACTTTTTTTAGCACATCAAATTTGAACCTCATTAGAAATATCATTCAACATTAAATTGAGGTTCCATTTTATATTAACTGCAGGTCGGGATAGGTCTGGGAGACTGGAGGAATAATGACAACCAGGAAGATGTATTCGCGGATGTGTTTGCGCAGCGATTGAAATATTTGAAGGATAACATCCGTAATGTCTCTGATGTACATTTTTCGTATTTTAATCTTAGCGGCAAAACTGAGGTAAGTTTAATTATGAATAATATTGTGTTTGATGGGAATATTTTATCGAATGGCTTCTTAATCTATGAGTTAGGACTTAGCATATCGGACTAGGTTTCTGAATTAGAATCACGATGGGTTTGAGATAGTTTTTTGTGCTTAATCATATTCATGTTTTTATGTTTTGTTATTGTTAGAGCCAAATTTGAAAATTGTATAGCAGATTGGTTGGTTTTCAAGAAATTTTTATTTTTATTCAAATTAGATTGTGCCTTCATAAATTTTCAAGGGTATTGCTAGTTGACATTTCTAAATTTGCTGTTTTTATGAAAACGGCTTTTAATTAACCTAGAGATTAATTAGAAACCAGTAGTAGAATTTTTTAAAAATACTACTTAATAGTTATCAAGTTAAATTTTTATTAAAAATGAATTTTATGGCCTATGAGTTTAGATATATTTTGAGATTGGGGTATATCCTCACTTTATAGTGGGGATATCCCCCAGTCTCATTCGCTCATAGAATGAACTAAACCATATTAAAAATGACATCACTGTTCAGTATTGCCTCCTTATTTAAATATTAACTTTAAATCTTAATAACTCGTCAATATGTCTTGGTTCATTAGTCTATGTATGAGGACACATTAAAGGCTGCAATTCTTGACTTGACTTCTAAATTTTGATGATTATTTTTTATTGTCGATGGATTAACTATTAGAACAGAACACTATTGACTTTTACAATGATTTGTCAAAGAATTATTTTTTTTAAACAATTTTCTAGTAAAACTTATTTTTTCGCACTCGGCGACTTCCCAGCCTCTATTGTGCAGATCTCCTTGGTCCCTCTCTCTACACCCTGTTGTTTTTAACTTTTAAACTTTATAATTTTGTTTTAGACTAAAAGCTCGTTTCATAATTTTTGTTTGGTTGTTAGTTATAATTAACTAATGTAAACTATTAAATTACTTAGGTATATACATAAGAGAATAGATATATTCAATATTAAAAAAAAGAAAAAATGTGGGCCAAGCATCATCCCAGTAAACTATAATTGGAATGTAATTGTAATATTGTTCAAGTGGGAAACAAAAATATTGTATTAAATATTGAATATAGACCTGACAGGTTAGGAATTGTGTAAACCTAAAAAGCATTAAACCCATTACTTTCCTAGATTCGGGACAAGCACCAGTTTGCGGATAACGAGCATAAACTAGGCGGAGTGAGAGTCCATGTGTCCAAAAGGGAGCCGTCGTCACGTCTCACTGGCAAGCATAGTGACAAGTTGCTCATCGAGACTTACGCTTGGGCCGGAAATGCACTACCAGGAAATGATTTTTGGTAACTATTGCTTGAATTTGATCCAAGATGATTGATATCAATCATAATAGCAATGCTCAATACCTTAAAAAGCCTTCAAATTATTTAATGAGACATTCTTGTTCCTAGGATTGGAATTCTCACATCTACAGGAGATCCGGCCGCTGCTTGCTCAACGCAGATTGCAGAGTTACACAATGGCCACATTAATACGGAGAATGTTTGCGGCAACAATTTGAGGATAGCCAGCAGGGATTACGGCATGATTAGTATAGTTGAATATGCTAAAAAGTTGATGGGGACACAGAGGATTCCTAGTTGAGAGATTGACTTATTATTCAAATAACATTATACATCATATTAGAGATGAGAAATATGAAGTTTAAGTAAGTTTATAGTATTCAAAAAGATTATGGGGAAGTTTGTCAGAGTGATTTATTGTGATATATTTATTTATTTATTTTAATGTATCTAATTGATACATATGGCAGACTTATTGCTACGAGAGTAATCTCTTACAGCCAACCATAATATGAGTCCAGCCCAACTCAACAAACGGCCGGGAATCGAACTCGGGTCACCACTGTTCGCCGCACAGTCAAAGGTTGTACGCCCAAATCAACACACCACAGCGAAGTCCTTATATACATATATATCTTCAATGCATAATATATTGGAGCGATCTGTTGTCCGATTAATTTATCACTGTCCTTAAATAAAGACTGGCTTTCAATTTAGGTATTTTTCAGCGACATGTAGAATATGTTGAGTGAATCTTTTTCTATATTCTGCTCTTGATAAATGATTATGGGTCGTTTGAGCTGCTATTAACATAAAATTATAAAATATATTATATTATGAAACCTGATCACTTTATTGTAAATAAAACCAGCAGAATAAAATGAAATTATAAGCTGGATAGTCATGAAACAAAGAAACATACTCAAGTAAAAACTAAGTCTAAATGGAACAAGGGGCACATCGAAACAGTGGTAGGAATGGAACAGAAAGATGGTCGGTACCAAGTCTTAGAAAGCTATTTGAAAGGGATAAGAGCCACGCAAGGCTCTAACACCCAAACAACTCTAAAGAAAGAGCTATACATTATAAATTAATATATATCCTCAGATAGGTCTTACTCCACTCTCCATTATACTCGTATATACTTCAACATAACCTGTTCATATCTTCTATTGTTCCATTTCTCTCTTAACTTCTGTGATATTTTTTTTCTTTGTTCTAATGGATATATAGGGCAGATATCCAAGTTTACATTAACATCAATTTTTTTCACAAACATCAAATGATTTAATACATAGCTTCCAATTTTCTTTCATTGTTTTACATAGTTCACAACTTAAACATGTTCATTATTGATAAGTGTGTTTAATATGTTACTTTCTATGAATTTAATGTAAGCAAATATTAATGTTTTTAAGATTTTATTATTGCACGAAAATAAATTTTATATTTTTGTTAAGAAATGTTTTATTTCATTAAAAGTATTAGATGGGATATTCAGCTTATGCCCACATCATTGATGAGCAGATATTTTATGCCATTTTTATCTTCATGTGCATTTTTACAAATCTTTCTCATTTTGGAAGTTAAATTCAGCATAATATTATCAAGCTGATTATCTTGTTATGTTGTGTTGTATATAACATAAATAGTATTATGTATTATATATAATTATATAACAAAGGTAATCAGTATTAAAATACAAGATTTCAGTTGAAGAAAGCAAATGACAGACAAAAATTTTAAATTTGTTAAATATTCTCAAAATATGTGGTTAAATTGAATATATGAGGGAATGGTTTTAAGTTCACAAAATGGGAGTATACCTTCATAAAAAACTGTTTTATCTTTGTCCGAAAAATAAGCTGAAACTGCATTCTTCACTTCTTCATTGCTTGAAAATTTCTTCCAACGAAGAACGTTTTTAACTTTGGGAATAGATAATAATTGCTGGGAGCTAGGTTAGGACTGTAGGGTGGGTGATCCGAAATATCGAAGCTTACTTCAAGTGATTCCCTGCCTTGTTTAAAGATACTGTATATAAATCATAGTTTTACCCAGGCAAGAGTCCCCATAAACTGATGTCATTTCTTCCTGTATGGTTTAAACCGACTTTCCTTGCTTGGTAAGGAACTTTATAACAGTGCGGTATTCGATTTTCTCCATTTTTCTTACTTTCTTCCGGAGTGAGCTGCTTGGTCGACGATAGTTCAAGACTAAGATAAAATTTTATTTTGGTGCGATTAAGATAAAATTTGCTATTAATACTAACAATGAGTCGCTGTACTTGTTATGGCTCATTAAAGTACTTTCACTAATGACATTACCAATTCTGCGAACTTATAAATGCACTCTCGTAACTCAAATATTCTAAAGTCACAATTCAGTTTTATGCGTGTTGATTTGATCTTTTCATCTTGTATAAGACCTACCTTTGATAGGTAAACTTTAAAGAAGGATAAGATTTTTGGATTGTGGGAAAATAATGTATTAATAATTCTCTTATGCTAATTCCTAAGAATAACTTCGGGTAAATATACAAAATATATTGTTTAGAACTTCGAATGAATTTAGGAAAGATATGGAGTTCAAGATCAAGTATATAACATTAGTGAAGTATGGGAAAGATTTGGCAATGGTACAGATCCTTGTATCATACCGGTATCTCAGACTCGCTGCAGCCATCACTTGTCTGTTACTACTCATCATGCCTTTTATGGGGAAGGACTTGTCTTTACCATTGCTCACACATTGCTATCATTGAAATAGAGTAAGTAAAAAATGTATTTCTGTTGTGAGGCAAATAACGAGATATAAATATATTAAAAAATGGAAAACCAGAAAGAATGCTAATGCTTCCATTTCTCTATGACCGAATTTATTTTTGACATTTCAGACGTTACAGAACTTCATATTTTTGACTCGTAACATTTAATTAACCAAACTGCTTACTCGTTTTCATCTTCAATATAAATGACGAAAGCAAGAGAAAAGTTTTCATAACGGTAAGGACTGCTACTTTTACTTTTCATAAAATAAAAAAACATTGAAGAGTCAGAGAGCGTACAGTAAGACTGGCATGAGATTGTCCTCTACGAGTTACAAAAAATTACTTCTGAAAATCTTTTGGCGTGTCATATTTTTTATTTGGCAATATATTTTCATAAAATAAAAAACATTGGAGAAGGATTAAATAAAAAAACATTGGAAGAATCAGAGAGCGTACAGTAAGACTAGAATGGCAATGTTCCCTAAGAGTTACAAAAATTCTGAAACTCCTGAACAACTATGTGTGGTAGGTGTGTGACCGCCTACAAAAAGCATAGGCAAAATTTAATGAGAAATCTGAAGAACACTAACCAAGACTTGCTACCAAAATCAAGTGATCCTAATCAAAATGCTTCCATTGACTTATTGGAAGAGCTAAGAACATTGAGATGGCTTATTAAACAATATTCCCTTGTACAGTGATGTGTCAGTGGATGAAAACAAAATTGATGAATAAGAAACTACATAATGTAGTATTATTTCTACTTTCTTTAAGTTCTTTACCACAACCTAGGTTTCGTTGTATTACAACATCTTCAGGTGGGTTATTAGCAAAGATTAACTATTAGGAACATCCAACAGTATTTATGTTTCAAGTACAATAGCGGAAGCCGGGTTTGTGTGGGTTTTCCCACTGCTTATGTTAGTGAGTTTATTGTAGGGGGGCGGTGTAGGTTTTATTACATTTTTATATATATATATATATATATATATATGTATATATATGTATATATATATATATATATATATTTTTTTTTTTTTTTCATATTTATTTATTTACTTCCTTAAATTGTTTTTAGGGAATCGTACACTTTTATCTAGACCAAAGTTTAATCGTACACTTATTCTAGACCAAAGTGAATATAAAAATAAAGTGTATGATTTCCTTAAACCAGAAGACTTCATAAAACACCACGACATTTGCAGATAACGTAAAACAAATAATTAAAACCTGTAATATCATATTTACAGAAATGAACCCAAGATCCCCAATACTCTATGGACAACCTAAAATTCATAAACCAAATACAGCCATACGACCTGTTGTTTCATACACAAACGCACCCTCAAAAAAATTAGCTTTTCACCTTAATAAGATCTTTCGAAATAAAACCGAATTTGCGCCTAAATATACCATTAAAAACTCTCATGAACTCTGTAATAAAATTAAAAATATACACTTAACACCCAATTGTAAATTAGTATCACTCGACGTAGTAAACTTATTTTCTAATATTCCACCAAAATATTGCCTAAATATTATTTCAGATATCTTAGAAAAGAAACAGTTAAACCGCATTGAAGTATCGGAAATTAGAGACCTCTTTAAATTATGCATGGACCAAAATTACTTCTTATTCGACAAAAACTTTTTTCAACAAGTCAATGGCCTTGCAATGGGCTCCCGCCCCTCCCCTCAGTCCCCTTTTAGCCGAGTTATTTATGAACCATCTAGAATCCAGCCTCTTAAACAGTAAACTAGCGACCAATATATTATACTATTATAGATACGTTGATGACATCCTTGTCTGCTGGAAAGGTACACAGCGACAGTTAGACCAGTTTGTTAACTTTGCCAACTCCCTACACAATAATATCAAATTCACTTTAGAAGTAGAATCCGATAATAAACTAAACTTTCTAGATATTATTAGAAAAGACACATTTGCAGACTCCATAATTAATGGTCATTCTCAACACCCTTGGTCCCATAAGTTAGCAGCCTCCCATTCGATAATTTACAGAGCTTTAACCATCCCTCTAGAAAAACCTAATTTACGGAAATAAATAAAAACTATAAAACAAAACTGTACCATAAAAAATTAATAAAAATACTAATACAAGAAATATACCCGGTCGTACCAAATAATAAGATTTACTATAAATCTATCCCATATATAGGTAATGTATCACTCAAATTAGGGAAACTCTTAATTAATAATAAAAAGATAAATAATATAACATGTGCTTATAGTACTTTAAATAACTTGGGTAAAACCCTTATTAATAATAAAGAAAAAATACAAAAAAATAAAAAGAGTGGTATCTATAAACTTAAATGTAACGACTGTAATAGTAGATTTTACTACTAGATATAAAGAACACATTGCCAGCTGGCGAAATAACAAACCAGATACATCTCACTTTGCTAAACATCTCACTGAAAATAACCATCATTCTCATATTGATAATGCCCCCTATATACTACAAATAAATACAAAACGTAATAAACTTAATATCCTAGAAACATTAGATATAAAACACCAAGGTTAATATATTAAATGAACAACTAAATATAATATCATCACCCATACATAATATCTTCTAGACATAATATAATTAGAGAACAATGAGACTACAGTACTCTTCAAATTGTTTCAGCCCAAATACACATATAAATATAAGTATATAAGAAATTTTAAAAAAATTGAAGGAAGTAAATAAATAAATATGAAAAAAAATGTATATATATATATATATATATATATATATATATATATATATATATATATGTATAAATAAATAAATATATGAATAAATAAAACCGGAGATATGCTGAATTAGTGGTGTAATCTTGTTCTAACTTTCAGATATCCTTGCTTTTGTATAAATATATTACCGAGAACAACATCCATTTAATTTTATTATATAAACCAGAACATTTGTATTGTACAACCTCATATAATAACAACAATTGAATTTATTACTCTCACTAAAATACTCGTATATCGTATAACTCTCGGAAATATAATAAAACCTACACCGCTCCCCTACAATAAACTCACTAACAGAAGCAGTGGGAAAACCCACACAAACCCGGCTTCCGCTATTGTACTTGAAACATAAATGCTGTTGGATGTTCCTAAGAGTTAATCTTTGCTAATAGCCCACCTGAAGATGTTGTAATACAACGAAACCTAGGTCGTGATAAAGAACTTAAAGAAAGTAGAAATAATACTGCATCACGTAGTTTCATTTAATTGTAAATAATGCATTTCTACAAAATTAACGTCATTGAATATATAATGACGAATAAGATTTACTTCGTGTATAAGGGCTGGGACAGGTCGAAGAACGGAACGTAAAACGAGGTTGTAGAAGAACGCCTAAAATGCTATTCAAGTCTATAAACAGCTTAATAAAAATTGTGCAGGTGTATTGGCATCAAGGGAATGGAAATTTTTTATTGCCGGATATGTCAGAGATCAGAGCCTTGAAATGGTTTTAGCCAATATCGTGGTTGCTGCTATCCTCTCGCTAAATAAATGGACTACAAATATATTCAACGAACATTTAATTAAGGGAGATATTATATACAAAGTTATTCGAGACGCAACATTGAGAGACCCAGCTTTACAACATTTCCCCCATGATGGTTGTTGATTTTTGATCAGACTACATTTCTTGATGAATCTCAGACCTTGAGCATCAGAATCTATAGAAAAGACTACATTTCTTGATGAATCTCAGACCTTGAGCAAAAACCTGGCGTTGTCCCATTATATTTGCTCTCTTTGCTGTGATATTGAAAAGACTACATTTCTTGATGAATCTCAGACCTTCAGCAAAAACCTGGCGTTGTCCCATTATATTTGCTCTCTTTGCTGTGATATTGAAGACTACATTTCTTGATGAATCTCAGACCTTGAGCAAAAACCTGGCGTTGTCTCATTATATTTGCTCTCTTTGCTGTGATATTGAAAAGACTACATTTCTTGATGAATCTCAGACCTTGAGCAAAAACCTGGCGTTGTCCCATTATATTTGCTTTCTTTGCTGTGATATTGAAGACTACATTTTTTTATGAATCTCAGAACTTGAGCAAAAACCTGGCGTCGTCCCATTATATTTATACAGATTTTAAATCGATTTCTTGAGACGCCAGATCCTTCACGTCTATTCTGTATGACAGCCTGTGCAATGCTGCTATCTACGTCATTAGGATTCTATATACTCTGCTGTATAATAGCTGATTGCTTCGTTCGATCCACAAGTTTAGATGTCTATATTACCTTGCTACAGGCCTAGGAGTGATAAGATATGACGTATGGGAGTGTTGTATTTAAAATTATTCTAGTTTCTGTGCATTCTTTTCGCAGAAAGTATGTCTTGCATGTTTGAGTGTGTTTGTATACTTAACAGTTTGACGTAAATACGTAACTCCGTAATTACGTTACTCAAAATTTGACGTAAATACGTAATTTACGTAACTCAAAAATTTTCCGTTGGCATTCGTTAAAATCATTTCAATTGAATACCCAACAATTTAGTAATAGTCGAGAGGGGCAATTTTAACGAGTCTTCTTTCTTCTTTCATTCCGTTAAGACAACAAGAGAAGAGTGAAAATCGAGGGAATTCTTCAGACCGTAACTCGCTTACTTCATTCATAATATTATCTCTGGTCTTGCATTCTGTAGGGTTTTTTGATACTTCCATTTATTTCCATATAAGGTTGACTGGAATCATTTGTAATAACTGATGAACTTAAAAATGCACTCAAATGTAACTCAAATATTCTAAAGTCACAATTCAATTTTATGCTTGTTGATTTGATCTTTTCATCTTGTATAAGACATATTTATCAATGAGTAGTAACAGTCCAAGTAGCAAAAACATCTTCATCTGAATTTTGTACTTCATTTCGTTGAGTTCCAATACTTTTATACTGTGAAGGCTTGTGTGTAGTCGTTATTTGACAGATGTTATTATTTTCGCGTTCTTATTTAATGCCGTTATTGACATTACCGCTTTCAGGAAAAACATTATCATTTCCAGGAAGAACATATGGTTGATGATGAATTCAGTAAGCCTATCACACGCAATAATGCAAGCTCTGCCATTTTCAGCACTTGCACCCTTTGCACGTAGAATGCACGTGAAGTAGAAATTGTCATCGTATTTGACCAATCCAAACGATTTATCAAATGAAATCATTATGCCTGCAGAGTACTCATAAAACAGTAGTGTAAGTTTACCTTTTAATATTATTCCAATAATATTACGATTCATCAATTCCAGAGCAAAAACCCATTATATTTGCTCTAATATCATTCCAATAATATTACGATTCATCAAGAAATGCAGTCTTTTCTATATCACAGCAAAGAGAGGAAATATAATGGGACCACGCCAGGTTTTTGCTCAAGGTCTGAGATTCATCAAGAAATGTAGTTTTTTTCAATACCACAGCAAAGAGAGCAAAGATACTCGAATTGGACGAGGTAGATTCTAGATATTCGACTAGACTACTAAGACTAGATATTCGAATACTTAGGTAGATTCTAGACATTCGGCAAGACTACTATGACTAGATATTCGAATACCTAGGTAGATTTTAGACATTCTACTAGACTACTACGACTAGACATTCGAATAACTACGATTAGACATTCTATAATTTTCTAATGCTAAAACGCATGCTCTCTAATAAAACTCTTCGCGCATCGTCGTGCTCGTTGCAGTAATGACCCTTCAAGAACAGTGATATAATCGGTACGAGCAATGCTTATTCAACCTCTCAGACCCATGGTGGAAAATAACCTAGTGATTTCCTCATGGAATCAGGGGAAATCAGATTGCCAGTCAGACAACGAATATATAAAATACATAAGTCTTTCTATCAATAAGGAAATCTTCTGCCAGAAAGGCAAAGTTAAATGGGTCCACATCGAAACGTCTGCCAAGTGTCAAAACAAAATTTTCCGTTCTCGAAGATCTCGAGAATTCGGGCTATTGTGCAAACAGTTTCGATCGTTATGAGAAACGTTCAATTACTCACTCTGGCTATGACTTTAAGTATCCTAAGATGCTCTTAACAGGATAGGCGATACTTTGCTAAAAACTGATCAACATCGATGGAGATGCATATAATTAAATTCAGCATGGAAGAAGACAGTCAATTAAGTTGTGATAACAAGAAAATATTAATCTGAATCAATTCAGCATGTGTTAGAATACCACATTCCTCACTGATGTAAATGTGGGGAGCTTCTACTCTAACTTACTCGTTCGATACAAACATTTTCGATGTGAAATTTACTCACTCGAGGAATATAGTACAGAGAGGGATACTTTCTTGGCCAACTCAAATTGAGTTGGCTATGAACAATCGAATGGAATTTTGTCGCCAATATGATCGGCAACTTGAAAATGCCTTGATCCAAGCGAATTCATTCAAGTATTTTGTTAGAAGAGGCAACAACATCTGAGAAAGACGAAGACAAAACAACAAAGTAGGTACCAGATCAAATTATTAATGACGACGAAAGAGCTGAACGCAGTGTATATAACGACAACACGTAATATTTCTTCACGTTACTCGAAACATTCAAGAACAAATTAAATAGCAACATGTTGAAACTTATAACAGGACGTTTGAAACTTATAACTTATAACAGGAAATGCTGGAACCGGAAAGATCATTTTTTTCCGTTTGCTGTGTGTGAAGCGGGCGCTGCATACGCTGTGTGATGGATCAACGGGGATTCCCCGTGTGATGCGACGACGCTATTTTCGTTTTTAGTTAAAACTTACGAGTGAAAAATGAAAAAAAATACGTCATCAGTGTATAAGTAGCTAAAGTACTATACTGTGATAAAGGTAAGTACAGATTTAGTTAACATATTATTTTACAACTGCGAAGTGAATATGAAACTTGGTATTCCCAATCCAGTGGAAATAAAATTTAAAAGTTACTTATATCTTATGTAACGAAGATGTTTATATTCGTTTATCTATAATGCCACCTCCGGAAAAAAACATAAAATAACTAAATAGATGGTATCGAATTCATACAATATAGACTAGTACCTACATCACCATTACAAATTGACACAGCTTCTCCTATAGAAGATGTTGATATCAAACCGGATAGATTCGAAGAAATCAAAGGTGACATTGAAGCACACAAAAACTATGGTACACTTTGGCTAATTTATTATATTAGGTTTTAGTTGCCACTATTATGATATTCATATGATATACAAATATGTATATATATATATATATATATATATATATATATATATATATATATATATATATATATATATACACATATATGTCAAAGAAAATAATTGACAGAAATATAGATTTAATTAAAGATGAAAAATTACAGTCTTAGTTAACTTTTTACACTAATTATTTTTTTACCTTAAACTCTGATTACTAAGTGTTTAACTGCAAAAACAAAATATTATTTAATCTTGGCTTTCTACAACTAAGCAGCGGAAAAAATCCGCTCGCAAGGTACTGATATGGTTATTTCTATGACGAATAATTTCGCTTTCACTTTTTCCAGCGGGTTTTTTGTTTTTCCACATTGTTTTTCAAAATTTTTTTCATTTTTCACTTTTTTAAATATTTAGAAATTACTTTTAACTTTTTAATTATATCAGAAATAGGCACTTGTGAAGAGTCAATCGCACTGCTAAATTGAGGGCGTGGGCCATAACAACCAAATTGTTTCCGTAATAAAACAGTTCAAATGGCATTTTAAAAATTTTACTCCGTAGCCTCACTGATTCACCAAACAATAATAATTTGTTCTTAATAATATAACATAAGAAAATTTCTAAGAATACAAATTATATGACCCGAGACAATGTCGACACGAACACCACTCTATCACCGTCATCTGTCGACGTCGATGGGCAAATGGCGGCACAGAACGGCACGCACCGACATGCGCGCGTGAGTTCCATTTCATCCACGCCCTACGGCAATCGGCAGCGAAAAGGAAAGAACGGATTCACCGCGAGTCTATTTACATATTTTCAGCGAGAGGGAATGGGGGAGCGTGTGGGCGTTCGCAGCACAGTAAGCTCTGTCTCGCTCATCGGCTGTCCATCTCTGTCGCAACTCTCTCGACTTGTGTATGTTGTCTCTGTCTCGGTGTCTTGTTGCTTTGTATAAAAGTGTATGTCGCGCAGTATCAAAATTATTCAGTTATCTGAACTTCTACCTCTTACATAGTATTTTTACATCTTACTTTAAGTCAAGTACTCGCTTTGGGACCCACATAAGCTTCATTGTCTGGGCCACTAGAAGAATTTCATCGAATTTCCCATTCTCGGGTCGCTGTTCTTAATTCTACCCTCAAATTAAAGCCTTCATGCTAATGTACTATTTTTGCCCAATCTAGTAAAACTGATTTTAAATAGATATGTTGATTTATGAAATGAGCTACGATTGCCATAAAGGAATGGTTAATTGAAGACGTTCATACGTCAGTGAGGGAGACGAACACATTAAAAGTCCTTTTTATTTTCTACTTGAATTCAAATGTTAAGCCTACATATAAACCTGATAGCAGAGTATTTGCAAAGTATTTTCGTTTGGTTAACAGGAAATCGACATTGGAAATCGATTCCTTAAAACCATTGTCTTCGAATATTTTGAACGCTTGGCAATCTCACACGAATAGTATTAGAATTTTTCGTTTATTTTCTGCGTTTCCTTCATGATGATTTTTGATGTGAACATCTATAGGCGGAGGTATAAACCGGATCGTTGGCGTGGCGACGCTTGCCGTGGCGACGGGTCGCCACGCTATACTAAGGTATATATATAGTCTATATGTAGTAGAGTGTACGGTATGGCGACGTGTCGCCATGCGCAACCGACTACGCGACACCCTCCTCACTCAGTTCGACGCTGTTGTTTACTACGGTACACATAACCTGTGCTTTATTATTTTTGTATTAATTGTAAATAAATGTTTATTAAATAAAGTCACCATTTTCTGTAAGAAATTCGTAATACCTTATTTTTTCATTATGCTATATTTAGTTCCTGTAATAATCTTGTCTTTTATGCATATTACTTGTACGAACACGATGTTTCACATCTGCCAGGCGTCCCGCGACGGCTCACTGTTTTATAATATATGACTAGGTATTATATAAATAAATAAATAAATAAATATATATATATATATATATATATATATATATATATATATATATTTTCTTTTTTTTCTTTTTTTTTTCTTCATTCCTTGTACAATGGTACCTTTAATAATAAATAACTACTGCATTTGCATTATCACTAACAATATTCATACTAAATGGTTCTAATCGGGGAATCCTCCTAGCGCTGGACAGAATCTAGTACCAGACAGAACACGTCCAAACCTGGTATAGACCTTTCATTCGAGCTCGTGTATAGAAAGATGGTAAACTCAGCGGAAAAATCCTCCCGCGGCGCTGGAGGCCTTAGTCTCGAGTCTCGAGCGATACGGCTTACAAGTGACGCTTATTTAGAGAGAATATATTGTGTGTAGTGCTTTCAGTTTATTTATTGGTAAGTACACTTTACTTACATTCATATACTTCTGTAGCAGATATGTTAAACTTTACTGTACTCGAAATTTTACTACCATATGATGTGCTCCTACGTTCGGACAATTAAATTCCTTAGTATTGGACAAAATTGTTCTCGTCCATTCGACTTCCTTAGTACAGGACAAATTTATTTTGACAAAATAGTGTGTTTATTCCATGTTATATCATTAAGTAAGTTGTCTTATTTACCTTTTCAGATTGTTTGGAATAATGGAGAGGCGAAAAGGTATCTGGGAATAAAAATTAAAAATTGGCAGTTGGCAATGTTTTGAATCAGAATATTAAAATAAGAGAGGCTTCCGAGCGTTTCAATGTACCGACAAGCATTTTGATTGAGACTTTAACCTTATTGAAACAGGATAAAGAGATTGAGTTGAATGATTTAAGAAAACATTTTCAGAAGATTATAAGCAATTGTTGGAAAGTCACGTTAAGGCGATGACAACACTCGATAACCTTGAAGGATTTGATTTTCAAGCTTCGCCCCTTTCTCTTTTTGATAAACTAACGCTACGCTAGACGCTCGGCATCTAAAGTAAATTAACCGCATCAATAATTCGCTAGCCGTACGGATGATCATTTGTGACTTGTGCTCTTTGAAATGTTAATATAGTTTTTAAATATAACTTTAAGGCGTGTTTACATCTTAAACGAAAAACACCTATTTTGCGAAGTTTATTATAAAATGTGAGAATATGTAGTATAATTATTTTGATATGAAGAAATAGATCAAACCTGCATTTATAATTAAGGCAGATTGCATTTTGTTGTTTTTATATTTTTGCATAATTGAAATATTTAATTTTATTGTGTCTATAACTCTATTACTTTCAGACAATGTAGTTTATGCGGGTACCGCGGCGAGTACCGCGGCGAGACTTAAAGTAAGATGTAAAAATACTAAAAATACTATATAAGAGGTAGAAGTTCAGATAACTGAATAATTTTGGTACTGCGCGACATGCACTTTTATACAAAGCAACAAGACAGAGACGACAATACACAAAAGTTGAGAGAGTTGCACTAGAGATGGACAGCCGATGAGCGAGACAGAGTTTCTGCGAACCCCACACGCTCCCCCATTCCCTCCCGCTGAAAATCTGTAAATAGACTCGCGCTGCATCCGTTCTCTTCTTTTCGCTGTCGATTGCCGTAGGGCGTGGATGAAGTGCAACTCACGCGCGCGTGTCGGTGCGTGCCGTTCTGTGCCGCCACCATTCGCATATAATCTTAATTGATTTAATTATATATGTATATATATATATATATATATATATAATTAAATCAATTAAGATTAGTAAACCATTAAGTCTACGCATCTATAGTATAGTCGCTGAATTGTTGAATGTTATTACTACTTCTTTTAGAGGTTCCGTCAAATTGGATATTCAGCGGACTTCAGAACTACGAATTTTGGATTCAGTGCGAGTCATGTAAAGGATGGGTTCATTAAACCTGTGCAGAAATCCCTGAGTGTTACGATGTCTATGTTTGTGATTATTGTCATTTTTTAAGTTATTTTTAGATTGTTATTATTCATCTGCTTAGTTATCATTTACGTTGATTTATTTGAAAGTCTATAATGGCTGTGTATCTTAAAATTTACTCCTCTGCTTAGTTATTATTTACGTTGATTTATTTGAAAGTCTATAATGGCTGTGTATCTTCAAATTTATTCCTCTGCTTAGTTATTGTTTACGTTGATTTATTTGAAAGTCTATAATGGCTGTGTATCTTCAAATTTACTCCTCTGCTTAATTATTATTTACGTTGATTTATTCGAAAGTCTATAAAGGCTGTCTATCTTAAAATTTATTCCTCTGCTTAGTTATTATTTACGTTGATTCATTTGAAAGTGTACAATGGCTGTGTATCTTCAAATTTATTCCTCTGCTTAGTTATTGTTTACGTTGATTTATTTGAAAGTCTATAATGGCTGTGTATTTTCAAATTTACTCCTCTGTTTAGTTATTATTTACGTTGATTTATTTGAAAGTCTATAATGGCTGTGTATCTTCAAATTTACTCCTCTGCTTCGTTATTGTTTATGTTGATTTATTTGAAAGTCTATAATGGCTGTGTATCTTCAAATTTACTCCTCTGCTTAGTTATTATTTACGTTGATTTATTCGAAAGTCTATAAAGGCTGTGTATCTTAAAATTTATTCCTCCGCTTAGTTATTATTTACGTTGATTCATTTGAAAGTGTACAATGGCTGTGTATCTTCAAATTTATTGCTCTGCTTAGTTATTGTTTACGTTGATTTATTTGAAAGTCTATAATGGCTGTGTATTTTCAAATTTACTCCTCTGTTTAGTTATTATTTACGTTGATTTATTTGAAAGTCTATAATGGCTGCGTATCTTCAAATTTACTCCTCTGCTTAGTTATTGTTTATGTTGATTTATTTGAAAGTCTATAATGGTTGTGTATTTTCAAATTTACTCCTCTGCTTAGTTATTATTTACGTTGATTTATTTGAAAGTCTATAATGGCTGTGTATCTTCAAATTTACTCCTCTGCTTAGTTATTGTTTATGTTGATTCATTTGAAAGTCTATAATGGCTGTGTATCTTCAAATTTACTCCTCTGCTTAGTTATTATTTACGTTGATTTATTCGAAAGTCTATTAAGGCTGTGTACCTTAAAATTTATTCCTCTGCTTAGTTATTATTTACGTTGATTCATTTGAAAGTATACAATGGCTGTGTATCTTCAAATTTATTCCTCTGCTTAGTTATTGTTTACGTTGATTTATTTGAAAGTCTATAATGGCTGTGTATTTTCAAATTTACTCCTCTGCTTAGTTATTATTTACGTTGATTTATTTGAAAGTCTATAAAGACTGTGTATCTTAAAATTTATTCCTCTGCTTAGTTATTATTTACATTGATTCATTTGAAAGTATACAATGGCTGTGTATCTTCAAATTTATTCCTCTGCTTAGTTATTGTTTACGTTGATTTATTTGAAAGTCTATAATGGCTGTGTATTTTCAAATTTACTCCTCTGCTTAGTTATTATTTACGTTGATTTATTTGACAGTCTATAAAGACTGTGTATCTTAAAATAATAAGTGTTGAAATCTTGAAGACTATACCAATGATTAAATACATCATGGTTTAAAAATATTATATTTTGTTGATTTATTTGAATACCTATCATAATTACCTGCCTCAGAATGTTTATTATATTATTTTAATACTTTCAAGTTTTCTTTACTTTCCGGTCATAGGGTTTCGAGTTTACACCTGTTCGGTACTAAGTACCAAATTTCAATGATACCAAAAATTAAATCAATGAATAGTTCCTTTTTTAATGGTTAAATATTATTTGTGTTTGTCTATGTTGATTTTTTGAATGTCTGTTATAATTGTGTATCTTAAAATGTTAAATGTCTTAATAAAATAATGATTATTATACTTTTTTTGCTTCGAAAATCAGTACTCGTCTTCAGTACTCAGGGGACTCCCCTATTCAACCCCTATACTTATGTATGTAACAAAAACAAGACAGTAAAAAAAAACACTAAACACATCAGTGAAAGTGAACCAACGCAGTAAGGCGACACGAAAGCCGGCACAAAATAATAAATCGTTGTAATAAAACAATTTATAACGGGTTTTCCGAAAATACGAATGAAAATATGCGCTCCAAATGTCGATACGCAATGGAGTTGAAACGAATTAGAGAATATACAGTATGAATCAGCATAAAGTACAGTATATAAAATATTAACTTGTTCAAAACTATGATACGTTACGAATATGAACCTATTACGTGGAACGTTACTAATTAATTCTTTCCTAAAAGTGGATTTATACGATGAACGAGATAACTTGCGTAAATCCGAAAAGGCTTTGTTTCTTTTGCTCTCATAGTAGTTGCGTTATCAAGAACAGAGATAGAATACTTACACATTTTGTAATAGGCATCTGCGGAATATCATACGCCACTATTTTCGTTACACGCAAATACTTCGAACTCGTATTCGGATTACTTACACTATGGATTACTCATCACACAGTATATTTATACGCGTCTCGTGTAAACAAACCACTTGTTGTAGGCAACTGTGAGTGGGAGATACCTTATTTGTGTTTAAAATATTAGGCGGAAAAAGTAAGTTAAATTTTATTATCGTGAAGGGATTGGAGATAATAAAGTTTTAGTATCTTGTAGATGACAAATACGTAAAAATGCATTTTGGCGATAGTGAATTTCCATTGTCATTTTTTTTTCTTTAAGTGAAAGAATATACTGATAATGATAATAGAGAATTTTTATTTCTTTCTTTAGGTGAAACGACGTATTTAACCAAAAATAATTACTATCCGCAATCATTTTAGTAAAAAATCAATTGAAAAAGTGCTTTTACTATTGATAAAACATATAATATTAATTAAGTAAGTATTTAATTTTTTTACATTTGATAACTGTACGTTTTTTGTTTTAATTTTTTTAGGGTTTTTTTATTTTCAAATAAAAGCAATTTTGCAGCAATAAAAAAATTTACTGCCTGTTGGTTTTTAAGTGAAAGAATATACTTTAAAAACAATGTATTTAAGAAAAATAATTTATCGCTCGCGATTCTTTGGCTATAAAAATTTTATTTGGAAACTAGTTTTTCCTTTTTGCTTGTTATAATTTTTTCGACTTATTCTTAGTGATACTATAAACTAACTATGTAAATACAAACACTAGTCAAAATAAGAAAAATATCAAAGCACTAAAATTCTAGAATTTAAATAAGCAAAAAGGATTATGTGAACAGAGATAATGTTTGACATCCTTTTCTTTATAATAAAACATTAAGAAAATTTTCAAATAAATTTTTTTTAACAGTATCACAGGAGGAAATTTTTTTAATAAATATGTTGTTTTTATTTGTTTTTTTTTTATTCACAAAAAGAAAAAATGGGAAATATTACTAGTGCTAAACTGTACATATATCCTTATTTTTAATACTTAAAATTGTCTATATATGCATATTAAGTAACCCAAAAAAAATGGTAATTAAGCTGAAAAAGTATTACACATAATTCATTGCAAAAATGAAATTTTTGTAGGACATTTTTTAGTGAGCAGCATTTATAAAGATGCAAAACAATGTTTAGTGTAGGCACAAAAGCTCTATTGAGCTACTTTTAAAATATGCATTAGTTTCATTATGTTCATATTTTAGTATTTTATAATATATGATAATAACTAGTAGTGACGAACAAACAAAAAAAAAGTTGTTCCATCACAGTGAAGATTAGATAAAACAGGCTTTGCACAGTATGAATGGAGTAGAGTTACTCAATTGAGCGACTCTATTTCGAACATGTTAAAGGTAAATACAAATAGTGAATAATTCACTTTCATTAAAGTTTATATGGCTTTTATCATACTGCTTGTGATGGTGGTGCTTTTCTCAATTTGAATTAATTAATTCTAAATTATAAAGTGTTCTTCATTAAGATAATGTGTCAGTCAGAACGCGACTTTCTTGCTAATAATTTAACACATTGATATGTTATTAATAACATATCGATATTGTGTGGTAGGAGACAACACCATTCTGTACAAATATATATGTACATATAGATGATTATAACGAGTAAGTATACAGAAGAAAATAGTGAACTGATAAGTTAGATGTCAGGTCATTATTTTCTTCTTTATTCTCCTACTCAATCACCATTGATTGTTTTAGGTTCCCAGCATTGCCAACAGATAACATAAAAGTGTACCTGGGACTTAAAAATAGTTGAGAAAGAAATGGTTGTTGGAAATGTTATTTTACTGTAATTTTATTTATTTAAAATATTTGACAAAGTTTTTGTTGAATTTTTGTATAAATATTTTCAGCAGGAGACTTAAGGAAAAAATTGTTTACGTTGCAGGTTATGGTATATCATATTTGTAATGACACTGTCTGAAATGAAAAATTTGAACGATACAAGTTAAAGCATGCCTTCCTTTTATATTTATTATTGGATTTAAAATGGTAGGCTATTTTTATAGAAATATAATAATATAATAAATACAATATTAATTACTAAATTTTCATTTAAAAATAATATAATATGCAAAACTTTGTAATGTGTATTTTCAACAAGTTTTACATTTATCCAATATCAAATAAATCTGAATTGACACTGCGAGGGTTATGTACAAATTTGAGTACATATATATAGAGTTTTCATTAATTTATTGTATATTATTATATTAATATTATTTATAGCTATGTAAATATATTGTCTAGTATATATATCACACATAATATTTTCATTTAATTTAAAAATGGAAAATTAAATTACCAGATTTTTCAGTGATATACGTATGCGTGAACGTGTGAACTCATATACGTGTCACATATGGTTGCTACAACATTACAGTTTATGTGGAGTGTGCTACAACATTATTACTATTTGAGATGATGCTATGACATTATTACTACAACAATATTACTATTTTTACAACATTATACTGACAAATAGTACAATGAAAGCAACTGGTTACGAATATCTTGATTTTTAAAATTGTTTAATGAAGTAATTTCTATTTTATATACACTACTCAGGACTGATGTGACATATGTTATTTTGTAATTTGAAATTTTGCTTGTAACTGTACATAGTAAAATATAAATAAGGGACATACAAGAATATTAGATTCTGAGTAATCTTCAGTTTAAAATATGCTTTACAATTTCTTTTTCTGTGCGAAATGTTTTCTTCTATTGAGGGAAATTTGAAATATTTTTTAAATTGGCAATAAATTAAAATCAACAGAAGCCAAGTTAGATGAATAGGGTGGATAAGGGACGTAGAAATAGATAGATCATGCTTTAAACATTGATTTCTACCACAGCGTGCCTTGTCCTCATAAAAATAATTTTTTTCTTGCTGGACCTGACCTTTCTTTATTCACTTGGTGTAATAAGTTAGCTTAATATTCTCAAGTTATAAGTTTTACAATAAGTAATTCATACGTAAGATTCATTTTAAACTTTTGTTTGCATATGGTACAACCGTCACTTTATTTGATTGTGAAAAACCCTTATTTTTCTATTTTAATTTTTGTTTTTTCTGGCGTTGATAGTGAAACAGTGTCTCATCTTTGGTTTTAAATCTTCGAACAAAATTAATTTTACAACGACAAAAAACTTTGTGGTTAGTCGCCTGCCAGCAACTGGCGACTTTGACAGATAGTGTCGGGGCCCAACTTTTTAATTGAGGTGCACGCCATCATGCGCCAGCTGTGTTAAAGTATTAAATAACATAGTTTTGTTTTCTCCTTTTATTGTCCGTAAAACATGTTAAATATTCTTGAGAAAATTCAAATTGATCATGTTTATGATCAGTTACTGAGAAAATTGACACCCATTTTATAGATACCTTTTTATTTCCAATTCTTAAATTTTTCAGTTTCAATCAAGTGAACCTATATCGCAAGTTAAATACAATAAAGCTGGTTAGCTGAAAATTTGTTAACAAAATTGAACACAATAAAATTACTTCACAAGTCAATTTTATACATTCATTTTTTTTTTTATATTGGCATCATTTATACATTTACCAAATTTCTTAACTCCTCCTCGTGCCTAGTAAAGTATAAAAGTTTTCTATAAAAAAAGGATTTGCTTTAAGATCTTCGGTATTACTCAATTCTCCTAAGTTTTTATGGACTCTTCACAGTTTGCAGTTTACATAATTCTAATAATTATTGGGGGTTGATAGCATCAAATAACCATAAATTTTTTACAGGTAACAATATGGGTCAACAAAGTACCAAACCACAGCAGCCACAAAATGAACATGTGTCGTCTTTTTATCAAGATTGGCCAAAGACTACATCCATCGATCCAGCTGATATAAATTTGCTTTGTAAGAACGTGACTCCAAACCAAAAAGCTGAAGTCAGTTTAGATACAATAATTACAAATAGTCAAAAATTTCCTATAAATTTTCCCATCGATACAATCAGGTTTGTAGTATTTCTGTATTTATATTTTTTGTCTCCGAGATGCAATAACATTTCTGAGCACAGTTATTAATCGTCATAGGGTCAAATACTGATGATGCATGTCAGTTACATCTTCTTTCCAATAATATTATTTTTCAACATTTTTTACACTCGGAGTTTACTCTACAATCTGACGGATATGTATTGGTCACCGATAACTTTGAATAAATAGTGTAGTCCACGTGATGTGATAAAAAATAAACAGATCAAATTTAAAATCAAAGTAAAATAAAAATTTTAAATCAATTTAAAAAAATAATTGCTAATATTTTAATAATATTAAATATTTAAAGGAAATTTAATAATTACTTACATTAAATAATTATTTAACTTCAAATTAGATCAGATAATTTTAGACTCTGATAAAAAATAAACAAATAAAATTTAAGATCAAAGCCTAATACAGAGTTTCATAAAGTTTTGTAATTTATTATATTTTAATAATATTAAATATTTAATGGAAATTTAATAATCATTTACATTAAATAATTATTTAACTTCAAATTAGATCACAAAATTTTAGACTCTGATAAAAAATAAACAAATCAAATTTAAGATCAAAGCCTAATACAGAGTTTCATAAAGTTTTGTAATTGATAATATTTTATTAATATTAAATATTTAATGGAAATTTAATAATCATTTACATTAAATAATTATTTAACTTCAAATTAGATCAGATAATTTTAGACTCTGATAAAAAATAAACAAATAAAATTTAAGATCAAAGCCTAATACAGAGTTTCATAAAGTTTTGTAATTTATTATATTTTAATAATATTAAATATTTAATGGAAATTTAATAATCATTTACATTAAATAATTATTTAACTTCAAATTAGATCACAAAATTTTAGACTCTGATAAAAAATAAACAAATCAAATTTAAGATCAAAGCCTAATACAGAGTTTCATAAAGTTTTGTAATTGATAATATTTTATTAATATTAAATATTTAATGGAAATTTAATAATCATTTACATTAAATAATTATTTAACTTCAAATTAGATCACAAAATTTTAGACTCTGATAAAAAATAAACAAATCAAATTTAAGATCAAAGCCTAATACAGAGTTTCATAAAGTTTTGTAATTGATAATATTTTAATAATATTAAATATTTAATGGAAATTTAATAATCATTTACATTAAATAATTATTTAACTTCAAATTAGATCAGATAATTTTAGACTCTTTGTTGTTGGCAATCCAGTCTTCTTTCGTTTCACTATTTAAACATCAATTTTTATCAGTTATTTACATGCCATTAAAAGAGCAAAGCATATTTATGATTGGTTATCTTTAAATAAACCAGTAACACATTTTTAGAAGTGTCATTTTATTAAGAAAGGACATGGCATTGTGTACAATTGCAAGAATATTGCTTTGTGTGGATGAAACCAGTAATAACAGTTATGAGTTGTTATCTTTAAATAATCTAGTAACACATATCTAGAAGTGTCATTTTATCAAGAAAGGACATGGCATTGTGTACGATCGCAAGAATATTGCTTTGTGTGGATGCAACCAGTAATAACAGTTATGAGTTGTTATCTTTAAATAATCCATTAACACATTTTAGAAGTGTCATTTATTAAGAAAGGACATTGCTTTATGAACGATCGCAAGAATATTGCTTTGTGTGGATGTAACCAGTAATAACAGTTATGAGTTGTTATCATATATATTAATACGCTAAGGTTAAGATGTTACTCTCCCTTTTTAGAAAAAACCTCACAACTAATCCACATAAATTATATATCATTTTATAGATAATTGCTTGCTCTACCGGCATCCACAACTAAAAAATGTATTATTGCTATTGTTTTTGCAAATTAATTAATTATTAAAATTATATACACAAAACAGCAATGCTGCCATCTAACGGCTCAACGTCAATATGATTGACGGTCGGTAAAATTTTTGTTTAATTTCAAATCCACTCACGTATAAATAAAGTGGCGCTTTAGCTCAATGCTTTTGATACTTGCGCCTCTATATGTCAATTTTAGTAAAATATTTCTTTGATCTGTCATCTGAGAAGTCTTCGCATTATTTATTATAATGGAATAAATAATGCGAAGATTTCGCACGGGTCACGCTAGTCTTTAAATAATCCAGTAACACAGTTTTAGAAGTGTCATTTTATTAAGAAAGGACATTGCTTTGTGTACGATGGCAATGATATTGCTTTGTGTGGATGCAACCAGTAATAACAGTTATGAGTTGTTATCTTTAAATAATCCAGTAACACATTTTTAGAAGTATCATTTTATTAAGAAAGGATATTGCTTTGTGTACGATGGCAATGATATTGCTTTGTGTGGATGCAACCAGTAATAACAGTTATGAGTTGTTATCTTTAAATAATCCAGTAACACAGTTTTAGAAGTATCATTTTATTAAGAAAGGACATTGCTTTGTGTACGATGGCAATGATATTGCTTTGTGTGGATGCAACCAGTAATAACAGTTATGAGTTGTTATCTTTAAATAATCCAGTAACACATTTTTAGAAGTATCATTTTATTAAGAAAGGATATTGCTTTGTGTACGATGGCAATGATATTGCTTTGTGTGGATGCAACCAGTAATAACAGTTTTGAGTTTCTCAAAAGTTATGTAAAAATTACAGCTAAAATACACTGTACACAATTGGAATGCGTGTAGAACTCATTACTTTATAACCAACCAGAATCAGTAAATCATAAGAAAATGTTATTTTTACAAGAATATAAAAAAATCTCACTCAAAGACAAATATGGAAATGAATATGAAAGTTAGGATGAGAAATTCTACCTGCCTCCGCCTTCTCCCAACATACAATCTTTGTGCTAGATATTAAAGCGAAAGTCTGTATTTTTAACTTTAAAGATCAATCTTTTATAAAAATGGCATTTACAAACATGAATCACAGTGAAAAAAGATGATAAATTAAGAAGGTAATTATTAAATTTTCTTTAATCAAATCTGCGCATATTTTGTGGTCTCCTGATATATCTATAATGAATAACATACTTGTCTATCAAGTTAGGAATATTGCCAATGAGAAAATTTGGACATTAAATTTTTAAATTATAAAAATTCTGAAAATTTTGAAAATCATGAAACACAAGACTGTCAAACATATAAATGTTTGATTTGTTTTCTCAAATATCTATTAACAAAATGTATCCGTTACATTTAATATTCAACATTTAAATACAACTTATAAAAGTTGATTTAACAATTTTAATCCAATGTTTGTCTCTCTGGTGTGTGTGTGTGTGTGTTTGTTATCGCCTCTAATAATATATGGACAGATTTGTATAAATTTTGCTCGAAAGTTACCCAATGTTAATCCAAGAAGATTAACATTGTTACTATTCAATTACAGTGACATCTGCTTATTTTATGAGCTACTATCATAATCTCAATACTCTAAAGCTTACTTTTGTTATTTTTCACTAGATGGCGGTATATATTTAATTTCTATAAATGTTTTGAAATCAGCAATGTGTGTATTTACATTTACATATTAGTAACAACATCATTATTATTATCTAGCAGAATAAGACCCTTCTGCGCCAATCCAGATAGAGAAAGTTTGAAGATCAAGAAATATATAGTATTTTTTTACTTTTACCACCCAAAGAACGGGTAGAATCGTTAGATGAAATAAATTTATAGCAAACAAAGCATTTAATAAAATTAGATCGTGCTTTAATCTGTCAAACCTGTCGTTTCTAAACAACATATTACCCTTTATTAAAACAGATGTAAAGAATTAAAACACAATACATCAGAGCAGCAATTGGAACGCAATATAAATTCCACGTATCCATTGTTGCACGAGAAAACCTTGGAGCTCTACATTGATTTCCTGAAGTTCAAGAGAAAATATGGTTCTGACGTAGAGCAGAGTCTATATGAAAGTATGGATGTCATCGAACTTGTTCATCGATTTCTGACATGTAGGGCTGTTGCATTTTATGGAACTTTAGTAAGTAAATTTCCTACATCAGTCACTACTTTAGAGGATGTTTCAAAAGAAAAATATTAAGTGTATATTAGGTATCTAAAATTTAAATATCTTGGCAATTAATATAATAAGTCTCACTTAATTAAAATATTTAATTATAATTTTTAAGATTTTGCTTTTAATTTCCTATGTATTATAATAATAATATAAAAATGTAGTTTTAACAAAATGAATTTCATATCGTAAAAATAAGGGGGTGTAGTGTACCTATGGACGCTTGATATGCATGCTTACTGTTAAGTCCCATATGGTTGTTCGGAGAGTATTGAAAAGCTTATACAGAAGTTGCTATGAAAATTCTAGGCGTAATTTCTTTCTTATGAATTATAGCATTTAGGGATTATTTTATACAAGTGACCTAAGACCTGTCGTCGCTGTGGTGTATTAGGTTGATCGCAAGGCGTGCAGCCTTTGACGATGCAGCGTACCGCGGGGACCCGGGTTCGATTCCCGGCCGTTTTTAGAACGGGGCTGGACTGGCGTTGTGGTTGGCTGTAAGAGATTGCTCTCGTAGCAATATATCCGCCTTATCAATTAGATACATTAAAGTAGATAAATAAATAAGAAGTTTCATACCAATTTGTAACACTAAACACACGACATTCACTTTATCAATTCATCATGATTTTCGTCGTTACGGTGTTATTTTCTAGTAACAATCAATATCTTATTAAAATGAAAACAAATATGTTTCACTCTGCAATGTTATTGATCTTTGCTCACTTTTTATTAAAAGCGGAAATGCTCGCCCAAACGTTTTGCTGAAATGAGATGAATAGTGATATAAGATAGCTTCTTGATGGGTCTCGCAGACACGTGACAATTAATTTGAGATATTTTAGAGTTTTTCAAGTTAATCTTTAATTCAAACTGTTACTGATGGATCTGGAATCATTTTCAATGCCTGAATATAATTCTAATCTAATCTTTGATGGATTCTACCTGTGGATTAATTTCAAATCCTTCCTTTATTGTGACAAAATCTTGCATAAACAGAATTAATTCAACATTTAGTGACACTTAACAAAATTATTATGAAATTTAATGTTAGTCTGTGCTTCATTAATTTTTCAAGCAATATTCTTAAGCTAAGTCACTCACCAATTACGGAATATTATCTCAATGTTTAATTCCTTAGTTCATATTCATTTGAAGATGATGTTGCTAGTTATGGAAAGATTAATCATCCCTCTTTCCCAATAGACACAATGTGTTAAAACTTACTGAAAACTTGGACTGTTTGGCTGTAAATTAAGTGAATAAAATACAGACTGAGCTACTTCAAGATATGATATTTTCTATTTCAGGATACCTATATGCTCATAAACAAGGAAAAGGGTTTAGGTAATTGGGAACATGTTGGAACAGAAAAGGAATTGTTTCCACTTACCATAAACAATGTGCTTAGCTATGACGAAGTAAAACTCTCTGCCTTGCTCTACATCAGTGGCTACACTCAGTTCATTAATGATGGTAACAGAAGAAATGCAGGTATACCTACCACAAACAAGAATCTAATTCAAGAAAATGGTATAGTCATCGGATTAGTCGGTGCGAGGTTAAGTGTAAATGACACAATGGAATATCAGGAAATTGTTGTAACACAACAACAAAATACTCAAGAAAATGGGTAAATTAATTAATAATCAGATATTCTATTTGTTAATATAAATTAAAATTTATTTACTTTAGTATAATACACATAGCTAGTCTAGATATTATAAATTATGAGAGAACTAAATTATTACAAGTTTTGAATGTTTCCGCCATATTTAATTTTTTTACTTTATTGCCTACTCTTATCTCGCTCCCTCATCGTCCTTCTCACACACACAACATACTTGTTCAGTTATATGGTAGATATCAGCACTAATAAATAATTGAAATGTAAATGTATAATATTTAACACCCCTCTTTAGATTTATATTTCATTAATTTTAATTACAAAGTTCTGTTATTTTTAACATTTCTATAAATTTTACTAATTTACTTTTAATTAGAGATTCAGTTAATATATCGGCAATATTTTCTCCAGATTGAACTTTAATTAATCTCCTTTTACTACTTTCATGTACATAATTATATTGCACTTGAATATATTTAGAATTTTTAGTAAAATTGCCGTTTTTTGCAATACTTAATGCTCCAGAATTATCTTCATATATTTTTACAGGATTAATTATTTTTTTTAACTAGATTAACATTAGTTACAGCTTCTGACAAAAAATGTTAACGCCCTAGTAACAGAACTTCGTGAGTTCAATAAATATAATTACCTACCAAACAATTTAATTACATAACCCGATGTGAGTTTCCTATCTACATTATTACCTACACAATATGAGTCTATATAACATTCCAAAATTTCTGAATTATTATCATTTTTATACTTTAAATCCTTTGTTGAATATAAATATTTTAATACTCTATAACGAGCATCTCTATGTCTATAACGAGCATCATCAAAACACTTTGAAATCAATTTAAATAATTAACACTAAACGAAATACGTGGCCTTGTACCTGAACTTATATATAAAAGTTCACTTACAAAATTTTTCTGTTTACTACTTCAGTTGGGTCTAATTTCAAGCTAATCTCCATTATAGTATAATACAATTTTGCATTCTTTAAATTATATTTTTCTAATGACAGTGTCATTAACATGTCTTTATAATTAGTCAATATCTATTCTATGTTTTTACTTTATATGCTTTGCTAACTGTAATTTTACATTATCAATGTTCTTTTGATTTTTACTGCGTATTAACATATCATCTACAAATATCAATATGTACATAAATTCATTGTTTTCTTTCTTAATGTATAAACAATTATAAATAGTTACTTTAAATTTTAATTCTTCCACAAATTTGTTATACAATTTATATGATTTCTTCAATTTATAAACTTTGTCCGTATCACCATTATAATCATCTGGCTGACTTACGTAAACTTCAGATATAATTTGTCCATTCAGAAATGCTGCCACAACATCCATTTGGTCAATAATAAAACTAAACTGACAACAAAATGCTAATAACAATTTTAAAGTTTGCAATTTTTCAACGTGGGATTGTTATCAATGTATACTTTTTGTTGGAATCCCCTATATTTTACCTAGCTTTATAGAAATTATTGTTTTTTCTCATATATATTCAATATATATGAGGAATCACCATATCACTAATACTGTGTGTGATCTACTGGCATATCAACTATTTCCACATCTCATTTCTATTTAAGTTTTCTATTTCTTTGTTCACAGCTTTTACCACTCTCTAGAGTCACTACTGTTTACGGCTTTTATACTTTCTTTAATATATAGTTTATATATTACTTCAAATGTTTTCAGCGCTTTAGTAATAATTTACATAAACATAATAATTAACAAAATCATCATTATAATAGTAACTATTTGGCTTTTTATCTCTGTAGGAACTTCTTAATTCATTCTTATTAATATTTCTTAAATTATCCTGTTCATTCTCAATATTATCATTTTCATTATCTGATTCTGATTTCAGTACTATGATATGATTCATCTAAACGCATTTCATTAGATTTATCTAACACACTTTTCTTATCGTTTAAACCTGTACATTTTATATTTGCTTCAATATATATCTATATGTCTAGCCGTTATTATTTTATTTTTCAGCAAAATTCTATACCCAACATCTGAGTAACCTAAAACCTACACTACTCGCGAAGTTGATTGATGTTAGGCGAAGAGAATAGTGTAGAGAGGTTCGATTCACTTTGTGCATACTTCAGACTGTACTTCAGATGTACTTCAGACTGCAATCAACTTCGACGAGCACTTCGTTAAGGTAACTTCGCGAGTAGTGTAGAGGGTGTTTAACAATATTACCAATTTAGTTTTATAATTCCATTTTGTTTTTCTTGTTTAGGAATTCTCACAAATACTCTACTTCTATATAATTTTAAATATTTAACATTTGGCCTTTATTTAAAAAATATCTCATAAGGAGTTTTCTTTTCAATAGTATTTGTTAATGATCTATTCATTTAATAAGTTGCCCTTTTTCACTATTACTGGCCAGTATATTTTCTTAACTTTTGCTTCTGATAGTAAACATCTTATTCCCATCATCTATTAAATATTTCTGCTGTACCATTTAATTCATGAACATAAGGTGGACAAGGTATAATACGTATCTCTACAAAATCTAAAAATATTTTAATTTAAATATTCGTTACCGTTGCTATATCTTAACATTTAAATTTTCTTACGTACTAGAAAATACGTATTTTAGACTTTGATTTATTATAATAGACTTTTGTCATATTATAATGATCTATGAATGATGAAAATATTTTTCTACTACATAACCTATCGTTGCATGAAATCCATTTAAATTTGTATGACCTATTTCTAAAATCTCTTGCACACATTCTAATATATTCGAAAGGTAGTTATGCATTTTACTTTCAATGCAAGTTGCATATTTCATATAATCATTCTCTATTTCTTTTGATAAACCAATTACTAATTAATTCTTACAAAATATATTCATATAATTAAAATTTACACAAACTAAAATGCAATGGCATTCTTGCAATGTTTTTGCACTTTCATTTCCTTTATTTATTATATTGCAATTTATTTTACCACTCAAAATATTTTTTATATAACTAGTCATATTATATAAATTGCCTTCTTTTATTGCCACTGTCGTCATCAATTCATTATTTTTGTAATAAATTTTAAAAAAGAGGTGATTTCATTACTAACTGTTGCTATAGAAACAACATAGCATAATTAGGTTGTTTCATACCTTTAACCTAAAATACATTAGGCACAATTATTTCACACCTCTTTCCATAAACATTAAACTCTGTCTTTATTCTACCTTTCTTAGTGGCTTTTAATATTCTACCATCTCCTAATTTAACATCTAGTGGAATTTTTAAAATTATAGACTCATCGAATAATATGATCTGTACAACCACTACCTAAAATTTAACTTACTTGATTTGCTTTAACAACATTATTTAAGTTTACCCTTGTACAACTTACCCTTTACAAGTGTTATAAACTAATTTCTGTTGTTGTTTACATCTTTTGACTGGCTGACGACAATATGAGGACGACAATATGATGTATTTGCTGCTCTTTTGCATTTCCTGTTCTATAATTTACACGACAGCTACCCCGATGATTTCCTCACTGATTACTATGTTGCATTCCATGTCATGGGAATCCTCCTCAGAATTTTTTACCACATTTTTTTTGTTTATATCGATTTAGTTGGTAACAATTTTTTTAAAATATGCCATTTTTTAACTCTAAAAATAATAGAATTCTTTTTCCAATTGGAATAATCCAAACGCTCGAAAATTGTTATTGAAATATCGTCAATCTTCATGTACACAGTTTTTTTGACACAATCTCTTAACGCTCCTTTACTTTGGATTCTATTAATAACTTTATTTATACAGTTTATACTTTATTTATAAAGTTTATTTATACGTTACAATCACAAAATTTTTAATCTTTATCAACTGCATTCTGCTACCATGTTAATATAATTTAATATTTATTTTTTTAGTGTAATACATATAGCTAGTCTTGATGATATAAGTTATAAGAGAACTAAATTATCACAACTTCTGAATGCTATCACTATATTTCATTTTTGTTATTTTATGGCTTACTCCTTTCTCGCATCCTCATTATACTTTTTATACATACTGACACTTGTTTAGTTACATATCAGAGGTCAGCACTAATTAATAATTGCAATATAAATGTGTAATATGTCAATATGGGCTTGGCTCATTAGGTATGGCTCTGACTGTTTGTAAATTATAGGTGGTCAAGAGTAATAAACGCTGTAAATTACCCGGTGTGTGGCAGAATTACCCTTATCTCTTCATGATAGATATCAGGAGAGATAAGGGTTAGTGTGAGAAATTAGTGTCAAGGACATGTGTGAGGTTCTCTTGTTTATTCTTTTTAATAACTAATCATGCTAAATATAATCTATACTTATGTTAGGTTAGGTTAGTACAATTTCAATAAATGATCCTATTTTCTCTTTTAAGATTATTTTTTGTCCCTCTGTCTGTTACCTGCTTATAAACTTGACAAATTTGATATAAATTTTCTAAACAGCTCTTAACCTATGAATGGCTCTTACAGATCTTCATAATTAGTTATTGAATTCGAAGGCTTCTTCATGCACACCTTTATGAAAATTATTATTACTTTATTTTTATAATTGGTAAATGATAAAAGAGAAAAATTCTTCCGCACCTGATTATTTTGCAAAGTAAGGGAAAAATAAGCATTTTCTTGTGACGATATTGGAATAATTGACTGTCTAGGAAGTTTTAAATATAAATAGATAATTAAACTTATATTTACTATGGTTTTTATTCTAAAATAAAATTATGTATATAAAAAAGATTAAAAAGAAGTAATTAGTCTAAATTGTATTACAGCGTGTGATAAGCTGAACAGCAAAAAATGTGCAATGGACAGTCATATTTGACGAATGCAGTATTATACTTCTTTGAAAATTTGCAATGTCGCTTTTTTCTATTAGACCTAATATCAAATGAAAGATCAGGCACAAAATGTTCCAAGCCATCATAACATGCATCCATTTCCAGTTTCTTGACTGTCGTGCCCTTTGATGTTGATACCCTTTTTTTAATATTAGAACAGGTTACCCTTCTGTATTCTGTATTGATTTTATATTGATTTCAATCGTTATATCGATTCTAAACTCAGAACTATGTTATTTCTCTACATGCTTTTTATAAAGACAGCAAGCATTTTGTTCTGGTAAGCTGGTAAGGGAAATTCCATTTTTTTCCTCTTATTTAGTGGCAATATCATCCTTTCTTATTAGAATTTTGCCCCACTTCTATCTCAAAAATTGCTTCGATTTTCCTATTTTTAATAATTTTTAGAGGGAATAGCACTTTTTTTAGCAACTTTTTGGTACAGATGTAGCTCTTATAGTTGCAATTGCAAATATATTCTTTTGATTGAAATCTTAACAGTCTAATGCTTGTTAATAAATAGTCAAAACAAAGCTGATATGATATATTCTTCATAGGAAATTTGTCAATATAGGACATGACAACACTATCCCAAACTTTCATTACGTCAGTGGTATAAAAATAGGGTGACAAGGCTGGAAAAATGTCAGGGACCCCGAGCTCGAGAGGGCCCTGACTCTTTGTTTGGTATTATCAAAAACTATTTTGAGATATCTAAGCTCAGTATTTTATTATTTGTGATGTATGAAACCATAAAGTATCTACTATTATTAAAAGTTAAACTACGTTGTCAATTACATGAACACATTCGTAAAAAAGTATCATCTCTGGTTAGCGGCTAGGATCTGGCAATACTCGGTTACGGAGCAAGGAGATTCACCGTGCTCTTACTTTTTCGTATTATACAGCAAAAATATATAAAACATATTACGCGCATGTTAATTGAATGTAATGAGTAATTTGAAATTAGTTTTATTACAGTTTGTTAAAAATATTATTTAAGTATTACATATATATATATACATATATATATATATATATATATATATATATATATATTTATATTTAAGTATTATTTTATTATAGTTTGTTAAAAGTATTAAATCTGCGAGTACCTTTATTAATAATTTAATAAAGGTACTCGCAGATTTATTAATTATAAATAACTATTTTGTGTCTTCAAGCTTCCCTGAAGTACATACCACTTTAATATTATTTTTGACAATTCCTGTCACTACCGCTAGTGTCGAACAATCGTTCTCAAAATTAAAATTAATAAAAACATAATTAAGCAATTCTATGAGACATGAAAAGTTGCAGAATTTAGCAATACTTTCAACCGAACATTCTTTGGGCCGAAAATTGAAGTAATTGACAATTTTGCCAAAATGAAAGCCCAAAAAAAGCAGCTTTAATTTATTTTAAGTATTTCCTTTTACGAATGTATTAATGAAAATAAATTCTAAAATATATTATTGTACCACATATCTCTTTTTTTATAATTCTACTTGATTGCACCGATGTGGATTGAATTATAAGTGAGGTTCTATAACATACTAAAAGTACCTATAATAAAAATAATGACGAGCAATTTCTTTAAGGGCTCCAATCTAAAAGTTTGTCAAGGGCCCCAATCTAAAAATATGCCAAGGGCCCCACATTGTGTCGATACGCCACTGATACCTGGGTTGAATTGTATCAAGTATTGTTTAACCCAGGTAATGAAACTATCACTTGTACTGCTAGCCCAGAACTAAAATCCAAAACGAATTTGGCTTCTCTGAAACACAGGTTTCATTGACATAATCATTTAGATAATAAACTAAAGCAGGTACTGTAAGCATTATAATATAAATAATTTAACAAAAATTAATAAAACAATTTATTACGATAAATTTATCAAAATGTCAAAATAAGTACCATTTGTTTATACTTGAAGTAGTATTGTTAGTGAGGAGATAAAATCTGCCTGAAACATTGGAGAAGTTCTGTTTTCCTTATGTTCTCCTGACAGGATATGCAAATTCAACCAAAAAATATGAAAGCATGCAGTGGTAAAAAAAGCCACAACTATTATAATTAGTCAAGCAATATACCAAAGTATTTCTTAATGTTTTAAAATGTCAAATGGCATATAGAATTACAATACTTACACATCTATAAAATATCTGTATCTTCGGCCATTGCAAAATCACTTCTTTCATGTAAATTGATGACATAGTAGTAAACTTGCTGTAAAACCCATATATGTTAGATCATTTCATATTTCTGTCACTAGATGGTGATAGTGATAAAAATATGAATATTCCATTTTGAGGTCGTCAGGATTATCTGGGCTGAAGTGAAATTTTGTTATAGATATAGAAATTTGATTCACACTTTCACGACAAATTTTTTTGGTCTATATTTGTAATATAATGAAATTTTATACGCAAATGAAATTTTATAATTCATAGATTCTACAAATAAATGACCAATTTATATATGGTAGGTGTCGTGTTTTGTCTTTAAAAAAAAATACGTGTGGCACTCGGGTACTGCCTCGGTAAAGCTATTGCATAGCATTTTTTATCAACTTATGCAATTATAATATTTTTCATCACTTTCTTCATTAATAAATGCAGTTTGTTTATTCATATTTAAAACACTTTATACACAAATTTTACGCGTACAGCTATTCACTGTTGTACATAGATGATAGATACCTATACACCTATATACTTTCTCACAAACAGCTTCTTACGTATTCGTCCGATTTCGGAGCAGCTCGTGTAGATCCGTGCGAGCTTCGTACAGTCTACACGCATACGTCTAGTCGCACGCACACAAACACCGTGCCGAAGTCTGCGAACTGAAACGACGTTAGACGGTGCACGGCTTTTAATGCCGCACCGCTGTGCAGGTCGGAGTGGGGGGTGTTAGGTTTATTTTCGTTACGGAATTTCTTGATTCGGTCGTCGCGCTCAACGCCCGAGATAAAAGCTATGCAATAGCTTAAAAATTGTGACAATATGTAAACATCACTACATTTTATTTTCGAAATCAATGGGGTGAAAAATTTGGGTGTATAATTGAATATTAAGTATTTAAATTAATTTACTGGTAATAAATTAAGTAAGATTGATCAAAAGTTTTTCTGCTGTCTAATTTTGACCTTCACTTTCCTGGCACAAAGTAAATATTTTTATAAAAAAAAAGAATTGCGATATTTGAACTAAAATAAGAAAAATTCTATGCATAAAATCCACTTTAATATGGTCATTCGGTTTTTCCCGATATCATAGAGCAATAATATAAATAATCTAAGACAATAGACAAAAATGTAAAACCACATAGTATTGGTAGAGTTTTGTTTTTTATTTCTGAGTTGGCACTGTGAGGACTTTGTGTTGTCTATATAAATTGTATGCTCTTGAAAGCTGTGCTGGATAGATAAACAGGTAACTTCCATCAGTTTTTCCTTTTTCATGTTTCCATCCCTTTTTCCTAAAGCTAGAAAAGAAAACCATTGAACTAGTATAGTGAGAGTATATGTCTACTAATTAATTCTATGTAAAAGTAACAGTGGTTAAAATAAAAAGGTTTCCAATGTTATTAAATGACTGAATAATTTACGTTCTTAACCACAAATATAATGAGTTAACAAATTGTAATAACATTATACTTACGAGTTCCAGATAAAAATCACAGGAAAAATATATTGTCGAAGCTTTCAATGAGAAATGTCCAGTTTTTTACTTCATTATTTATTCATTATATATCTGGACTTATATACTTCATTATATATCAGGACTTCATTATTTATTTTTAAAAGATTATTTACTATGTGTCTACTCAGGCTAATGAGTTTACTTATTTTTGAGATTTCATAGTTTTCTTTTTTTTTTAGTTATGGACCTCTTAATGAGAATGCTCCTCATCTATTGAAAAAGCAGAAGTGGAGACAATTATGGGCTAATTTCTACCAAGAACCTAATAATTTATATAAAACTGTTGTCAAAAAGTACAAAAAATCATCTGCCGACAAGAACTTTACTCCTGTCGAAGAATTGAACACATATTTTGATAATTGCTATTATAAGAAAAGATTGAGCCTAGCGATAGACACTTTGCTTTTTGAAGCAAATGACAGAGCGAAAGAGGCGAACAAGATGGCTTACATACATATGGTGAGTTGTATTGTACTTGGTAGCTGTCATAGAAGGGCATGCAGCCTGTATGAGAGTGTAAATCTTAAAATTCAATGTAGATAACACTTTAAAAATATAAATTAATATAATAATAATAAAATATAATAATTTCGTTTTACATGGATGGATAAAGTGTGGGATTTTGCATTTTTAAGGGGTATTTTAAAAGTAATTTTTCAGTTTTTGTTAAATAATCTTTATATAAACTGCATGCCCCTTGGTTTTATACATAAGGAATGCAAATCCATCATCCATAGCTACACGTCTTCTTTCAACCAATTACATCAATGAGCTTTCAATCACATTACTTTTTTCTCTTGCTTTATACTTAATGGTTTATCGTATCAGAGATCCATGTCAATATAATTCCCTGTGATCTTGCAAAGGTGTTGTGTTTTTGGAAAATAGCATAGAAATTGTGCTGATTTGAAATCATTTCAAAGTTGAATTCATGTTCTCATCATTATTACATAACTAATTTTTAAATGAGAGCTTTTTAATTAAAAGTTAGGGTTGCCTAAGAAAATTGTTCTTCATAATTTCATACATCACTTTTTTTTACAAATTTCTATATCTTTTAAGCATTTTCGTATTTGAATATTTCTCGGGTTTGGTAATTTGAAATCTAATTCTTTTATTTTATTTTTCAAACTCAGTATTTTTTTTAAATCTACGTATTTATTTCTTCAGACCATCACCTACTGTATTTCGTTAAGTAATATTGAAAGTCAACATATGATGAATTGTTATGACGGGCATGCTTTTTTCTCTGATGTATAATCTGTCTCACGACACATCCAATAATTGTTTTAGCACATTGTGGAATACTGGTGTTTTGCAAATATTTCTGTGGAATAAGTGATTTTAGTTTTATATATTTATCTTCAAAGGCATTCAACCGAACAGTGATTACACTTTGAAATTAATATATTTAAATGATACAAGCGTGACCCGTGCGGAGTCTTCGGATTATAAATTATTCAACTCAATTTAATAAATCAAAATTGATTGCAGGTATTCAATTCATTTCTAATTTTGCACACTGCTTATTACGTTTTTATTCCATTATGAAGCTCAGATGACAGATCAAACAAATATTTTACTAAAATTGACATATAGAGGCGCAAGTATCAAAAGAATTGAGCTAAAGCGCCACTTTATTTATATGTGAGTGGATTTGAAATTAAACAAAAATTTTACCGACCGTCAATCATATTGACGTTGAGCCGTTAGATGGCAGCATTGCTGTTTTGTGTATATAATTTTAATAATTAATTAATTTGCAAAAATAATAGCAATAATAAATTTTTTAGTTGTGGATGCCGGTAGAGCAAGCAATTATCTATAAAATGATATATAATTTATGTGGATTAGTTGTGAGGTTTTTTCTAAAAAGGGAGAGTAACATCTTAACCTTAGCGTATTAATATATATGATGATGATGATGATAGTGCTAAATTGTGCTTTTCAAATTCCAAATTAATTTATTAAACTAGTTAAATTCTGTAACAATCAAATATGGGGAACAGTATCTCAGCAAAATAATCACACAACTAAAATTTCTTTTTTTTTATATGACCAATGTGCCCAAAAAAAGTCTCTTGTTTCTTTCCCAATCTGGGATACATTGGTAAAGGGAAGAGAGAGATATGAAAATGAGAATTCAAGTTGTTAGATGCGAACGTGTTAAGACCACTGTTTAAATTTTTGTTATGAAAGAAGAAACAATCATAGTTTCTTGTTTCACAACGAATTCTTTTCACAGCCTTTCAGATTTTATATTTTTAGACCTATGTGCATGAAATTCTGCAAGTATGTGCTCTAGATGAAGATCTCATCTTACAAATAGTAAATTATTTAAAAAACCTCCTTATAGATGTGCGAAGGTGAAAATTTTCTTTTCGCATACACGAGTGAAATCATTTAAGTGAACTTGAGTTTCTATTCACAGTTTGTAAAATATTAAGCTTAAGGTGACGTTCAACGTGTCCCGCCACTAATTTGCCAACCGTGGATTTGAATATTTTTAATAATCTTTTGATAACACTCTTTTAGCATTTGGTTAGGAATTTTCATTAAAATCATTTCAGTTAATTCATAAACAATTTCATGACGTGCAGACAACTACAAAACGTACTTTGTTCATGTTATGACACAGACTTGGCTCATTTTCTGAACACTGTGTTTTGATGTTCTGTTTTATGTAGCCTCCTTTAAATTTTGTCTACATTGTCTTGCATGTCTATATTCCTTTTGTTGTAAGTCCTTCTCTTTTCATTTCTTATATGATACTTCTGGGATTACTCTTCAATTATATTAGTTCTTATACAATTCATATTTTTAATTGATCTATAAAAGTTAACATATTTTTGTACTTCGTTATCATTTTCCATTCATATTATAACCATTGTAACAGTTCAATATATATTTTTATTACAGGTCGGGATAGGTCTGGGATCCTGGAGATATAACGAAAATCAGGAAGACATATTCGCGGAGGTGTTTGCGCAGCGATTGAAATATTTGAAGGATAACATCCGTAACGTTTCTGATGTTCACTGGGCATATTTCAGATTTAGCGACAAAAATGAGGTATGTGTAAATGTGGAATATTGTATGAAAATGGCGTAAACTAGACACAGTTATATAATTTTCGATTTAAAATCTGTGTTGGTTTAAAGTAGTTTTTCGAGCTTAAGAGTGTGGTGTTCTTCATTTAACATTTTGTTACTTTTCTAGGTTTGAACCTTTTTGCACAGGAGATTAGTGGACAGTGCATTTATAAGAACTTGGCATTTTTCTCAAAATTAAATTTTGGCCTATATCTATGTACATTCCCAAGTAATTGTCTCAAAATCTTAAGATAGACTTCAGCCATGCATGTTTTTTATAAATATATAAGAAACAGTTTACAGCAAAAAGGCTTGTATGAAATATATGTAAAAAGAACCTGTTGAATATAAGTTGAACTCATATTATGAGGGTAGACACGTAGACATATAAAAATTTAAATATTCAAGTGTACAGTAAACTATTTACATAAACAATAAAATCTCGACTTACGTTATCCCAATTTACATAATTTTTAGATCAATGACTACTTTTAAAAGGTCAATCTGTAAGTGGCTTTTGAACCATCAAATGCAAACAGAATAAACTAAAAATATCGGTATTTCGAAATTATTTCATTTAAATTATATTTATTATTAGTATTATAAAAATAATCATTAACAATATTATTTATTGTGTATGTTAGTATGTATATGGGTATGTGTACATGTGTGTGTGTATATATGTATGTGTGAGTATATATTTCTATATCAAAAGTTGCTAGTTGTAAATCGGCCGCATTGGTGATGCTTATAGCATAACTGCACAAGCCGAGCTAGTTACCTTTTTGTGGATAAAATACTGAAAAATTGTGTAACTTAATTTTTTATTTTTATTTTATCATTAGCTCTTAGAACGTATGTCTTTCTGTACATATCTATTACGTTAGCTGTTGTATTTTTATTTCCACAAATAAATGATATTACTATCATAATTTCACAATTTCACAGTTACGTAATTCTTCATTTCCTCATTCCATAGTACAGTAACTACCCTCCCTTCATGTGATAGCATGTGGTATACAACATTTCAAACAGTTTCGAGTTTGCTCCAGCTTGTATGGACATGTTCCCCGCATACAAGCTGCATTCACACCTGTTATGTAAAATATTGTACAAATATACAACAGTTATGTAAATGACTGGCAATATTATTTTGTTTCTTTTAAAATTAAATATATTTGATCTTTTATTAAAGATTTTCCAATAAAAGTTATTTACAGACATTCTCTTATTTTTTCTTGTTAACAAAAATTGCCAGCTAAAAATTTATATAAGTAAATACCTCAATTTACATAATTTTTGACTCACAGTATGTATCAAGTTCCCACCTGTTACATAAGTTCGGGATATAACTTTGTTAGAAAAGTTTTTGGTTTGCATTGTTTGTTTGTTTTGTTAGAAGGCCAATTGGGAAGCTTAAACTTTGAGGAAGATCGTAAGCTGTACGTCATTACTTTATGATTTATAATGTTTGGGTTAATCTGTGAACCAACAAGTCCGATTTCAAAAATTCTTCTTAACATTTGTATTTTAAAATACATACTTCGATGTGAATTATAGTTATCATATTATCATCCTATGTTTGACTTATTTATTTATAACTTATTGGAGAAAAAAGACAGAAATTGTAATTGAAATGCAATGCCTGACATTCTTAAGTATTAGATAAAATAGCATATTATGTATACAAATTCCTAAAATGATATAAATATTACTAATAATTAACCCGTTCAAACGATATATCACAGTACTAGAACTAAGACAAACAATTTTTTTGTGTTTAATTTATGACCCAGAAATTACCAAATAATTATGTTATACAGAATTACCAATTAAATGTTTTAGCTATATGTATGTATTAATATCTTTTGTTACGATGCTAAATTTCAAGTTTCTACGTAAAATAGTTTTTGAGAAAAATGACTGTGACACACGAAGACAAATTCATGAGATTCTTGTCTTTGGATATTTTTTATCTACTACCTCTATGGTATTATAACATAGGAGATAAACAATAAAATTTATTAATTGCATCTTAAAATGTAAGAGTTTCCCTTTTAGTTTGTTTTTTTTATTAATCATTCTACTATCATCTGTAGTGCAGTTACCCACTGTCAAGTAAAAAAACTCATGAGCAAATTGTTATACAAAAAATGTATGGGCAGTATGAAATACATTACTTTAATAATATATGATTAATGTTTTTTATTTTCTTATTATTTTGGTCGCAGTACACATTTTAAAATTATGTGGAAATTCACATTTCTATATAAATTCACATTCATAGGGTGACAAGTATTAGAAAATGATTTAATTATTAAAGCTTTCAAGGTTCTTTTTAAGTGAAAAATATCCATAATTATCAGATACTCTACCACAATAAAAAAATTTACAAACTTACAAATGTTCTGAGAATCTGTAGTCTAAATACTTAGAAACCATAGGCAAAAATAAAAATTGACTAGAAGTATATTTCGAATTATACATTTACAGTTACACGCAAAATATTAATAATAGGCTAACACCATGTATTTTGATATTAGCACTTGAGCATTAGTATGTTACATGCTCTTCTTGCCATTTCTAGCTCATATCACAACAAGCACTGTGAAGTGTAAAATGCAAGTGTTTGAAGTAAAAAGTCAAGTTGGAACATAAATTTTTTTGGCAAAGTAGCTTGGAAAATTGGAAAACAAAATCTTTTAATAGTTTCTTTGTATAATCATAAATAAAATCATTATGCTTTCCAGATTCGGGACAAGTACCAGTTTCCAGATAAGGAACACAAGTTAGGCGGTGTTAGAATGCACGTGTCTAACAGGGACCCATCGTCACGTCTCACAGGCAAGCACAATGACAAGCTGCTTATTGTGACTTATGCTGGGGATGGAAATGCACTGCCGGGAAATGGATTCTGGTAAGTGTTGCTTGAATTTGATATAACATATGATGGAGAAAGTTTTGACACACCATCATAAAGGGTAATATTCGAAACAATACAATTATTTAATGCATAATTGTCCCCAGGTTTGGAGGTCTTACAGCCTCAGGGGATTCGGCCACTGCTTGCTCAACGCAAGTTACAGAGTTACACAATGGCTACATTAATACGGAGAATGTTTGTGGCAACAATTTGAGGATAGCCAGCCGGGAATTTGGCATGATTAGTATAGTTGAATATGCTAAGAAGTTGATGGAGCCACAAAGGAAAGCGACTTGAGAGTTAGGTAAAAGGGACAAGAGCCACGCAGTGTTGTAAACCCAAAGAATTCTGTAAAGAAAGAGCTGTATATCAGAAATATTAAATATAGGCTCAGGCAGGTCTTTTATTTTACTTCAACATGGCCCCTTCATGTCTTTCTATGTTCCATCTCTTTCTCAACTATTGCAATATATATATATATATATACATATATATATATATATATATTTTCTTTTTTTTCTGTGTTTTTAACAGATATTATGGGGTAGATCGCCACTTTTAAACTGACGTCAACTCTTTTCAGAGTGATCATGAGATTTTCTATGTAGCATTTGATTTCCTTTCATTGCTTCACATGGTCCAAAACTCAACCTGTATGTTATTGATAAGTACATTTAATATTTATTTCCTAAATAAAAATAAATTCTATATTTTTGTTGAGAAATGTTTTATTTATTCAAAATGATAAACAATATGTTCTGTCATCATAGATGAGCAGACATTATATGCCAATTTAATCTTCATTGTATTTTTATATAACAGAGATATTGTAATACTTAAACTTAAAAAAATTTTATTCATATTTTATTAACAAAGAAATTAAGCAATTTTTTTTAATATTTAGCACCTCAAAATATAAAAAGTAACAAAATAATTTTTTTTTCATTTGGAATTTACAACTAAGTAGTCGTAATGAAAAATATTGACTTTTTTGTAAAAAAAACATATATTGTATCTTTGTGTAGGATGGAGATAAAACTACTACTATCATCGGTTTACATTTAACATTAAAAAGTTATTATGTAAGGGCTAGCTAGTTTCATGAATGATGCTATAAAATAAGATTGACACACATGTTGAGAACTATCATGTAATAAGTCATACTAACTTTTGATGACTTCTGGACAGTCACTCATGACCACAATTTAATGAAAAATGAATGTTGATTTTTAAAGTAGTCACTGCATCCTATTTATCCCCGCCACTACTCTATAAATTTTACATATCATCTTATACATTGATACTCAATCAAAAATACATATTTTATGGAAGCAATAGAGTTCATTTCAATTCACGTATAAATATTGTTATCAAACTGATTATAATAGAATCAGCTTGTGTCCACTAAGAATAAATTGGATGGATTGTAATTTTTAATAATTAATCTAGATATTTGTTATTGCTATTTTTAAGAAATAAATTCGCCAAAATTATGAATTCCGTTACATGACAGTGATTACCGTTCAGAAAGCGTTATGTCACACCTTGCGAAATGCCATTGTTGTGTTGACATTTTCGTATACAGATTGTTTGATTAATTTTTCGTTTTTAACAATTTTTGTTAAGTTGATATAGTTGTTTTTAGTTATACCTTAAGTATGATTCGCAATGGAATCAGGTTTTAGCAAAGCAAACAGTAGTAATTTGCCCAAAATTGACACTGTTATATTTGGTAGATTTTTCACTGCAAATAGTGATTTCTGTTTATCCATCGATATTTAAATATAAAGGTACACCCTCTCGTACTTTGTGTTAAAAGATAAACATGTCGCTCGGACATGGCAGCATGTTCGCATGGACATGGCAGCTGCCATGACGTCACACCAATAGGATACATAGCTTGATATTTTCATCAATCACCAACATAGATGATTGTGACAATTAGTCTATACTATTATTAATTAAAATGTAAAAATATGTTCCCTAGCCAAATACTTCCATTTATTTACACAATATATTAGAATGCTTAGTATCATAACTGGTTTTAAGGTTCCATACCTTGAAAGGAAAAAAGGCATCTATTGGCCTGTGAGACCCCTTTTCTCAGGAACGCATGGAAGTATCAAGGGGAAATTAATATCAAATATTTAGGTTGAAATTAATATCAAATATCTAAGTCAACGCAATCAAAAAATATTATGCCACATACCTTAATACTTGCAAATCAATCAAAACCTATAGGGTAGTTACCATTGACCTAGAATCATGAAATTTGACAAGAAGCAAGGTCTCACAGCACAAGTAAAAGAAAAAAACCCGAAAATTTTTATTTTGTAGTTACATCACATAAAAAATCTTTTTTTTTAATATACACCTGTGAAAGATATAGTAGGCAATATATTTTCTTTTTAAAAAAATTAAAATTTTGTAAATAGCTTAATAGGAATATTATATGCCATTATAAATGTCTAAATGTGTACAGAACCCTCGTAGGGTGAGTTCCGCTCGTACTTGACAGGTTTTTTTAAGTTACTAAGTTTAACTATAGTTGTGTTTAGTTCCATTTAATTTTTAAGTCATCATTAGTAGTTTCTTAGTGTCCATTGGCTTAATATTATTCTGATTATTTATTGCCCCCGATTAATTAAAAAGTTGAAATGAAGTAAAGTAGATATTTTATTGTGCAAGAAAATGTAAGAATATTATAAACAGAACAACATTTTTGACAATACAGTCTATGCAATAACAATTTCTTACACAGAACATTTTGATTACAGGAATAATATACTGATCAAATAGTTAAGCAATGAAGTAATATAATGATTTTACTGGCCTTCAAAAAGCACTAATTTATTAAATCTTTGTCTCTTTGACATCTGATGTTTTGGTTGTATACTGTAACCTTACATTTACGTATGTAGGAATGATAGCATGAACTAGGTGTAAACTGTGATTGTACAACGTAGGTTGTCGCAAAGAATGTTCGGAACACTTGTCAAATATCTTGGAATTAAAAAATCTCCTAATGCCGAATTCTTGATGCGACTTAATTGATTTTTGCGGTGATTTCTAATGATTCTTTGTATTTTAATGTATATTGTAAAAAAAGTCAAGAGAAAGAAATAACAAACCACTGAAATGTTTAAATTCTTTCAGCTCATGGAACCTTAATTTATTGCACAATGTTAAAGTATTTAAACACTTCTCATATTTTATTTTTTTTTGTGTAATGAATAGACTATTCAACCACTTATATAGCTGACAATTAGCTTGACACAGTCAGTGGGCAAGAAGGACTCGTCTAATATTCTGAGTAATTGTTATATTCTGTGCTTTTGGAAGTATATACTTAATCAGGTCCATAAATTCCATCTTCATTATATCTTAGTTTTTCCAACGTTACGTTTATACAACTGATTGAAGAAGTTAATACTTCCTAACTTTCCAGTGGAATACAATTGGCGTGAAAAGACGATTTTAGTTCTAAGTTAGAGAGGAGTTTTGATGTGAAACGTCTATAGGCGCAGGTATAAACCGGATCGTTGGCGTGGTGATGCTTGCCATGGTGTCCCATCGCCACGGCACCCGTCGCCACGGCAAGCGTCACCACGCCAACGATACTATAGCTATACCAAGGTATATATATAGTCTATATGTCTATATGTAGTAGAGTGTATGGTATGGCGACGTGTCGCCATGCGCAACCGACTACGCGACACCCTCCTCACTCAGTTCGACGCTGTTGTTTACTACGGTACACATAACCTGTGCTTTATTATTTTTGTATTAATTGTAAATAAATGTTTATTAAATAAAGTCACCATTTTCTGTAAGAAATTCGTAATACTTTATTTTTATATTATGCTATATTTAGTTCCTGTAATAATCTTGTCTTTTAAGCACATTACTTGTACGAACACGATGTTTCACATCTGCCAGGCGTCCCGTGACGGCTCACTGTTTTTTGTACAAGCTTTTAAATTGTTGTGCCCTTGGATGGTTACTGCATTCCCCGTGTTATCTCATATCTCCAAAAATCATTTCAAGGTTATATAAATAAATTTGCATGTATGAATATATTCCAAAGACCCCCTTTCTTACTAAATTGTCATATGGAATCTTCAGACTCTCGACACACACCAAAAATCCTAAAAAATAGATTACACTTTTCAATTCTACTTACAATTTTTTTTTCTGAGTTATTTAAAAGTCATTATATTTTATTTATTTAACAATGAATAAAACGTTTTGTCTCTTCTAAAAACTTGAGTATATAAGGTACATTTTCTAGGTACATAGGCTTCTTAACTTGTGTCCGGTGCATATTGTGCGAGTTAAAAATATAAAACAAATTATTAAAAACATTTATAAATACAGCTGTAACAGTGCTACCTTTAAACTGCTACTTAATAGTTGTGTTGAGAAATGCACTTTTATTATTTGATGTCGAAAGTTGACATGTTTTTTTGTCAATTTATTAGATATATTTAATTGTACATTTTCATGCAGTTGATTTAGGTCTTTTACATATGTCCATTTCACATACTGATAATTATTATTAGTATTGCTATATCTTTTAGCTTTGAACATATTCCAGACAAATGTCAACATGTGACATGTATCTAGAAACACTACAATATCTGTAATATCCGGTATATTACAGATATTGTAGTGTTTCTAGATACATGTCACATGTTGACATTTGTCGACATGTGACATGTATCTAGAAACGAGAGAAAGCAGTTTTCAACATTTTGTAATATTTTGTTTGACAACCTAACAAATTAACTGCGTTTTTATTTGTGATACAGATATCAAAAGTTAGAGATATTGTATCTATGCCAATTGCGTGGCATTTAAATAAGTATATTTTAAAATATTTGATGTCATTTCATCGTCGATCCCCTTTATTACAGAATATCCTACAGGCAATTTACACGCGATTTCCGATACAGATACTATCATCAAAACTAAAGTGTGGCTTGCAATATCAATATTTTTGCTTTCTTCTACTCCGGTGTCAACAATTCCTACAAATTTCTTACCTACCCAAATTTTTTGTTAGAGGACAGGCATTTAGTCGAATATTAATGTGCAACTTAATCTTTTATTTCTATTAGTTTTCTTAAGTATTTTAAAAGATTCTGCAGTGAATACAGCTTCTGCATTCTTTGGGACCATTTACTCAATGTTCTTTGATGCGGAAGACACGATTAATAAACTCTTCTGGCATGATTATATGCTGAAGTGGAATAAAAATGTAAAGTTAGTGCAGATTTATGAAATGATGCTGTATAATTTGGTCGGAATTTTTTGTCGCTTTGTCTCATTTCTCGGTTTTTCTTTAAGATTAATTTATTACATAATTCAGCATCGTTTCAATTTTCTTTCAAGTTATTATACACATTTACGGATAATTATCTATCCTTTTTTTATTCTTCTATGGTGTATTTAATTGCTTGGAATTTTTTTTGTAGTCGTTTATACTTTCCTTTTCAACTTCTGAATTTATGAAAAATTTTTTGCTATAAAACTGACATTTTGGAAATTTTATTTAATAGGTAAGGTTTTCAAGATGTCTATAAAATTGATTCTATTTCTGAATTGTATACGCCTTGTAAGTATAGGTATAACTAGTGTTAGGATTAGAAGCAGATGCTACCACTTAGCAGACCATGGATATTGCACAAAAGCTTCAGTTCCCAATATCATATACACCCATGGTAGCAAACAAAAACAACTAAGTTTCTTCACGTACATATATCAAGTAAAAATTCTTTATTAAACGTCAATAAAGTCAATATATCCAAAACTAAATATTGAGAAAATATTTGTTGGTTTAAGTTATTTTGGGAATTATTTTTGAAAACTATTTAACCGACATGAAAAATTATTTGAATAATGGATAGTGTAGAAGTTTCCCCAAATAATATAATATTATGATCTCCTTTTCATCTCGATTAACAACAGGCACAACCAAAGCTGTGGAAGTCAATATATTGTTTATATATTAATCCGTTGAAGAAACTGACAGTACACATAAAGACATTGCACAAATGATATTAATTTCATTTATATCAGATTCACAGGTATGTATGGTACCACTGCGCTATTTATTTTGTGACGACCAGTTTTCGTGTAATGTAGGTCCTTTCCTTTAATATGCATGCAGCAAATAACGCTTGCATTTGAGGGCTTCCATAACTAATCTTCGCTCGAGATATCATTTTTTTAAGACAAAATAGAAAGGAATATAGTGAATTTCATATGCTTCACAATGAATGTAGGTATTATCCATATAATTTTATGAGGTTATAAGAATGAGCATAGTATATTTGATTATATAGTCATGTATATACAAGTAGACTTGAAAATACAAGTGAATTTTAAAAGCACAAAAGTTGTTTTTCACTTTAAGCAAAAAAAATATTTTTTCTTATTTATCCATTGATATGAATACTTTCTATTATAACATTTACAAATTATTTATAAATATTAGGTTTGTATCAACATTATTAAAATTACTCAAACAGAATTCGAGACATTCTCTCTAATTATTCTTTTTTATTCTCACTAATTTTACTTAGAATTTTGGATTGATGATAAAATTGTAGAATTATTGTTAATGTTGTGATTAAAAGGTTGCTGTTGCGTTTAATATCCATGGGTGTTTGTATACTGGCTGGGACCGAATAATTGCTAATAATTGAAAGTATTTCCAATGTGACAGAACATCCGAATTTAGATCTTTTTACTGTAGGTATCTTTAAAGTTTTTCTATTTATTTAACTCATCAGGTGAAAAAAGGAACAAGAATTCATAGGTTTTTAAATTGTTTATTTATTTTATGTTAAGTTTCGCTTGCAGTTTCAGTATCATAATTGAAATAGTAAAAACACAACATTCACGCATACACATAAACATACATACAAACGGAAAAGGTGGGGGTGCACTTATACAGAGACAGACATTCTATTTTTATTATATTATTATAGACAATATTTTACTAGTTCTATTTTTAAGGGCAGTCGTTATTTTCTTAAAAAATAATAAGGCAACGCATTATCATTATTTGTTAAATTTTACTTTTAAAACTGTAGTATAATTAAATTATTTTTTGCTTTAGATTTCTTGGTAATAGAGCATCTTCCCCAGTTCCCAAAACTATTTATAAAACTTTGAAAACCTTTAGAAAAAAAATACTACTTATGCCACAGCCGCCCTCTATCTGATTATTTACAAAATTATTGATAATGACTTTTTTAAATAGCAATTTCCCATTTTGGTTCTATAGACAAGAAATGTCTCCATTTATTAAATTAACCCCATAGAGGTGGGGAATAGCTACTATTATTATAAAAAAAATTCATTAATATTAACGGGTATTTCAGATGTAGACTATAAGTTTATTACATCTGAGGTTGGCGGTAAAGGAAATAATAGTGATGTGGTACTTTTCATTTTTCTCGATTAAGTAAATTGTATTATTATATTGATTAAGTAACTGACGACAACAAATTTCAAGGTTAAAATCGAGACGCAATAATCGACCCACATTTCAAGCACCACTATACAAGTTCGATTCAAATGTTACCATTTAATTTTCAAGTAAGAGAATAACATGAGCCTAATTATATATGGTGTCCAGGAATAGATGTCGGATAAACAAGGACACTATTTGTTGGCTATAAAGCAATAAATTGTCGTTGAAATAAAATTTAAAACAAGCCCTTTTTCTCATTGAGTGCAAAAAATAATACACATAACTCTTTTTAACACACCCAATACTTGCCGGGAGTGCGGTGTTTACCTGTAGTGGCGATGTCTTCGTAGCTGTTCGCGGATTATTTCACCGAGCGGCGCTCAACAATATGCGCAAGTATCACGTGTACGAAAAAGATGACAAATAATTATGAATATTATTTTAAATTTTCTAAAAAAAGTCATCTTTTAAATTTTATTTTAACAACAATCAACTATTTTTCAGTCAAGGAATAACATCTTTCTTTGTGTGACACTTACTTCCGGACACCGTGTATATCCACCTGAATAAATAAATTAAATATCCACCTTCATTATTAGGCAAATGTTGTTTTATTTCGTACCACATTTTTATATCTATGTTGGCGATCCTTAGATAAGCATATTGTAGGTCTATTAAATATATATTTCATTAATAAAAAGGTTGGTGTATATGATTTCGCAGCAAATCAAAGCAAAAATATTGTTTGAACCGCTCGCTACGAATACATTCATCAAGATCGTCGTTCGCGCCACTATTGTGCTGCGACACCCGCGCTACATACAGGCTCGTTTCACTTGCGAGCCGCATCTCCCGCCGCCGTCGCGATTCGCTCGATTATTTTCGCTCTCCATTCGCCTCGCTCTTCGAGCAACCGATGTTTGTGGCATGCAGGGGGTGGTCAAGTAGGTACTAGATTTGGTGACAGCATCTCTTAAGGAAGATGGCGGCAAATTTTAATTGTGTACAGCGACCTCTAGCGACGGCTATATGTCACCATGCAAGAGACGCTAGGAACACTCTAGAAAACACAGACAGAAACCGCTCAACACTGAGTCTGCTTGAAACGAGTGACAGATATTTACTGCGCAAAAACATATTACACGCATTTAATATTATAAGTTTTGTATATTAATTAAGTAAAAAAGGTGTTGTAGCTATTGTTTTGTTATGTGTTCAGATCTTTGTTATTTTGTTTTATTATATATTAAGATCTTTGTTTTATTTTGTAATGGCGTGTATTGAACCGGGGTGTAATTCCTACATAAGACAATGGACAAAATGGTCATTTTTTTCCCTGCATCATAATGAAAACCGGTAAGTGTTATCCATTATTGCTTATTATACAACATTTCAAAAATTAATATAAATTTTATACACTAACGGCGCAAAGCAATTGCGACGTTGCAGTTGTTTGTCAAAATTTAATTCGAAGAGTTGCAAAGTATGGTTAAAACGAATTTTTACTGTTTTGTTTAAAAGAAAACTTGCACTAAAAGATGTTTTAGTTAGTTATCGACGATATTTATATAAAAAAATGGATTTTAAAAATATTACCACACAAATTACAATTTTGTTACAAAGTTTTTTCTTGTCAGAAAACTCCGAGAAATTACTTCTGACACACAGTTGTATTCGCCGGTAGTAAATTGGTTTTCCAAATATAATTTTTTACTAAATAATGTTATGAGCAGCATTTATATTTAATCAAACGTTGTTTGTTGTAAGTTTTCTTCCAATTGAAAGAGAGGAAAAGGCGGATTGATTGAAATTATTATACCTAACTTAATGTTTTGTTTTTTTGCAGGGCAAAAGCGTGGCTGAAATTGTGTGGCAGGGAGAATTGGGCAGTTACTTGGAATGACCTCAGACGTAAACAGAATCTGCGGACGACACTTTACTAATGAGAACTTTAAAACTTTTCAGCCTAGGAAATTATTATATAGCAATGCTACACCGAGCCAGTATTTGCCAACACCAACAGAGCAGCAGTCGAACAACCAAGCACAGCGCTCAGGCACAGTTGCGACAGGAAACTATCAGCAAGACCTTAGGGGCTTCTTTAGGAGAATGTCTAAGGTTATTTAAGTGATAATACCAAAATGTCCTTATGCACTCATTTTTTGCTTGCACAACTGAATATGTCATATAAACATCATGTATAATTTTGAAATAACACATGTCATAAATACAACTGTTATTATATTTAAAGGAAGACGTACACTTAGAGGCAGCGTCTTTGGGGTCTAGATCGTTGAAAAGCGAAAAAGGCGGAAAGCTGAAGAGGTCCACACTTGTAAGGAAGATTCGTCAACAGAACAAGACGATTCAGCAGCTCAGACGGAAGTTAAGAAGATTGCGAAAACCTATGCGGCGTAGTAAGTAATATGGAAAGTATACAAATTAATAAAATAAAACAAATGTTAAAACTAATTTTATCAAAAGAATCATATATTTTATTTGAACATGAATTGAAAAATTTTTTATTTATAATTATTTATTGGCCAAGCGTGGAGTTTTGACAAAAGTTTGAAAATATACTGCAAGCACTAACAGATATCGCTATAATCATGTATGTTTTTGCTTGTTTTCAGTTGTTGAGGAGTTGCCCACTTTCCATTTATGCAATTACCACCTAGTTGATTCCAGAGTGCTACCTGGAGACGCCTGGTACTATTTACAATTGTATTTTCTATTTTATTTAAAGTTTTTTGAATTTTATTCTCATAGTAATGATATTTAAAATATATTAAATTGTATAGTAATGTTATTTTCATATTTGTCTTTTGTGAAATATTTTTATAATTTTAATAAATTTATGGATTAAAATTAGTTTTTTTTTTGATAACGCCATCTGTGATCAACAGAAAGTAAGAAATTACGCCATCTATGGACATTAATAATAATTACACAAGTCTTTGGTCAGGAGAAGTGAGGCGAGGGGAAAGGGGAGTTACTTTGACAGCGTTTCGCCATGTATGGAAAAGTGTTACTCTTTTTTTTATATGGGCTAGTATGGATCGTGTCCGTTCTGTATCGTATCTATTCTGTGGTGGCATGATTTATACCAGGGCTGCCCAACTTCGAATAGCCCGAGGGCCGCTATAAATAAAATAGCATTTGTGAGGGCCGTATCATAAAATACTTCGTATGCAACTTTATCAGTGATTTGTAACAGATACGAAAAATGTTTTTTGTACCTGTTATAATAGTTAGTTATTATAGTGTTAGATTTATTTTTATTAATTAAAAGAAAAAAAAACAAATATATATTTTGGGGATGTTGGTTTTCACTAATTAGTGTATCAATATTAACATTGATATTAGTTGTTGACAGACGAAACAACTGACTAAGTGACTAGTCAGATAAGGAACACCTATATTTTGACTTTATAAATTTCATGTTGGAAAATTGCTTTCACATAGGTGTTTGGGAATAGATGTCGGTATATGTATGTGTTTATTATGTAAATTCAGAGACACAATTATTTCAATAATTAAGGCCACGAATCTATAGTATAGTAGATTTATAATAATAAACAAAATTATAAGTTATACATTCTTTACTTTCTTCTTTTGTATTTTATTTAAATTGTTATAATTTTAAATTGTCATATTAGTTACGATGATATTTCCCGGATTGGAAAGTAACCCATGTTATTTTCTGGCCTGCCAACTATCTTTGTGCAGAAAATTAAGTCGATCTGTTGCTCCATTGCGACGTGAAAGAAAGACAAACTGACACACTTTGCAATTTATAATATTTGTTGGAATTGTTATATTACTTAGGACGAGATTTCCTAAGTTGAAAAGTAGCCTATGGTCATTTCCTGGTCCGCCAACTAGCTGTGTGCAGAAAATTACGTCGATCTGTGCTCCATTGCGACGTGAAAGAAGGACAAGTACCTTTTGGAATAATTAATATTTGTTGAGATTGTTCTATTAGTTAAGATTAATTTTCCCAGATTAGAAAGTAATTTTTGTGACTTCATGGCCCGCCAATTATCTCTGTGCTGAAAATCATGTCGATCTGTAGCTCCATTACTATGTGAAAAAAAGATAAACAAATACACATTTGAATTTTTAACACTAGTTGAGATTGTCATATTAAATAAAATGAGATTTCCCGCATTTACAAGTAATCTTCGTTATTTCCAGGCTCTCCAACTATCTCTGTGCTTAAAATCATGTCGATCTGTAGCTCCATTACTATGAGAAAAAAGATAAACAAATACACATTTGAATTTTTAACACTAGTTGAGATTGTGATATTAAATAAAATGAGATTTCCCGCGTTTACAAGTAACCTTCGTTATTTCCTGGCTCGCCAACTATCTCTGTGCAGAAAGTCACGTTGATCTTTTGCTCCATTATGACTTGAAACAAGTACAAATAAACACACTTTTGCATTCATGATATTAGTTAGGATTATAATATTACTTAGAATTATATTTCTCGGGGCGAAATGTAGCCTAGGTCTTTTCCTGGTGCGCCAACAACCAAAATTATACGTATAAAGTTCGTAAACACGAACACGAATTGATATACAAAAAAAACAAACCAAAATAACCAAAAATTAAATAAGCAAAAGGTTTATAAATAAAAAACGAATGGATATTTAAAAAAAAAAACAAACTCAAGCCATCTGAAATTTAGAAACCAAAAAGGATTACTTTAAAAAATGTAAATATAAATTTTAAAAAATCCTATAACATCCAAAATTTAGTAAGCTGAAAGGATTATTTAAAAAATATGTATAAATATAAACACGATTGATATACAAAAAAAACCAATCAAGTTATTCAAGAATTGAATACGCAAAAATGGTCGCGTAAAAAAGTTTATAAATACAAACACAAATTATTAATTGAAAAAAATAAACCCAAAACATCCAAAAGTGAATAAGTAAAAAGGATTATGAAAAAAATATATAAATGCAAACACGAATTGATATAAAAAAACTAATTCAAAACGTTCAAAAATTTTATAAGTAAAAAGTATCACGTGAAAATAATTATAAGTACAAACACGAATTAATATAAAAAAAGACAAACGAAACGAAAAAAAGTAAGCTAAAAGTATCGAAAAAAGGAAAATTACGTGAAAGAAAAAAGGTTAAAACCTGTCCCGCGCAAACAAACGTATGAAAATTTTCAAATCGATTTTTTTATAATAAATAATTACGAGTTATAATATATATTCTGAAATACACGATGTATTTCAAAATATATATTGCATTCAATATATAATGCATATTCTATCAAAAATGGCATTGGTGCTAAACAAAATTTGTACCTACGATATTAAAACACAGATCCAAACCTAAGATTCAAATTAATTTAACCATATCGCTTTTTATTTTTATTGTTTTTTGAGCGGTTGGGGAAACAAGCGACATAGATCCAACTAACACCGCGTCTTAGCACACACTTTCGATTTTCTTGCGAATAAAAGAGAGCAATAGACATCACCAAAACGCTTCTTTGTATTCGAGAAAAAAATATGTTTAATTTTTTTTTATTAGAATTCTATTTACTTTATGGAAAATAAAAACCAACCATGATTTTAAATAAGACGTGAACAGTTAGCATTTTTTATTCTATTCATAAAGTGTTATAAGTAACGGAGTTAATTTGGCTTAAAATTTGTGTCACGAGATGTTTTCGGGTTTTTTTCAGAAATGAAAGATATTTCAGTCGTGTTTTGGAATAACCAGGACTTTAGAAATATTGTCAAGAACTACATATATTTTTTCATGGTCATAAATTTAGTAGATTTTGCTAAACAAATTGTAAATAAGCTCAATCTGGTGTTATCGGCGCTTTAAGTTCTTTAGGAACTGATATTACCAGCATAAAAAAACAATGCACTGAAGTTCATTATTGTTTTTTTTATTAAATAGCCAGATTTACAACGTTTATTATAAATTCGAAGTTCGTCCGTTCTGCGAAGATTAATTTTACTTAAAATAATTTAAATTGAGTCGGTATGTACTGCATACCCAAATAAAATGACTACAATAATAAACAAATAAACCCTTGACTTACAGCTTACACTTACACGTAACAATCAATTTTACAAGCCGTATTCAACATTGTTTTCTCAACGAGTCTCTTTTACACTGAGACTATCGGTCGACTTGTTCAGCGAGATTGTTCCAGTAACTTTGTAGAGGCCTTTCATCCATCGCAAGTGGCGTCACATAACGTAACCTATTTATATTATTTTATTTTATCGTGGGGTAGGACTGACTCGCTTGTGTATATTCTCGATTGTTAGGCATATTTCTGTATTTTTTACCCACCGTTTTCCGGGCCGCAAAAATTTCCCCGCGGATCGCATGCGGTCCCCGGGCCTCACGTTGGACAGCCTTGCTTTATACAATTCTTTTATGTTTATTTTTCTCGCGCTTGTAGATGCAATTCGCTTCGCCATTCGCATTACCATTAGCTATGAGCTTGTAGCCATGCGGTAAGAATCACACAGCACTGTCGGGGCTTACGGCGTACGAATTTGTGAGAAACGAAATATTTCCTAGCGTAAATCCGACCCTAAATGAAGGTATATATTTAAAAATTCGTTTGTCTCCTTTTTCAACTATTACAAAGCAACTAGTTGTCAAATTTTGCAAGCAAGTCATACTATTTCTCTTTGCTAACTAGTTATGAGTATTAAGTCTTACGATAATCTTTAAATATGATTCATAAATTATACAAATGGTAATAAATATAATAATAGTAGTAATCGTATAAATAAAAGATTTAAGAAAATATCATGCCAGAAAGTTATTTAGAAAATGTGGAAATATCAATATAACTAATACATTATAAAAGAAATAATTTAATGCTACTAAAGAAAAGAAATCTCACTGTTGAAATTTCACAATCATAAAAAAATAAAAGCATTGCATAAAGAGTACAAATAGCATGGTATAAAAGAAAATATTTATACCATTTTAATGAATATATAGTTTATAATACATTAGGTCATTTAATATTCTTCTTAAGATATATTTCCATTAAACATTTAATTCACTAGTATAATAGTTACTGTTCTAGCCAAAATGTTATATCGGCATTAGTCTGAATGGTTTTCACCCATCCAATTAACAAGAAATATTCAATACGTCGAATCAACTACATCGGAATTTGCAATTGTCAAATCATTATCTGTACTGTTAATAAAATTGTAACAGAGTGAATTCTGTACATGGAAAATGTTTTAAAAAGAGTGAAAATAGAAATCAGGAAACCTCTTTTCAGAATTTATGTCTGTATGTTATAATCATTTGTTCGTCAACCACGCGAAATCTACTAGATGATACCGAAAAGCAACATAGGAGAGAAAAAAAATTCAGATAAATTTTCTAATTCCGATTTTATGCGGGTGGCATAGATAGTTTTGAATATTTCGTTTATATAATAAAAATTTATATTATCGAAATATTCATTACACAACACTAAACTGTATCATATCTTTTAGTTTAAAGTTATCGATGTGGGGTACTTCACTTAACGATTCATTAATTTTAAATGGCGGTTAATTATTTAGGAATAATGTATATTACAAAAATTAAATAAACGTGGACTTACTTAGGACGATTGACATTATTTTTAAATTCACTTGTCTTTCCATTTCATAATTTGTACTTTTTGGCGTGTGCCACCAAACATTTTTCAACAAAAATAAATATATTTCGCAAAGAACACACATACTACATTATATAATACATACTTGTATGTCTGCGAAGGGAAAGAATTTTGTTTCAGCTCGATATTAAAATGCGACTAGATTTTACGTGCGTTTGCTTACAAAAATTACGTAAAAAATTCACAAACACGTGAAGTATGGGCGAATACCTACTCCTTAGATCCTTACCTCTATGATTCTAACGGCTTTAATTCGCTATCTCTTTTTAATGCATACCATCGTTTTTATGCATCGTTTTGTCTATTCAGCATATTAAGTCTATGATCTGAAGGACCGAGAAATATTCATACTTGCCGCGTTTATAACTCATCACAGTGTGACAATAAAATATAAAAGAAAACGGGATAGGCTGAGTCGTCTACGTGATCGTAGATTGTTGAGCATAAAAACGTTTGCCTGTGATGAAAGAAATGAAACACAGTTTACAATGCAATGTGTTTTATTTTGTTACGTAAAGTACTTAATTCTAAAATTTTAACATAATTTGACATTAAAATGAACGTTTTAATAGGGGACGGTGATACGAAAAATATAATATACCTAAACGTTTCTGCGGTTATTTTTACCTTATATTTTAACGATAATTATTACTTAAGAACCAAAAAAATATTTGACGCAGACGTTGATTAATCGAATGACACCAGGATCTCGAATGTCACGCTTATACTTTTTCAGAAATAGCCAAAAATATGCAAGCTAATTTTCGTAACGCCAAGTTTTTGAACATGCATGCACATGCATGCTGCTCGCGGAGTGAGACTTCCGTATCCATCCAGCGTTGCCAACTCCAATAAATCCGAGTTGCTAGACTCAATATTAAAAGTCGCTAAAACTGAATCTGCCAGGGGTGGATCCACGATTTCGTTTGAGGAAGAACACCAGACCCCAGTAGCGGTCATGCCAACCCTACTATATATATATATATATATATATATATATATAAACGTTTTATATATATATATATATATATATATATATATATATATATATATATATATATATATATATATATATATAAATATAAAAAACGTATCCATTGCCTGAAGCTGTTTTGATTTATACTCAAAGTCGTCAGATAAGTCGCTAAATCATTTTAGTCGTCAAAACTTTTTTTTCGTCACTAGGCGTAAAGGAAAATTCGTCATTTCTAGTGATAAAGTCGCTGAATTGGCAACACTGATCGTATCTCAGTGAGTGGGACGTTTTCGCGTCAAAAACTATATTGATCGTATCTATTCTCTGCTATATTGTTTACATAAATATTTTTGTGCCCCTCATATCGTAGCGCGCCATTTATATCTCTTTATCTTATGGATACGAAACGAATCAGTGGAACAACGTTCGCTTCGTTTCTTTTCGTTCATTCCGAACTCCAGATACAATGTGAAATGATACGTTTGATATAAAATAAAAGTTCCCGATCATATCGAACAGAGTAATGTTCCCGAAGTCGAGTCGTTTCTGTAAAGAGGTACACACGTTGACTCGTTCATTTTCGTAATACGTCACATTATAATGATGATATGTTACGAATATGAACGTAGTAGAACTTTTTCTAGTTATTCTCTTCTAAACGGGTCTTTATACGCGGAACGGGATAACTTGTGCAATCGCTCCGATTATTTTGGTCTCGTCGTAGTTGGATAATTATGAATAGAGAGTGTTGTGTAGTGCAGGTATCTGCGGAATGTCAAGCGTCAGTGTTTCCGTTCCACACAAGTACTTCAAACTCGTATACAGATTACACCACGATTACTCATCACTCAATTCACAAAGTATATTACGATATGCGCGTCTTGCATCAACAAACCGGGACTGTTCGTCCAGTGATAAACAATATACGGTTTCTGTGTTTAAAATATACAGATCGTTAAACAGAAAAAAGTAAGTTAAATTTTATTATTAAGAAAGAATTAGAGAAATTAGTTTATATGTTTCAAATGGCATAGCCACAAATTTAGCAATAGCGGATTTTCTCTTTATCTTTAAATGGAATATATAAATATAACAACGAATTTATCAAAGATAATTGCTACTTGCGATTATCTTAATAAGAAAATCGATAAAAAAATGTCCATTCTAACTAATAATAAGAAAATCGATAAAAAAAAGTCCATTCTAACTAATAAATATGTTTAATTCATTATTTTATGTTTAATAACTGTGTTTTACTATTTTATTTATAATACATAAGGGTTTTGTTATTATAGAAAAAATGCAGTTTGACATCGGTGATCATTTCATCTTTTACTGATTATTAAACGAAAGAATATACATTAAAAAGATATATTTAACAAAAATAATTTCCGATCGCTATTATTTTATAATATCTTTTTTAATATTTCCTATTATCCTTTTCGCTATGAACTGTTTGTTATCAAATTTTTGACCTATTTTTAATAACCCTAGACACTGGTTGCAAATACAAACAACAATTTAAATAAAAAGAATAAAAAATAAATGAATTCAAAAAATTAAGAAAAGCAAGATTGCAGAGAGATTATAATATATGATAGCTAAATTGACAGACATTTCTTCATAGAAAGAGCACTTTCCAAAATATTTTTTTTTATTAAAATTATCACAAAGCAAATTTTTTTACGAAATACTTTGTTTTTATGTATAAAATGTATATTAAATGTATAATTCTAAACTGATTTATACTTTCATTTTTAATATTTATATTTGCAATTAAATTGATTTATACCTTCATTTTTAATATTAATATTAATTTCATCTTATTTATGTTTTAGTATTTTATTTATATACTTCATTTATATACCTCATCAATAAGTAATAAGTAGTACGGGGAAACAAAAAATTGATTTCACCATAGGGGAGAGTCAGGCAAAACGCCTCGTACTCATCACATGAACAGCTGAGAGTTGCTTAATAGAGCAACTCTACCTTGAGGGTGTTAAAAATAAAGATGAACTGAAAAATTCACTTTAAATAAAGTGTATTTGTACTTACATACTTTCTACTATTATAAGTAGATGGGGCTTATCTCAAATAAATTAAATGAATACACTTAATTACAAATTGTTTTTCATTGTTTTGGGCCACGTCAAAATGCCACTTTTTTACTGATAATTTAATATGTTGGTGTTCTATTAGTAACTCATTGACATGGCATGACAGGAGACATGACACCATTCTGCACAACATGTATTTGCCCACGTAGACTGTTGTGATTAGTGGTAAGTTAGGCACCAGGTCATGAACTTCCTCTGTATTCTCTTTATTTCTGCCTACACGGCAACCATTTATTGTTTTAGATATGTTACCAATTCAGCTTTGGTAGAAGAGAACAAGAGAGTAAAGGTTAGCAAAGCTAAAAACGGTTAAGAAAACATTTTTAAATCTTTTTGCAAAAAATCATTCATTTAATGAATATATTTGATGAAGTTTTCCTTGAGGTTTATTACAAATATTTTTCTTTAAGCGGATGTAAATGTTCAGTAGAGGAAAAAAATGTTATACGTTAAGGTGACTCATATTTGTAATTACACAATATAAAATAATAAAATTGTTCGATAATTTAAAACAAATATTCTTTCCTCTATTGTTATTATGAAATTTAAAATACTAAGTTATATTTATTAAATACAATATTAATTATAAAGTTTTTATTAACAAATAACATAGCACGCAATGTTTTGTAATTTTTATGCGACAGGATTTTAATTTATGCAATATTAAATAAACCTATTAAATACTGGTTGAACTCACTATGGTTCTTACCCATTTAGGTACATGTAAATGTTGAAACAATTAAGGGCATATAGTGTTTCCTTTAAACTATTGTATTTATCAACATCCTTTTAAGTAAATAAAAATTAAATTTTGACTCAAATAATTAAAATGAAGATAGAATAAAAAAGTAGTGCTTCTAATTTTAATATATAAATGCTGATTGTACAGCTAATTAAAAAAATTGCATATTTGTATAATAACAACAAAATTATTATTGACGATTCAAGACGATCAAATCTTGAGACTTATCTTATTGTCTTTGTTGATTTGTGTTGTAATATTTTCTTTTTCATAGCTTATAATTACATAATAATCATTTAAAAAATGTTTGGTTTTACATAGGTCTAATATAATAATAAAATTTGATACTCGTGATAATAATCAGTCACAAAAATAAAAAAAATAAAGCAATGCAATTGTGTGCTTATAAGAAATATGAAAAAATTAAAATTGGGTATAAATAAAATGTGTAATATTATTAGCGTTGCTTGGTTTCCTTTTTTCATAAAAATATTTTGCGGCGTCCAGTTCAACATTTCAAATTATGTTTTGTTTATATTTTTCAATTTATTATAATAGAAACAAAGGTATTACTTTGAAAGTATAACGTTTTTAATAATATATTTAAAATTGATAGATTGTAAGATTTTTTAGTGATATTTGTGTATGTGTGAACTCACCATTTACATACATAGTTACTGTTGAGTGGAAGTCTCAATATTAGAATCATGTATTTTGGATTATTTTACTTATATATGTGCATTATCACTACTTGATCTATACCTGTGTAGTACAATGAAAACCACCATTTACAAATATCTAGTTTTTTTTTTAATTTTTGTAATGTAGGTCCTATTTTAAATATTCTTTTATCTATTCTATTATGTATCGATCCACATTATATTACAGGATCAGTATGACAGTACTTTGTCATTTAATATTTGACTTTGTAGAATATATCGTAATTCTAATCTTCCAACTGTTGCAACAAAATTTAATAAAATTTCAGAAGTATTCAGTTCACAAATAAACTTTTTTCAATATTGTAGAAACATTGTTTTGGTATTCAGTCAACATTAGAATTGAAATTAAAGGCGTTAATATGATTGAAAACGCATTTTTATCTATCAAAAATTATTTTCAAAAGAGACAGGACTATAAATACATGGATAAAATATTAGATTCTGAGAAATTTTTGGGCAATAAATGAAATCGAAATGAGCTACCTCAGATAAGTAAGGTTGATAAGGGACGTAGAAGCAATTGTTTTCATAAAAATAGTTTTTTCTTGCATTTTTGTATTCAGTTCAAAAAACTGAAACCATGGTCTTTTGCTCGCAATTGTTAGTCACCATTTTCTTTGGTGGTGGAAAACTTTATGTTTCCGCTTTCATTATTTTTTTTCTGATGTACAGTAATCCAACCACATCTCACCTGTTACAAATCTTTGCACAAAATTAGTTTCATTCTGTTTAAGCCATGTTAAATATTCTTGAGAAGTTCTAATTGACCATGTATATGATCAGTTACCGAGAATAGCGATATCCTTTTTACAGATATGTATTTTTTCATTTGCATTGCTTAAATTTTTTACTTTTTCAATCAGTATACCTATATATAAGATGAACACAATAAAATTATTAACTAATCACCTCGCTTAATCCATCTTTGTAAAGCATAAAAGTTTTTTATTAAATCCTTCTGTTAGTTTTTGTAAATAATTCACGGTTTGCTGCTTATATATTCAATAATCATTAGGACTTGTCAGCATTAAATAATCAAGCATTTCTTACAGGTCAAAATATGGGCCAACAAAGTACCAAATGTACCGAGCAACATGTGTCATCATTTTATCAAGATTGGCCAAAGACTACATGCATAGATCCGGCTGATATCAATTTGCTCTGCAAGAGTATGACACCGAGCCAAAAAGCTGAAGTCAGCTTAGACGGCATAATTGCAAATAGTGATATGTTTCCTATAAATTTTCCCATTGATACAGTCAGGTCCGTAATTTTTGTTGTAATTTATGAATGTGCATTTTTTGTCCCCGAGATATGATAATATTTTCGAGCATGATACCTAAATATTATTATAACAAGATTTAGGATGGATGTCAATTACATTTTTTGTTCAATAACATAAGTTTTAGTATGACTTACTAGATTTAGCAGATTTGGTCAAGTTGTGCTCTGAATATGACGACACATTTACAATGCTTTATTAAACATACCATTTCCTCAATCTTATATTACATAATTTAAAGTTTTTTTAGAATTCTTGTTTTTTATTTCATTTATTTTTAGGGTTCCATATCTCAAAAGGAAAAACGGAACTCCCATATCTGTTTGTATTTATGTCACAGCGTTTTTCTCAGAAACTTGGAAATTTTATATTTGGCATTGTAATAAACTATAGTAACCCAAATATATCTCAATACCTAATAACCACAGATATTTATAGGGAACTTATAGGTAGGGGCAAATTAATACTGGAAAAATATACTGGAAAAAATTTTCTTTGATTCCATATATAATGTAGGATGTCATTTGGATGGGTTAGTTATAAGAGACTAAACAATTTTTCTTCATAATTTTATGTACTAAATTTTCAAATATATATTGAAAAATATTAAAAAAACAATAATAAGGCCACGTTTTCGGAAACTACTGAAACTAACATTAAGAAACAGGATTTTTAGAGGCTTATAGAAAGGGTTTAGGAAGACTATAACGATGATTTTAAATGTCTTAGTTTTTGAGACATTCATATGCATGATAATATAGATGTCGCTCCTATTTAATTATATTACGTATTATAAATATTTATTGCAGTGTGAAGTCCCTATTAGTGTCGATGATGGCTTATAATAAGTAATTTCCACTCATATGAGGTACAAAACTCGATGCGCAAGTGAGACTCGCACTTGGGCAGTTTTAATTATTTTTGGCTTTCGTTTTCCTATTTGCAACTTAATTTTTACTTGTTAAAGGTCATATTAAAACTTAGTCTCATTAAGATTTGTTTATATATTTATACATATGTATATATATATATATATATATATATATATATATATATATATATATATATATATACATACATATACATATTTAAATTTGATTTGTCATTTAATTATATCCCATTAGAAATATACAATTTACTATAAACCAAAGTGAAATTGTCATTAGTTATCCACAAATGATTCAGTGTTACACACCTTTAAATTGCTGTTTTATTAAGAAAAGATTATAGACGCTGTGCATATGGTGGATTGCAACCGATTTTATTTGCTAAGAGTTACTCGACAGATGAGTCACAATTATGGCTGAAATATTACTGTACGTAATTGGAATACATGCAGAACTGATTACTTTATAAACAATCAGAATCCGTAAATCATAAGAAACTGTTATTTTAAAAAAATAGGGAAATTAATATGAAAGTTAGGCGGAGAAATTTAAATGACGTCCAACGTTGAGTGAAGCTCATAACATATAATAACATTTAATCTCTTATATAAAAAATGCAATGTCTGTCTCTCAGCTGTATGTGCATGTGTTGCTATCTCCTTTACAATATATGAACTTGGATTAATTTGGACCAAAGGTAATCCAAGAAGATTATTACTTAATTACTGTGACATCTGTTTCTTTTATAAGCTACCATCATAATCTCAATACACTAAAATTAAATAAGTTATATTACTCTTCACTAGATGGCGATATCTATTTAATTTCTCTAAATGTTTTGAATTTAATTAAATAAATATGTCATTTCTAAGAAAAATATAAACTTTATTAAAAAAGGTGTAAAGAATTAAAACAAAAAACATCAGAGCAGCAATTGGAGCGTAACATAAATTCCACATATCCACTCTTGCACGAGAAAACTTTGGAACTCTACATTGATTTCCTGAAATTCAAGAGAAAATATGGTTCTGATGTGGAGCGGAAACTATATGACAATATGGATGTCGTTGAACTCGTTCACCGTTTTTTGATACATAGGGCTATTGCATTTTATGGATCTTCAGTAAGTAACAAATTTTTGAAGATACACTATAAATTCCAGGAGAAAGGTTGATCAATTAAGATGGATAAATTTCCTAAACCATTTACAACTTTAGAGGATGTTTCAAAAGAACAATAGTAGGCCTATATTGCATGAAGAATTTAAATATCTTTGCAATTAATATAATTGATCATACTAAATTCAAATATTTAATTATAATTATTAATATTTTAATATTCATTTCTTATGTATTATTATAATATTGTACATTGGATTTTATTAAAATTTATTTCATAATATAGAAGTAAGCCAAGTGATAAAAAAAAGAAATCAAATTTCAAATCAAGAAGCGTATTCTCGCCAGAAATACACACTTATTGCTAATCCCCATTGTAGTTGATTTCACAGTAACAGTAGTTATTTTCTAGTAACAAACAATACGTTAACAAAATTAAATATTTTGTGTCTGCAATATGTCACTCAGCAATGTTTTTGATCGTAACTCATTTTTCACAGTGAGTACAGACTTTTTGTTCAGCTAATCTTTCTGCTGAAATTAAATGGATTTAAGAATACTAATAAGCTTCTTGATGGGCCATGTAGATATGGAATGATCAATTCAAAATATTTTTAGCCTTTTTGAACTTTATCTTTAACTTGAACTGTTAGTAACAAATCTAAAATCTTTATCAATGCTTGTTGAATGAGGATAATTCCAAGTTCTTCCTGTGATAATTTATTAATGGTACACCCCCGACACTCCATACTAGCAAATTGATTTAATTGCCTACACTATTACATACATACTCGCCTATCCGTTTCCGTATGTGTGTGTGCATAAATTAATGTACTGAAAAAATGTTTACTATTACTACATATCGGTCTCGATCGTTGCTGGGCAATCGCGTCGATCGACGAGTTGACACTATACATAGGCAACATAGCTGTTTCTCTTTCTAACCAATAGCGTCGATCGAATGACTGTCTTGATAGCATGCTGGTGAAGTAACTTTGTACTAGGGCGCATGTTTTATTTATTACCGAATTGTAAAAATGAAATTATGTAAATAAATATTTTAGTTGAGTGAAAGTGATTTGATAATAATAATATTAAGAACGAATTCGAAAAAAGTACTTAGTGTGGATATTTGAAATAAAAAGAAAACAACACAGTTACAAGTTACAAATGTGATATACTGGAATAAGGTTTTTGTTATACTTTTGACTTTTAATAAACCATATAAAAAGCCTATGGCAGACACTACAAGGATACGTTTTCCAACCACATCGCGTTCAAACAAAACATTGACTTTTAAGAACAGTTTGAAATTTAAAACTGCTCAGTGACATGTTTGTAGACATAAATTTATGGGTACTGACCAAATAAGTTGGTGATACAAAACAAAATTATTTACAACAAACAAAAAAAGAGGGAGACAAAACAATCTCCTATCCTTATTGATTTTATTGCTATCTAAGCACTCTTACACAGCACAATAGCAAACCGTTATATTGAATTATTATAAATAGTTATCAATTAAGACTAAATTACACAAGTTAAACTCAACCAAACATCGCAAAATCAAACAAATAACACGCGCATGCAATAAGTGGTAACCTGGGCTCGCATACTCCTGATCGTACTCAGCATCTGCAGCGGACGTTAAACTGGCGGGGGGGAAGTGAGTGTCGCTTCTTTATGCAGTAATAGTTAATATTCTTTGTTAATGGTTTCTCTGTTGTTTCAGAATCTTGCATAAACATTAAACATAATTAATAAAAAATTGTTAATGCAATTTTATTCAATTTATAGTGATCGAATCAATATATTGTAATGATTTCTTGACAGATGCTCATGTCATGAGTTACTATCACTTATTACGAAAAATAGTCACAATGTTCTATTACTCAACTCATATTCATTCAAATATGATACGGCTGATGATACTTATGTGAAAATCAGATCATTCCTCTTTTCCATTGGGCTCACTATACAATATGCTACTAAAAATTTGAACCCTCTTTTCGAACTGTATGACGTAATATAAAAAGCAATTTGTAACCAGCCAGTTTATTTGCAAATATTGTAAAACATTATCTCTGTGCAGCGCCACTTTATATTAGATATTAGAAACTGAAAAATTAGGAGAATTATTATGACTGAAATACTTCCTCGTTTCCTCAATAAAAACTTTGTGTAAAATTAAGTTTATATCGAAGTGTTCGTTTAAATTTTATTCAGAAAAATATTTGGACCAATATGCAAAATTTATATGTACATCAACTGATGATACTTCAACATTGTGAAACAATTCAAACGGTGTCAGAAACTACTGAATAATTAGTAAACTTGATATTTGTCGGGTTTTGACTTATCTTGTTAGTAGGTTTTAGTAAAATTGTATTTTAATTGTGCTAATTCTTCCGCCGCAAGGCCTCCTACTAAACGGGAAGAGGGATCTGCCTCCTAGCTGCCGTTCAAAAATTCCTCAATTTGTTTCTAGGATTTTATGTGCAAAATTGTAGTAAACAGTTTATCTATTTTTCAATTCGACCAAAATTTTCCAATTGCAGGGCCGCGAAAATATACCAGTCTATAAAATTGAAGGCATTCGCTTGGCCTAAAATTAAACTTAAAAATGTCGAGAAAATTTTAATATAAGTGAGTAAAATACAGATTAAGCTGTTTTAAGATATAGAACAAATTTTTTATTTCAGGATGTCTATAGGTTCATAAACAAGGAAAGAGGTGCAGGTAACTGGGAACTTGTTGGAACGGAAAAGGAAATGTCGCCGCTTACCATAAACAATGTTCTTAGCTATGACGAAATGAAACTCTCTGCCTTACTCTTTATTAGTGGCTACACTCAGTTTATTAATGATGGGAACAGAAAAAATGCAGGCAAACCCGCCGCAAACGAGGATCTAATTCAAGAGAGTGGTATTATCATAGGATTAGTTGGTACAAGGTTAGGTGTAAATAACAAAATGGAATATCAGGAAATTGTGGTGTCACGAGAGCAAAATACTCAAGAAAATGGGTGAGTGAAACAATAGTCTATGTATTAGGCATATTAGGCTTTATTGTTTGCAAATGATAAATGACAAAGAGTTATGAAGGACAAAGCGTGATGGATTTGATTACCTGACCATGATGGATCTCAACCAATTGGGATCTTTAAGGTTCGCTATTTTATTCTTTTTCATAAACAATCAATCTGGCACATATGTTTTATACTTCCCCTTTCCCCTATGTTAACCTTACATAAGTATAAAACATACATTTATATAAATTTGTTTTATACTTATGTAAAGTTAATAAAGGCCATATTGCATTTATATAAAATGTCAAGCTGCCATATCTGCATATTTGCAATATGGCCCTCTATATAACCTTACATAAGTATAAAACATACATTTATGTAAATATATGTTTTATACTTATGTAACGTTAATATAGGGGGCCATATCGCAAATATGCAGATATGACAGTCTGTCATTATGGGGAAGAGTTTGCTTTTTTTGGACACAGATTATCAAGATGAAACATTACTGACCTGGCAAGATCTTAGTCCACTTTTCTGTTATCATGTTACTGTCTGTAACAATTACATTTCAGACATTAGTCAGTCTTTAATAAGTAAAAAAAACAATAAAATGTATATCAATGTGACTCATTTATAAAGATACAATTTCAGTACATAATCCTACTTCTCTCTTTTTAAGATTACTCCGTGTTACCCTGCCTGCCACCAGCTCATAATCTTGACAAGTTTGACTTATGCTTTCTGAGTGGTTCTTAATCAATGAATAATTCTTACTGGTCTTATTAGGTAGGTTTTGCTCAATTTTATAAAATTTTTAAAATTTTATTTTTATTAGAAATTAAAATTTTTCTTGCAATTATGGTACAATCGGTAGGTGAATAAAGCAAAAAACTGAACCCACTAGATTATTTCGCATACTTATAACAAAATGAGCATTCTCTACCGAAGACGTTATTTATTATCCAATTGACTGTCAAAGTCATGGTGGTTTTAAATATAAATATATAATTGAACTTTGATTTATTTCAGTTTTTCAACAATATTATTTTTACTAATTTACTCATTTTTAATCTTTTGATTATAAGTCTGATAAGCTATAAAGCAAGATAAGTATAATGGGTGATACTGTGCCTTCTTTAATGACATCTGCAATGAAGTCGCAATTTTTTATCAGACCTAACCTGAAATGGAACCTTATCCACAACCTGAAATGGAACGTTAGCACGCTTCTAGCCATCATAAGTTGCATACACTTTCATGTTCTTACTTTTTCTGTTGCACTTCGATGTTGGTACTTTTTTATTAGACTTTAGAATAGAAGTTGCTAGATTCCAACAAACCCCAAATGGTCTAATTTCTCCTTTGGCATTTTATAAAGACGCCTACCATCTTACTCTGGTCAGTTGACAAAGATAATTCCATTCTTTTTCACTGATTGACATTTACATAGGGATATATTTTGATCAGGCCTATCGATGCTACCTATCCCTCTACAGTATGTAGATAAAAAGTTAGGTTATATCTGAGATGATCTTAATTTATTGAAAACCTTTTTATCAGCTTAAATTAGTAGCAGCAATGGAAACACTGTTGTTGTGTCATAGTATCCAATATTAGACCTATAAAAATCGTAAAAATATCTAGTAAGCGACTAGAAGTATTGGTTATATTTTAAGTAAATTGTTCCTTCTTTAGAGTCTTTATCCGTTGCTATCTCATAACAACCTCAATTTTTTTCTCAATTTCTGATGGGAATATTTTTATCAATTTATGCCATCTAGTGACAAAAATATAAAATATTTGGTAGAGATGTAGCTTTTATGGTTCCAGTTACAAATATATTCTTTTGCTTTAATCTAATAATCTTCCCGTGAATAAATGACCAAAATAGAATTGATACAATATTTTCTTCATAGACAATTTCTCAGTGGATGACGACACTACGCCGGACTTTCATCCCCATGTTCCTGCCTCTTGGTATAGTTCATCCTAAATAACTTTTACCTCTACCACAAAACTTGAATCCAAAATAAATTCCTGAAATATGGGTTTCATAAAAATAATTATTTACTTTTGTCATGCAAGCATTGTAAGTATGCTAAAATAAAAAATTCAACAAAAATTATCAAATTAATAAAAATATCAATTAAAATGGTTTTTTGTTCTTTGTAAATTGTTTGTAGCCGTGTCTGTCGAAAGAAATACCATTTATTTATCCACATAGTAGTATTGTTAGTGAGGAGATAAAATCTGCCTGAAACATAGGAGAAGTTGTGTTTTTTATATATTCTCCTGAGAGAATATGCAAATTCAGACAAAAGTCGAAGCCACTGTATAGTGGTAAAAATGATCAAGAATATTTATAAGTCAAACAATATATCAATGTATTTATTAACCACATTTTATAATGCCAAATGGGATATAGAATTACAGTACTTATATATGTATCACAATTACTAATCTGACAAAACCATAACTATTCTGAGTTTTTAATTTAATTAAACCCCCTGCAAACTGACAATAGGGTAGTAAGCTGTCAAATTATTTTATATTTCTATCACTAGATGGCATATATTGATAAAAATATGAATATTCTTAGGTCTTCAGGATCATTTTGGTGGAAGTGAAATTTGTTGTAGGTTGAGAAAAAAAAAAAATTTATTCATAGTTTCTTGAAAGTGTTTTAAACCTAAAGTAGTAAAATAATATTAAATGAAAGTTTGCAATTTGTGAATTCCAGAAATATATGATTAATTTATATATGTATCTCATTTTGTCTTTGAAAAACTGTAACTCTTTATAGATGTCACTACTCTTTGTTTCTAAGACCACTGTCACAAAAAATTTGGAATCATAAATGGTTTTAATTGTTTAAATTAATTTTAATGAAAACAAATTTTGGTTTATGAAAGCAGGATTGATCCTAAGTTAAATAATTTCTAATTTTGGCAATAAATTTTATGGCACGAGACACTTTTATTTTATTAAAAATGGAATTGTAATATTTGAATCAAAGTAAAAAATGTTTAATGCACAAGATCCCCTATACATGTTTACTTTGTTTTTATCAATTGAATATACTTTGATGGTTTCACAATGTCATAGAGCAATGATATAAATAATCTAAGATAAAAAGATAAAACCACATACTTCAGTACATTTTTTCTGTATTATTCATAGTCATATTTATATGTGGCCATATGTCATTTATATTTCAAATAAAGCTTTCATTTTATATGTATTGCTATAGGACAACATTTTTTTTATACATTCACTTGCCACACACAAAGATTCATAAATATTCCTAACATCATTGTACTTGTCAAAGACAGTTTTCAGGTGTGTGCTGTTCATATAGGCAATGCCAACTAAAAATAATTCGACCATATTTATGAATAAATTATAGCAATATTTATTTTTATAGCACAAAAATAGAAAGGTTTCCAATGTTGATAAATGACTATGAACAATAATTCCATTTAAATCCGAATATAATGGGTTAAAAAATTTTGAAACAATTATACCAACAGAGTTCTAGGTAAAGATTATAAGAAAAATATAGTATTTAGACTTTCAAAGAGAAAAGTTCAGACTTTTAATGATATTAATTATTTTTATGTGATTATCTACTGCCTGCTTGCACATCAGGATATTGGCTTTTGACTTCTGAAATTTCATGGTTTTCTTTTCCTGTTTAGCTACGGACCTCCAAATGAGAATGCTTCGCATGTTTCAAAAAAGCAGAAGTGGAGACAATTGTGGGCCGATTTCTACGAGGAACCTAATAATTTATATAAAACTGTTGTCAAAAACTACAAAAAATCATCTGCCAACAAGAACTTTACTCGTGTCGAAGAACTGAATACGTATTTTGATAACTGCTATTATAAGAAAAGGTTGTGCCTAGCGGTAGACACTTTGCTTTTTGAAGCAAACGAGAGAGCGAAAGAGGCGAACAAGATGGCTTATATACATATGGTGAGTTGTGCTTGCTAGTCGTTACACAAGGGTCTGTAGTTTGTATGAGAATTATATGTCCAAAAATCAGAAAATTCAATATAAATAACATTTCAAAAAATAGCCACAATTTTATTTTATAACTATGGATAGAATGAAATAATGCATTTTTCATATCTAAGGAGTATTTCAAATTCAATTTCTTAGTTTTTGTAAGTGTAAATAATGTTTATTAACTAATCACAGTACCGAGCTTCTAACCACATAACTCTTTTTATTTATTTGTACTTGATTGTTTATTATACCAGGGACCTATATCAATATAATACCCTGTAATCAAAAGCCTCACAATTTTGGAATACAGCCTAATGTATAGTATTGAGATTGTTTAAAATTTATTCATTAGAAGTTTATGGTTGTCTAAGGATAATTATACGTAGGATTTAATTTTTTAAAAATACATGTCTCAGTATTTTAATATTTCTGGAATATTAAATTTTAAATCTCTTTCTTCTAGTTCACTGGTCAAGCTCAGTAATTTTTTTAATCTACTTACATATGTATATCTTCAGACTATCTTCCGCTGCAAATAAAGCATGACAAGCTGAAATATTTTGCTCGCTCACTTTTTCCGCTGATATACAATCTGCATCTATCATAACACATTACCAAGTACTTTTTTATATACAATCTGTATCATAACACATTACCAAGTACTAATTTATATACAATCTGTGTCATAACACATTATCAAGTACTAATTTATATACAATCTGTGTCAACACATTATCAAGTACTAAAGGCATTGTTGACAAGTGATGCTTTGCTAAAATTTCTGTAGGGCAGGTAATTTTAGTTTTATATTTTAATCTTAAAATTATCCTTAAAATTTTGATTACTTTTATGTATTAATATGTTTAAAAGAAATGAAATTTTTTAATGGACTATGAACAATTTTTTTAAGTAAAACGATTTTAATTAACTAGGTTACCAATTTTACAATTTTGTTTTGAAAAAAACTAGGACAGTAAACAGTTAACGATCTTAGTGGAAAACCTACCACACAAAACGTTGATCACAAGGAAATTTGCTAATACGCAAATCATAAAAATTTAGGATTAAAACTCGTATCAAAGTAGTAGCACATTATATATATACATATATACATAATCACAAACTGTCAAAATATTACTGTAATACTGCCTTTTTTATTGATGGAAGTGAAAAGATTGTTAGTTTTAATGACTTATTTTATTATAATTACTATTTATTATAATATTATAATGAAGCTTAACTGTATTAGCTTTACTTAACTGCCTTCGTATTAAAAAAAAACGAAAACACCCAGAGGAACAAGACAAATAATGTTCAAAAGTAAAAACTGGAAAATGGTTAACATATCATGTACGCAAGCTTGCTTCAGGTTGTAAACGTCATAGATTTCTTATTGGCTAACACCAATGTGACTGTGAATAAAAAATATTATTTCCCGTCACCAACATATCCCTTATGAAAATATCATTCAAAATGGACTCGAAACTATTTATAATTTTGTTAAAAGTAAAGCTCCGTTTGCGAGATATTAATCTTAAAATGACGTCTGAATGTTTACCGCCTCTAACTTTTCAACTGTGTTTTATAAAATTTTAAAAAACCCTTGATAGCACTCCTCTAGCATTTGGATAGAAATTTTCATTACAATTATTTTGGTTTCTTTGTATCAATAATTTCATGATATTCAGACAATGATGGAACAACTATATACATTTTTAAACACACATTCACCTCTTTTTTTAATAATGTGATGCTATCTTTTTTCACAATTAAATGAAACTACGTGATGTAGTATTATTTCTACTTTCTTTAAGTTCTTTGCCACAAACGTTGTAACTTGAAATTTTGCTACTGTGTGGTATAACGGCCAATGTTATGAAAGTTCAATTCATAATTGATATTTTCTGATTATTTTGCAAACATATTGGAAAGGAGGTTTGTAAACAAAATATTTAGACAGAGTAGATTCGTGTTCCATAACACCAAAGATTTAGTACACCTATCTCCTATCCGCTTCACGAAACAATTTAAAGGAAATATTTAATACAAAAATTAATAGAAATGATGTCCATATTAGTAATAATACAATTTTTAGTGAGCGAAAAGGGATTTATTAAAATTATGTTTTATTATATATATTTGATTTATATATTATAGATATTAGTAAAGATCAAACGGTAATTTCTAGTAACGTAGATTTATTACTTTGTTTTTATATTCAAGATAAGAAAAATATCAAATAGTATAATAAAAGAGTTTATGAGATTTATGATTTATATATATATATATATATATATATATATACATATATATATATATGTATATATATATATATATATATGTGTGTATATATATATATATTTTTCCTTTTAGTGTAATTTGTTCATTATTCGTTTAGTGTACGGCATATCTGTGATTACTCTTCAATTATTTTATTTCTTAGACGCATTTTCAATTAATGTGTAAAAACTTAAAAGTTTCGTGCTTTCGTTATCAATTCCTGTTCATACTAAAAGTAATTCGCACTTTAATTATTGTAACCGTTTAATATATATTTTAATCACAGGTCGGGATAGGTCTTGGAGTCTGGAGATATAACGGCCATCAGGACGATGTGTTCACGGAGGTGTTTGCGCAGCGATTGAAATATTTGAAGGATAACATCCGTAACATTTCTGATGTTCACTTTGCATATTTCAGATTGAGTGATAAAAATGAGGTAAGTGGAGATGTGGAATGTACTATCAAAATGGTTTAAAGTATATAAACTGACGCAGTTCCTGATGTAGAGTTTCTATTCGTTCAAACCAGTTATTTTTGAGCTTAAGAGCATTTTTAATATCAAGGTCTTCTTTCTTAAGTTCTTAATTTCATATTTTGTTATTACTGTAGATTTGGAAATTTTTGCATAGGAGATAAGTGCTCATTACAATTTTCATGAATTTTTTTCTCAAAAATAAATGTGTATTATTCTTGTATATGTTCTGAAGCAGTTTTCAAAATTTTGGACAGATTTTACTCATGCTTGTTTATCGTAAATTTTGAGAAGTGCCTGTCTGAAACTTAAAAAATTTGTTACGAACGAATAGAACTTGCACTATGAGGTTTCTGAACACCCTATACAGATGTATAGAAACCTCCTTAATTATTATTCCGTATACCTGATGCTGTATTATTTATTATCTCTCCTTCTATTCTGTATTAATTATTACTTTTCGCCACATCTGTATTTCGCCTAACATATTTTTCATAGATTTAAGAATAGTCCCATAACTTTCGCAATAACTATGAGATCAATAACTACTTTTTAATGTAAGCCATAACTCTCTGGGTTCGATTAATTTAAATTAGTATTGTACCGTAATCCTGTCACGTTTATTTCCTTAAATGTAGCGTGACATTAATTTGCAAGAGACAAGAGGAAAGTGTGCAGGAAAAACTTGTGTGGGTACATAAACTTTAATTGTGTAAGATGGTTTTGCGTAAGGTAAGGTAGCGTAGAAAGCATTAGAAACAACTTATACTTTACTGTAAATTGACTTAAGAAAAAACATAATTAATAATCATGCACAATAATACCTTGCAATTAAACATAATTACAAAATTTTTAAATTTAACACAGTAAAATAAGAGTACATAACTGCTATTTTGCATATAAATCATATGATTTCTCATATAATTTTGGTGTCTTAAATATTCCGTACATTTTTAAAAATTACTTGCAACTATTATTTTAGATTAATTTCAAAATTTTTAAAGTCATTTTCATATTTTTTTCTGTTTTCGGTTTTTAAAAAATCTCCTTTTTTGGCACATTTTTTCTTGTCGCTTCCTTGCTTTAATTGACTTTTATATGGCACTTATTATTTGATGTTTCATGATTCTATCATCACCATAGTTTTCCAGTATACTTTGGATAAACCTCTTTATATAATACTAGTAACCCTGTTTATATAATACTAGCTGTTCCTGTGACTTTGTTAGCGTGAAATTCGGGAAAAGAAAAGTTGTTCGGAGTGCTGAACATTATAATTATAATTTCTCTATTTTCGTAGACGGCATTGGCATCGTAATATTCACCAAGTTCTTTTTAATTTGTAATATCCAGATAAAAAGTATCTTATATGTTGCCCGAGGGTATAAACTATTACCATACCAAATGTTATCTGTTTAGTTGATTTCGCGTGATTGTAGTACAAATTAATAAACGAACAAAAATTCTAAAAGCAGGTTTGATGGCTCCTAATAAATAAGCCAGGATCTTTTAATATTTTCCTTATTTTTTTTCTTTGCCATTGTTCCGAACCACATGTTATTTGTCAAATGCCTACCATTGTGTTCAGTGGACTTAAACTCTAAGTTATTTTGTAATACAGCTTATTTGCTGAAGAATGATCTTTATTGGTCTGTAATTTTCGCAGTGCCTGGCCATGGACCTGAATCCATTCCATCAATAATTTTGTCTTTGCTACTCGACTGCAATAACTCGCTAGATACTAGCTGAACTTCATCTTCCAGTTAAGATAATACTGTCTATGATAACTGTATAACATTATCTGAGCCTTGAAGCTTCAACTATTCAGTAGAATTAACTTGAATGTCCAAAATACAAGAGTTATTTGAAACACCTGAAATTGTATCAAAAGTATGGGTGTAGCTTAACGATGCGCAACGCGCACTTTCTCATCTTAGACGCTAATTTATTTACTTCTCAATTTTATTTTTTGCTCCTTTCTCATTTTAGCCCTAGAAAGCTTTTTCCTCAGTGCGCTCATCACTTACTTTTCACAATCTAAAAATATAAATAAATATATTTGAACACTGATGAATGCCTAAATTATGGAGCCCAGCAAAACGTGAGTCCGATTTCAATGTTTGGTAACTACCTCTCGTTACCCTTTTCCCAAGATTTTTTTTATTTTATTGTATTTAGGAAGCTTACATACAGCTACAATATAAAAAGATTAACTAGTAAATTAAAATAAGCCAATAACTAGCTTTCATAATCATAAAACTTAAATCACAAACCCAAAATTTACTGGATAACGAATTACAATGTAATAATGTTACGTATAAAATTTTAATGAAATAGGACATAACACGTAGCAAGAAGATCAAAGAAAAGTTCAATTTTGCATGTGAAAGTTTCTTCTTGTTACTCAGGAGTTATTGGCACTTCATCAACGGTATAATACATTTTGGAAGTATTGTAATCCAGCACCGATAAGATAATATATTATGTATTCTTTCTTACCTGTTATTCCTATAAATTTTTTATTTCCATTACGATAGTTTAAATCTATGATTTTGTTTATAATTATTGTAATAATGGTGATTACTCACACACGCAATCAACCACATAAACAAATAGCGATCGCTGCTTGACGTTTGACCGTTTGGGTTTATATGGCAGATATTAAGTTTCTAGATGCGACGGGGATTCCCCAGGCAGAGACATCACACACACTATCAGGGGTTTGACACTTAATGCTTTAAGGTGAACCTTTTAATTGGCATCAACTACCGATCTGTTGCCAACTTAAATATATGAAAATGAAACTTTTAGCGTAGGTATGTTGGTGCGAGACATCAACAGTGACATCTCATTTTTAAATACAAAATAATTATTATTAAAATAGAGTATATTAAGGAGATCTAAGTGAATCTAGTACATATGGAAAAATGTTAAATATTATAAAAATACAAAACTTTAAATTTTTTTTCAAACATTATATTATGATTTTCGTACCCCCTGAAACTGCCACTGCTGCGGTTTGTCACCCCTAGATCCAGGGATGCCGAAAAGTCCAGAATCAAGTACATAAGATATTTAGGTTTTTACTATCGCAAAATATGTGGGTCAATAAGCTTTAATAACTTTCAACGTCGAAGAGTTTCCGTAAAAAAAAGCTATGATGGATTGAAATACAAACCATAAATAATAGACAAAGTCTAATAAAGTGTACGAAGAAATGTCAGTTCAATAATTAGTAAAGGGAATGTAAAAAAATATTAATTTTTTTTAAAACATATTTTAGTTTTAAGTTTAAGCTGTGTCACTCTGAAAGTCATGATAGTTTCTATCTGTCAGTTCTTAAGTCCCTGCACTCAGTTTTTACTGCGTGAGCGCCAATAACTGAACAAAATGTAAAGTCAATTTTAACCAGAATCTAAGTATCATCACAGAGAATATCCCCTACTTTTTTGTACAATTATTTGTCCACGAGCAGCAAAATTCAAAAATTAATTTTGTCATTTGAATGTGAATGAGTCCATTACAAATAGGTTTAAAATAAATTAGAAAACAAAATTAAAACGAATCTCTTCTATTTCCCACTTTCTGTGGGAGAGGGCTGTTCACACTATCGCACTGTGCAATTAACTTGTCCTCCACATCAATATCAAACCATTGATTTGGCTCCCGTGCATAATGGATGAAGATGTACTTGATGTGGCCACTAGGAACTTTTTAAATATTAATTTACTAATTAAGAAGTGGGGAAATAAAGTTTTGAATTACAGTTGACCTGCGGTAATTCGGCCCCTGTCTAATCTGGCACCCTCTATAATCCGACATGCCTATAACAATACATATAAAGCAATTTGTCAGATTACAAGGTCCTCCTTTTCAACAAACAAGTTGCAGATTACAAGGGTTGGTGGCAGTACTCTATAGTCTGACAAATTTGATCATCTGACACTGCCTTGCAAAACATTTGCAGATTACTGCGGGTCAAGTGTACTTTAGACTCCTCATTATTTTTTTTGACATAGTATAGGTTATAATAAAATAATAAAAATAAAAACAGTATAGGTTATACTATGTTTTTACTTTGTACAACCTATACTTGAATTTTTGTTTACTTAATACAACCTATACTTGAATTTTTGTTTACTTAATACAACCTATACTTGAATTTTTGTTTACTTAATACAACCTATACTTGAATTTTTGTTTACTTAATACAACCTATACTTGAATTTTTGTTTACTTTATACAACCTATACTTGAATTTTTAAGACCTCATGTGCCACAATGAGACGAAAAGATAATATTTAATTATGATGATTGTGAAATATTTAATTTATGAAATATTTAAAATATAAAAAAATATATTTTATTATCATTTAAGCTTAGCAAGAAAATATGTGGAATGTACCTTTGGCATTTTCACCAACAAATAGAGAACATTGTATAGACCATTGGATGTATGACCTAGTTTTTACTAGGTCTTTGTAATTCGGGAATTTGGTCTTCTAATTTGTTTACCGTATTTAAAAAACATCTACTTTCCTCTTATTAATTCCAGGCTAAGACTGGCAGTTTTAACTCTTAAGCAACTGCCGTATTTCAAAAATGGATGGTTTACAAAAACCAAAGTCAGACAGCAGATTCACTCCTATTGAAGTAAGACCGAAATGACAGAGACATAAAACTCATCTAATCCATTCAATATCCCACTCTCCCTTTAGAAAACATTGCTAATACTAATGTAAATAGTACAATTTAAATATATATGCCAACATACGTCTGACACATTTATCAGAGATGATTATATCAGCCCCACTTAATTTAAACCAGTTCTTTCTAGGTTCACATTAAGTCTATGTTATAGCTGCCAGTGCTATGAAGTGCAAAACGTAAGTGTTTAAAAGAAAAAGGCAAGTTTACGTTAAGCCTAACTATAATTTTTTTTAATAAGTTAGCTTAGAAAATGAGCAAGTAAAACTTTATTTAAGTTTCTTTATATAAACATAAAAGTAATAAATCCGTTATATTTTTCAGATTCAGGACAAGTACCAGTTTCCAGATGAGGAGCACAAGCTAGGCGGTGTGAGAGTGCACGTGTCTAACAGGCAGCCATCATCACGTCTCACAGGCGAGCATAGTGACAAGTTACTAATCGAGACTTATGCTTGGGATGGGAATTCATTGCCAGGAAATGAATTTTGGTAAGTTATGTTTGAATTTCATCCAAAATGATTTTTCAATATCACATCTTAGACACATTAAAAATTGGAAACAGAATTTAAAAATAACATTATTGCTTAAGCATCATAAAGAGTTACGCTCAAACTTTACTGTTGCTTATTGCAAAATTATTTTCCCTAGGTCTGGAAGTCTTACAACCTCAGGAGATCCGGCCGCTGCTTGCTCAACGCAGGTTACAGAATTGCACAATGGCCACATTAATACGGAGAATGTTTGCGGCAACAACTTGAGGGTAGCCAGCAGGAATTATGGCATGATTCATATAGTTGAATATGCTAGGAAGTTGAAGGAGACACAGAGAAAGTTACTTGAGAATTCAAATTAATTTATTGTTCAAATAATGTGATACAGGCAGCGTGCTAGATATCTGAAATATGAAGTTGAAGCAATTTTATAATTTTTTTAAAGATATAAATTATTTTTTTAAGATGAATACATTTAATTTATTTTTATATATTTTTTTAAATAAAATAGTAAATGCATAATATATTGGAGAATTTGTTGTATGTCTTTATTATGGCCTTCAAGTGAAAACGGGCTTTCCCCATTTTTCACTGATATTATCCTTACGCTGCCCTCCATATATATTTATGGGACATTAGAACTATTATGGATTGTATTAATGGTATAGAAACCCCATGACTTTTTAGTTCATTAATTGTTTCACATATGGTTACAAGACCAGAAATCTAGAAGACACAGTCAAAAGTATTTCACGTTCGAAACAATGATTCTGTAAAATATATTTAAAACCTCTATCATAAACAAAACCAGGTAAATAAACCAAAAATCCGACTAGACATGAAACAAACATATTTAAATAAATACTAGGTCTAAACAGAACAAGATCTCAGTCTGACAAGACAGTGATAGGGATGAAACAGAAAGATGTTAGGTAGCCAGACTTGGCAAAAACTAGTAGAGAGAACCAAGAGCCACGCAGGGTTCTAGTACTGGAAGGACCATGTGTGGGTCTGCAGATTTACATGTCGGACAAAATAATACATAACTTCAGGCTTATAAGGTGTTATATCACATTTTACCGAGCCAAAGTCTATTACAGAAACAGAAGATTTAACATATTTCAAATTTGACATATAGAATCAAAATTATATTTAAAATTGTTGTCTATTTATTTGTTGTACAAACAGATTAACCTCAAAAACGATTGCAGCTATAGCAATGATACACATTTTATTGATTACATTCCTGGAAACAGTTTAGCTTTTTTTTCATCATGATATCTAAAAAAGAACCGTTTTTAGCTGTAATAGTTTTTGAGGTTAATCTGTTTGTACAACAAATAAATAGACAACAATTTTAAATATAATTTTGATTCTATATGTCAAATTTGAAATATGTTAAATTTGTGTTTATAATTAATTAAACTAATTATAACCAAAATATTCAAGAGCCACAGTTAAACTTTATTTATGTGTATTGATTAGATCTACTTATTTACCGTCTTTGATATTTACCTAACCGGCAAACTACAAAGGATAAAAAATTTTTAATTTATGGAGAAATAATGCATGATACGAGTAGGTAAAAAAAAATTATCTTTTATGCTGATCTAAGAATAACTCGGTGGGTAAATGTAAGAAAAATGTTATTTAAAACTTTAAATGAATTTAGGGACATACCCATGAATAAGTAAATATAATTAATGTAGTATGCAACAGATTTTCGGGCAAGAGTACGGATGCTTGTAATTTATTGATCAATTAGGTTTTGTTGCGGCCATTGTTTACCTGCAACTGCTCACTATATCTTTCTTTCATCATTCATATATTGCAATAATTTAAATAGAATAAGAAAATAATATATTTCTGTTGGCCAAATTATGAGACGTAAAAATAAAAAATTAGTACTCACCAATAACTCTAATGCTCTTATTTTTTCACTGGCAACATATTTTTCACTGGCTACTTCTTTAAATATTTCAGATGTTAGAGAACTTCATATTTTTGACTTCTGAATATTTAGTTAATCATACTCTTTAGTCATTTTTACCATTAATACAAGGGACTGAAGCAAGAAAAAAGTTTTCATTGCACTAAAGGTTTTTACTTTTATTTTTAGGGCATTATATTTTTAAGTTGTTAATTATCTTTTTTGACTTATATTATAATCTCAATGGCTTGTCTATAATAATCTAAATAAAATTATTAATTGCACTATATTTATCTTTATCTTTGATTATGTGGCGTTCGTTTTCGCTTTGCCAATGTCAAGTGTGGAAAAAAGGCTATGCAACACTGATTAAGTCATATTTCAGATATTTGTCTTTGTTGCTTATTAACAAAAGAATAAACTATACAATAAAACAAAAATTAAATAAGAAGTTGGCTACAATTAAACAAAAAGAAGAAAATGACATTACAATATACAGAGAGTACAAAATAAGTATACAAATATACAAACAAACATAAAAACAAAAATAAACATGAATATAAATATGACAAATTTTATATTTTGATGTCGTTCTTTCTTATGAACTGAATGATTAATTATTTGTTGGCAATAAATAAAAGTGATCTTATGTTGAAGGGCAATTGAATTTTATATTTTAATAATTTGGAAATAAATGAAGGAAATCTATTATTCATTGGATATGAAAAAATGAGATGATTTAGATCGCTTTCTCCAAGCTCACAATCGCAAATTGGAGATTCTCTGACACGCAGTCTAGCCAAATGGGTAGGAATAGAACAATGACCCAAACACATGCGAGATACCACAGAGGATTCTTTTCGAGAGAGGGTATATGTTGAGAACCAAGGTTTTGTGGATATGAAAGATTGGATCTGGAAATATCCTGCACCTATAATCTGGGATGATCTTTTCCACGCCCTCTGCCTGTCAGATGTCATCCAGAAACGAGTAATGGGAAGGAGATCCTCAATGAAATTAATAGTGAAACATGGATCCCCGTTCACGGCGGCAAACTGAGCTTTTGCATAGACTATTTCATTACCTACTATGCCAAAGTGACTAGGGATCCATGTACGAACGACATCAGATCCTGATCTCTCCAAATCAAGCTTAAGTTGCTTGATCCGGAGAATCAGGAAGCCACAGTTCCAAGAAAATAGATTGCGATGACTGGTTCTCACACACAAATGTCAAAGAATAAAAATATACATTCTCTTGTCAAAACATTATTTAAGTTTAGAATCTTCAAAAGAAAAACTATATCTTTCAAAACGTACCTTATACCTTATCTTTCAATATGAAAACAAAATATGAGTGTTTTGTGTAGATAAGATTAATATTTTCAATCAGGTTACTAAAATGTTGTAAATTCCTCTACAAAATACAAAATTGAAAAATCTAAATAAGACAGTATTTGGTACTTTTTAAAATACATTGTGTTTCAGCCTTCAAAATCTTTATTGCTCATAGTTATCAAGATAGATCGAGTAACAAAATAATTCTAATAACTGCGTTTTGCCACTCTCCTACACGCTATTTCTTAATGAAAACTATTTTTTTATACACATTCGTACTATACTCAAAGAATTTTTTTCAGTAATACGTCCCATGTCTTTTTATCATCCCTTTGAAATAATATTTCTATATTAATTTAAATATGATTTTCTGTTTTATAACTACGTATCATGTGTAAAAATACCCTATCTTATTTTGTTTAGAACTTCGAAGCCTACCTATTAAAAGGAAAACTACATTACATATTGAAGGATGGGCAGATGGAAAGCATTGTCAAAATAATAGAGTTTCATTTAGACTTTTCAGGTGCAAAATCCTAAAGATACATTGCTATTGTAACAAAGTTTATGTGACCTTAAACAACGTAGTAATGAAACCCTCACAGTGTGAACTGGTCTCTATCTTAGTCACTTTTTAAGTTTTTCAGTTTCATAATAAAAACTTTATTACAATAGGAAGTTATTGTAATCAAAGAGACTATAGGAAAGTGAATAAAACAATTTGACTTAGTATAAAATTTAATTAGGTATATAAATGAAAAAGAATGTTTACATAACTTTCAACATTACAATATTTTATTGGATAATAAATAAAATAAATTACAATACTACTTATTTTTTTTCTCAATGCGATATTTTATACCACAAGATCTTTCATTAATGACGTTATAGGTATACATTCAGCTCTATGTCGTATCATTTACGTAAGGTATACATTAGCAAACGCATGACAATAACGGTTGCCTTAACATTTGTTTTAAAAAATAGCATGTTGTATCACACTTGTGTTATCCTCGCCATTATCATCCTCAAAATGATTTTACATTAACACTATGCCTCAAAATATATAAACCTCAAAATTATTTTAGATTAATGCTAAGCATGTGGAACTGTCAACTTCTAAGCATGTGGAACTGTCAACTTTGGAAACTTTTGAAATAATTTAACATGTATCTCATAAGTCTGAAAATGTGATATTTTTCCTGAAAAACATGTTTTAAACTGAAAAAATGGATTCTAATGCAGTCATACAAAGCTATACGTAAGTTCAATGTCACAATGCCCCAAACACACAATTCAGTTGGAAAGGAGAGATTTGGTCTCTGTGACACACCTAATATATACATATATATTATATCTGTGGATATCAGCATCTTCTATAAGGACAGATTAGTATTATTTATGGAATTTAACTTATGGGATTGTGCTATCTTGCTCACATAATTATTTGAAGTTATATATTATAGTACATTATATTACAGTACTTGTGTGGTGCATTACCATAGTAATATAGTACTATAATAGTACATGTGTCATGCGTTCTAATTGGGGGACAATTTGTGTTTTAATGATAATAAAAATTTAAATGATAAGTTATTTATATCCATGAAGAGATTCATGATAAGTAACAAAATGTTTTCGAATATTCTTACTAAATTTCTTGGTTATCATACTCTGTGTTTTTTCCTGGTAAGAGGTATAACTTGTTCCAAACATTGTGCACAATATTTAACTAGATTATATTTATTATCAGATGGACAATTTTTATAGTGTTTTTTATTTACGAAAAAGGGACAATTTTCAAAAATGCTTTTGAAAAAAGATAATGATTTCAAAATGAGCTTTTGAAAAAAGATAATGATTTCAAAATTACTCAAAACCATAAAAAAATCGAAATAAATTTTTTTTCATGTTTCCACCATCAAGTTTGGCAGAATTGAGTACACTGGTCAAAACCAAATATTTTTTATAATGCAGTCCACCGTTTTTTAATAAATATGGTCGACTGTCCTTAAAAAGCTTGACATAACTTTTAAAGGTAGTATCTTTGGATAATAAATATAATATACAAAAGCAAGTTTCCAATTTTGATTTAGTTTTATATCAATTGAGTCATTCCCGAGATTAGCATAAATTAACAGACGGACAAATGTTTAATTTTTTATTTTTCCTATTACTGGTTTTTATCTTTCACTGTTAGCTATGCTTCATGAATAGAAGTCCAAAACTCTACGAAATTGGGGGACTGTAAATGCAATAAAAAATAACACTATTTTTCAAGTAAATTTTTTTTACATATCTCGAAATTAATTTATGTCTGACCTTAAAAACATAAGTTTCATCTTTTCCCTTAAAATGGACTCAAATTGTCTCCTACACTTCTTCCACACCTTGAAATTTCTTTTAAAAGCACTTTAATGCACAAAAACAGGTGTAAGGCATTCTTAGAAAACATCTCGTTCTAAAGTCTATCATGCCATGATGATCTATTCCTCAAAATGGTAATTTCTGATATGCTTATTAATGTAGTTTTCCTTTAAATGGGCACAATTTAATACTAATTTTTCCACTTTTCTGATGATATTTGACTTGGTGGCTTTGACAGGCTGGTCTGAGATTGTTTGTCTTCAATACGTTCGCTGTAAATCTCTCCATAATAAAATACAAAGCTCTCTATGAATAGCTTCTAACTGAATATGGCTTGAAATTATCATAGCTTGATAAGGAACCTACATGCAGCACACGAAACTAAATTTGCTCCATTGTTTCAAAATTCTTGGGGATTTTACGCTTATCCCTTAAAATAATGATGTCACAAGGTTAATATTACATATATATATATATATATATATATATATGTATATATCCTTAATGAGTGTGTAATTAGTATATAAGTCAGAAGATCTACACCCTCTCTCTTTCCATTTTTTGAACTTTTGGACCTCTCACTCCCACATGTCTCTTCTTGCGTCATTTCGTTATTAACTTACTAATTAATTCTCCAAATCATCACAAAGCCTCATTACATGATTTATATCCAGTAAACTTTAAATTATAATCATTTTATTAACTAAAAATGTAACTAATTCATTTATGGTCTAGCTGAAATCAAGATCATCAATAATCACTTTTTTCCTTGCACTATCTTGGCATAATCAGCTATGTGTAGCAGGCCGTGCTTCCTGCTGACTATTCTTAAATTACTCCCGCACACATTGGCACTGTTGATGTGGGAATTGTGGAGTTCAGATACTTGACTGGAGCATGCGGCTGCAGAGTCGCCCGATGTCTTCAGCTTACCGAACCTGTTATGATAAAGTGACATATTTTTCTTACTTTAAAAAGTTCATATTTCGACAAGCATTTGCCTTAGACTTTGCGTATTTATATATATTTTATAAAGATTATTAAGTAACAAAATACGAAAGAATTTATTACCAAAATTTTAGGTTAATTTTTAATGATTTTATATTACAATGACGTTGCTCTTCAAATATTACTACACAGCTAATATGATGATCAAAGAAAGATGGTGAATCATATATGAAACAGTTTTGGAATATTCAGGGGTAATTTTTGTTAAAGTATAAAATAAATATAATTTTTTTAATATGTAATTTTTTTTATTTGGTTAATTAAGAAAGGTAATTATTATGAAAAAAACCTTTTTTTACTAACTGAATAGAGAAAGCAGAATTGCACTGGATGTTTCGGTACACTTAAACACACGAATAGAATACGCTCTGCAATGTTTCTGATTGCTTAAATGTACAAATTTAAGCAATCAGATGTTTTTATCAATATTTCAGCAATCTTTAACCGTTTTATTGCCATGGTTTTTACTCATATATACTTAAAAATGCTAAAGATATTTTTTGTCTTTGATGTCATTTACCCTTGTCTCGAAAAAAAACTACATCTCTTGCAAAAATTATCCAATTTTAATAATTTGTTCGGTGTTTTCTTAATAAAAACTTGTACAGGGATAATAAAATACAAAGAAAATTATGGAAATATATATTGTGAACAAAAATTATAACAAAAACTGAAATCAAGGTCACATTGTATTTTCGCAGTCTGGTACATCCTTCGTATCAGCAAAATAATTGTTATCGTCACTATTATCACTATCACTCAAAATTTGCATTACTCCAAATTGTGAGCGCACCACAATGTCACTTCATCACTTTCTTCACAACTTGAACAACGATCATTTCCACTTGAATTATTTTCGTATTCCGACATTATGGGTTATAAATTTTCTTTTCCTGGATCCTTTTTATATTGTAATTACTAATAATATTATAATTTGAACTTTATGTAACACGTCAAAAGATAAAAAACTATCGATACGTGCGAGCGACCTACCCTACCGCGCACTAAACAGCAACTGATTTCACGAACGCCATCACGCTCGTGGCAAATTTAGTTAGTACGCGCATGAGCACGTCGGCGCTCGTCGGCACTCTAACGGTTGAAACTCGTCCATTCATTTGTTACCCCAAATGACCAACAGCACAAACTTTTGATCTCTCCAAAATTCTCAAACAAAAATTGTTTAAGCTCTTACCATTTTTTTGTTTTGCTATATGGAACCGTGAAAAATTTAAGAAGGTTATTTATCTATTATTTGGTTATATATAATTTGTTTTATAAAATTTTACTACCCTTATTATAACAGTAGTGATGAAATTAACTTTCAAACTGACCAGATGATGTAATGGAGAATACAGTGGCGTGAAGTAACAACATGACAGATGTCAGGAAAGTAAGAAACAACACAAAATGTTTTGAATAGAGACTTTATAGTGTTCTCAAAAATGTACAAACAAAACGTACGTACCAGAATTCATTTCCAGGTTGTGCGTTACCATCCCACGCATAAGTCTGGATGAGCAATTTGCCGCTATGTTCCCCCATCAACTTAGCTGATGGCTCTCTGTTGGATACGTGGATTCTGATTCCGCCATTGTGATGATTCTTATCCTCAAATAGATCATTATCCTTTATCTGTATATGTGACAAATGAAAACAGGCAGATGATGATAAATACAACTCAATGTGATGATCAAAATGTCTGTTTTAAAATAAATTAACATTATAAAAGGTTATTGCGTCTTTTAGGGTGAGATATGGATCTTAACCTGAAAAATGGAATCTTAAAAGATCGCTTACATATATGTCTATAAGTACATCTGTCATGGCCGCTTTTGAAATTTTGTACAGTTATACACCTTTTATTATCTCACATATTTTGCACAAGCTAACCTTTTTAAAATATCAATAAAAGAATTAAAGAGGGAGTAAATAAAGTATTAAAATAATAATTAATTCACTGATAATACAGTTAATGAATATATTGTTATCATTTAAAAAAAAACAATTATTACAAACTATTGCCTTAATGAATTTAATATCACGTATCTTAATCCTTGATGAATTTAACATCATGTTAACTAAACTTCAATATAAATTGTAGGTGCCACCTTTTATCTAACTATATAAATCACATTGTCAGTTGACAGTTTGTTATTCTATTTAATGAATTTAATATCATGTGTCATAATCCCTAATGAATTTAACATCATGTTAACTTAACTTCAATATAAATTGTTGGCGTCACCTTTTGTCTGACTATATAAATCACATTGTCAATTGACAGTTTGTTATTCTATTTAATGAATTTAATATCATGTATCATAATCCCTGATGAATTTAACATCATGTTAACTAAACTTCAATATAAATTGTTGGCACCACCTTTTGTCTGACTATATAAATCACATTGTCAGTTGACAGTTTGTTATTCTATTTAAAGAATTTAATATCATGTATCATAATCCCTGATGAATTTAATATCATGTTAACTAAACTTCAATATAAATTGTTGGCGTCACCTCACCCCACCCCTTATCTAACTATATAAATCAACATTGTCAGTTGGCAGTTTGTTATTCTATCAAATTGATGTAGCTTTTGCATTTGATTTCATTGGCTTGGTATTTATGGTATTTTCAATTTCTCACTTTTTGGATGTTCAGTACATATCAAGTTGTTGGATATACAAAAATTTAAACATCTGGTATAGGCATATAATATAATAATTTGTCTTAATAATTTTTAAGGAATTTACATTTTTTGAAAAGAAAATTTTAATTGTTTTTTTTCCATTCAGTGTATGGAGGAAAGCATAATTTCGAATTCAATGAAGTCTACAAATTTGTAAAACTAATCAGAATGACACGGACGGATCATTAATTAAGATTCTATATAATTAGAGCACAGCTGAAAGTTTTGGTCTATTGGAGTAATCCAACAGACCAAACAGACAACCTGAAAAATATTGAAAAAGTCGTCTAGAGTAGAACTCGAAATCATTGAGATCCATACACAAACTTAAAGCAGATTGGGGAAACTTTTTAAGTATTGCAATATGCACAGAGGGCTGTAACGTTAATGCTGATGATAGTGATTATTTTGAGGAATAATATATTATAATATAATCCTTTCAAGGATATAATATTTCATTTGCATAATTATATTGCTTTTGTTATCTATAGAAATTATAACTCACCATAGAAAGATAGAAGACTGAATAAAATTTTGATAAAATTGTATAGGTATATTTATATTTTTATAGGTATATTTATATTAATTGTATAGGTATATGTATAGGTAATATTTGGCAATGTGTCTCGACAGTGACTGACAAGAAGAAACGAATATCAATGAAGTATATATGATTTTATTAACGTGTATAAGCTAGAGATAGCAAATCGCAAGTAACCAGTAAGTCATTTTGCAATTTTTCTTTAGGCAACCTAGGTCACATTGTATGTCAAGTTATGGAACACAGAATCTGCAATGGCATTGAAATAGCTTGACTCTTATTACCTTAATATTGTACAGTATAAATATGCAAAGAAAAAATCTGATAAACATTTATTAGAGCATCCGAGTACACTTGCTTAATAATATATAAAAGTTGAATAAGCATTTTCTTCAATATCTGATTTGAAAGGGAAGTAATTGTGTGAACCTGGTCAAGTAATTCTGTGAACCCGGTAGTTGGTAAGGAGAGTGAACATAATTCTTCAAATAAAAAAGAAAAACATATTTTCACTTATAGTGTTTAACACTTAACATTTACTATAATGGCCAAACTATCAGATAAATATTAAACGAACCTCATCAGTACCTTCCCCACACTTGAAATAAGCAAAGTGTATGTCGGAAATGTGATGCGTATGATTCTTTAAGTATCTCAATCTCTGTGCGAAAACATCAAGGACAACGCTTCCCTGGTGGTTCGCATTGCGCCATAAGCCTAATCCGATGCCGACCTGGAAATGAAAATTAAGTTTGTCATGTTTTTCATGAGAAAAATTTGTGCTAAAATTTTTTTTAACTATTTAACCGTTTTAGTGCCATGGTTTTTTACTCATATATACTTAAAAATGCTAAAGAAATCTTTTGTTTTTGATGTCATTTACCCTTGTCTCGAAAAAAAAACTGTATCTCTTCAAAAAATTATCCAATTTTAATAATTTTTTCCATGTTTTCTTGTACAAGGATAATAAATACAAAAACAATTATGGAAATATATATTGTGAACAAAAATTATAACAAAAACTGAAATCAAGGCCACATTGTATTTTCGCAGTCCGTTACATCCTCTGTACCAGCAAAATAATTGTTATCGTCACTATTATCACTATCACTCAAAATTTGCATTAAGCCAAATTGTGAGCGCACCACAATGTCACTCCCACTATCACTTTCTTCAAAACTTCAAAAACGATCATTTTCACTGGAATTATTTTCGTATTTCGACATTATGGGTTAAAAAGTTTCTTTTCCTGGATCCTTTTTATATTGTAATTATTAATAATATTATAATTTCAACTTTATGTAACATGTAGAATTATAAAAAATTAGCGATGCGTGCGAGCGACCTCCCCTACCGCACGCTAAACAGCAACTGATTTCGCGAGCGCCATCACGCTCGTAGCAAATTTAGTTAGTATGCGCACAAGCACAATGGCGCTCGTCGGCACTCTAATGGTTAAATAAACATTTATCTAAATTTCTTTTCTTTTCTGTTTTAGAAGGAAACTCCATTTTCAAAGCAACGCTATCCATCTACCTTTAAGCGGCATAACCCATTTATAGTCTATACACTGAATGATGGTTGACACAACTACAGAAAATTATTCAAAATACACAAAGCTGCAAGAGACAAACAATAAAATAACACAATAATATTTTCATTATTGCCATAATTACAACAAATAATACTATTTCCTATACCATATGTATGTATGCCATCTTCTTAGCTTTCCTTGCCCTCTCATTGACCTCAAACAGAAGGGTGTCTATTGTCAAACACATGCGTTTCTTATAATACGAATTGTCAAAGTATGCGTTCTTGGCTCGAGCGGGGCTAAAATGATGTTCGTCTTGTTTCATTTTCTGCAGCACGTCAGCGTACAAGTTGTTGGGTTCTTCGTAGAAATCAGCCCACAATTGTCTCCATTTCTGTTTCTTTACTTGTTCAGGGCTTGCCGTTTCATCTATTGGTCCATAGCTAAAAATGAAGATTTTCTGATAACATATCCATTAAGAACATTTCATCATAATATACTTTTTTCATATAACTATACATTGTGCAATATTTAAAACGTAATCAATGCGTCTTTTATTATTTGGCAAGTGCGGTGAAGGTGTTAACATAGAACAAGTTTTTCTGCTTATATTATGCTATTTATATAAATCATACATGTTTACTAAGAAGAAAACCCATCTTAGAAAATCTTAGTTTTCTGAATATCAATTTACTTTCTGATTGAAAGATATTTGTGCCATTTTCCAAATCCTGCTCAAACTTTGACACATAGTGTTGTCTGTATCTAAACAAAATAGTTGATGGCAATTGTTAAGCTCAAAACTAAAATTTTACAAAAAAATTAAACTTTCAACTTAAATAAATCCACAGCCACAATGAATTTCGAAGAATCGTTTCAAGTGTTATCTTCAGAGTATTGAAGAGAATTACCTCCCCATGGCTTTGTCCTGTTAACCTTAACACTTGTATGTTCATATTTATAAATATAAATATACACACACAGATGCACATGTGCAAGAGTACGTGCAGATAGCTTGCTCGCATACATAAACTTGTGAACTTATATAGGTATTTAAAGCATTTTAACTAAAAAGAAATAACATAGAAAAAAACCCCGACCATGCAAAATATTGTAAAGATATAAGTTACAATATCTGTGCAAGAAATAGTGACGTTGTTTTATTTATTCAACTGTTCCTTAAAAGATTATATGTACAAATATTATTGTTAGATTCGGTTTGCAAAAAATGTTATTGGAAATCACTAACGAGGTGTTTTAAATTGTCAACATGATATGTTTTTACATTGTCAAGTGTTCCAGTAAAACTTGTATCTTTTTTACAGTTTTTGGTTCAATTGAGTTTTTGTCATAGAGTCGAACCGCATTGAAGTTAACCACAGTAAAACTATTTAAATATATGTACCATTGTATAAAAACATTGTAAAATATCATGGACAAATTAAAAACTCCAATTTTGTGAAACTGAATCAACAGTTTTTTACCTTTAAACCAGACTTTCTTCTGGCAATCTTTTTTTATGATATCTTGCAAATATTTTTTTTACATAACTTGTATCGCACTTTACGTAGCTAAAAATCTAGAGATTTTTTCATTAAAATCACATATAGTTGTATGTGTATAATACATAGTTGTATGTCTTAAGATGGTGTGTGTTTTGTTTAAATTTGCTCACATTTACACCACATAATTTCCTATTTTTATAACTTTACCAGACAGTTTGAATACTCCATTGTGTATGTCCATTGCCAGCAAATTACAAAATATTTTAATTTCACTGATATTTTAAACTTTCTAAAATTAAATTCCACATTCATACCACACTAATAAGGCTATGTTTACACTAGAAACATTTTGCATATCTTCCTTATTTTTCTATACTCCAAAAAATGGAACCACAATATTTAGTTTAGCTTCAGGGACATGTGGAACATAATCAATATGTTTACCAGCAGTCGCAGAAAAGTTTATGTCTTAATACTGATTTAATTTAGTTACATCTATCAAAACAGAGCCCTCAAAAGATAATGGATTGTTATGTTGCCACACAAGTGCGATATAGCTCTCCTTCAATATTATTTTGAATATTTAGTAAGTTAATCTTTACCCGTTCTTAGGATTATTCTGCTCCTTAGTAACAACAATCTCCTCATATTCCATAACCTGTTTCTTACATAGCCTCGTTCCAATTAGACCAATTATGATTCCACTTTCCTCAATGTCGTTTTTGTTGTCTGCGGGAATGCCAGCGTTCTGTCGTAGCCCATTGTTTATGAACTGTGTATACCCACTGACATAGAGTAGAGCAGAGAGTTTAACTTCATGGTAACTTATGACTCTATTGAGAGTCAATGGCGGTTTTTCGTCATCTGTACCTATAGTATCCCATTTAGACATTCCTTTATGCTTAGACATCAGTAAATATTTATCCTGTAATAGAAAGTCAGTATAAGTAAAGTAAGTGATTGTTGAGTATTAAAAACTATATTATACAATATTTAACATATGTTAGCATGTAGTGATGAGGTGTGTACTGTAAATACTATGAGTACAAAGTATTTGCGTGGAACGGGCATACTAGTGAAAGACATTCCGCAAAATATAGCATTGACCTGTTACAGGATATATTGATCTGGCATAGGACCCGTTACAAAACATAGCATGCTATCTAATAATGACTTAATTACTATGACAGCAAAGAAACAAAGTGATACCTAAGAAAGTAAGTAAGAAACAAAGCAATATGCAAAGTAAAAAGTAAAAAAGCAAAACTTAAAATAAAAACGCACACTAAGCTATCCAATTTATTGTATAGTCTGTTCTTAGGAAAGAATGAATTAGAAACTGTTCCACATAAAAGGTTCATATTCATAAACATGTTATACTTTTGCATTACTTTTTTGCTACTTTGTGCTTGCTTCATTCTCTGTCATCTTCATTCATATTTAGATTTTCTTCAGTCCATCTAAACTCCACTGTGTGTTGACATTGTTCATTCATTATGACAAAAGTTTTAATAAGGACAGAAAAGATAAGTATACAAGAAAGTCAACATAGATTTTGTTTCTAGCAAAACTTCTAATATCCAAAATTTAGTGTAAAAAGTTAATTAATATTGGTGAAAAATATATTCATATTCTGTTGTGATTTTAAAGTTTCTATTTGCATTTCATGTAATAACCATTAGATTTGGTTCTTGTAATTTTTCTAAAAGAAATATTAAAATATATGTAACACAGTGATTAACTACTAATAAAAAGATTTTCAGAGAAACTATGGCTATTAATTAATGTACATATTGCAGTTGAAAACATTGATATGGGCTAGCCACAAAAATGTTATCGTCTTAAATGAGATTTGCAAGTGGCTCTGCATTTATTTATAATTTTAAACGCTTACATTCACATCCTATCAATATTTCAATTAGTGTCATTTTTTGTATAGCCATTTTTATACATAACATTCACATCCTTTCAGTATTTGGATTAGTGTAATTTTTTGTGTGGCCATTTTTATACATAACATTCACATCCTATCAGTATTTGGATTAGTGTAATTTTTTGTATAGCCATTTTTATACATAACATTCACATCCTATCAGTATTTGGATTAGTGTCATTTTTTGTTTAGCCATTTTTATACATAACATTCACATCCTATCAGTATTTGGATTAGTATCATTTTTTGTATAGCCATTTTTATACATAACATTCACATCCTATCAGTATTTGGATTAGTGTCATTTTTTGTGTAGCCATTTTTATACATAACATTCACATCCTATCAGTATTTGGATTAGTGTAATTTTTTGTAGTATTTGGATTAGTGTAATTTTTTGTAGTATTTGGATTAGTGTAATTTTTTGTATAGCCATTTTTATACATAACATTCACATCCTATCAGTATTTCGATTAGTGTAATTTTTTATAGCCATTTTTATACATAACATTCACATCCTATCAGTATTTGGATTAGTATAATTTTTTGTATAGCCATTTTTATACATAACATTCACATCCTATCAGTATTTGGATTAGTGTCATTTTTTGTGTAGCCATTTTTATACATAACATTCACATCCTATCAGTATTTGGATTAGTGTAATTTTTTGTATAGACATTTTTATACATAACATTCACATCCTATCAGTATTTGGATTAGTGTCATTTTTTGTATAGCCATTTTTATACATAACCTTCACATCCTATCAGTATTTGGATTACTGTCATTTTTTGTGTAGCCATTTTTATACATAACATTCACATCCTATCAGTATTTAGATTAGTGTAATTTTTTGTATAGCCATTTTTATACATAACATTCACATCCTATCAGTATTTGAATTAGTGTCATTTTTTGTGTAGCCATTTTTATACATAACATTCACATCCTATCAGTATTTGGATTAGTATAATTTTTTGTATAGCCATTTTTATAGATAACATTCACATCCTGTCAGTATTTGGATTAGTGTCATTTTTTGTGTAGCCATTTTTATACATCACATTCACATCATATCAGTATTTGGATTAGTGTTATTTTTTTCATCTCACATCACAACTTTACTAAAAACTAAATAATAATTTTTATGGAATTTCTAATTTTACTAAAAATACTCACACCGCGACCCCAAAAACTGACAGCTCGCAAATCCAGGAGACGTTGGACCAATTGGATTACATTCATGTCTTTGTAAAGTCTCTTCTCAACGTCGGAACCAAATTCACTTTTGAATTTGATAAATTTTACGTACAGCTCCAATGTTTTCTCATGTATGAGTGGGTACGTCGAGTTAATATTTCTTTCTAATTGTTCCGCTGATACTTTATTTTTGAGTGCTATGCATCTGGAATAAGATTAAGATTTCATTTAACTATATTATCTATTGCTCATTCTAAATACATTGTGTGGAATATATATATATATATATATATATATATATATATATATATATATATATATATATATATATATATATTTTTTTTATATATGATTCATAAAATTCAAGTTTTAATTTTTTTAACTCTCAACCCATAATATTATTCTATATACTAAAATAATAAGTTGCTTTAAATTTCGGATTTTTTAATTATTATTTAAGGGTCGCTACTGCCCCATAACATTTTTAAAAATTACCTTAAAATTTGCACTTATGTGTTGGCTATGATGTTGACTATGGTTTACTTATACAACTTTGATGACGGTATTTAGTTGCTAACGTAAACAGTTCTTTCTTTAATCACTTCGTCGGCACCTCAGTGCTCTTTTATACGCTTATCCAAGGACGCCATCATTGCGAGTCGTTGCGAGACTGTAAATGTGATTACTTTAGCTTTATTTTCTTATTTGTATTTCTAAAATGACATGGAATGTTATAGAAATGTGAAAAAGGACTGAAATATGGTTAATTGGACAATCTCGTTCCGAATTGGTGCAAACAAAATTACCTTCAATGAAAGAAGTGATGTGTTTATTTTTTCATTATAAAAACGTAATGAGCAACACAAATAGAGAATCGGCATCATTAACAGCAAGTGATGTGATGACACTATGGCAAAAATCAACTATTCCTACAAATGAAAAACAACATGTTATCACAAAAATACTTACATATTCCAAAAAATGGCAGAATTTAAAAAAAAAATAAAGAAAGTAAAGCAAAACTCTCAGCAGCCATAAAAGAGAAAGAAAACAAATGGCAATCAAATTTAAATGTTTTGTTTGATATTGCTCACTCAAATGCCCTTAATATGATAACTATTGAAGAAGATAAGCAATTTCTTCTAAAACAAAGAGAAATGAGTCGTCCAGGAAAAATTGGTAATATCGATAGAAGCCATGCGAAAAAACTTAAAAGACATTTGCAAAAAAGCTAAGTTGCAAAAGATTATAGAAAAAGAAAAAGAAGCCATGAAGAAATTAACTGAGAAATATGATTTACTATCTTCTTCAGCTTCTTCTGCAGGAAATGAAAGTGACAGCGATATAAGTCAAACTCACCCTATATCGCCTCAGACAAGGCCCTCTTCAAGCTATGGTTTTACTACACCACAGAAACGAGGCCAAAAAAGAATTTTAGATTCGAGTTTAGCTACTACTCTTGATGTCGCTAAGTTGACTGACCGAAAAGCAATTGTTGTTTTGGCTTCTACACTCAAACGTCTGGGCTTTGACGTATCACAATATAAAGTTGGCTATTCTTCTATACGTTACCAAAGCATGGATATTAGAAAACAGATTGCTGAGTAGAAATATTAGAAATGAATATTAGAAAACAGAGTACACAGTAAGTATATTTAGTGGTTGGTAATTGGGTTTAATAGACTTATTAAACCCAATTTCCAACCACTAAATATACTTACTGTGTACTGGAATGGAAAGATGCTGGAGGATATAACAGGACATGAAATAGTAGATCGTCTACCAATCTTCGTATCTGGAAAAGGAGTCGACCAGCTCTTGGCTGTTCCCAAGCTTCCAGATGGAAAGGAAGAAACAATGGCTTCTGCTATTTTCGAGACTATTTTATCATGGAATTTATATGATAAAATAAAATGTACATGTTTTGATACAACAGCATTTAATATGTGGCGAATAAACGGAGCATGTGTTCTTCTAGAACAGAAAATGCAAAGGATTTGGTTTGCATGCCGGCATCACATACTAGAAATTTTACTTGAAAGTGTTGTTGTAACAGCTGCAGGGCCTTCCAGTGGTTTTGAAATTATGATTTTTAAAAGATTTAAAAGCTACTGGCCTAAAATAAACCAAAAATACTTCAAAACCGCAATGTCCGAACCGTCTACATGGAATTGGGTTCAAACTGTAGCGAAAGATTTCATCGCTTTTGCTGAGAATCAACTGGAATAATTTCAGCCTGGTGATGATTACAAAGAGCTCCTTAATTTGATAATTATCATTTTGGGAGGGATTCCTGAAAGCGGTATCTCATTCAAAGCCTGTGCTGGAATGCACCGTGCGCGATGGATGGCAAAAGCTACATACGCACTGAAAATGTTTTTGTTTAAGCATCAGTTTAAAATCACAACAAAGCAAGCTAAGAGCGTTACAGATAAATATCTGTAGTTATTTACGCAAAATATTGGTTTACAGCGCCAGTGGCTCATATGGCCTCAGTGAATGACTTACAGATATTAAAAGATTTGGTTGATTTCAAAAAATATAACACAGTTGTAGCCAAAGTCGCTATCAAAAAAATGTTGGGTCATCTTTGGTATCTTTCCGAAGAGCTAATTGCTTTTGCTTTTTTTGACAAAGGAGTTTCTATCGAAACAAAACGTAATATGATTTTGGCTCTGAAAACTGAAGGAACGGGCAACAGTCGGAAAAGGCATCTATATAATAAATATATGATGCAAAAAACACAATATTTTTTTCAAAATCACTGGAATTTCTTGCGAGTTCATTCGGAAAGATCCTGAGCTAAGAAAGCTTCAAATCGGCTAAAAAATTGTACAACATATGAGAGTCGTTAACGATATAGCTGAGAGGGGTGTTGCATTGATGGAAGAGTACAATAAATTACATACTAATGATGAAGAGCAGAAGCAATACTTAATGTTATTAGTTAAGAATTATAAGCTGAAAAACTCAAATTGTAATAAGGCAAATCTACTATAATTTTTTTCCTTTTTACTTAATATATATAGGAACGATAGTTATTGTTATTTAGTATATTTTCCCTAAAACCTATGCGTAACAGTCATTTCTGGTATTAATAAACTCTTAAAAATAAATGCTTTTTTTCAAATTTCAAAAGTGCGACCTTTAAATATGAATTTAAAAAAAAATAAAAAATCCTGGTATGTTTTCTAGTGGAATAGATAAAATTAAGAGGTTGAGAGTGAAGAAAATGTGTAAAAAATTTTTTTCGATCTTTTATGAATCACCCTAATGTATGTATATATGTATATGTGTATATATGTATATATATATATATGTGTATATATGTATATATATATATATATGTGTACATATATATATATATATATATATATATATACATACATACATACATACATACATACATATATATATATATATATATATATGTTGAGCACCAGTGACGAATTTACAAATTTCAAATCACAAAAGTTGGTGCTGATATAATAACATCTGCTTGTTTGTTTTTCTCTGTTGACCCTAGCGTAATCTCAAAAATAAGGTCTCCTAGTTTTATAACAGAAAAAAAATGATTTATTACCTATAATTAATACAACAATTTAAAGCTTGGACTTTCCTCTATTTTCCTACATAATCTTCATTTCGCTCGTTGCGTTTTTGTAGGTTCTGTGACAGTTTTTGTATACTCATGCCATCTGCCATCAAGTCTTTGAGGAAGTATTATATTGTCATCGCAGCTGAGGCGTGTTCTGATCAAAGGCTGTTTTAACTTACGAAGAAACAGGTAGTCATTAGGTTCACCTTCTGATATTTTAACTTTCCATTGAAACATCTTTTAATGGTACTTTGTGAAAAGTGAGCAACCAAAATGCAGAGATTGTTGAGAGTGATCCTCCGATCTTGAAGTATGATTGTTCAACTTTTGCGTTTCTCTCGTTGGGAACTGGCAGTCTCTGCGCAACAATATATTTCCGTGCGACTAGCTGTACACCACTTGTGGACGTGTTTAACAACCATAAACTTTCGTCAATTGGTGTTTAATTTTGATTGGCACTTTTGCATTCAAAAATTGAATAACTACATGAACTTTGCACTTAGAGGTGGCGGCAATCCAATACAGTGTCTCAATACATGAAAAGAGACATAGTTGCCAATAGCCACACAAAAATGTTTCCCCATAACCCCAATGCTCTGGAGACATTATTTTTGGGATTACCCTTGTATCGCATAGGATTAAGAACCAACTAAAAAACATTATATACTTTTTTAAAATTATATGAAAAGAACAACATACCAAAATCACCCACAGCACATTTTAACAATGATAGTTCACAATGAGAAATTGTATAATTTATTATCAACAGCCACCAAGATGGTGATTTATTTGATCTACCATATAATACTCCTACTATTTAAAACTATATTATAATGCAATTACAGTTACTGTGCTAATGTATTTAAATTCGCTCTTTTAACATTAATGTGAACACGATTTTCCTTTGTGATTTATGATTTTAAATCTAGCAATTAAAGCTTTATGAAAGTATGAAAGGTTTTCCTTTCTGAAAGTGATTTAGTACTTTGTTTTTGTATTTTTTTTATTTATCGTATTTTTTCTGGTCTAAAAAGACATAGAAACAAAATGATAGAAACAAGTTCAGTTTAGCAAAAATGTGAATTTCCTATATTTTTTGGGTTAAATGAAAAAATATAGATAAAAACAAGTATTTATCAAAAGTAGGGCTTGGTCACAATAATTTTATCAAAAAACGTGACTTGAAAAAGTTCAAAGAAATGTAAGTTATGCCATTACATTTTCGATTTAATGCCATTCTTACTAATAAATAAACACTAAATTTGCAAATACACGGAGTAATTGGTATGAAAAAAACAAACCCAAAAAATTAAAGCATTGAAATAAGCAAAGTATTGCGTAAAGAGAGGTTATAAAAATGATGTTTGACTGCCGTTTCTTTGTAGGAAGAGCACTTTTCAAATCATTTTTTTTATAATGAAGTAATTATGTTCAAGTTCTAATTTTTTATTAATATGTCATTTTTATGTATATCCTATTAATTAAATAAAAAAAAACCGAGAAATTTGAATTTTTGCTAAACTAAACTTATACCAAATGATAGCTTACCTCATGTTAACTACAGGAAATGGTATGGGAAATTCTCTACTTTTTTGTAATATAGTTTCTAATTTAGTTTTTCTTGTTGGTTTTTCACACGTGTTCGTCCATAAAATGGAATGATCGCAATTAATATTGTAGTGCCTCATTAGCCAATCCTCTTTGAATTTCTCCCCGAAGGTTTTTGTTCCATATACAACTGGAGCTTTAGGCGTTAAAGCCTTCTTAGGTTTTGATGAAGCACTTCCCTCTTGTTTACGTTTCATTCTTACGGCTCTGAAGGGGACAAAAAAACTATTTTGTATATTGTGATTAAAGTTTTAAATTTACGTAGATACATCTCCATAATATACTTTACCTTGTTTTCTATACAATTTAAAACAATATTTAACAAATTTCAAGCCGCACCGAAAGGTGCGATGTCGATGCTCAGTGGAAACTTGTCTGAACTTGCTCATGGTGCCTTCTTTCATGTTTCAATAGGATTTGTTTATATGTACGTAAAGTGAATGCGCTAGTATATAATCAATGAACGGTCAATTCAAATAAATGGTATACAGTAGATTTGACTGTATTTGTTTATGACGTCTATGATAGTGACTAATGACAGCTTTCGTTGTCAGGTTAAACCCATCTTCTTTTTTTTACCGCCATTAGGTTTGTTTCTATTTAGGGAGCCGGTGCCAGTATTATTACAATCGACCAAATAGGGTAATCGGGCTGGTTCGATAAGATGGTCATACGAAATATTTCAATGTTATTTCACTATGTGTTTCTCTAGTTAATATCAGTAACCGACTGCCATAAGTCCCTACCAGCTGCTGCAAATATTATAAAAAGTAAAACAAGTATCTTCTAACTCAAAGTTTTAATCTATATCAGATTTTTATGAGTATTCATGATAAATAGGTTATACTATTTTTAATTTTTATGAATTGGGATATTTTTCCTGTTTTTTCGTGAAATTTAATTTAAATTTAATGGTATTATAACCTAAAAATTAAATAAAAGTAAAGGTAAAAAAAGGTTGGCTAACGCAAATTAGTGATTTCAGATTCGATTATGTGGCCATATTATCTATACGATTGGACGAGGTGACCATTTGTTTATTAAGCTTATATATATATGCATAAAAATATAATATATTTTGGCTTTATTTCACAATACGCATACATGTTCATCACCCTTGCTCATTGGTATAAAATTCTTGGAAAAAACAAAAATTTTACACTAGATTGATGCGATTTGAAAGTTTATATGATACAACCGCTTATGCTCCCTAGCGGAAAAACTAGTCAGTGAAAATTCCCATTAAGTATAAATTTATATCAGGATATAAAATAAATAATGTTTTAATAATGTTTTGCCATCCTTCAGCACGAATCACATCTCAACATTTACTATTTTTAGTATGTTATGTTAATTTCTTATTATTAAGTAGCACAGATTTTTTTTCGGCTGGAATGAAAAGATAATTTTATTAAATTATGTATTTCTAAGTTATGTTTTTAGTTCATGTTTTATAATAATATAATTATAGATTGATAAGTACCTTAGTTGGTATATATAGCAGTATTGAAGTTTGCAAATTTATTTGTTGAAATTTTGTTTTGCACAATATTTATACATTTTAAGTACTAATAAATAAGATGTAAAAGAATGTATAATATTTTAATAATTAATAAAATGACATCAAGGCTCGCGCTAGCGGATCGGCAACAAGTTCGCAAATTCGTGGCCCATTATATTTGAAATTTTGTCGCACGTCGCCAACAATACCGGCGATGGACCACAACGTAGCCAACCAAACCTACAGCTTTTTTCATTTTAAAAAAAAATTGTAAATTTTTTGACCCCATCTGCTGCTAAATACGTGATTGTTGTACTAAAAGAGTCTTAAGAAGAAATAGTCTCACAAAATGGTATTTATTTTTCTTTTAATTGGTGAAATAATTCCGAGTTGTTCCATAAGCATTCCATCGGATTTACATAAGTAATAATAAAGTCAATCTGGTTATAAATAAAGTTCCATTATTAAATGACTACTTTATCTTTACCTTTTGTTTTTGTTTCTTTTTCGGATTTTGAAGTAATACTGTTAAAGAGCAGGGAAGCTCTGTCTCTGAACAAGCCATATGTGTTGCCTTGCCGACGCATGAGATTTGACTGCTTGACTTATCAATGGAACTTCAAAGCGAGCCAATGGATAATACTGTTTCGAGCTTATTTGCTTGTGTATCAGGAGCATCATATATTAAACGACATATAAATCACATTTTTCTTAGTTTAAATTTTGTATACAGGTATTTGTTGTAAATTTTTTGGTACATGCGATTGGGGTGGGAAATTGTCGAACATATTCTTCATGTGAACACTTATGATTATTATGTAAGATAGGCATGCACTGTTGCTCTATCTATCATTACCAAATTTTATTAATAGACTATAGTCTTGGCTGGCACTTTCAATAAATAATGTTGGTTATCATATCTTCTTCCACTATATCAAACGTTTGACTAAAATTGCTTTCGCCTATTCCCTTTACTTTGCTAACAATATGTTTGCTGTCCATATCTTATTGAGCATTGCCTTAATATTAAGACGTCTTAAAAAATTATGCATCTGTTGTATTTTTATAAAATTCGACCTTACCTCTCAATGTAGGTGGCAACTGAAATGGACAGAGACCGATGTTGACTCTGCATATAACTTCGGTTCTTTTTAACTTTTTTAATAATCCAAATAAAATTGTCTTAGAAATGAATACAATGATGTCCCATGCACATAACTATTCTTTAAAATCTTTTATTTTTAGAAATTCTTAAATTTTTTTCATTATTTTCACAGAAACCTTCATAATTTCCCTTCTTCAAAATTAATGTTTCCAAATATTTTTCGTCCTTAATTTTGTTTAATGCAAAATATGGTCGTTGTAGTTGGCCGACGCAACCTATGTTATAAAGTATTTATTAAATTTTTTAGTCTAATTTGCACTAACTATTTTATTAATTTTTAAAAATAATTTGTCTGTTGTTTTTGATTGTAAGTAATTTTTATTAGGCACCATTTTTCATTATTAAGTTTCTACTTAGAGAAAATCGTTAGAATTTATGAATTAATTGTGGCCTTGGGTGTCAGGGATGCAGTCGTTCTCAACATTCGACGTTTTGCGTCACGGGTGCAGTCATCCGCGATATAACCGTTTAACGGAGATTACGTCGTGAAAACTCTAATTAGTTAGGTTAGGTTATGCTACATTTCGTTTCGTGAATAGGTAATCAATCGACTATTTGTCAACATCTTTGTGAGTTTCGTTAGACGATGCGTAACATAGTGTACACTTTTGTCGATCAACTCTTGGAACCAAGATCTTTTGTAAACTTTTCTAGCATAACTATGGAATATCTGTTATCAATATAAAAAAAAACAAATTCTACAATATCAAAACATTAAAAGTATAAAAGAAATGTGTATCAAAATAATAAAAGTTGCTGTTTTTTTTTGTTTTAAGCTATAAACTAAAATATTTTTTGAAATGTAACATTAAGTGTTTTCAAAATTTGAAACGAGTTAACTTGTTAAGACAGAATTTTTAGAAATCCAGTTCCTAAAGACGTAAAAGTGAGGTGGAAAATTGTGCGGGAATTTTGAAAAAAATCAAGTTAGAGATAGGAAAATTTGTACTTAGACTATCAGAAAGAAATAAAAGTATTTAGACTATCAGAAAGAATTCTAGCGTTTTTGGAAACTTGCTACCTGTAAATGTTTTCTACATAAATGAAGTTATGCTTCCTGTTCGCCCGGGAAAACCCGGAACGGGCAGCTAGTTTTTTTTATAAAAGAACTCGGATTGCCTTCTTATAAAGCATAAACGTTTCAAACGTGGTTAATGTACGTAGGACAAATAAGGGTGCATGGGCGTCATGCGCGTCAGAGGTGAAACTTTTTCTTTCATCTTCTCTTTATGTCCTTCTATATATCTATCTGTCTCCTACTTTTTCTCTCTCATATCATCTACCACATCCCTACTCTCCCACCGCTCTTCCACACTCCCTCCATTCCTCAGCTCTACACTCCCACTTATCCCTCCGTCCATCCCCTTCATTAAAATGCACTTCCTTACAACAGAAACCGAATCTGGCCACAGGTAGTTCCACGCACGAACTACGTTCAAATATATAGAATCGAAAGTCGGATTATCTCATCTTTTGATACGCTCAACATGCCTATTAAAAAAACCTTTATTGGTTTTGAAGTTATGTTTACTAACAAGCAGTTATAATTTTTTAGACATAATTGCCATTCTTGGTAACACTTAACACTGAATATGAAAATGCTAACACAAACTCATATAAAAAATAAACCCAAAAAATATGAAATTTTAAATAAACAAAGGATAGATTTAAAAGCGGTTACATGCATTTTTGATGTTTGACATTTAGATTTTATTTGATTTGTGGTTTGAGTGCCGTTATGATTTTATTTGATTTGTGGTTGCCTCATAGTAAGATTACTTTTCAATTCGATTTATTTTTTATTAAAATAATCGCGAACGGAATTTTTTTATTAAATACGTATATTTTTTCATTTGCAGAAAAAAGTGAAATTATCATTGGTACTAAACTTTATACCCCTGTAATTGTTTTTATTTCGTTTTACGTGTCTATTATTTATATTTGGTTAAAAGTACCTTAATTTTGTTACTTAACAGTTAGATTCATTTAAGTTTGATATTTGGATACTACAAAATATTATCTAGGTGATATTCGTTAATAAACACAATTTTATAGAGTCGAAGTTATGTAGTCCAACGTAAAGCACATTCAATTGTCATTAATGGCTAGAGTCAAACACGTGAATTGATAAACATTGTAAAGAAACCGCAAATCATTAGAGGTCGTTAAATATTATTTATAGATAAACGTCTACTTCAAAACATTGTAATGAACTCTATGTTATGATAAGCGTTGTATACATTATATTATTTACTCAACATGAATGAACTTTCGAACTGCCACACTGATTTTGTATTAAATATACTTCCTTGAAATAATTTAACATAGGTAATAAACGCAGTGAGTTGGACTTACGCGTTCTGGTTATTTCTTTAATATTTTCATTGTAGCCCGTCTCATAAGTTACAATAAGATATATAGTAATTATGTCAGCAAAATATTAAATATTTATTATATAGGTTTTCTGATTCATTAGTAGTTCTATGTTATAATTCATCTGTCTGTTGTTCTATAAGTCTTTTCTTTTTCCATTTTGTTATATCTTGACTGCAAAATTAGTAACTGCCACGTAGATCTAGCTACGATTAACCGAAAGCCAGTTTAGCAATTTCTTCTGAACATGCAACTCCACTGATCGCCCCTCCTCCCAATGAATTTAGTTGCCCTACTTTCTCCGCAGTCCGTAACCATAAAGTTCAGTTTAAAATCGTAATCATAAAGTTCAGTTCAAAACTAGACTAAAACTAAACTAGTTCAAACTGTAAAAATCTAGATATGAAGAAAATGAAAGAAAAAATATACTACTCTACAACCCACCTGCCAGAATCTCAATCCAATTTAGAAGTCTCGTTTTATGCTATCTCATTGGTCTCTGTTTTAAAAAACTTTCATGACGATGGCGTAATTTAGGGTCGGGTTAAACAAACTGGTAGAAACAAGATTTGTGTGGAATTTCCGTTCGCAGACTCCATCGACTGTCTTGTAAACCACTCCGCTTTTACGGGAAAATCTCTACGATCCGAATTTTGTTTCCACCATTTATAATTCAGGACTGTGCATGTACGAGAGATGATAGAGCGAATGGCAGGCGTATATCTGGATAAAAATTTCGGTCCTAAAAACCACATAAAGATACCAATACAGATTCATTCTATAGACACATGGCCTTTCTCCGTTTTGGCGAAAATTTCCAAACTCCTGATCAAAGTCAATTGGAGTGATTTGAAGAGCAACATTCTATTTTCCCAACCAAACAATTTGGCTTCAGAAAATTTAAAAGTATGATAAACTACTTCAGTGTAATAATTCCCGATATCCGGCTTGCCCTTTCCCGATAAAACTTCAACGTAGCTGTCTTCTCAGGATTTTCCCCAGTTTACGATAACATAAACTCTCTAATCCTCAGGAAAATTCCTAGTGATCTGAGTACTCAGGCCAAGATAACAAATTTCCTCATCATTTTTTTTAAAGGCCTGTTACTCTTAGAACTTCCTGGTACTTTCCCTCAACAAAAGCTACATGGATTGTTTACACCAGGGCTCTGTTATAAATCACTTAATTTTCAATATACACTCCTATATGAATTCCACTCATCTATAAATTCTTTCAATCGTTTGTTGTAATCCACTCATGATCTGGTTTTATATACTATTGAAAACTCAATGATGGTTCCGAAAAATGCTTTAAGCTCTGCTCTTGTTAATTTTTTACCACTCCGCTTTTGGATGTTATTTCTTGTTAATGTTGGATAAATTCTCACGATATGGATTTATCAGAATCCAAGAGTGTTTTTGTTGACCTTTACCAAAAGAAATTTAATTCCACGTATATATATTTTTTATAAATCTATTCCGATCCCAATACTAAATTTCTAGTGATTTATCCTAGACTCAAGATTTTCCTGCAATACTCAATTTAAACATATTGTTTTCCTTTGCCGGACTAATTTGAATATTCTCCGCTTTGTTACTTGATTGGGGCGGGGTATATATGAATATATATATATATATATGTATATATATATATATATATATATATATATATATATATATATATATTATATATATATACATGTAAATATATACACACACACACACACACACATATATATATATATATATATATATATATATATATATATATATATATAATACTCATATACTCAGCCATATATATACCCCGATAAATTTTATATAAGTATAAACCATACCACTTTAAAATTTATTTATAACGCTATGGTACGCAGTTATCTGAGCTTTTTGGTCATTCTCCCTTGATTACATGTCCAAAACCAATTCTACTAAATTGATCCGCTTTCACTCTCAAATATTGAGGATTTAGCAGTTGCGATGGAATCCAGTCCCATAAATGAACTACAAGTAGAATGTGTTGATCATCCTTTACACCTCCAGCTACAATACCGGGCTGATCGTTATCTACAGGAGTCAGCTAGGTTTTCCACGCACTCCATATTCTCAAAATTTATCTTCCTCTTTAGGTTTACTGAATGAGACTCTTTTTGGCATTCCAAGACTTATCCTCTCCTCACCCTTAGCTTCCAAAATTATCAAATCACTCTCATACCCGGTTATTAAAATTTTCTCACTCCCTTTTCATAGTTTTACCATCTGATTCGACGATTCACAGCACAAATTTAAACGCGTGTTTTGGAATTGGTAAGGTCTCCATAATAGCCAATTCCTGTTCAATTCCATCTTAACAATTTTTGGGTGGGTTGGACGCGAATGTATATAAACGTATCAAAGACTCTGAAAGGCGGCTATGTTGGTGAGTCTACAGCCCTTCTACCTTTCATTTGGCATATTTCTGTCTCCTAAAAGAATGTTCAGTATTCTCCGGAAAATGCTGTTCGTCAAGCATTTTCCAGATTACCATATACTGCGTATATATACTGTCATAGGTTGAGGTGGAATAGCAGCTCTATTCCACCTTAACCTTACGCGATGGATACATTTACATTCCCACTCTACATAACTAATGCTTTCAGACATTGGCTATCGAGTGATGTAATTAGATTTTAGTTGTTGATAATATATTGGGAGGTGCAATTCCAAACTATCTCCCATTGTCTTTATCATCGGATATCTTAGATTGCTCCCACTGTGGTAACAGATGTTCACGTGTCCATGTGTTCAGGTCAAAATCATGCACTAATTTTGTTTAAGCATGGTGGGCTACATCTTTTTGTTTATAAAACGAGAATTGCTCTTGACTACGTACTTTGTAAAATTGCTGGATAATTACATCGATAACACTTCGATGTCAGAGTTGGTTTCGTTTTGTTCTCCTGGATCTCATATTCGCATCAGTTTTACGTTCCTCTAATACTAACTATTGTTCTGCCGCTTTCACTTGTCTTATTCTGTTACACCTGTCGCACTCTGACATCTGTCAATTTAGCAAAATTGTAGTGTCAGGTTTTGAAATTGTCTTTGGATTTTTTGATGGTACATAATCTGATAGAACATTTTAATTGGAAGTTATTTGTTCTGCGATTGAATATTTTGTAACAGTATTCTATATTTGTGACTTATCTAATGTTTTAGTTTCCATTGTCTGTTGGACAAAATAGGAATAAATGAACGTAATAAATACTTTTCGTAGTTACAAAGCGCTCTGATTACAACGTATATCAAAGTTTACTCCTAATGTTTCATTACCATAAGAATGATGATTTATCATTATGACTATGATAAGTGGAAAACAATTATATACAATAATTTGTATATAATTATTTTCCATATATACTGATTATACATAAATGTTCATGTACTTCATTATTAACAATTATATAATCGATTTAAAACAGAAACTATGGGAACAAACTGAATTAAATTTTTTACATAAAAAAATTCATTGTGGTGATTATTGTGTATATATATATATATGTATATATATGTATATATATATATATATATATATATATATATATATATATATATATATATATATATGATTATAGTGATCATTATTAGAGAATAGGATGGTTTACAGAAATTACTTTTTGTTTGAAATACTTCTATGACAGGAATTATGGGCGTGTGAATATCTTAAAAAAATATTGAATTAGTCTAATTTATTCAATATTGTTTGTTGAATACCATACTCAGCGCAGAAAGGAGTCTCGCGGGGTAATGAATGAAGTCGGTATACTCACTTTCATTATTCACTTATATTGACTGTAATAAATATACAAATAAATCAAAATTTAACCAATTACGAAATGATTAGTTAGCCAATATTATCGAATGTCATTTATCAATCAATTGGGAATATTTGGAGATAGTTTCTATCCTATTTCAGAAAAATGGACGAATGGTGTCAAGACGTAGAATACGTTAGTATAGTAACGTGGTAAACAAGAATCGTGTCGGACATTTTTTTCATTTTGACGACGTGACAACTCAACTGTCCCCTAAATACCAGTTACCTCGAATAAATAGTGACGTTCTTAAAAATACTTGTCTAAATTGAAATATCTTTAGTTTGTTTCAATATTCTTTCTCATAACTATACATTTTGGAAATACGAAGTTTTCAGATAACATATAATTTTTTTTTCAAATTTTACCTTTCAGTGTTATATTCAATATTTTTGACTTCTAGTATTATGATTTCACTCGTTTTCCAAGTTTCTTTTGACGTTTACCGAGAGTTGAAGAGAGGTGTCTTCGTTCGCGAATATTTTCTCCGCGTACACTCAATTCACGAACAACAAATGGACATCTATTGGAAGTTGGCACGAATAATTCACATCTCAGTATTCTTTCTGATTAGTGGCCAGTAAATTTTTCGAATTAAAAATTGTAGAATATGTAAAAATGTAAAATTGCTAAAGCAAATATTTAAATGACTAACGTGTTTTTTTTAAAAAATCAGTATGACTATTATAAAGAAGTATTAGTGATTATTATAGATATAAAGAAGTATAAGTGGCTATTTTAAAGGAAGATTCAGCTTTTTAGGTTCTGTAGTCAAATCACTAACCTTTACAATTGGATTCGTCTGTCGGGCATTTTTAAAACTTTAAGAAACTTGTGTAGTTATAGGTGTCTTAAGATGAAATGAAATTCTTAGATAATTATGATTTCGTACCACTGCTACTACCTTTTTTCCCATTTATTTTGGGTCGCACGTCCTTATTCTTTTTTTCCACTGTTTTGTGTTGTGTTGGTGGCAAGTTGGGCTTCTTTCAAGTCGTTAACCAAGTGGAGAGTGACCACGTTCTCGCTTTTTTACTGGCAAGGTTAGAGTAAACTTCACCATGTGATCGTCCGGATGTCTCTGGATATGTCGATACCATCGGAGGAGTTATTCATTCACTTTATCTAATATTGTAGCAACTTTAAAGCTTTATCTCATGTATTGGTTTTTAATTGTATCAAGAGAAGTGGTACCCGGTGTCTAGCGTTACATACACATGTCCGTTGTGAGCAGTTTACTTAGGTGTTATTTTGTTTGTCGTTCAACATCCAGAATCGCACAAAACTGCAGGCTTTATAGCCCTTTTGTATATTTCCCCTTTACTTTAAGTGGCATTCTTCAATAGCATATGATGCCCGTGAGTTATTTCCATTTGAGCCAACTTGTTGTAATTCTATGAGCTTCATTGCAATAAATTCTACCATCGTTACTACATTCTCCCTTTAACTTAAAGTGACATTCTTCTATCGCACATGACGACTGTAAGTTATATCCACTTGAGCCAACCTGTCGTAATTCTATGAGCTGCATCGCTATTAATTATACTAAGTATTATGAGCCTAAATATTTCACAATGGATAACTGCGTTGTTCCTATGGAAATCCTTAAGTTCTCTGTATTTGCGGCGCTATCGGAAACGCATGACATATGTTCTGTCTTCCTTCTGCTAATTTTTATATTATGGTTCCATAACTCAACAGTTCGTCCGCATAAGAAATCAGTCACGAATCCGTCCGTCTATCTTTCTGTTACAGCCGTTTTTTCTCAGAAAATGTTTGACGTAGAAATTGAAATGGCATTGTAATTATGAATAGCATGAAATGGCATAGAAATTGAAATAGCATAGTATAACCACATATTTCTCAACGGATAATGTACTTATATAAGCCCTTCAACTCATGAAATGTCTGCGTCTTGTTTGCTATTTTTGTGTCCAGCCGTTTCTCGATACTGCTTCTCTTTTCTAATTTCTGATGCCTAGCGTCAACTATAAGACTCAAAAATATTTACACAGAAATTTTATAGGGGTTAATTAACTGATAGACTTTTTGTAAATTTAATGTATTCTATGGAATTTCAAATGAAAGAGCAAGTTACAAGGATTTGAAAAGCTTTTTTCAGAATTTTTTGTATGATAGTTCTAGGAATATTATTAAAAATGCCCATAACGTTTTTTCCAGAAACCGCTTAACGTAGAAATTTGAAATTTAGCATAGCGATAACGCATAATAATTTGAATACATATAAAAAGTAAACACTCAAAAATGTGGTTAAAAATAATATTGATAATTGTAAATATTTTAATAAGAGTAGTATGTACTGTTAAATGTTTATATGTGCTTAAATGTGTACGAATATAGATATTATTGTTTATTAATAAAAATAAGTTATTCAGTCAAAAATCAGAAGAAAAAATAATTAAGAAAAAATACCCGACCGCGTAATTCATCCATTCATCCATTGCAGTGCTGACGAATTAGTAAATAAGAATAGAACAGCATATCCGACCGCGCAGTTCATTCATCATCTATCCATTGCAGTGCTGACGAATTAGTAAATAAGAAGAGAACAGCATATCCGACCGCGCAGTTCATTCATCATCTATCCATTGCAGTGCTGACGAATTAGTAAATAAGAATAGAACAGCATATCCGACCGCGCAGGTCATTCATCATCTATCCATTGCAGTGCTGACGAATTAGTAAATAAGAATAGAACAGCATATCCGACCGCGCAGGTCATTCATCATCTATCCATTGCAGTGCTGACGAATTAGTCAATACAAATAGAACAGAGGTACTGAGATCGCATTGTCTAGCACTCAAAATAATAAATAGTTAAAAAAAATATTTTTTGGGCTTTGTTAAATTATAATAGTCCAATAAAGCCTGTTAACTATGGGCTTATTAAATATTTTTGGGGATAAACCAATACGGAACTTATATTTCATGTAGAAACTAAATTATGATCAATATTAAATTAAAATTTGTTTAAATTCAGTCACCTAGAAAATGAACTAAAATAATGAAAAGTACTTTTACGTTCATCGAAATGATGAAAATATAACATTGGCATATATGAGGAGAGGGGTTGGCAATGAAAATTTTAGTGGTTAAGCAAGAATCACATCGAAGCCTGTGTTTATATATGTATATACATCATATATGTATGTACATGTCTATAGTATCTATTATTTTGGTATTTTATAATTGGAAAAATAATCCTGCAGATAAAGATAAAAAACTGAATATGTTTTCATGTACTAAAAAGTTACTGGCAGGTCGTCGTTGCTAAGCTTGCGTTATTTGACCGCTCAGATTTTAGAGGTTAAACTTTTCTGTTATAATTTAATCATAAGAAATCCTTCGACATCAAGCTATGTAACTAACCCCTTAAGTGTCCTTGGCCCATATCTGAGTCGTTTACTACTATCGCCATTCAAACGTGAATAGACATTCATATATCAATATGAATAGACATTCATATATATAGACATTCATATATCATAGGGAAGACGACAAAATAACGAATCGAATTGTAATATAGTCGTCTAAAGCGTACAATTATTTTTGCTTCTATAATTTTTTGGAAACTGTGTGTGATTGTGTTTCGCTTTCGACATTTTGTGTTTGTAATTATGGAACAAGTGCAAGTTTATATATATTTGATTTGATGCGCAGTTGTTATCGTTGTAATAGCTATTTTATATTTATTGTTTTATTTTTCATACGGGGGTGCAAGAACATCACTTTTATTTACAAAAAAATCTTGGTAATATTATTGAAGTGTGCATATTGGAAAAAAACTTCTTTACAAAGATGGGAAGATACTTTATTATTTGCGAGAATAATTATATTTTTCTATATTCTTTTAGATTTCTTATTTAGTTTATTTTTTCTACGCAGCGTAATTATTTTTTTTATTATTGTTGGAAGATTAATTTATAAATAAGAAAAACGCGTAATATCCAAACCGTTATTTTTTCCACTTTTTTATGTTTTAACCCAACCCAACTCAACTTAACCTAATATGACCTTACCTAAACCAATTTAACCTAACTCTATCTACCTCAACATAATCTAACTTAATCCAATCTATACTATTGTAAAGTAGGTGTTAAAATTTCACTTATTAGCACGTTCATCACTTATATTTTAAATCATCACTTTCTTGTTGTATCTAAAATAATTTCATGATTAGCCCGTCTCCAAAAATAAATCAATAAAAGGACGCTCTGGAGGCGTGAGAAAAAAGTAAAAGATAAACAAATACAATAATATTTATAAGCGAGTATTAACTATTGTCCCAGCCGTTCCCCCAAATAGACCGAGTCTGAGTGCGTGATGAAGCTTAAGCCAACACTATTATCATCGTTCGCCAAACTAGGGCTGTCCCGTACATAACCTTTGTATCTATTTAGTAATCGATAAAAATATTATATATTACTCTAACCTGCGGTTTCGTTCTTGGTGAAAAGAATAAACATAATTTAAAAATAATATTCTTTTTTTGAAAATATTAGATCTTAATATTGGAAATGAGTTAGTAGTTGAAAATATTAGATCTTAATATTGGAAATGAGTTAGTAGTAGTAGTAAATGCGCAGAATTTAAGAAATAACACGAAAAGAAAGGAGCCCGTGCTCTGCAGTAGGTAGCTGTAGGCTGACATGTACGAATAACCGTGATTTTTATTATATATATTCACGCTCTTATCCTTAAGAGGGTGATTATTTTAATTACACAAGAAATGATGTTAGTAGTAGTAGTAAATGCGCAGAATTTAAGAAATAACACGAAAAGAAAGGAGCCCGTGCTCTGCAGTAAGTAGCTGTAGGCTGACATGTACGAATAGCCGTGATTTTTATTATATATATTCACGCTCTTAACCTTAAGAGGGTGATTATTTTAATTACACAAGAAATGATGTTAGTAGTAGTGGTAAATGCGCAGAATTTAAGAAATAACACGAAAAGAAAGGAGCCCGTGCTCTGCAGTAGGTAGCTGTAGGCTGACATGTACGAATAGCCGTGATTTTTATTATATAATTATATTCACGCTCTTATCCTTAAGAGGGTGATTATTTTAATTACACAAGAAAAGTAATTCCATTCCATCATAAAGATATCCTATCTTCATTTCCATAACACAGATTATACATATGAACAATTTTATGAACATCAGTTGAGTAGTCGAGTGTATGAAAGCGAGACTAATAAACAAACAATTAAATTTATCCTTTTCGGGTTTATAACATTATTAGTGAGAGCTGGTTACGGTTAAAATATTAGTTATGATATTATATTTTTTTATACTGGCTAATTAAAATAACTATGTGAAAAATTAACTTCATTAATTGCGTTTGCAACATATTTACTTAATTTTGACGCGTCTGAAATAAAAAATATAATAAACTTATAAATTTGCCAAACGAAAGTTAAGATTCTATGTACTTCTAGGAAAGAAGAACTCTCGTTATTTGATTCTACGATCCATAGTATTTTAATGAGAGTTAGCGATATATTAACTGCCTATAGAGGGAAATAATATATGTAACAACGTTTTATCCTTAAGTTAATTGATTGGTTAATTGACTAACCCAAGTTTACTGTTTTTCAAATAGAATTTCATAAAAATATAGATTAATTAAAAACGAGTATTGACAAAATTTATAAAAAGTTGATTCCACAATAACCAAGTTATGAGCTCCTAAAAGAGCCCATCGAACAGCTATATTTAATCAAGTCCACTTTTAATGGACCATAAAGAAGATGTAAATATTAAAACTATAAAATAGATTTTAATCTCTGAAGATAATGAAGTATACGAGTGCGATGGAAACAATGATGTCGACATAGCGTTCACTGATGTATCATTTAATAATGTTTCTGAATAATGTTTTCTATTATAAACAAGACTACTGTCCACATTTATATTAGTGTATAGAAATTACAATTTCCATATACTAAAATAATCACTATTTATTAGATAAATATAATTAGTATTTCAAAATAAAGCTAGCTGTGGTATTATAAAAAAGTAATGGTATTATGAAAAATCAAATATTTTTACTAATCAAAAATCATTTTAGGATGAACTTTATTAATCATGTGCCAGTCCTGAGATTTAAAAGAAATAAGTTTGATTCATTTAAAATATTTATTGCGTGAAATGTCACCTTTTTGAGAAATTATTTTTGAAAGTATTTTTATTATTACTTGAGATTTAAACACGTCACAAATTTAGTAATACGATAAAAAATTAGTATTTTTTAGATATAAAATAAATTCAATACTTTCTGCTTTGGATATATCTTTCTATCTTAATATATATCTGTCTCATTTGTTCTTGTTAAATGCCATGAATATTATTAAAAATCACATCACAATTCAATACTGAAGTCGTTGTTTAACCTTATAAACCTTCACAATTAAATGAAACTACGTGATGTAGTATTATTTCTAAAGATTGAATCTTTGCTAATATCCCACCTGAAGATGATGTAATACAACGAAACCTAGGTTGTGGTAAAGAAATTAAAGAAAGTAGAAATAATACTACATCACGTAGTTTCATTTAATTGTGAATAATGAATTTAATAATAAGATAAATGCAAGCCTAACCTAACTTTTTTTTGTACATATTTGTATTTATTGAGAATTGATGTCAAAGCTTTTAAAAATATTTTGATGAAATTATAAAAGTATGTTTTGCTTTGTGCAACTCTACAAAACTTTCTCGTAAAGTTTTCGATGATAATTGTCAATGATTTTATTATTAGCATCAATATGGATTTTATCATTTTAGGACAAAAATCAATACAATACATAGTTTTGATAACGACTCTTCATGTTAAACGACTCATTGTACATTATTACCCAGTTTTATTAATCCTTTTGTGGCCACAATAAACTTAGTGACGTGATTTTATATCGAAAAGAAATACACAGGTTTTACAAAAAACTTTGATGTCATCATATAAAAATACTTTAATTAATGTACTTTAGAGAATAATCAATTAGATTATACTTTTGTGAATTAAATGTGATAAAAAAGAAGGAAGATTATAATAATATCTGATAAATAGATTTATAGTAGTAATTATTACAATAATTCTGTACCGGTGTCATTCACTATGATTGCATACAACCGCGCAAATAAATATTTATTTTACTATGTATACTATCGATGGTCGCAAACATGGAGTTACGAAATCTCCTGTAATGGAGAAAGTAAAGTAACTTGTTCGGTAGGCAGTGACATACTTTTTATGACTTTACTATGAAAAACAGAAATAATTCGAAATACAAACAATTCTTGTGTCAGTTTTTATCTTTTTCACACATATACAAATATAATAATCGAGAGCGAAACAGACGATTATCTTTTCCACTCCCCTGTGATCTGCGGATATTGTACCCATATAAATATTATTAAATCCACCATATGTCGGTGAGACGGTTGTACCTATATGACTGCAAAAGATGACGGAGAAGCCATCAGTGCGCTAGCTGATTCTCACTGTTCTTCGAATTTTGACATTTTTTTCCAAAAATTAATTCTCAAGAGGTAGCGGAAACTACCTTCGAAAATTAGTTATAACTTTGTGTTATAATAACGTAATCCACCATGTTTCTAAACTAACATTAATAATTATATCGGAACCCATTGTAACCAATAAAAAAGCTCGGTAGTTGAAAAATTATATAATTTTTCAGCACTCCATTATATATAAATATATATAATGGAGTGCTGAACAACGAGTGGCAACCCTAAAATATACAGATGTATTTGTATAATTATGTCATCTGTAAGGGCTTGAGCCGGCGGGTATCGGGCGAGTGTCGAGAATTAGCGCAAGATATTCCGCGCGTGTGACTACTTGACTCGTCCGCATTCAATTATAGATACGTTGTGTGTGTTGGGGGTATAAATATATTTGTATTTTGTTTTATTTTATGCTAGGCGAGATTTTATATGGAAAATAAAGAATTTTCTCATAAAAAATATTCTATGATTTCTTTTGTTTATCTTAATGATGACTGTGTATAATGCGTTAATGTCTCTTGTTAAGTCTCATTTCTATCATCTTGATGCCTTTACAGAGTGTAGAGTAATAAAATTGTTCAAAATTTTTCAGAAGACTCAGATGGAAATTCACAACTGGCGCAATTTTCACATCCTTTCACTACTTTACAATATCTTAAAAATCCTCACAATCCCTCTCATCTAGTTGTCACAATATCGCTCATCTAGATGTCACAAGCTCTCTCATCTAGTTGTCACAATCTCTCTCATCTAGATGTCACAAGCTCTCTCATCTAGATGTCACAAGCTCTCTCATCTAGATGTCATAAGCTCTCTCATCTAGTTGTCACAATCTCTCTCATCTAGATGTCACAAGCTCTCTCATCTAGTTGTCACAATCTCTCTCATCTAGATGTCACAAGCTCTCTCATCTAGATGTCACAAGCTCTCTCATCTAGATGTCATAAGCTCTCTCATCTAGTTGTCACAATCTCTCTCATCTAGATGTCACAAGCTCTCTCATCTAGTTGTCACAATCTCTCTCATCTAGATGTCACAAGCTCTCTCATCTAGATGTCACAAGCTCTCTCATCTAGATGTCACAAGCTCTCTCATCTAGATGTCACAAGCTCTCTCATCTAGTTGTCACAATCTCTCTCATCTAGATGTCACAAGCTCTCTCATCTAGATGTCACAAGCTCTCTCATCTAGATGTCATAAGCTCTCTCGTCTAGATGTCACAAGCTCTCATCTAGATGTCACAAGCTCTCTCATCTAGATGTCACAATCTCTCTCATCTAGATGTCACAAGCTCTCTCATCTAGATGTCACAAGCTCTCTCATCTAGATGTCATAAGCTCTCTCATCTAGTTGTCACAATCTCTCTCATCTAGATGTCACAAGCTCTCTCATCTAGTTGTCACAATCTCTCTCATCTAGATGTCACAAGCTCTCTCATCTAGATGTCACAAGCTCTCTCATCTAGATGTCATAAGCTCTCTCGTCTAGATGTCACAAGCTCTCATCTAGATGTCACAAGCTCTCTCATCTAGATGTCACAATCTCTCTCATCTAGATGTCACAAGCTCTCTCATCTAGATGTCACAAGCTCTCTCATCTAGTTGTCACAATCTCTCTCATCTAGATGTCACAAGCTCTCTCATCTAGATGTCACAAGCTCTCTCATCTAGATGTCATAAGCTCTCTCATCTAGTTGTCACAATCTCTCTCATCTAGATGTCACAAGCTCTCTCATCTAGTTGTCACAATCTCTCTCATCTAGATGTCACAAGCTCTCTCATCTAGATGTCACAAGCTCTCTCATCTAGATGTCATAAGCTCTCTCATCTAGTTGTCACAATCTCTCTCATCTAGATGTCACAAGCTCTCTCATCTAGTTGTCACAATCTCTCTCATCTAGATGTCACAAGCTCTCTCATCTAGTTGTCACAATCTCTCTCATCTAGATGTCACAAGCTCTCTCATCTAGTTGTCACAATCTCTCTCATCTAGATGTCACAAGCTCTCTCATCTAGATGTCACAAGCTCTCTCATCTAGATGTCATAAGCTCTCTCATCTAGTTGTCACAATCTCTCTCATCTAGATGTCACAAGCTCTCTCATCTAGTTGTCACAATCTCTCTCATCTAGATGTCACAAGCTCTCTCATCTAGATGTCACAAGCTCTCTCATCTAGATGTCACAAGCTCTCTCATCTAGATGTCACAAGCTCTCTCATCTAGTTGTCACAATCTCTCTCATCTAGATGTCACAAGCTCTCTCATCTAGATGTCACAAGCTCTCTCATCTAGATGTCATAAGCTCTCTCGTCTAGATGTCACAAGCTCTCATCTAGATGTCACAAGCTCTCTCATCTAGATGTCACAATCTCTCTCATCTAGATGTCACAAGCTCTCTCATCTAGATGTCACAAGCTCTCTCATCTAGATGTCATAAGCTCTCTCATCTAGTTGTCACAATCTCTCTCATCTAGATGTCACAAGCTCTCTCATCTAGTTGTCACAATCTCTCTCATCTAGATGTCACAAGCTCTCTCATCTAGATGTCACAAGCTCTCTCATCTAGATGTCATAAGCTCTCTCATCTAGTTGTCACAATCTCTCTCATCTAGATGTCACAAGCTCTCTCATCTAGTTGTCACAATCTCTCTCATCTAGATGTCACAAGCTCTCTCATCTAGATGTCACAAGCTCTCTCATCTAGATGTCATAAGCTCTCTCATCTAGTTGTCACAATCTCTCTCATCTAGATGTCACAAGCTCTCTCATCTAGTTGTCACAATCTCTCTCATCTAGATGTCACAAGCTCTCTCATCTAGATGTCACAAGCTCTCTCATCTAGATGTCATAAGCTCTCTCATCTAGTTGTCACAATCTCTCTCATCTAGATGTCACAAGCTCTCTCATCTAGTTGTCACAATCTCTCTCATCTAGATGTCACAAGCTCTCTCATCTAGATGTCACAAGCTCTCTCATCTAGATGTCACAAGCTCTCTCATCTAGATGTCACAAGCTCTCTCATCTAGTTGTCACAATCTCTCTCATCTAGATGTCACAAGCTCTCTCATCTAGATGTCACAAGCTCTCTCATCTAGATGTCATAAGCTCTCTCGTCTAGATGTCACAAGCTCTCATCTAGATGTCACAAGCTCTCTCATCTAGATGTCACAATCTCTCTCATCTAGATGTCACAAGCTCTCTCATCTAGATGTCACAAGCTCTCTCATCTAGATGTCATAAGCTCTCTCGTCTAGATGTCACAAGCTCTCATCTAGATGTCACAAGCTCTCTCATCTAGATGTCACAAGCTCTCTCATCTAGATGTCACAAGCTCTCTCATCTAGATGTCACAAGCTCACTCATCTAGATGTCACAAGCTCTCTCGTCTAGATGTCACAAGCTCTCATCTAGATGTCACAAGCTCTCTCATCTAGATGTCACAAGCTTTCTCATCTAGATGTCACAAGCTCTCTCATCTAGATGTCACAAGCTTTCAAGATTAGATGTTACAAGCTCTCGTCTAGATGTCACAAGCTCTCATCTAGATGTCACAAGCTTTCTCGTCTAGATCTCACAAGCTCTCTCATCTAGATGTCACAAGCTCTCTCATCTAGTTGTCACAAACTCTCTCATTTAGATGTCACAAGCTTTCTCATCTAGATGTCACAAGCTCTATCATCGAGTTGTCACAAACTCTCTCATCTAGATGTCACAAACTCTCTCATCTAAATGTCACAAGCTCTCATCTAGATGTCACAAACTCTCTCATCTAAATGTCACAAGCTCTCTCATCTAGATGTCACAAGCTCTCTCATCTAGATGTCACAAGCTCTCTCATCTAGTTGTCACAAACTCTCTCATCTAGATGTCACAAGCTTTCTCATCTAGATGTCACAAGCTCTCTCATCGAGTTGTCACAAACTCTCTCATCTAGATGTCACAAACTCTCTCATCTAAATGTCACAAGTTCTCATCTAGATGTCACAAGCTCTCTCGTCTAAATGTCACAAACTCTCTTATCTAGATGTTGCAAGCTTTCTCATCTAGATGTCACAAGCTCTCTCGACTAGATGTCACAAGCTTTCTCAACTAGATGTCACAAGCTCTCTCATCTAGATGTCGCAAGCTTTCTCATCTAGATGTCACAAGCTCTCATCTAGAAGTCACAAACTCTCTCATCTAGATGTCGCAGGCTCTCTCATCTAGATGTCACAAGCTCTCTCATCTATATGTCACAAGCTTCCTCATCTAGATGTCACAAGCTCTCATCTAGATGTCACAAGCTTTCTCATCTATATGTCACAAGCTCTCTCATCTAGATGTCACAAACTCTCTCATCTAGATGTCACAAACTCTCTCATCTAAATGTCACAAGCTCTCATCTAGATGTCACAAACTCTCTCATCTAAATGTCACAAGTTCTCTCATCTAGATGTCACAAGCTCTCTCATCTAGATGTCACAAGCTCTCTCATCTAGATGTCACAAGCTCTCTCATCTAAATGTAACAAGCTCTCATCTAGATGTCACAAGCTCTCATCTAGATGTCACAAGCTTTCTCGTCTAGATCTCACAAGCTCTCTCATCTAGATGTCACAAGCTCTCTCATCTAGTTGTCACAAACTCTCTCATCTAGATGTAACAAGCTTTCTCATCTAGATGTCACAAGCTCTCTCATCGAGTTGTCACAAACTCTCTCATCTAGATGTCACAAACTCTCTCATCTAAATGTCACAAGCTCTCATCTAGATGTCACAAGCTCTCTCGTCTAGATGTCACAAACTCTATCATCTAGATGTCGCAAGCTTTCTCATCTAGATGTCACAAGCTCTCTCATCTAGATGTCACAAGATCTCTCATCTAGATGTCACAAGCTCTCTCCTCTAGATGTCACAAGCTCTCTCGTCTAGATGTCACAAGTTCTCATCTAGATGTCACAAGCTCTCTCGACTAGATGTCACAAGCTTTCTCAACTAGATGTCACAAGCTCTCTCGACTAGATGTCACAAGCTTTCTCAATTAGATGTCACAAGCTCTCTCATCTAGATGTCGCAAGCTTTCTCATCTAGATGTCACAAGCTCTCATCCTGATGTCACAAGCTCTCTCATCTAGATGTCACAAGCTCTCTCATCTAGATGTCACAAGCTCTCTCGTCTAGATGTCACAAACTCTATCATCTAGATGTCGCAAGCTTTCTCATCTAGATGTCACAAGCTCTCTCATCTAGATGTCACAAGATCTCTCATCTAGATGTCACAAGCTCTCTCCTCTAGATGTCACAAGCTTTCTCATCTAGATGCCACAAGCTCTCTCGACTAGATGTCACAAGCTTTCTCAACTAGATGTCACAAGCTCTCTCATCTAGATGTCACAAGCTCTCTCATCTAGATGTCACAAGCTCTCTCGTCTAGATGTCATAAGCTCTAATCTAGATGTCACAAGCTCTCTCATCTAGATGTCACAAGCTCTCTCATCTAGATGTCACAAGCTCTCTCCTCTAGATGTCACAAGCTCTCTCGTCTAGATGTCACAAGTTCTCATCTAGATGTCACAAGCTCTCTCGGCTAGATGTCACAAGCTTTCTCAACTAGATGTCACAAGCTCTCTCGACTAGATGTCACAAGCTTTCTCAATTAGATGTCACAAGCTCTCTCATCTAGATGTCGCAAGCTTTCTCATCTAGATGTCACAAGCTCTCATCCTGATGTCACAAGCTCTCTCATCTAGATGTCACAAGCTCTCTCATCTAGATGTCACAAGCTCTCTCATATAGATGTCGCAAGCTTTCTCATCTAGATGTCACAAGCTCTCTCGACTAGATGTCACAAGCTTTCTCATCTATATGTCACAAGCTCTCATCTAGATGTCACAAGCTCATCTAGATGTCACAAGCTCTCGTCTAGATGTCACAAGCTCTCTCATCTATATGTCACAAGCTCTCTCATCTAGATGTCACAGGCTCTCTCATCTAGATGTCACAAGCTCTCTCATCTAGATGTCACAAGCTCTCTCATCTAGATGTCACAAGCTCTCATATAGATGTCGCAAGCTTTCTCATCTAGATCTCACAAGCTCTCTCATCTAGATGTCACAAGTTCTCTCATCTAGTTGTCACAAACTCTCTCATCTAGATGTCACAAGCTTTCTCATCTAGATGTCACAAGCTCTCTCATCTAGTTGTCACAAACTCTCTCATCTAGATGTCACAAACTCTCTCATCTAAATGTCACAAGCTCACATCTAGATGTCACAAACTCTCTCATCTAAATGTCACAAGCTCTCTCATCTAGATGTCACAAGCTATGTCATCTAGATGTCACAAGCTCTCATCTAGAAGTCACAAGCTTTCTCATCTAGATCTCACAAGTCTCTCATCTCGATGTCACAAGCTCTCTCATCTAGTTGTCACAAACTCTCTCATCTAGATGTCACAAGCTTTCTCATCTAGATGTCACAAGCTATCTCATCTAGTTGTCACAAACTCTCTCATCTAGATGTCAAAAACTCTCTCATCTAAATGTCAAAAGCTCTCTCATCTAAATGTCCCAAGCTCTCTCATCTAGATGTCACAAGCTCTCTCGTCTAGATGTCACAAGCTCTCTCATCTATATGTCACAAGTTCTCTCATCTGATGTCACAAGCTTTCTCATCTAGATGTCACAAGCTCTCTCATCTAGATATCCCAAGCTGTATCATCTAGATGTCACAAGCTCTCTCATTTGGATGTGACAAGCACTCTCATCTAGATGTCACAAGCTCTCTCATCTAGATGTCACAAGCTCTCTCATCTAGATGTCCCAAGCTGGATCATCTAGATGTCACAAGCTCTCTCATTTGGATGTGACAAGCTCTCATCTAGATGTCACAAGCTTTCTCATCTAGATGTCACAAGCTCTCTCATCTAGATGTCACAAGCTTTCAAGATTAGATGTTACAAGCTCTCGTCTAGATGTCACAAGCTCTCATCTAGATGTCACAAGCTTTCTCGTCTAGATCTCACAAGCTCTCTCATCTAGATGTCACAAGCTCTCTCATCTAGTTGTCACAAACTCTCTCATTTAGATGTCACAAGCTTTCTCATCTAGATGTCACAAGCTCTATCATCGAGTTGTCACAAACTCTCTCATCTAGATGTCACAAACTCTCTCATCTAAATGTCACAAGCTCTCATCTAGATGTCACAAACTTTCTCATCTAAATGTCACAAGCTCTCTCATCTAGATGTCACAAGCTCTCTCATCTAGATGTCACAAGCTCTCATCTAGATGTCACAAGCTTTCTCATCTAGATCTCACAAGCTCTCATCTAGATGTCACAAGCTTTCTCATCTAGATGTCACAAGCTCTCTCATCTAGATGTCACAAGCTCTCTCATCTAGATGTCACAAGCTCTCATCTAGATGTCACAAGCTCTCTCATCTAGATGTCACAAGCTCCCTCATCTAGTTGTCACAAACTCTCTCATCTAGATGTCACAAAGTCTCTCATCTAGGTGTCACAAGCTCTCATGTAGATGTCACAAGCTCTCTCATCTAGATGTCACAAGCTCTCTCGTCTAGATGTCACAGGCTCTCATCCAGATGTCACAAGCTTTCTCATCTAGATGTCCCAAGCTGTATCATCTAGATGTCACAAGCTCTCTCATATAGTTGTCACAAACTCTCTCATCTAGATGTCACAAACTCTCTCATCGTAATGTCATAAGCTCTCTCATCTAAATGTCACAAGCTCTCTCATCTAGATGTCACAAGCTCTCTCATCTAGTTGTCACAAACTCTCTCATCTAAATGTCACAAGCTCTCATCTAGATGTCACAAACTCTCTCATCTAAATGTCACAAGCTCTCTCATCTAGATGTCACAAGCTCTCTCATCTAGATGTCACAAACCCTCATCTAGATGTCACAAGCTTTCTCATCTAGATCTCACAAGCTCTCTCATCTAGATGTCACAAGCTCTCTCATCTAGTGATCACAAACTCTCTCATCTAGATGTCACAAGCTCTCTCGTCTAGATGTCACAAGCTCTCTCATCTATATGTCACAAGTTCTCTCATCTAGATGTCCCAAGCTGTATCATCTAGATGTCACAAGCTCTCTCATTTGGATGTCACAAGCTCTCTCATCTAGATGTCCCAAGCTGTATCATCTAGATGTCACAAGCTCTCTCATTTGGATGTGACAAGCTGTCTCATCTAGATGTCACAAGCTTTCTCAACTAGATGCCACAAGCTCTCTCATCTAGATGTCACAAGCTTTCTCATCTAGATGTCACAAGCTCTCATCTAGATGTCACAAACTCTCTCATTTAGATGTCGCAGGCTCTCTCATCTAGATGTCACAAGCTCTCTCATCTATATGTCACAAGCTTCCTCATCTAGATGTCACAAGCTCTCATCTAGATGTCACAAACTCTCTCATCTAGATGTCACAAGCTTTCTCATCTAGATGTCACAAGCTCTCTCATCTAGTTGTCACAAACTCTCTCATCTAGATGTCACAAACTCTCTCATCTAAATGTCACAAGCTCTCTCATCTAAATGTCACAAGCTCTCTCATCTAGATGTCACAAGCTCTCTCGTCTAGATGTCACAAGCTCTCTCATCTATATGTCACAAGTTCTCTCATCTAGATGTCCCAAGCTGTATCATCTAGATGTCAAAAGCTCTCTCATTTGGATGTGACAAGCTCTCATCTAGATGTCACAAGCTCTCTCATCTAGATGTCCCAAGCTGTATCATCTAGATGTCATAAGCTCTCTCATTTGGATGTGACAAGCTTTCTCATCTAGATGTCACAAGCTCTCTCATCTAGATATCACAAGCTCTCTCATCTAGATGTCCCAAGCTGTATCATCTAGATGTCACAAGTTCTCTCATTTGGATGTGACAAGCTCTCTCATCTAGATGTCACAGGCTCTCTCATCTAGATATCACAAGCTCTCTCATCTAGATGTCGCAAGCTTTCTCATCTAGATGTCACAAGCTCTCTCGACTAGATGTCACAAGCTTTCTCAACTAGATGCCACAAGCTCTCTCATCTAGATGTCACAAGCTTTCTCATCTAGATATCACAAGCTCTCATCTAGATGTCACAAACTCTCTCATCTAGATGTCGCAGGCTCTCTCATCTAGATGTCACAAGCTCTCTCATCTATATGTCACAAGCTTCCTCATCTAGATGTCACAAGTTCTCATCTAGATGTCACAAGCTTTCTCATCTAGATGTCACAAGCTCTCTCATCTAGATGTCACAAGCTTTCAAGATTAGATGTTACAAGCTCTCTCATCTAGATCTCACAAGCTCTCTCATCTAGATGTCACAAGCTCTCTCATCTAGATGTCACAAGCTCTCTCATTTGGATGTGACAAGCTCTCTCATCTAGATGTCACAAGCTCTCTCATCTAGATGTCACAAGCTCTCTCATCTAGATGTCCCAAGCTGTATCATCTAGATGTCACAAGCTCTCTCATTTGGATGTGACAAGCTCTCATCTAGATGTCACAAGCTCTCTCATCTAGATGTCCCAAGCTGTATCATCTAGATGTCACAAACTCTCTCATCTAAATGTCACAAGATCTCTCATCTAAATGTCACAAGCTCTCTCATCTAGATGTCACAAGCTCTCTCGTCTAGATGTCACAAGCTCTCTCATCTAGATGTCACAAGCTCTCTCATCTAGATGTCACAAGCTCTCTCACCTAGATGTCCCAAGCTGTATCATCTAGATGTCACAAGCTCTCTCATTTGGATGTGACAAGCTCTCATCTAGATGTCACAAGCTCTCTCATTTGGATGTGACAAGCTCTCTCATCTAGATGTCACAAGCTCTCCCATCTAGATGTCACAAGCTCTCTCATCTAGATGTCACAAGCTCTCTCATCTAGATGTCCCAAACTGTATCATCTAGATGTCACAAGCTCTCTCATTTGGATGTGACAAGCTCTCATCTAGATGTCACAAGCTCTCTCATCTAGATGTCCCAAGCTGTATCATCTAGATGTCACAAGCTCTCTCATCTAGATGTCACAAGCTCTCTCATCTAGATGTGCCAAGCTGTATCATCTAGATGTCACAAGCTCTCTCATCTAGATGTCACAAGCTCTCTCATCTAGATGTCACAAGCTCTCTCATCTAGATGTCACAAGCTCTCTCATCTAGATGTCACAAGCTCTCTCATCTAGATGTCCCAAGCTGTATCATCTACATGTCACAAGCTCTCTCATTTGGATGTGACAAGCTCTTTCATCTAGATGTCACAAGCTCTCATCTAGATATCACAAGCTCTCTCATCTAGATGTCACAAGCTCTCTTATCTAGTTGTCACAACATCTCTCATCCAGATGTCAGAAGGCCTCTCATCTAGTTTACAGGCCTTTCCATGTAATTCCTTACACTGTTTATCCCCAAAAACACATTCTTTCATAATCTTTCTGTGGGAATTCGTTTACTGTTCATACTGGCATGTTATGGAAAAAAATTATTTCCTATACCAGATATTTACCGTCCATTTAAGTATTCAAAATTCGCGTGGAAAAATCATACCACCCCTAACTTTACTGTCCACATTCCATTTTCTTTCATCTTCCTCTTTTCTTTTCCTACTCCTCTATGCAGTCAAAGTAACATTGTTTTTGTCTTTTCGTTTTTTCTCAAAACTTTATTTTTTACATTTTATTATCTATCTGTGCTGTAACTTTATAACTGCATGATAATTTTCATTCATTGGAAATAATTACTCCAGTGGAAATAAGTTCGCCAGATATCCATATTCAGCAAAGTAAATAAATAAATATTACCATATTATTAATATATACCATATTATATATATACCATATATATATATATACATATATATATATATATATATATATATATATATATATATATATATATATATATACCATATTATTAAAAGATGAAGGTGTTGCAACAATAGTTTGACAGATAGTGTGACAGACATTGTGTGCAGATGCATGAATATGGCTTCGGACTTTGTTGGTTAATTACTGTACATTTCCTGATACGGGAAACGGTACCGTTATCGGGGTATATCCTTTAAAATTTAAATCTATTTGCAACAAAAACTTGAGAACATTTATTGGTTTCGAATAGGATAAATTTCAAGATCTTTGTTTTGATACTTATATGGTACCTTTTGTCTTTGTTAAAAATCGGTGAAGCTGTTTTGGAGATCTGGTTAAAAATGTAATTTTTTTCTAAAATCGAATGTCACTAGTAGGTTTGATGACAGTAGGGTACAGGAGACATGCGTGTGCTTTATAAAGACGGCTGGCACTTTTATATCCTTATTGTCACAGACGCTGTAAGAAATGTAAAAAGAAATGATTAAGTATTGATTTATACTCATTAGTTCTCTTTCGTTTTGTATTCTTGACGCTATTTTCTAATAAGATATTACCATATTTTAGTAGAGATGACCGATTGCTACATCGCACTTTTGGCCTGATGTAATACTATGTAATCACAAAATGGCCCGTTCTTTTAAGGCGCAGTTTAGAGATTCGGGATTTAATCTCAAGAGTCTGTCGCCGGCTTGGCGTAATTTAATTCAACGGAATTGTCACCAATAGATGGCGCGGATACTTGACCGTTTCCAATACCGCACAGAACATATATATATATATATATATATATATATATATATATATATATATATATATGTATATCTTTCGTATTCGAAAAAAGGTTGAGCATGCTAGTATTAATATGTGGGATATCCATGTAACTATATAATGCGGTATATAATCCGTATTAAGGACAAAATGCGGTATATAATCCGGATTAAGGACAAAATGTGGTATATAATCCGGATTAAGGATATAATGCGGTATATAATCCATGATTAGCGACCAAAAATAAACATCGGCTATCTACCTGCTACTTGATCTTAGACGATATCATATAGATTTTGATGTTGATTTAAGGCTCCGTCGCTCTTTCACATACTGCCCGGATTATTTCAATAATTTATGGCGTTTGCTTCGCCAAACAGCAGTAAATTTGGCAAGCCATAAAAAAATATTTAATAATAATTGTTTATAAAAAATTCAAACACTTTTTTAAAATAATAACAGCTTCAAAGCGTTGAATTGTTATTTATGTTGTTATGAACCGATTTAAAAAATAACTTACTTCAAAAACATTCTAAAATAAATTAAAAAAATAATGTCTTTTTTCCTTTTCAATCCATAACCAATATCAGACAGCATTGCACAATAACAAAAAGCTAAAAAATCACTAGAAACTAAACATTTTTGTATTGAATATATTTGGCGTTAATTTTGTAGAAATTCATTATTCACAATTAAATGAAACTACGTGATGTAGTATTATTTCTACTTTTTTTAAGTTCTTTACCACGACCTAGGTTTCGTTGTATTACAACATCTTCAGGTGGGATATTAGCAAAGAACATTCTATTAAACATTCTATTATACAAAAATATTAAGTTCATTTTAACCTGTATATATTTTATTTTATGTATATAGTTTATAATCATTCGGTAAAAATTGTATGTCATTCGGTAATGTTCCGTCAAAACGAAACAAAAAATAAAGCATAAAACAAATAATATATAAAACAATGAATGGCATTAAGAAAAGGAAAGCGCTATTCTCTTGCTCTTTTTGTTCAGACGACAAGTGACGGCCGCTGCTTGACAATAACGCAATATAATATTTTAACATGTTACCAAGCGTAATGTTCTTAATAACATAATGCGGTCATTCTGATCGGTAATAGATATGGATCACATAACAGGTATGAATTTTAACGTTTTAATAACATATTATAAATATTTCAGTAAAGTTCAGTGTCATTCGGAGATGTTCGATAAATATGAAAAGAAGGGCAATGCAAAAATAAACGTGCTACCTGTTCTCTCTTTGCTTAGCGGGTAACAGCTATTGTATGAGAGCTGCTTGACAATACCACCGTAACATAATATTTTAACATGTTAGCTGAGTGTATCGTTATTCAATAACATAGTATCTGTAAATCGCAATAACATGATATATTCCTTCAAATTGATATTATGTTATTCATACGTGTTACATTATAATTTTGCCATAACTACAAGACGGAATCATGAAGTGGACTGAAGAGCAAACGATACATTTCGTAAAAGAAAACATAAACTACGAATGCGTATATAATATAAACTCTGCAGAAGTACACTTTGTACAAAAGTGACACGCCACGATGCAGACACACACTTAGAACCTGCAAGAATCACTAATCACTGTGCGAACGTTTACTTTACACTTAACTATTAAATGTTAAAATAAGTTAACTTATATAAAAATAAGTTAACTTATCACTTCACACATGCACTTTTTACTTCAAAAAGTTTAAATATATACTATTAATTACTAACATTATTAAGAGGGAAGTTTGGTTTCTTTATACGTTCGTTTTTAGAGATATATGGAAAAACAACTGACTCAATTTACATAAAACTTTTTTCTAGATTTCCAGAGGCTATATACTATATATACATATGTATATATATATATATATATATATATATATATATATATATATATATATATATATATAGATAATAACTGTTTTAAGTTAAAAAAGTGACTTGTGCAAAAAAAGTTGTAAAGTTTAAGTCGATTTCATAATCCATATTAAAGTAAATGTTATAACTCATTATTTATAATAACTAATAACATTTATGTATAAAAAGTTTGGTTAAACAGGTATACATTCCTATAATATTGTCAGCCCATGTTTGTTCGCAATTTGTAAAGTTTTAACAATTCAAACTTGAGTTATATCCCTTATTAACATATAAAATGCAAACACAACTCGAAATGATATACGCCATCGCGTGCCGACATTTGAAACAAGCTACATTTACTTTATCGGCTCACCGCAGACGTCGTCGATCTGCTAACAAAGAACATTAGGGGTTGGCAAGCGGTATCGGCGATTCGCACGCGTCACCTAATCCACCCCTAAGGGAGTAAGGGTGTCGAGTAGGTTGCTCGTTAAATATTAATATAAAGTGGTGGTATTATCTGTAATGTGCACATAAGGGCTCGACGGTGGGGTTAGGGGTATTCGGTGAGCTATTAAGGAAATAAATTTTGTAGCCGGATAATAATCTAACTGCTAATTTTATTTAAGTTTATCAATAATGTTACTTCAGTTACTTCAGTATATAACCGTATGTATATTTAATATATTTGGCGTTAATTTTGTAGAAATTCACAATTAAATGAAACTACGTATTATTTCTACTTTATTTAAACTGACCAATGGAAGCAGTGGGAAAACCCGCGCATACCCGGCTTCCGCTATTGTTTTGTGTAATATTTAAATGCTGTTGGAAGTTCCTAAGTGTTAATCTTTGCTAACAGCTCACCTGAAGATGTTGTAACACAACAAAACCTAGGTCGTGGTAAAGAATTTAAATAAAGTAGGAATAATACACCATCACGTAGTTTCATTTAATTGTGAATAATGAATTTCTACAAAATTAACGCCAAATATATCAACACATAGAAATTCTAAAAAAAAACCCTATTTTGAAATCCATTGGATTCCAATCAAGCCTCTGATGATATTAAAAAAATTCAAGATACAAAGCTCACCAGATCGATTTTATATAAAAGTATGATGAGTTGAAGTAATGAACCCCACATTACATTAGAATTAAGAAAATGATATACCTCTAATAAACTTACAAATATATAAACTTATATAAACTTACCTCTTTTGTACAAAGCCATAATTTCCATAAACAACTAATACTCCTATTACGAGTCCATGTAAAACAGCAGATAATTTGACACGAAGATAAAGAACATAGTACCAAACAAAAGTTCTTCCAAAATAAGCTCCACAAAGTTCAACCCTTTGACTAATATCTGAACTTTAAGTTAAAAAAAGTAAAAAGTAATTTCAAAACCTCGATCTGATAATTTTTTCTACGCTTATTAGCCATGGCGGTTTGAATTTTTAATTCAATTTGTCACACCGATTAGGGTTTGGCTAATTGAAAAAGTTTTCTGGCAAGTGTTTTCTTTGCGGGGTTTAGTGAGCGGGAAAGATGGATAATAATTGGCAAATCACAGAGGATTAATAAATGAGATGGAGAATGCAGTAAGATGGATAATATTTGGCAAATCACAGAGGATTAATAAATGAGATGGAGAATGCAGTAAGATGGATAATATTTGGCAAATCACAGAGGATTAATAAATGAGATGGAGAATGCAGTAAGATGGATAATATTTGGCAAATCACAGAGGATTAATAAATGAGATGGAGAATGCAGTAAGATGGATAATATTTGGCAAATCACAGAGGATTAATAAATGAGATGGAGAATGCAGTAAGATGGATAATATTTGGCAAATCACAGAGGATTAATAAATGAGATGGAGAATGCAGTAAGATGGATAATATTTGGCAAATCACAGAGGATTAATAAATGAGATGGAGAATGCAGTAAGATGGATAATATTTGGCAAATCACAGAGGATTAATAAATGAGATGGAGAATGCAGTAAGAAAGAACAAATGTTCATAAATCATTCTTGCTACTTAATAGCAAGACTTATTTATTAACAGTTGTTCTTTCAGACATTGTGATAACGAATGTGCATTTTTACGGAACTCTCTTTGTGGAATGGTCGTGGAATAATTTAAATTCTAGCTGTTGCAGCTTTTGTTACTTCTTTTTCACTTATCTCTTTTTATCTCATTGACACTCTATTTGTCTCATATATAAATTTTATAAGATCAATCATTCTTGTACGGGGGCGACCACGTGACTGTTTGTTTGCCTTTATTATCGCCAAATGCTTCATCAAATGGTGTTTGTGAATAGTACATACAAATAACTTCCGAAAATATCCAAATAACTTCCGAAAAAACGAATCTTCTCCATTTAACCAGAAGTTGAGAAGTTAGCGTCGTGAAAGATTGCGATAGACCGTTAGGGAGACGTTATAAAATTAAAAACTATATATTAGAATATAATAATTAAAAATATAACTATATAGAAAAAATTAATCCAATCTATACATAAAATAAAATTGTAAGAGAGTGAATTCTGTATATGAAAAATATTTACAAATGAATGATTGATTTACCGTATTGAACGATAATAGAAACCAAAAAACCTGTTTTTCGAATTTTCGCCTGTTTATCTATCTGTATGTTAATTTGTTCGTCAATCACGCGAAATCTATTCGACGGATCTTGATGAAATTTGGTACAGTAATAGCTTATACCCTCGAGCAAAATATAGGATATCTTCTATCCGGATATTACAGATTTAAACAATCTTGACTTGATGAATATTACGATATTGGTACTGCCAATAACATCTAAGAGCGTTTTTAGTAACAGTTATAATAATAATAGGGTGCTTCCACTGAAATGCGACATTGTAGGTTCAAAATAAAATTTATGCAATCGTTATGACTTACAGGCAAAATGGTAGCTTGTTAAATATATTTACTGGCAACACTAAATTTTAAAACAAAAAACGACAGTTTTTTTTCTTTATGACAGTTTGATTGGAACGTTGTCGACAGTTACAAAACACGTAAAACTTTTGTAATTAATAAAAATCGTTTATTTTTAATGCATTTGTACTTTAAGTTGTGTACAAATAACAGTGTTGGTATTGTGTGATAATAAATTTTATATTGGACGACAAATAATTGGTAAGTATTTAAATTTAATGGTTTGAATTTCATTTAAAAGTCAAACACTCCAAAATTATGTAACATGAGTGATCATAAGGCATATTTTTTACTTTTACACAAAATATTATTCGTTTCAAAAGATTAAATTTTTTATTTAGATCCTGTTTAAGATAAGTCACAGAAATATGCAATTATTTTTATACAATTGTTATATTAAACTTATTAAAAAGGTGTTATTAATATTGTAACATGAATTACCGGTAACTCATGTTACATGAAGTAATGTGAGTTACCATTGCTAAAGTTTGATTCAACGTGAGTGAATGTGTAATATTGTACTATGTGACAAATTTCTTGTATTGTTTTAGAGATAAAGGCTTTGACGGGAACTGAAAAGATGAGGCGTCGAAGGGAAAAACTGAAAAGACTTAACCAATACGATGAATTTAAGGCCAAACATAGGCAACGAGCAAAAAAAAGTAGAGACAATGCAAAATTAATGATAAATGAATTACCAACAAGAAAATTAAAGAAAAAACTAGAGGAAATAAGAACAAAAACCAGAGAAAGAGTACAAAAACATAGAGATAAGAAGAAGGAAGCTTTGAACCATAACGAACTAGATGGTACTTCGTATTCTAGTTCAAAAACGCTTGGAAAAGCTAAATTCGTTAAAAAAGCATTGCTTGCATGTCCTTTGCGGAAAAAAATAGTGCTTCAAAAGATTTTGGAGGAAATAGATTTAGAACCATTAAATACTACACAAAAATCGAAACTGCATCTCTGATGAAGTTACATCAAAAGTGAAGTAATTTTACGAGAGAGACGATATTAGCAGGCAGGCGCCTGATTTGAAAGACGTCAAAACCGTCCGTGAAGGGAATATAAAGTCAAAACTACAAATTCGTCACCTATTTATGTCGGTGAAAGAAGCTTATGCATTGTTTGTTGAAGAAAATGGGAAGATTATCGGGAAAAGCAAGTTTTCAGAGCTAAGACCACAACATGTCCTGTTAAGCTCCACTATACCACGTAATGTATGTTTGTGTCGCTACCACGAAAACTATATTTTGGCTGTTAATACTTTCCACAAGATCTCTAAATATTTCCCGGCCTACGATAGTTCTTTCCTTTACACTATTTTATGCAAAACTCCCACAAAAGATTGTTGGTATAACGAGTGCAATAAATGTCGAAATAAATTAAAAAGAGTGATGAACAGAGCCATCAGAGACGCTGAAAACATACCATATGAAGTAACATGGCACTTCTGGAAGAACGATAATAAAGGCAAACTATGTATGATCGTTCAAAGTGGAAATTTGGATGAACTTCAGAAACATTTAATGGATCTGACGCGCTCATTCAAATTACATTGCTTTGTTAAGAATAGTCAAGCAAAGTCTTACGAAAAAGACAAAGATGCCGTCATCAAAAATATAAATAAAGCGGCTAGTCTCTTGCAAGCCGATTTTTCGGAAAATTATACCTGCTTAGTTCAGGATGCAGTGCAGAGTTTTCATTGGGTGCAACCGCAGGTCACTCTATTCAAAATGTCACTTTGGCACTCAAAAAAACATTTTCCAATTGTCATTGTTTCTGATAACCGGCACCATACCAAAGACACCATTGTCCCTTTCATGGAGCGAGCACTAGAAGAACTTATAGATAATATCGAAGAGGTTCACGTATGGTCAGACGGTCCAGCATCCCATTTTAAAAATCGGTTCATTGTTGCGTCACTGCCTTTGCTTGAGCAAATATCGGCTAAGAAAATTACATGAAACTATTTTGCTACCTCACACGGTAAAGGCCCGGTTAATGGCATTGGCGGTACATTAAAACGTTCAATAAGAGGTAAAGTAATCAGCCGTGTAGAACATATTTTTAATGCCCAACAATTTACGCAGATTGGTAATAAATATTCCAGTGTGAAAGTTATAAATATGGAAGAAGAAGAAATTGAAAGTAGGTTTGCCAAGTTGAAACTGAAGGAAGTATTCGACAAAGCATTACACATCGGGGTATTGCGAAGATTCACAGCATTTACACAAGTAATAGTGCGGTGAAAACTGAATCCATAACAACAGATTCAACTCTCATAAAAGAGAAATCGTTTTACCATACTGTGTATGGATCGGATGAGTCTGACAGCTCAGATGATGACGTTCCGCTGTCTATTATAAAGGCAAAACGTTAGTTTTAAGTTTAACTACCATTTCCTTAATTAAATTTAATTTTTGATCCACAAAATATCTAGAAGAAAACTTTGAATATGTACGTAACATGAGTTACCAAAATCTATGTAACATGAGTGACCTTTATTTAATTATCTAAAAAAAATGTGTTTCTAAAACCATTAATATTGCTAATGATTTCATATGTAAGACACTTAATAAAAACGGATTTGATTTTGAATATTTTTATTTTATTTAAACGGAACAGAATTTATAGGGTACATAATAACCTAATTAAGCTAATGTCGCCAAAGGTAACGTGAGTTACCAAGGATTTTTATTGAAACTAAAAAAAACTAAACCTAGAAAATTCAAAATAAAACAGACCCACATTGTATGCTTTATAACAACGCAATTTTCATTAAGAGGGTAGTTGATATAATTATAAATATATGGTATGCTAGCTTTGTTAGTTTTACTCGGGAAGTAAAAATGTAACATGAGTTACCATGGAATTACCCAATAGTAAAAATAGTTTTGACAGTGAAATCGTAATATTACGCGAGTGAAACCATGGAGCACAGTCAGTAAATTAACAAATAATTTAGGTATTAATATGGATAGGGAAAATAAATAGGGTAGGAGAAAAAGAAAAGGTAGTGATATAGAATTAAAATCTTTTGTGGGTGGTGGGTTTTTGAAAACATCAATTAACATGGCGTTTTGAACGTTAGAATCAAGTTTATTCCAGAGTTTGACAGCATCCACAGTAAAGGAGTGCTCGTAGAAAGTTTTGGCATAGGGAGAGTGAGTAGGAACTCAGAACATAATCCAAGGCCATCAGCCCGTAGGATTTTGTTGTTGATCACCTGGTGAATACCTTCGTTTCATTTGATGTTCTGTTAATATGGAAATATTAGTATGATGGAAGACAGAATCCAATACTATGTCCCTTATATGTTAGCCTTCCTTTGTCCAGATTATCCTTTGTCGTAGATCGTTTGTCCAGGTATTGCCCTTGAAATATCCGTCAGCACGTCCAATACCATGTCTCTTAGATGTAGGCTTTCCTTTGTCCAGATTATCTTTTGTCCTTAGATGCTATCCTTCCTTTATCCAGATTATCCTTTGTCCTAGATCCCTTGTCCAGATATTGCCTTCGAAACATCCGTCAGCACGTCCAATACCATGTCCCTTAGATGTTAGCCTTCCTTTGTTCAGATTATCCTTTGTCCTTAGGTGCTATCCTTCCTTTATCCAGATTATCCTTTGTCTTAGATCCCTTGTCCAGATATTGCCTTCGAAACATCCGTCAGCACGTCCAATACCATGTCCCTTAGATGTTAGCCTTCCTTTGTCCGGATTGTCCTTTGTCCTAGATCATTTGTCCAGGTATTGCCTTTGAAGCATCCGTATCGTAACCATTACTAGAGAAATTTGTTATTTCTTGAGGGATACTTTTGCGTTTTTTATTTATTCGACATTCTTTCATTGTACGAAGAAGGGGGCAAAAGCAAGTTGTATAGCAGTATGAAACTAATTGGAGATGCCTCAGTTTTAGCATGTTGGCCAATAATAGAACACTTTGCACAACGCTGCGTTTGAACTACGATGTAGATAAGTCATATTTATGAAGGTCTTAACTGAATAGTTCGTTCTACATATATTTATGTATGTATATATATACATATATATATATATATATACATATATATATATATATATAAATATATATATATATATATATATATATATATATATATATATATATATAAGCAAGCTATATTCATGATATTACAACATTTCATTGTTTCGATAATAAAGAAGGTTCCTGGTAACTAGTTTAATCCGGTTTTGCATTCATTAAATTCTTTATCGCATACGTTGGAACTAAAATAAACAAGGAGCTGCTATTCTTATCGTAAATGCATATTAAACATAGATAATAAAACAAAGAAATAACACATATAATGTATGTATTTATATAAAAATAAACACTTAGATCTAATTTAAACTATATGATACATTAACAAAGCTTACATAATAAAGTAATTAAAAAATCACAGACGACGTGTTTCAAAAAACAGTTTAACAATTTTACTATAAACTATTTTGATTAACAATATATAATATACAAATTTATTTATAATTATATAAACGTTTCACATGTACAAAGTTTATTTATCAGTGTTTGGACTTAATTAAAATTTTTAAATTTATTTTCAATATTTCATTCGACTAAATCGACAAAGATCTATTGGAAAAATCCAGAGTGATTATCTCTTATTTGTATCTAGTTATTATTCAAAATATATATTATATAAAATAATAATTTGTGTATAATTACTTAATTTTATTAGATTACCAAAATATTTACAAGTTCTAAACAATATTTACAATCAATTCGATATATCTGGAATCTATCACGACTCAAGATAAATTAGTATTATTATTAATTGACTTATCTGGAAGTTATTGAGTGTAAGATTGGGATGGACATCAAAACATAATGGATATAAGAATAATCAAGCCTACTTTGAAAATATTTAAAGTTACGATAACGAAAAGAGCCGGAAAGTGCATAGGAAACAGGCATAAAATAAAGTCAAATAATTATAAACAACCTTTGAAATTGTTAATGTAAGTCAACTAAAATAATTTTGATTGCTAAAGCCTAGAATTTTTTCAAACTTTGCCAGAGCATGAAAATGACAAATTTTTCACTCAAAAAGTCCTACCCAATGATACTGTACTCGATGGGATGAGTGAAAAACGATTTTCCATCTGAATTTTGGCGGGACACGAATACATCTTTTAATATTTTTCTCCATTTTAATTGATTTTTCCACTAGATCGTCACAGACGGACATACGGACACTAGGAAGTTATAAGAGTTCCTTGTTTGACCATGGAATTCTAGAAACTTATATAGTCTATAATTTTCCATATTAAAAGATTAAATTCTATGACAATTGGTGTAGGAAAAAAATAACCTACATCATTTATTATCGAAGGCTGACTATTAAAAATATTCAACTCAACACATTATAAACAAATATAATAATTTAATTGTAATATTGAAAACATAAAATGTTGTATACATTATTGTAACCAATTAGTGAAGGATAACTTAAATCAAGTCTTAAATCAAGAATCGCACGTTCGTTATATTATTGTCCAGAAATTTTTTTTACTGATTTTTTTATTACTGCTGTTTGGATGACTAAATTTATTCTCATATTCAAAACGAAATGGTGCCCATTTCTGAATTACACTCAATCATTTAATACAATATAAAAAAATTATTTTGAGTTCAATACACAATTTCATTTGGCCTAAAATATATATAATTATAGATCCATATCATATAACTATGTATACATATATATTATACCAGAAGTCATAGATCTTAAACTATCATAAATTCGAAAGTCTATTTGTGGTTGGGTACTGACCATATTATTATTATGTACGCAGCATATCTGCAGTTTTCAACTGATGTTTAAACTAATTTTATCTTAAAACCATGAAAATATACAAATTTTCTAGATTTTCCATAGCAGCTTATTCACATCATTCAAAATTAAGCTAGCGAAATCTAACTATTTTCACAGCAATTTATACTTACCTAATATTGATATAAGACAAAAAAATATAAACATAAAAGTACCTTCAATACAAACTTCATCATATAACATTATCCCAATTCGTATATGACTATAATGAAACAAAAAAGAGACAAGTGGCTGATTCGATATATCCGTTTTACTCTTTCTAAACGGAATTAGTCGCAGAAGGATTTTAAGATAATCGTAGAAAAAAAAATGGTTGAAATCGAACTAAACTCACATGACGTGTAATAAACAAAAAAAAAATTAATATATTGGAAAATCTTTCGAATGATACGAAACACAAAATACAGGCTACAGGTTTTTTCTGTTCTCTTTGTGTGTCTCTTTATACTATAGATTTATTTTAATACATTTATAAAAGTGCTTAAATCTTTTTCTTAAATTCAAGTAAAAAACATAACTGCAGACATCAGAGTGTGACCAATTTTAATTTCATACCTATTACAATTTGAAACAATATATTTTTTTTCGACATCCATCGTAACATCAAAAAAATGATCCTAAAATTCTTCCAATTTATAAGTTTTTATTATGCTCAGTCTTTCTTCTGGACGAAGCGTTCATTTTAACATTTTGTCTTTTGTTATTAATTCTTATTATTTAAATATTAACCACTTTTAGGCAGAAGTTCCCACAAAGGCATACAAATTCAAAAGTCGATAAAATTGTGAAACTCATCATGTAAAGGTATTTGAATTCTGAAATCGACTTACGACAATAATAACGGAATTTCATAATTTTTCAATAAAAATTGTCGAAACCATCATAAAAATGAATCGGGTTTTGCTGTAATACAGTGACAAATAATACAACATTGACAAACGAAATAACCTGGGTTTCGAAGCCCTCATTGTGTTAGACCATCATTGGAAGGCGAAGATGACGATGAGAAGCGGCACAGCAATGGCGCAGAGCAGGTAGATCGAGGTTCTAGGTTCACATTCCGATAGCACCACAAACTCTTCGTTCCATAACGAGTCGTTGTCTCGAAGCGGGAGCTCTAAGATGACCTGTAAATGAAAATGAAGACTGCCGTGGGTGAACTACGGTATTCCCTGGTTTTTCAGCTTAGTCTTGGAGAATTTGGGTGTTAATGATGAGAGATTAGACTAGAAATTATTTTGTCATAACAATCGCAAGCTACAAACGATTATTAAAAATCAACTGCATTAGTTCACTATGCAACCAAGAGCAATATAAAATAGGTGACGCATCTGTGTTGCCTTATTTCAAGCATCCCTTAAATTTAATTGCTTGGCCACCCTGATTACATAGTTAATCGGTTGGAATTAGGCTTGTCAACCACCATTTCCGGACAATTTCTACTATAAGGCGCGGATGGAGAATTTAGTGCAAGATTAAAAATAAAACCTCATTAAATAACATTGTTTATTACTTTTTATTTGAAAGCTACTGTCAAAATAAATTTACCGGGACTAATAATAGTCCAAAAAAAGGAATTAATTTGACCCAAAAAAACGCTTGTTTGACCCCAACAAAACATTCAAACTAATAAAATTAAATAAATAGGTTATCTTGTAGTAAAAAAAATAAACTTTAGTAAAAGCGATTGACTTATTGAATAATGATAATTTAATATGAAAACATCGAACAAATTTATTAAAATTACTAAAAGCTAATGCTAGCTAATGTTCGGCAAAAGAAATTTGTGTATATTTACATCTCTTTGGATAATCAATTGTATCTAATTGCAATTAGGAACTTATCTCTATAGTTCGACAATGACAATAGTTGGTTAATTGACTAGTTTTTTTTATTAAGTTACTTTAATCAATTTTGTCATAACGATGAGTTAACAGCAACTGTAAATTTCGCAGCAAGATTCTTCCCAAATTATCCGAATTTACAATTACACCTCAATTAGATTCATGGTCATCCGATCACGGTCTTCCCATTGACCAAGCTAGAAAATGATTTTTACATTCTCAATAAAAATTCCAAAAAGTAAATAAAGGAAAATTTTAAGAATTATCGCATTTTCAACATTTCCGAGACAAATTTATTACATTACTGGATATTACTGGAACAATATCACAAATTCAGTCACGATCCCGGAAACCCCTGACACCTTGTAACCCTAGTTGAAGTTCCAACTTTGCAACTGGTAGTTGGAAGTTGCAATTATTGGTTGAAAAGTTAGGCCACGTCTTTAAAGTGCAGTCAAAGCAGTTTTGATGACAGATTAGGAAATTTGGGTTTAAGGTACGATAAAGTGCAATGGTTATTATGAATACTGCCATAGATTTGAATCTCCAATCATTTAAGTGACTAATACTGAGATTGTCTTGTATAAAATTTTATATCGTTTTAATCCAATTTAGGCTTAAGGCTTAAATAAATACTATGGTTTATCAAAAGTGTTTCTTTTCAGCAGAGATGATAAAAGAACTAAAATGGAGAAATAATAAATGAACATTGCTATTAAGGTTAGCAGATTAATCTTTAAAGATGACGTCAAATAAATATTTAGAGACGGACATATAACGCAGATGACATAGATTTTGTATATCCGAGGTCACGAACTTTATATCGGCTAAATGAAACTGATTTAGTCACGTAAATAACAATGATCGCTCTTGGTAATTTTGTCGAAATGAGCTTCAGTCAATTAAACCAATTTATTGCGACGGTATTTGTTTATGTTATTATTTTTTTGTAAAAGTCTGAAAGAGTGAGAATTTTAAGATATGCTAAGGAAAAGTCTTAAGAGCTTTAGACATTTTTAAGAAATGTTTTAAAAGTAAATAATTTAGTGTGCTTGAAAGAATGAATTTGAACTAAGAAAGCGTGAAACAATTATTATGGTATCCAAAACGTAATAATGTGTATACATCTCCATATATTATTTCTTAAAGGCGTTTTTAGTCGGTACGCATATTTTCCTTAATACTTCATCAAAACCAATGATTGAGCTATCGTTTTGAAGATTACCTTCACCGCTAATGACGAAAAATAAACAAACAATTAAAAATTAGGTTTTTAAACCTCTTGTATTTTCTCTCAAAGGTGTTTATATTATAAACCGCGCCATCTATTGTTTAACTAAATAATATACCTTTCACTTACGTATTTTCACATTATAATAGCATTCGGTGATTTGTGAATTGTTCGCACGTGCCAATTAGTCTTACTTATTTATTTTTTTAGATATCCGAGCGTTTCATATTATTATCGAAACTCATTGTTTTTTGATAAACCAGATATGGATAAACAACACCGGTCTTATCAAAAAACAATCTACTCATATTAGAACATATGATTAGGAGATATATTTTACATTAATTCTACCTGTTTTGCATCCTATTTCACAAACTAAAACAAATGTTATTTCAATATTTTGTTTTATTTCTTTCAAATAGTATAAACAAATAATATAAAAATCGATTACTATAACATAGAAGTTTAGAAAGCAAATACCAAAACAAATTGTATCACCTAATTTGTTTTATAAAACTATTTCTTTGATACCTTTCATGGTGGATTCAGGTAATTAAATTTTTGCTTTTTTGTCCATCAAAGCCTTTCATTTGTGTATTACTCTAATGGCCCAATGGCGAAATAAACTTTTTTTCGTTTTTTTGGGATTTGTCATGGAATGTCGACTTTGTTAGTTGACTTTAGGTTGAAAACCATATTTTTAACTTGAACATTACCGAAGCGCCCAATATTAAATTGTAAGTAAAGTCCCTTGATAAGTTATTAAATGTGTTTTTTTATTAAATATAGTTTTATTTATACAACATATTATTTATTTTTAAATTTTCTCATCAAAACCTTTAATTTGATACCCATCTTGATGATATTCTCAATTTTTCATTTTGTTACTTAGGAAAAAATGGCGACTCTAAGTACTAGTATTACATGAATTAAGAAGTTACCTTCTACAAAGATTAAGACGATTCCAGCGATACGATCATTCATCCAAATTGTATTATTCGTTCCGTATCTCGAGAGTAATAGCAGGACAAACTTACATACATACATACAGACATATATAGATAGAAAAACACTGCTTGTGCTGCACTGCATGTGTTCGAAATGCTGCCAGAATGTTATTATATCAGGGTCTGCTAACATTCCATAGTAAAGTGGGCATTGTCATTAAAAGTTTCGCTGTCGAATGATTTAAGTTTTGGAGGCCTGAAATCTACCTATCTATCCTAATGGTGAGCACTAAATACGGTATAATTTAATGTCTTGTGTCTCGGAAGAAGTGCAACCATTTGGTATAACATGGACCAAATATCTGAATAATCTCGCATACATGGTCCTAACTCGTATAATAGTTGTAGATGTTTCTGTTTTTATATATAAAATTGTAAGTTCTTTTGAAATCGATTGTCGATCGCAGAAATACTTCCTCATACCATGAAATTATTATAGATTCAAGAATATGACTTTGTTTTCCACATTTTCCACATTCAGATCCCGGCCTTTGATACGTTATCATCTCTCAATAAAACGTTATCATTTTCGTACATTCGCTTGAAGCTGTCTCAAGGATTATTTCAATAATGCAAGGTTTAAGATAACTACAAAAGTTTTATCTGCCTTATCTATGTCTTATAAGCTGTTGGTTACAATGGAATGCTTTCTTTTTCCATTATTTGATTATAATCCAGCCAGTGACTCAACTCCACTTGGTATTACGAACGAGTTGGGAGATATAATATTGTTAAAAAAATGCAGGAAGATAACCGAATAGTCCTCTAACGAAAACTACAATAAACAAGGATATGTCCCAAAAATATGTGCAGCTTTAAACTCTGAAGTGCTATAATAATTAAAGTTAATAAAAATGATAAATAATTATAATCAAAGCAAATGGGTAAAACGAGATATCTGAAAATATCTCTGAAAACGTTACAAATGAACAGATTACGATACTTACAGAAAAAAATCTGATAGTAAAGATGAATAAAATAGAAAGATCGGAAGATAACAACTATATTTGTCATCTGAAGATATTAATAGTGAAATAATCTGTGAAAAAGATAAGAAAACTCTCAAAAAGAAGCGAGCGGGAAAATAAGCAACGACTAAGGAATTTCTTCTTTCGGTTAAACCAGTCGGTAAAATGAATATGCTGCTTTTCACAACGTTTCTGATTTTTAAAGAGTCAAAAATATATTCACGTCCTACATTAAAAAAGAAAATAATGTCTTTAGAATGGAAATAAATTTTTACCTGACTTTGGTTTTAGGGGTGATATTTCAAATTAATTCAAATTGTAATATTTTGCAGTGATATTGGTATAATAGCAAAAACTGTAAGAGATCTAAACCTTCAATGAATTTTCAGCAATAAAAATAAATCTGACGATAAATTAAAGTAAAACCAATATACGCATTTCTTCTGCAGATTGACTATTACCGACTTCTTTCTTCTTTTCTTTTTCTTCTGCCGAATCTTTAGAAATAAATATATATTCATTTGAAAAACAAATTAAAGGTTTTAGTTAACTCGATTCAGAAGTTAATACTAAAAATGAGCTGACTTTAGAAAGCTATCAAAGAATTGGTGCAGCTAACAAGTTTGATACAAAAATATCTGGATTCTTAATATGAAAAATGATATGCTTTTTTGAGAAAGTTTATTAAGGTCTGTATCGACTTGTCAAACTGAAACATGGACTCTAAATATTTTATCAAGGAATCCGGAGAAGAGTTTTTGGTGTCAAATAAGTTAATATAATTTGACAGAGAAGAACTATATGACTATCGCTCAACCAAACAGAATGTTTACAAAACTGATATTGAAAATACAAATATTCAAGAAGTAAAGTAGGCGGATCATCTTTGTAGAACAAATCAAATGAAAAACGCTAAAAAATTTTACGACCAAACCAATTGTCACTCCGTCAAGAGACAGACTTCCATAGCGATTATTTGATTTTCGAGAAAATCATTTCAATATTAAGAGGATCAAGAACAAAAGGACAATAACAACGATATGTCCTATTACCATAAATTCCTTGAAAATGCCAGGACCTACCCTGGACTGTCAGGTCCCTGAAGGGAATGTTGAATAATTTATATAAAACTTTATTTTGAGCCCTAAATGAAAAACTACAGATTTTCGATCTTAGGACTATCCCATAGTGAATCTCTCGTAAAAAAGACGTAAAAAAACAGAGTTAGAGAGGGTGGAAGAGAGAAAGTGCTGGGAGGGGGAGAGGTCAGTGGGATAAGACAGAAGATAGATGGAGAAAGGAGAAGGGAAAATGAGGGTTATATGCTGCACTTGATGCAATATGTAGGCATAATGTATTACTTGAATAATCTAAAATGTCTAAAATCACATTTACCTTTTCACTGCTGAAAAAGTCGAGTGGCAACGAACATTTTTCAGTCATATTCTTGCACTCCATTATCTTGCTCTGCGTCAGGTCGTAGATCGTCTTCTGCAGATCGAAACGCACCCTGATGAAGTTCGGCTGTATTTCGTTTTCTGAATTAAATACGAAAAAGTAATATCCGTTGCTTGGTACCCTGGAAAGTGTTTAATCACGTGTTTTTGATTACTGTTTAGAACATTGAAGATTTATTAGTATCTGTGCTGATTGCGGCAAATTGACCATTTATAGCCTTAAATAGGTGTCTGTTTAATAGTCTGTCAGACATTTTTTTATCTGTTTAACCTAGGAATTTAAAACATGCTACTATGCATTTTTGCAGTATGTGAAAACGTTTTTTACCCAAAAAAATAAACATTTTTGTAATTTGGGTATATTCAAATATTAAAAAGAGACTTTCATCCAGTGAACTTTTCCGATAAATAAAATCTGTTACGTACGAATAAAACTCATCTATACCTGGCTGTACGAAACCTTCTTAAGTTTCATATGCAGCCAGGTCAATATAAATATTTAAGGATACGTATTATTTCTGGTATATCTTTCACGATGATATACTAGGTATACGATTGAAATTCTTGGTGAAAAATGTGTAAAAATGAGATAAAACTTTGGAGAAAAATTTGAGAACCATTGCTTTTTTTTCATAAATAGTTTTTCGGTAAAATTTTGCTAAATTTCTAGAGCTTATTTTTCATAAATAGTTTTTCGGTAAAATTTTGCTAAATTTCCAGTAACGCTATTTTTCATAATGTTGACTTTAGAAAATACTGAGATAGAGGGAGGGGAAGAGGGTCATATTTTTTAGGCGATTTTTTTCGTCTATTGTCACTTGCCCTCTAAAATTTTTATACGAATATTTATAGATGTCGGTTTTAAAAAGATTCATATACAAATTGAAATTAAGGCTGAGAAATATTGTTATTTAAGGCAAACAGACGGACGCGTTAGTGATATTTTAAAGATTTGTTTTTTTTTTCCTTTTGAAGTATGTATACCTAAAAGGATAAAGAAACACGAAAAATATTTGTTCTGCCTCTTTATTTCCAAAAGCATCCATTCGAAATATGTAAATTCATCTCATGATTGATGGCAAATTTTCGCACCCTTTCCAATTTTATAAGTTTATTTTTCATAAATAATTTAATCATTTAAATCGAAATTACAACTGTAGTATTAATAATAGAAGAAAATATAATTAATTTCAAATTATTATAAAAAAGTGCACAAAAAGTATATTTTTAATAATTTATTTACTTATAGAGTTATTACAGCGTTAAAGTGACATGGTTTTTTCTCTCTTTAATTATATCTTATATTTAACTTTCTTCACATTATATATATATATATATATATATATATATATATATATATATATATATATATACATATATATAATATAAGGACGAGTATTTTAATTCTTATATGTCATGGTTTGCTTCTTTGCTTGTAAAAATTCAGCTATTTACCTACTGGTTCACTACTATCAAGGTCGACTACATTTTGCGTGACAAGGTTACATAAGAAAAAAATAAACAATCCAAATCGGTTATGTAGATAGCGAGATAATATTAAACAAACGAACAAATTGCTCTTTATAATATAGTATATATATATATATATATATATATATATATATATATATATATATATATATAATATAGCATACCTGTAAGTAACTGCATTAGGCAAAGAGGCCCTACTGTGGTCATCATCAGATCGGTCCTTGTTGCAAGCCGGGTGCGGCGTCAGCGGCAAATTGAGGATAAGTCCGTCGCACTCCAGCAAGGCCTCCTCGCTAGAGGAGAATGAGGACCAGAACTCTGAGTTGCTCATATCGGCGGGCATGGTCTCATTTAAAACCTTATGCTCGTCTGCGAAGCCGTCCGGCTCAAAATCCTGGCCCACAAATGAAAGATAATTTGATAAAATGTAATCAAATTCAGAAAACAAATTTGCTTCAGTTGCGATTTGTAATTGTAAATATTCTCGTAACTATTATTACCATAGAGCTACGAATCGACCTTTAAAAGAGAAGTCAAAGCAAATCTAATTCAGAAAACAAATTTGTTTCAATGGCGTTTTGTAACTGTAAATATTCTCGTAACTTTTATTATCAAAGAGCTACGAACCGACCTTTAATGGAGAAGTCAAAGCAAATCAAATTCAGAAAACAAATTTGTTTCAATGGCGTTTTGTAATTGTAAATATTCTCGTAACTATTATTATCATAGAGCTACGAACCGACCTTTAATGGAGAAGTCAAAGCAAATCTAATTCAGAAAACAAATTTGTTTCAAGGGTGTTTTGTAATTGTAAATATTCTCGTAGCTATTATTATCATAGACCTACGAACCGACCTTTAATGGAGAAGTCAAACAAATCAAATTCAGAAAACAAATTTGCTTCAATTGCGATTTGTAATTGTAAATATTCTCGTAGCTATTATTATCATAGACCTACGAACCGACCTTTAATGGAGAAGTCAAACAAATCAAATTCAGAAAACAAATTTGCTTCAATTGCGATTTGTAATTGTAAATATTCTCGTAGCTATTATTATCATAGAGCTACGAACCGACCTTTAATGGAGAAGTAGCGTCTTTCACGACGGGAAAAAATGTGATAATTTTATCCCTTCGCTATACAAAATGCAAATAATTGGAAACACGATTGATTCCTGTGTTAGTTTTACTCTTATTCACGCACCTACAAATAGAATGATTGAAAGTAGCTTTGCATGTAATAACAAATTTTTATGCACTAAAGAGTTTTTATTTTTGCTTACATTTGAAATTATACCAAAAAATGTTAAAAAATTATTACCGACACAATATTGTTAAAAATCTATAATATACTTTGACCTAGTAGTAATTTTTTGCAGAAACGAACCGACCCATAATATTTAATGATTATGATCCCAAAACGGATTTAAAATTTCAAAAAAAATAAATGCAGGTAAATTTATATTTAATTTCAAAATTTTGGCACAGTAATTATAATGAAGAAAAATTACTATCACTATAGGAGAATTACTATCAAAATATTCTACTATAGCCAAAACTATTTTTACTGCTAACAATATTCTATCATATGATGTGACTAAGATGATGATGAACTGACGTGACTGTGTTGTCATGAAATATATTATCTGTATGAAAAAGGAAGAATTCTGGATCTACCTCCTCATATGCACCATCGTTTTCAGCATCATCCTTGTTCAAATTCTCTGTGAAGGCCGTTTTTATGAGCAGATCTCGTTTGGCTCTCGCTTCGGCGGTGGCTGCGTGTTGATGCGCTGTAATACAATTGCTTTCAGTTCTGTGTTTGCTGAACACTCACTTATTTGTTGATTAAATTGTTTGTTAGACAGATTTCTGCTTTTCTATCACAATTATATCCTATTGTCTGTTTTAATTGAATGGAAATTTCCGACAGTATCTTATATTGCTCTGCATACAGGCGAAATGAGATAAGATGTACTTTATCGCTTACCACTATGGGACGGTATCTTATGGTCATATGTAGAATAGGTACCAATCAAACCGAACTTAATGATCAAAATGTCAATACCCAATATCAACTATTGGCTCAGGACCCAGTAATTTAAATGATAAATTACTTTAATTATGTAATAAATCACAATGAGTGGATACTATCTTATTTCGCACGAGTTCTTCAAAATTTCACTCGTAAAGGGGAGGGAACAAAAGGATCAATTGTTCACTAGAAATTTAATACTTACGTTCATGTTACAGGTCTGAAAAATATATAACTTTGAGAATATCTTCCTATTATAATATAGGTGTCTATTGAAAATGTTGGAGTCTTTTGACGTGAAAATGTGTTTAAAATCGATACCGGATATGGAGAGACAATCGCGCCTAAATGAGTGACAGGTTCTGTCGAAATAATTTCAAATTTCAATAACTAGGTAAAAAATAAATATAGCACCGCAATCTAGTCTCATTTTAAAGAGGAAGAATACAAGTTTGACCTTGCTAGCCACTTGTGGTCGGCTAGAGGTCATGAATTGCGAATACGCAAAGCAAACCCATGATTTTCGACTTTATGGGATTCGACACTTGTCTATAAATAACTTTAAAAAGTATCATTACTTTTTTAAAATTGTTCTCACTTTAATTTATTTTACTACATTATCGTTTGCCATTTTCAAATTTCATGGATACGAAAAACATAATTAAACGTTGGTAAATTTTAATTCTGCCAGAAATTTTAGATTAGTTTTAATAAGTGATAAAATTAAGAAGGAATGTCTAGTATTTAAACAAAGGGAATAATGCCTTTTAATTTATAATTTTAATTCAGATTTGCATTAGCACGGTAATGTAATAATAGTGTTTCAGGCTACGCATGAGTTGTAAACATACAAATAAACATGCGAACCGAGTTTACTACTTTATTAAATGTTCAGTAACTAAACATTCTTAAAATATTAAAAATGTTATTATCTGCAAGATTGCGGCAATTTTTTGTTTTCACCTAATCTCGTCTTTGTCTTTCCCACCTTATACAAGATGCAACTACCCACCTTGCACAGGATGCAACACATCCACCTTACACGTATTTATATCTTATACAGGATGCAACAAAGAATGAGTATATTATTCATACAGATGATTCTGTGCATAAAACTGAGTACATTTAAAGCATTTTTTGCTAAAACAATGAATGTTTTCAGGAAAATCACGACTTTGACAGATTTGATCAGAATCAGTTGGGAATTGTTATACATTTCTATATTCGCTTTGTTTCACAGAATCACAAGTTTACATAAGTGACACATTTTTATTACAATGATTATGTAAAAAAATGTGTATATTGCTCATATAAAAAATTCTGATGCATAGAATTTTTTGACTGAGTATATATGAAACGTCTTTCTATAAAAAGATGTGATGTTTTTTCGTTACAATCGCAATTTTAACAGATTTTATCAGAAACGGTTGAGAATTGTTATAGATATCTATACTCACTTTGCTTCACAGAATCACCAGTATACATAATTGACACATTCTTATTACAATATATACTAGCGTGACCCGTGCGAAGTCTTCGCATTATTTATTCCATTATGAAGCTCAGATGACAGATCAAACAAATATTTTACTAAAATTGACATATAGAGGCGCAAGTATCAAAAGCATTGAGCTAAAGCGCCACTTTATTTATACGTGAGTGGATTTGAAATTAAACAAAAATTTTACCGACCGTCAATCATATTGACGTTGAGCCGTTAGATGGCAGCATTGCTGTTTTGTGTATATAATTTTAATAATTAATTAATTTGCAAAAACAATAGCAATAATAATTTTTTTAGTTGTGGATGCCGGTAGAGCAAGCAATTATCTATAAAATGATATATAATTTATGTGGATTAGTTGTGAGGTTTTTTCTAAAAAGGGAGTGTAACATCTTAACCTTAGGGTATTAATATATATGATGATTATGATATGTATACAATTTGGTAAAAAATATGTCTATTGCTCGTATAAATAATTCTGTTCATCAAACTAAGTATATATGAAACGTCTTTCTGTAAAAAAATGTAACATTTTTTTTCGTTAAAATCGTAATATTGACAGTCATTTTTTCATAAAATTCCTTAATATTTTCTATTCAATTTGATGCTCAGGTCCTCTACATTAATGATAGATACGTATTCTGTTACAGCCTGTATATATTAGCTTATCATTAACATTTTCTTTCAGTAAACGATTGGTACGAAATTATACTTCCTGTTTGTAGACATTCAATCTTTAATCTTTAGTGGAAACCTTAAAATCTATATGAAATAATATGTTATACATACCTTTCAACTCGTCTCGCCTATTATACTCATCCAAAGCCTCAGCTAAAATATTCTTCAGAACTGAAATCTTTTCTTCCGCCAATTCCTCGTTGCTTGGCCTCTGCGTAGTGTTCTGTTAAAATTACATATCAATAAATAGCAGATACCCGAACAAGAAATGGACTTTTTATGGATACTATTAATTTGAGGCTAAATCCACTTATACTAAATTGACACTTAGTTTCTCCTCTTCAGGAATTATATAGCTAACTTTCTTGTCTGACTCTGTCATTAATGATATTTAGGCAAAACACTTATTTATTCTAAATTATTTGGGATATTCGTTAAAAGGTCATAGTTAGAGAAATTTTATGAGAAAAAGAAGGTTTGCCACCGTTGTACTATCATCATAAACTCTTAAGAATCTATTCTCTATTCAATCAACACTGCAGACTTTGTGATTTATCCAGCTTTTGCATTTCCATAATTGTTTTAAAGAGCGAAGATAAAGTTTGACAGTGGCCACATGTGACGGCCTGACGTTACCAATTGTGCATAGGCGAACCCATGATTTTCGACTTTATGGATTTGACACTTGTCTATAAATACCTTTAAAAATAATTTAATCACTATATCTAAATAAAAAAATTAAGTAAGGCAAATGTGAACACATACGTTTATATTTGGACTGAAGGTGTGGGCTAGATCACTGCGTGTTGTGGGATAGATGCAGACACATACAGAGAGGTAGTGGAAATTTAAAAGTGATATGTGGGTAGACGATTCAGTAAGGGTATTGTAATAGTTTGGATATCAGTACCCACTATCCGACTATTCGCAGTAATGGTTATCTAGACAATCCAACAGCTAAAGGAGAAACGCATAACTTACGCTACAGGAAAAACGTATTTGAAGTTAATGTAACGGATACACGCACCTTACTCATGTGCAGTGCGACTATTTCTATTATCTCAAAAATAATGGATTTTTATAACCGAGTTTTCCAATCATCTCACCAAAATGAATGTGAAATAATCGACAGATGATGTTGACGTTTTTTCTCTACAATAGCTCCGCATGTAATGTGCATGCTAAATGCACTCAAGCAGTTAATATTTTAACTAAGAAAGTAACTTAATCAGCGCATAATATGCACTTAATGCATTTTTTTGTTTTTCCTTATTAAGTTGTAGTAAATATTTTCTTTGAAAATTAATTCTTAAATTCATGAAAAATTATAACATAGAATGTATTTTAACTATTATACATATATATTAATATGAATATATTATCTCTAGGATTATTCCATCTCTTCAATTTTATTTTTATTTTAAACTCAGGAAAATCTAAATGATACCAATTTTCTGAACGTTATTTCGGTATACTACTAGAAAACCATAAGAGATATGTAAATAATTCATGTAATCCAAAATATGTATTTTGTAATTATCTTAAATTTTTATTCCAAACTTTTTTTATATTCCAAATGGTTAGTATAATATAACCGAAAAAGAGAAAACCAGTCACCATTTTCTAAGATGGCAGCATAGAGTGCACGGGTTTCGATTTTTCATATCTTATTTCTATGTTTTAGTATACATTGTCCAGAATACTTTAAGGCAATTACTTCCGAATAAAGCCCTAACATTATTGAACTTTTATTATATGTTTGGTTGACATTGAACGAGGGAAACTATATTTTACACTTTGACAATAGGTAAACTCACCATGGTGACATTTTCAGCCTTCAGATGATCGTTCAACTTGTTCAGAACTCTTTTTCCCTTGTCGCCAAGCACGGACAGTTTCTTCATCACATCGTCGAATATCTCCTCAGATGTTAGGAGGTCGGCAGCGGTAGAAGTCGATTCCGTCGTTTCCGGCTAGAGAAATAACAATTTATTTAGTTTTAAAATATCCACTAACTAAAATTAACCGGTATTCAAGAGGTAAACACTGGTTAAGTTCACATAATAGCGTATGGTTACTATCCTTATTTGTTCCTTTAGATTTTATAATGGACTTGGTCGAATGCGATGCCTTTCAACTCCGACGGGAAACGCTTTGGGTTATCACAGAATAGTTACAACGTATTATATTGTAACTCGGTCTTGGGTTTGGTGACGTTTTATGCTCGAGAGGATGAAGTTACGCGAGAGGATGAAGTTATAGTTTATTTCATTAGCCTAGAGTGCGCATGAACATTCTGCAGCGCTCACCTGTTTTTTGCGTACTGACCTTGAGCGCATCCAATCCCGATTTTTTTCTGCTTCATTGATCGTTTCTGAATACGTTTATGGAGTTGCTTGGTATCTCCAGAGTGATAATTAGTTAGTTTCATGTTTAATTTGAATTAATGTGTTTTTTCTCTGTTTTATTAATTATTGTTTATAATTTACTTTTATATTCCACTAATAACTATAATTTTGGTGCCTTCTAACGCTTATGTTTATTTCTAACGCTTTAGGGTCAAGCTGTAAGTTAAACATGATGTTTTTAATAAACAATTTAAAAAAATAAATAGAAAGTATATGTTGGAACACGAATCAAATAGAATTTCATAGCTGACAATATCTTTAAAATTTGTTGATGCCGGCTAACTGAATTAAAAGTTCTATCCGAATATTAATCTAGAATTTTTTTCAGATTTTTCAAACCAGTGGTGAAATATTAGAGAGATAGGGAACACATTTCATGTTACTTTAAGCCGTAATATTGTATAAAGGGGACGAGACTTGAAACAGAAAAATAGTTAATGAAGGCTTAACTTACATGTACAATTTTATTTTAAAGTACTTATCGAATTATATTTTAAAATACTTATTCAATTTTATTTCAAAATACAAATCTAATTTTACTTTAAAGTACCGATACAATTTTATTTTAAAATACTTATCAAATTATATTTTAAAATACTTATCCAATTTTATTTCAAAATAAAAATTCCATTTTACTTTAAGTACCTATACAATTTTATTTTAAAATACCCCTCAAACTATATTTTAAAATACTTATCCAATTTTATTTCAAAATACAAATCCAATTTTACTTTAAAGTACCTATAAAATTTTATTTTAAAATACCTATCCAATTTTACTTTAATAATAAAAAATGCCCTTATTATTTCCTCATGTGTGTGTGAGTGTGCGTATCCGTCTGTTTGTACCCTTTTAATTTCAACAGTTTATGACCTAAGTACATGATATTTTATAAGTACATGCTTCAGATAAACATATAAATATATATGTTCAATAATTTTCTTTTTCTATTTTTAAGTTACCTCCCCTTTAAAGAAGTGAAAATAAAAAAAATTGTTAGAAAATACTTTTAAAATCAAGTTAAATTTTATTTACCAATTTTAGTTTTTAGCACTGTTTTGAATTATTAAACTTTGTTGTTTTAGAAGGTGTCTCGCCTCCTTTCATTTCCAAATAAGACCTTGTAAAAATACCGTAAATAGGTTTTGATGAGTACCTTCATGTATTATTTTTTCTGTTAAATTGCGTCAACAATTTCAAGAGATGTAGACAACTACAATAACTATGGTACACAATTTTGGACGTATTCTGGCACGCACTTGGCCGGTTTGGTTATTTGTATTCATATGGATACAATATCGTGTGCTTTATTAGTATCTATTCTAATAGGAAGACTGCTATGACATATTTTTGAGTCATAGCAATCATACCAGAAGGTACTTACTATAAAAATATATCCTTCATTATGATGTTATAGTATCTTCTAACTCGAAGAAATTGCTTTAACATTTCTGCAAACTAAAAAACTTACCATTACAATAGTTTTACAACAATACGTCATATTTAATTGGGCAGAATAGTTTAAAATAGTTTCAAAAATACTAGTGCAAGAAAGTAAAAAGCTAAATTTCCTTATAAACCAAGATATATACCTGCACTGTTGTTTCAATTCTTTCTGTTGTAATGGTACCACCATTGTCATCAGCTCCCTCCTTAACCATACTATCGACTTTTTGTAAAGCATCACCATTAGTAGACGTTTGTTTATTGCCAGAGGTTTCATTCTTATCGTTGACTGGAGCTGGCTTCTTATCAATTACTGTCTCTTTACTTCTGTAATCTTGCTTCTTGTTATCAGTCAAGTCTGCAAAAATATGGATGTACATAGGTACATTTGTTAAATATGGCTAGGGTTAGCATGTGTCAACCTATCTCAGAAATATTTCTGCCCAAATGACGATCAGCATAACATATTTGCTTATTTTAAAATCTCTGTTTGATTCCAAAATATTATCTACGTAGGTGTTGTAGTCTAGGAAATTGAGTTACATAGAGAATAAAAAAAGAAAAGTAAGAAGCAAAGTAAGTATTACTGTATGATATATACTGTAATATCTACATCACTACAAAGGTTTCTGAAAAACAAATAATTTTTTCCACGTATATATGAGCAATTCTCTATCGTTGACGTCTCTTTGAATAGAGCACAAACCTGGTTTTAAATTTTTTTGCGACTATCAAAATTACCATTTTTATATCCATTTTCTTAATCCCTCACATCCTAAGCTCTAGAATATCGAAAATCTCATTAAAATCTATTTGGTAGTTAACAATAAAAACACGGACAGACAATCAACAATTTTAAAAACTGTCGATTGTAAATATTTTATCCAATAAAATACGTGCCAACCTCTGTCGCAGCTTGCAACTGCGTTTTTATTTGTTATTATTATCATGATATCGAAAAGGCAAGCGACCTTAGAAAGATTTCGAAGACTGGATATTATATATACTTAGCAAAGTTTATCTTTTCATAACAAAACGTAAGTTCAGTGACACGTGCCATAATATTAAAAAAAAATTATTTTATTAACTAGATAAATACTATTTAGAGAAACGCTTCACGAGAGACAGCTTAACGCTATTGTTAATAATGCAGTGAAAAAAAATTTAAATGGAACAAAATATTTACACAAAGTCACTTTTTAAACAAATACGCGTGGAAGAACAAATTTCAAGAAGATATATATTTGCAGAAGATACAATGAATGACGCCTAATTTAATGTTGGCTGGTAAAGTAAATATTAAATCTAAATAAGAAAATTTCCGATATACGTCTATATGGTATAGATTATAGAGTTATATTATAAACTCTGATGTGAACAGAATCGATTAAATGAAATCGTTTCAATCGTCATATTTAAAAGAACAACTTTTATATATCATACAATCGATTAAGTGAAATTGTTTCGAACTTCGTAATTAAAAAAAGGGATATAAAAGGTTGTTTCGATCGTCATATTTAAAAGAAAAACTCGTATATATCAAAGAATCTATTAAGTGAAATTGTTTCGAACTTCATAATTAAAAAAAGGGAAATAAAAGGTTATTTCGATCGTCATATTTAAAAGAAAAATTTGTATATATCAAGGAATCTATCAAGTGAAATTGTTTCGAACTTCATAATTAAAAAAAGGGATATAAAAGGTTGTTTTGATCGTCATATTTAAAAGAAAAATTTGTATATATCAAGGAATCTATCAAGTGAAATTGTTTCGAACTTCATAATTTAAAAAAGGGATATAAAAGGTTGTTTCGATCGTCATATTTAAAAGAAAAATTTGTATATATCAAGGAATTTATCAAGTGAAATTGTTTCGAACTTCGTAATTAAAAAAGGGATACAAAAGGACCAACAAAAGCACGTCGCACGTCAACGTAGCACGTTATTAGTCCCAGTGTTACAAGATTCAAAATTAACATTTTACAGAAAACATTAAAAACTTTGTTCAATCACTCAATCAGACAAATAAATAATAATGTATTTTTTCAAAGTCTATATATTTTTCGTAGCGTTTTGTAAATGCTATTTCTACGAAACTTTATGAACCAGCATAATGGAATAAAGTGCACGTGTAATCACCTCTATACACAGACGTAACGTACAATATACAACGCATGCCGACAAGGTTGTCGAAATAACCCACGTGAAATTCGTAAAGAACAGAAAAGATTTTGACAACAACAGAACCATAGACATGAAGATTGAACTGCGCTTTGTAGGCTCAAAAATTAGAGGGAGATAGCAATTGTTGACAACTATTGATGTCTGTTTCGTCAGCAGCCCAGGGGTGTATTAGAAATTCGTCTAATACATTGTGTTAATCTACATTATTGACATAAAGACTTTTTTACTTAATGGCGTTCAATCTTTTTTAGACGGAGAACCTTTTCCAATATCAATTTAAGAAGTGGTGAGTCGACTCTACTGACTAAATCATTTCATGGATAATTGATATGCTGACTTGCTTATAAAAAGTAAACTACAAAGCAAAACAACAAATAAATAAAGAATAAAATAAAATTATATTTATGTAATTATTTGATATGAACAATGAGTGACGAAATTACAATAGTAAATCTTACGCAAAGCTAATCATAGATGGCGCCACCGAAGTAAGACGTAAATAAAACTAGCTGTCAAAAAAGCGGCAGATTTTTGTGGCGTGCAAAATTTAAAACTTTTACATGACGAGAAAATATGACGAAAAATTACGGATAATTACAATATTACAATTTAAAAATCCAAATAAAATCAATGCTCTGAAAAACCGGGGCTTTGTTTTGATGTCTTAAAATTTTTGCCACGCACAGCTGTTTCCATAATGATCAGTTGAAAATATAACATTAGCAATGTTAATGTTATATTTTCAACTGATCCAACTGCAACAGCATCCAACCGCACATCGTTGATGCATATTTATTATAAATCGAGATGTAATCTTCGAAAAACTAATGAAATTCAATACTCCTAAAACAGACGCATAAATTACAAAACGTCAAATCATGTTTATCTGTGATGTTTACTGTTTTATAATACAGATAGCCATCTGGCGGGAGAAATTGACATTAAAGTTGGCTATTATGTTTTTCATTTGTTTTAAATAATTTTATAAACATTGTAAGCATAATAGTCAATATAATATCTATATAAGTGATGAGATGATAAAGAACCCCGCAGATCGTTTTAAAAGTAATGAATTAATAAAGGAACCTTAGATTATGTTTATCATAAAAAAATATTGGATAAAAGATATTAAACTTTCATACAATTGATAAATGAAATAGTTTATTTAAAATTACAGATTTCATTTTCATTCTTGAGTGATGCGCCATGGGATATCTCTCTATTCCTTTCTATCAGCTGCTTGCCGGGTGCACTCGTGTAGCGGAACGTCTATAGCAGTCTTCACCTGATCTATCCATCTCATCGGTGTTCTCTCACGTGATCTGGTATCTTCCACTTTGCCCTGTATCACCAGGCGTTCAATATGATCGTTGTTACGCCGCGATACACGTCCAAAGAATATTATTACGCGAATTTGTACAATGTTTGATAAATGCTGCTAGATACCAGATTATTAGAGTACGGATGCAGTAGTATGGAACTCAGTCGACGACACTCTAAGCATTCTTCTCCAATAAACATTTCTAGGGCATCTCTCTTTTTTCTCTCATTTTCGTATAGCGTCCGTGTAATAAATTTTTGCATAGCAATCTGTGGCGTAGAAGAAAATGGGGGAAGTTAATGCTCGAACGAGTGGGGTTTTTGTTGTTCTTGTGATGTTACTATTCTTTCAAATCTTCCTCAACTTGTTCATAGCAGACCTAGCAATCGGCATACCCTTTTGATTTCATCAGTACAATCCGCCTTTATTAGAAATGAATGCCTCCAAGTAGACGTAAGGTTGAACCACCTCGTAATTCGATAGTTGGGTAATTTTGGACGAGTTATCGTTAGCACGGTAAACAATCATCATTTTGATCTTATTGCAATTAATTTTCAATCCAAATTCAAGACTGACAGTGGACTTTTCATATGAAGAACACTAGTTGCGAATAAGGTGGTCTCATTCGCATATCGAAATTTGAGCGACCGACCGTAATTCCATGCGTCCAGTTTCCAAGAGCAGTTTTCATTATAAGCCCAGTATAGATGTTAAAAAGGAGCGGTGAGATTATACATCCTTGGCGAACTCCTGCACTGGGGTCGCATTAACTGTTTGCTATATGAATACGAAATATCAAGAAAAATACGATAATAATTTTATTTCAAAGTGACTTACTTATGAAATGCCCTGCAGGATTCTTTATAACCTCGCCGCTTACACACAAAACATATACTTATATTATGCTTATGATGTTTATAAAACTAGTAAAACAAAATTAAATAAATAAACAATATCGTTCCCCAAATTAGCATAAATTAATTATTTACATAAAACGTCAGACATAATCTGTGAATAGTACCTACGGTGAAAACTAAACGAATTTCCAATACATTCTGAGCTACTGACGAAACAGGTAACGATAGTCGTCAACAATTGCTATCTCTTTCTCAATTTTACGCCTACAGAAAAACCGATCACGCATTCCTTTATTTTCGTCTAACAAACAGAACGAATGTTAATGTTAGTTAATAGTTCATTTTAATCCTTAAGGCAATAGCTATACATTTAAAAAAGGGTTGATATCGATTAATTTTTGTAACCGTTTCTAAAAAGTTATTACGTACTTTGTTAGAATTTTATTATTATTTTTACTTCTTATTAACAATCGAAATATAAAAAGTATAATGTACACACATTTATTAACATAGTTTTTAGTTTTTAGTACAATCACTGGTTTTTTAATTTGTCTGCATTGTTCGGTTTTCGTATTTTAAAAAATATCAGCCTTATACTATTTCTGTAAGGCATATCCCACTTTTGTCAGCTTTCTTTGCTACTGAAGAAAAAGCTAATATTTGCTTTATGAATCCCTCAGCTAAATAAACACTTCAATAATTTTATGTTTATTCACCAGAAAAAATTAAAAATATTAGGCGCAAAAGAAATAAAAGTAATTGAACAAAGATTTTAAATAAATAGATAAGATCAACCAAAGCATTGTGTATAAATATAGATACTTCTATCCATAATTACCGAATTTTGTCTAAAAAAGCTCCAAAGTCATTTGTGGCTAACTTCTCAGACAATATCTATTTTGACATGAACTTAAAGCATGACTGGATTTAAACGATGACCACTTCAAAATAATTGTATAATAAAAAGTGTGTAAAAATCAGTTACAGAATATTTTGATAACTTATCAACCAAAGCATTATGTAGAAATATAGATACGTGTATCCATCTATAATTTATCAAATTTTCTCACGAGTCCGAAAAAGCCCGACCGTCATTTGCGGCTAACTTCCCGGACAATGCATAATCTGACATGAAATTAAAGCACGTATGGATTTAAGCGATGACCACTTCAAAAAATTGTATAATAAAAAGTGTATAAAAACCAGTTACAAAATATTTTGATAAGTTATCAACCAAAGCATTATGTAGAAATATAGATACATGTATCCATCTATAATTTAACAAATTTTCTCACGAATCCGAAGTAGCCCGACCGTCATTTGCGGCTAACTTCCCGGACAATGCATAATCTGACATGAAATAAAAGCACGTATGGATTTAAGCGATGACTACTTCAAAAATAGATTAGATATGGTATAAACTATTATCTTAAAGGAAAATGTGAAAATATTAGTGACAGAATTTATTGAAATGTAAATTACACTGTTCTTTGTTGCAATGCTATAGGTAAGGAGTTATTTCGTTCGTGACGAACGACGCAACGAAAGTTACGGCGCGAACGGGACAACAAATACGTAAACCATATATATATATACAGCGTACATGGCTGAAAGAGATGGGAAGGTAGTAGAGAGAGAGAGGTGTCGACGCTTAATATAGTATTTATTGCTAAGTAAATATGATAATTGCGTCGTGTCCATCACCTTCGAGATTTTGACTACGTTTTTTTCTATGGAATTTAATCAAAGGGTCACAATTGAGCATGGATTTTCTTTGGTTAGTACACTGTAAAAGAGCAAGAAATGTTCAGTTTTATAGTCAAATGAAAAATCTGATTGACCCTGAATTTATTATATTCTTACAGAGATAACAGCGTCGGCTTGGAAACCACATCTGCCGCCATCTATCAGTCGTAAAGTATCGTAAACTAGTTCATATCTATATTGTAATGATAAGGTTCATATCTTTGTTAAAATAGTATGACATTTATAAGTAGAATATATACTTTCTCAATTATGAAAATAAAATATGCAAAGAAATTCTTTATTTTTCTCCTATTTTGAACTAATTAATAATTATTGGTAATTTGAAAATAATAATGAAGTCCAAAAAAAATATAATTTGCAATAAATTTCTGGGTTCAGTGTTTTTGAAGCAAAACTTCTTTAGCGTCTAAGAGAAAATATAAACATAATTCACTACAAAATCTACTGACACTTTTACTGATTCTACTGACATCTTTATTTTACTGATTCTACTGAAATCTTTATTTTACTGATTCTACTGACATCTTTATTTTACTGACTCTACTGACATCTTTATTTTACTGATTCTACTGACATCTTTATTTTACTGATATCTTTATTTTACTAATTCTACGGCCATCTTTATTTTACTGATTCTACTGACATCTTTATTTTACTGATTCTATTGACATCTTGATTTTACTGATTCTACTGACATCGTTATTTTACTGATTCTACTGACATCTTTATTTTACTAATTCTACTGACATCTTTATTTTACTGATTCTACTGAAATCTTTATGTTACTGATTCTACTGACATCTTTATTTTACTGATTCTACTGACATCTTTATTTTACTGATTCTACTGACATCTTTATTTTACTGATATCTTTATTTTACTAATTCTACGGCCATCTTTATTTTACTGATTCTACTGGCATCTTTATTTTACTGATTATATTGACATCTTGATTTTACTGATTCTACTGACATCGTTATTTTACTGATTCTACTGACATCTTTATTTTACTAATTCTACTGACATCTTTATTTTACTGATTCTACTGACATCTTTATTTTAATGATCCTACCGACATCTTTATTTTACTGATTCTACTGACATCTTTATTTTACTGATTCTACTGACATCTTTATTTTACTAATTCTTCTGGCATCTTTATTTTACAGATTCTACTGACATCAATATAGATAAATGATACCAATTTACTTTTTGTTTCATCGTGATATCTCAAACGGTCCCGAAGTTATGATGATGAAATAGTTACATAGAAATTTAAAAAACATGGAAGGTAAGGGCGGTCTGTAGGAGCAGACGTGAGTGGGCAGGGGAACGGGGAAGGCAGCGCAATTCGACCTACGCGAGATTTAAGCTAAACTAATTAATCTGTGTCTAATAAAAGAACGTAAAATTAACGCATTAAAATCTGTACTTGTATTTCGAAACGTCCACGCGGATGAAGTCAGAAGGTACCACTAGTAAATGAACGCAATTCAAAAGTAGTTAAAAAAAGGTTGTAAAAATCCTTTCCATTGTAAGGGAGGGCGTGTCAAAAACTAATATTTTCAAAATTTTACTTCAGTTTGTCATTGTCACCTGTTCACTAAATTTCATCTCAATGGCTGCAAAAATGAGGGAGTAATTGGGAGGAAACCTAGAGATGGACTGACATGACCTATAGATAAGGGATTTTGTTATAGTCTAGGTCACAAAAAATACTGAACAGGACATGGCAATCGTTGGCAAAAGTTTGTAAATATTCCTGGCAGTTTCATAACAGAAATCTCAAAATATTATATTAAAATAAACTTACCATTGAAAGTCAACCATTGGCCCTCGTCTCTATCGATGTTGGTTTCCCGGTGCCTGTTGATCAGTTCCGGCACGTTGACGATATTCTCCGGACGCCTTCGCTTCTTCTCGACTCCTTTCTTCCTCTGTAGTTGGTCCAGGATCCTTTGCAGTTCCTAAATTAGTTTATTTATTTGTTTATCACAAATTTATCGATACATTGTAGATAGCTTGTTCGTAATGATAAACAAGCAACCGTTTAACAAAATTTAAATTTATAACACATAATTAGATAAGAACTACAAAAGATAACGACGATACATTTTTACAAACTTATTTTCACTTATCATAAAGATGTCACATTTTTGTGCGACCGCGATCGTGTGGTTGAGTAGTTGAATGCCATAGGTAACTAAAGAGCTCCGTTGTAATTCGGTTCTAGATGGCAGTATAGCAAAAAGATAATAATTGCTTGAATGTAGGATGTTGTCGGGTACGAAGAATGAAAGTTTACTCAATAATATGAGCGTAAAAAATTTTCTTTTAACAGTTAGAAGGCCCATTTCATAAGCGCAATGTCTTCTTAGTTGCAAAGAATGGAATGCAAGCCGACAGAAAATCCGTATGAAAAAGAAAAAGAAATTAATTATATTATCTCATGTGATATCAAATGATGGAGCAGCATTCTAACCTGCTTTGCACTTAATGAAGTGTACAGCAGTCGAATTTATGACATAAATTAACATTTAAGGTTTCAGTTACACATGTTTATTTTTGAATGACAGTAAAATGACATGTCACATTATTCAACACGTCTTCAGCATCATTTTGCTTCTTATCAAGGTGGTATAATACAAGATGAAGATATGATAATAACTAGATCGCCTTCTCTTCACGCAATGTCTTTTGTCGAGATAAATTATTTCACATTATTATAATTTTTAAGCTCATCTATATACTATAACGCATTTTCACGGGAAAAGTGTAATTAGGTTAATTCTGACACAAAATTTAAGTATATTTCGTGTGTCTGTACCGGAAGAGCATTCATGAGTACTTACTGAACCCGATGATCTATATGTATGTCTTTATTATAAATCTATAATATATAAAACGGAAAATATGTTTATTTGTTTGTTTGCTCTAATATCTGAAACCATATGCTTCATTTCAAAATACTTTACGTATTAGAAAACCCATATTTGGAGGATGATGATAGGCTTTTTATCATTACGCTACAATTCATAGGTGCGGGGAGCTGATAATAAATGTAACATAAACTAGGGAAAACTGTGCAAGGTAGAGAGATACCGGCTTATTAATTATTGACTGATCTTCCCCTATATTCCCTCTGACATACCCCCGATCTCGTTTGGAGTTGTTCAGTGGGAGGGGGGATCCGCGCGGCTCACTCGCACAGTTGGCTCACTACATAACAGACGTATCTCAGGAATTCTTTTGAATGCGATTCATTTCTGACTGTTGACTTGGTAGAGTATTCCTCAGTTATCTCTTTTTTATACGCGGGGCACTGCTATTTATTATGTGAGTAACGTAACCGACTGAAAAAAGAAACAAATAAAAAGCTGTCACTGTGATTATGGAAAGGGCTGTAGAAAACGAAATTATAATTTGATTAACATTTAGTTTAATAAAATCGATGAATTAATTTTGGAGTTATCATAGCAGCCAGTTTGGAAAATATAGTTTTGAGCTAGTATACTCGCATTTATGGAGATAGCTTTTTTTTGTTTTTGGATTACGATCGCTCCTATTTTAGTTTTACTCTTTCCTAGTTCTATATTTTGGCGTTTTTACTACTTCCTAATTGACTGAATTGTTTTGTTTTTTATGTTCCAAAAGAAATCAACTTTTTTAATTGTTTTCTATTTTTGTACTCTTATGTCTTTTTTGTTATTACATCTAATGAGTAATGCCTGGATAACAAGGGCCCCATCTTGTTCATCTGACAATTATAACGATTTCTTACATGTTCGTTACACGTAAAAAGTATTTAATTTAAATTTACAAGTTTTAGAACTTCGATATTCCAAAAAATACTAATATATTTTAGAGGCCAATAAGGAAAAAAATCATAACATCCATATATTCCTATTTCGACTTTTTAAAAAAATTCTATCCTACACTTATCCTACGATGATCAAAGGCAAAAAAACTTGAAAGTGAACAATTATACTTCATAAATTCCAAAAGTTACTAATATTTAAAGGCCAATATGAAAAAAAAATCATAACATATACATTCGTATTTTGACATTTTTTAAAAATTCTGTCCCGTACTAATTCTACGAAGATCAAAGGTAAAAGAAGCTTGAAAATGAGCAATTATTCTAGATTTCTTTGATTTTGTCCTCAACAGCTTTAATAAAAAACGCTATTTTTGTTTAATTGCTATTCTTCTCCATATTTCTCCTTTCTATTTCCAGCGGTAAACGAATAAACTCACCCACTAGCCCTTTAACCATATTGTGTACCTGTATTTCATTTATAGTTTTTAGCCTTCCTAATTTATTTGTTGTCAACTGTCACTTTCCACTTATTTTCATTCATAGATTGATTGATAGATACACCTTACTTACTTTTGTTTTGTATATTTTCAAAATATATTTAAGCTAAAATAAGATAAAATATATTTAAGCTAAAATAAGATAAAATATATTTAAGCGCTTTAAGTAAGTAATAAAGCTTCGAAACTATGCGAATCCCGACAGCGTTATCCAAATGAGCCAATAAAAACATGAATTATATTAAAATGATAAACTCGGTAAGTATATCTTATCACATTTTAATTTACTGTAATGAGGAATGACGCACGAAGTTTAATAGAACTGTCTGTCTTTATCTATCCACTTGGTACTAGAGTAGTTACAGTACATTGTGTCGTTTATTTAAACGTTATCAAAAAAGTTATATTGTTTAGTACAATTTTAATACTCCAAAGTAAAAGTCCGTTAACCCCAAAATGTATAAAAATCTCTGGCTACCAAATAGAAGTTTTAGTCCGCTGCAAAAGTCCGTTACCCTAAAATATATCAAAATATCTGGCTACCAAACACAAGTTTTAGTACTATTCACCACAAAAATGATGCATGTCTTCTTATACATTTTAAATTAATCTCTCTAATTATATGTTTGGAAGATTACGTAGATTTATAATTAGATCGACCCCAAAATATATCAAAATCTCTGGCTACCAAATAGAAGTTTTAGTCCGCTACAAAAGCCCGTTACCCTAAAATATATCAAAATATCTGCCTACCAAACACAAGTTTTAGTAATATTCACCACAAAAAAGAATATATTATGCATGTCTTCTTATACATTTTAAATCAATCTCTCTAATTATATGTTTGGAAGATCATGTAGATTTATAATTAGATCGACCCCAAAATATATCAAAATCTCTGGCTACCAAACAGAAGTTTTAGTTCGCTACAAAAGTCTGTTACCCTAAGATGTATCAAAATATCTGCCTACCAAACATAAGTTTTAGCAATATTCACCACAAAAAAAGGATATATCATGCATATCTTCTTTTACATTTTAAATTAATCTCTCTAATTATATGTTTGAAAGATCAAGTGGATTTATAATTAGATCGAGTTATAAACAAATTGCTAAAGCGTCATCCTTTTTTTGAATTTAATAAGAAAGTATGCATGTTAATAATTTTTTTTACAATTATATGTTCACAGATCCAGTTCAACCTTTGTAAAGAATATTTTTTATTTGAGTCTTTATCACGCTGAAATAATATATTTTTCAACAACTAAATATTTTTTTTGTTGACATTTTCTTAATCATAATTACATTGGAATGATTCATTATCATGCACAAAATCCCCATGAAAAAAAAAGTTCAGAAAAATCCCGGGTTACCAGTACAATAAATTTTTCTTTCTTCAAAATAATACTTATATCGCTCATTATTCAAGGCCGAATAAAGTGTTAAGTGCGTTGGTTGTATATCGCTTTGACGATGCCGCGCGGTGCTCGGTTTGTATATGGTAAAAGAGCCTTAAACACTTATGGAAATGTTGAAATATCATATTTGGAAAACGAAAATATTTTGTTGATTATTTTCATATCATTTTGTACTAAGGAAACAAAACAAGCTAAATTGCCAAACCGATGTAATCTGTATAATGTTGTTTTTTATCTTATATTATATTTACTACCAAAGGTATTTTAAAAAACAATTTTTTTTATTTATTTTTTTATTTATAAATTAATATACTAAGAACTGTCTAAACTAAGATAATTCCATTGAAACGCGAAGTGTTCTAATATCCGGCAAGTTCCAATGGCTTTTTCTTTTGAATCGTTTAGTGATATTTTGCACAATCAAGGGTCCGAATGCTTCTATATTACTGTGGTTTTGTGGTCTTTTTTGCTGAAAAATAGCAAATATATTAGTAATATCCTCTACCGTCTCAATCTTCAAGATTGCGATGAAGGTCACAGTTACGGAAGTACCAAGGCGCGTTAACTGCATACTTGAGCACTTTATTTTGAAATCTTTGTATTACTTGGATGATAGAAATACTGGAGCTGCTCCATAGAGAAAATAAAATGAAAATAAAAAAAAATTATTACATATAACGTTTATTTCTTTGCTTATTTAGGTGACAACATAAAATTATTTATTATAACTAGTTAGACAAGTGTTGGTTTAGCTTCAAATAACAAATGGTGTATGAGGAAAATGGTACTTCCAAAACCATAAATATCGTGTGGTTATGACATAAAATAAACCATACGACGATTCCTTTTACCAACTTATAAATAAATCGTCCAAAACAAAAAAAAAGAATATTTTCGATTACACAGTTTTTGCGCTATTTCCGTTTACAAACTCGGAAGTTTGACGACGGAGCACTCACCTTGGGATCATGATCGGTGACGTCCTTATAGGCGGACGGTTTCCGGTAGAGGGAGACGACAGCGTTGGCCTTTTCCTCCTCGCGAGCCGGATCGTGGAAGCGGATCGAGTCCTCATGCCGCTTCATCGTGTCTGCGGGGGTGCATTTATTTCTTATTCATATTTTCATGTATGTTTATTTATTATATTAATAATAATTTTTGAATGGCATGATACGAATGGAATTTGAATGAACGAGATTATTTTATTTGTTATAATTTTGGCAATTATGACAGTACATAATGTATGGAATGGCACACGTATTTAAAACAAATTTTAGATATGCAATTCGTACCAATCATTTGGAAGGTGTAGAATCCAAGAAGCAATTTTAAAAATGAACGTGGCGTTATAGAAATGGAATATAATATTAAAAAACCTGATATTTTTTATAATATAAAGAACACACAAAAAAAAAAGAAAATATGATCATAACCTAAAATGAAACAATCTTCATAAAGGTGTGCATATTACATTATTAATATATCGATAATTGATAATAACACATAAAAATAATAACAAAAACATAACGAAGTACGTAATAAAGTTACAAAAATATTTAGTACCGGTCGCTTTTTAAATGTGAAGTTATTGCCTATAGGAATTAAAAATAAACTGTTAACTGTCACGCGACTTTTTGACGATCCTGTCGGGCCTGCCAGTTTTATGTACTAGTATATAACATTCGTATAATAGTGTACAATCTGCATTCTGTTTCGCTTTGCTGGTTCAAAGAGTCCCATAGAAACAACATTTACATTCTATTATGAAAAATAACCTGACTTTTTATAAAAAAAAAAACAGAAAATGTTTCCGTTGTCTTATTAAAGATTTAAATAAATCCTAAGGATTTTTTTTCATTTTCTCTATATAAGAATATAATTTTAATTCTTGTAAGGCCTGGTTTCAACATTATATCGACTTTTGCCTGTATATTTTTTATGTATTTGTCCAGATATAATGTTAATTATGCAAAAGTTGTGCAGCTCATTGCAATAAAAGGACTATTTTTAATTATCAATTAGTTATAAACTTAAGCGATTATTGATGTATATTAATAATAATAAGATAGCAAAATTACTTGATACCTTTGTTTCAGGTTAATAACTAGGTGTAACTAGAATTTATGGCCTCTTATTCTAGATGCTCGAGGCTTCGGATTAATTTTTGAAAGACCTTCTCAAGCCTCATTATCAAACATAATATATTCATTTCTTTTTATTTACAAAATTAATTTCATAATAATTGGTGCATATGGCGGAATTATTACCAAGAGAACAATCTCTTACAGCCAACCTGAATATCAGATTTGTTCCACTTAACGAGCGGCCCATTATTCCATAGACTTCAAAATTTGTACTGAATTTATAAATTTTTTTCAGTATTTTATTTATTTTTATTATTATTTTATTCAGTTTTTTCACTTATTAAATTCAATCGAAATTATTATTTTGTCTAAATTTTAGTATCCCACTCAGCATTTTTGGAACGAAGTTCTTTTACTCGCCTTAAAATAGAGTGAATTGACTGGAATCGTCACGTAAGGAAAAAGCGTTATGCCCTTCCAGGCGACCTTTCCCTCTCTTTCGCTCTGTCTCTTTCTATTATTTACGGTTGTATGTGTGTGTATTCGTGCGAGTACGAACATTCGAGCAGCAAGTATTGTGTGCGGTCAGCCGTATAACCTCAATTCTAAACACGTGTAAATATTATTTAAACTTATTTTTTTTTTCATTATGATCAGTTTTAAAAACATAGGACTTTTAAATTTTGAGAATAGTTCGGTGGTTTTTTTGTGAGGACGTAATAAACATAGAAACGGATAAAAAGGCAAATAGAAACTTTACTACGACTTAAAGATCCCCAAATAGACGATTATAAACACTTTCTTCAATGTAGTCACATGCATATTACAGCTTATTAGAACTAAATTCAGTCTGCCATATGACTGAATATTTTAACTTATACTTTTTTTGTTGACATTTAAGTACACGATATTTAACACATTAGTTAAAAGTAAGTATAATGTGTTTAGTTATTGCACATATGTATTACAATAAAATAACCCAAGCAAGCAACTTTAGTAAGCGAAAACCGATAAGAAGAATTGTAAAAATATCTGTTGGGTTGGCTAATAAGTAATGAATTTTTTTTAAGAAATGTCTCATTCTTTTTCATTACATATTCTTGAAAATGATTAAATGTCCCATTCTTTGTTATTACATATTCTTGAAAATGTTTCAATGTCCCGTTCTTTGTTATTACACATTCTTGAAAATGTTTCTCTTTGATGATAAATTGCAAACTGTTTAATATTTCGAACTAGTTGTGTCGCTTATCTCCTACGAGCCACGTAGCAGTAGTAGAACGAGATAGACTTTCAATAGAATTATTTCTTTATCGGTACTTTTAAGTACTGTACGCATTTGCATGGTTAACACTGCTCCCAGATTTAATAACAGCTAATAGGAATTGAGCCATTTGTTCAATCGTTTGATTCCAGAAATACAGTCCTGGAAGTTTAAAAGAGCACAGGTTAACCTATCAAGCTGAATGATGACAATTTTCTTGAGGAACCGTATTTGTGAATCGGAATTCAAGTAGATTCGGTATTAAATGTTTAGTCATTTACAATGTTTTTTTATATACATCCCACAAATGAATCATGTAGATTGGGCCGCCCGAGTTACGGTTCCTTCGATGAGGGCGCTGGAAATTTCTGAACCATGTTGTAAATTTCTGCAACGAAAGTTGGGTTTATAAAAACGAAAAAAGCCATCTACTGGTTGTCGCATAAAAGGAACGGCTAGCTGAACTCCGAATAAAGACCGAGATGAGGTTCTCGCCACACGTTATATTACAAAATTCTAATTGAAGGATAAACGTAGTAGGATAAACTATCACTGCCTATAATACATAGAACAGCTTCACGAGTTGGTTCCTGCTATTCAAAATAGAGAAAAACCGTATATCGTCGCCACTATCTGTTAAAAGCACACTCGCCAAATTTAAAGATCAATCCGCTAAGTTGTTAGAGCACAGCATTCTGTGACTAGATGGTAACGAGTGTCTTGTAAGTAAATATAATTAGAAAATTAAAAACAGTTCAATGGTCTAGTAAAAATATACTAAAATGTAGACCCATAATGCATACTTATTGGGTTTTTTGAGTATGTCGGTTCTGAGTAATTTGCCACATTTTGAGTAATTTGCCAATTTGGTACGACGTGGGAAGTTATGCTAAATCCACCTTTGCAAACATTTTAAACTAAATATCTTATGAACAGTTGACGGTTTGATGAAAATGATTCAATAATTTTTTGTAGGGATTTAAATTTTCTATAATTTTCTTTATGGATTAATTTTCCTACAATCTATTGTTTACGAGTTATGGTGCGGCAAGATTTACAATTATTATCCTGATACGTTAAAATATCATACAACAATCTTGGATAGTACCAAGTTTTGAATCATTTTTATCATGAACGCTATTATCTAAGACTTTCGCCAAAAATATCAATTTTTCTTTTTTAAATTAAAGGATTAAGGAAATCAGGTTCTATTCTATATTAGTTTCGGATATTAGTTAGAGATTTGAAATTGAAAAGATTATAAAGTGTTATTCATTCGAATAACACTTTATAATCTTTTCAATTTCAATTCCGGCAGCTTTTCATTTTCCAATTCTAATTCAGCATGGACGGTTAGTTCGAAGAGGACACATATTATGTATTACGAATTACACATAGGGGGCTGTAATTCCATTTATTTAAAAAAAAAATTAGTAGCCCATATTTAATTTATCTTAGCAAGTATTCATTAATATTAAGGTATTTGAACTGAGTTACACAAGTTTGTGAAGTACGTAAAAGTTAGATAAATAAATATAAGGGCACTAAACGTGACAAAGGGAAAGGTCAGATGTCCAAAACATGTCTGGGCGAATGCAATCGGGGGAACGTACGTCAACAAGAAGTCATAAAAAAGCTTGTATGACGTCATAGGACAATCGAATGAAGCCGTACTATTAGAAATTCTATTGTCGTCGCTTACGTTAGGACATAGCATTAAGTTTTACGTTTACGTTATGACCGAAATCGCTTTAAAAATATTTCCAATAATTTCGCTTTGAAAATATTTGAACTAAAATTTTAAGTATTGAAAAATTCTTACGCGATTAATTGTTATAAAAAATTTAATTATTTACAGCACTTGATTACTTTTACTGATCTCAGAGAGCAAGCAAGATATCGAAGATAACCTAGAACGGGGACAGAATCATTAGAATGATGATCGAAGATAACCTAGAACGGAGACAGGATCATCAGATGGCCTATGCATAAGTAGAACCATAGAGGAATTTATGGCATGCTACTTTGATCAACCAATACCAGCAGACACTCACATTACATTAAGAGGTGCCAATATTCCGAGGGTAAATAAATTTAAATATCGAGGATCGGTAATTTCCGAAGATGATTCAATCGAGGCAGTCGTTACAGACAGAACGACCTCAGTGTGGACCAAGTGGCGTATGTTGATTGCGATTTAAAAATGCCCGTCAGGACTAAGGGTAATGTTTACAAAACGGCAGTAAGACCAGTTGTGTTGGGCCACAAAAACCCATATGGATAAATTTTATATGACCGAAATGCGTATGGGTGAAGTAACGCCCTCAGACGAAGTACGAAATGAATATATAAGGTAGATTTTCAAAGTCGCTCCGAATGCCGATAAAATCCAGGAGACAAGACTGAAATGCGGAGACCTAAAAATCTCATCGTGAAAAAGTACCTTGCTATGGCTTTGAGTAAAAAGGGATAGGAAGACCTGATACTACCTGGCTGCCAAAGGTCTAGCGAGACATTAAGGAGTTGTGTAAGCGTCTTTTTCAGTCTTATACTAGAAACGGATGACGCCTCAAAATGAAGAAAACCGAACTTACGTAACAGAAAGTAACGAGGATAAATAAAGACTTAATTAGTTCTACTGGCATTCAAAGCAGAGAGCAGTGCTGCATTTATATGCAGCACTGCTCTCTGTTTTGATAATTACTTAAGTGATACGTAAGTGATACGATAATTACGAAGTGCCTTAATAATTACTTAAGTGATACGTAAGTGATACGATAATTACGAAGTGCCTTAATAATTACTTAAGTGATACGTAAGTGATACGATAATTACGAAGTGCCTTAATAATTACTTAAGTGATACGTAAGTGATACGATAATTACGAAGTGCCTTAATAATTCCTTAAGTGGAAGGCTGATAGTACGGAATACGAATTGTGTAAAAGACAACACAAGACCGGTCTTCGTTCTACTTACCACTAAGAGAACTTTAATAAGAACAGAATATTTAACGATAGTATATAGATAGATACATTATTAACGTTAACAAATTGAAATGTTATTCAATATTATTGTTATCTTTTTGTTAGACGTGTATTGTTATCACTTTATGGTCTAGGTTCGATTATTTAATACTTTCTACATGTATAGTACTAGTCACCGTGATGTGGTATTTCTACCTATTAGATTATTTAACTACATGTTTATCATTCATACAGGTGTATGCATAATAGACACGGACCAGATCAGATAGATGTAAATTAACAAAAATATTGTGTTATTGGAATCAGCGTATTACAAGTGTCTGATACCTGTATCGTATATTTATATATCTAAATCGCTGATAAAATCAAAAGTGCACATACCGCGTGTTTTTAATTTGAAAAAGAAAGTTAAAAATAAAATTAAAAACCGCAGGGAATAGAGCGAAGGAGCGAGAGTAGTTGTACAAAATCGAGGCAGAGAACATTCGTCGAGAACGAAAAAAAACTTGGTGTTTGTATAAAATTATTCATAAATATGAAACTACTTGACAATTCATTGTAAAAATAATCAGGCTTCTATTTTGATAATTAATCAATCGACAGAAAAAAGTATCACCAATATCGGTAGAACGCCATACGCCAAAACGTACTGATTAATGGACGGAGATGCATATCATTTTTCATTCTCATTTTTTGAATGAAAATTTGCTCTTCTAATGGGTGTCCTCAAAAAGCTGTTATTATTTCTATAGTCAAAACTGGCTGGCGCGCTAGTTGATGATAATGCGTACACCCGCGGAGCGAAATAATTAAAAAGGAAACAATTTGGAAAATCGTTTTAAAAACAGAAGCATTTTTCATTCATCATTGTTTCCTTGATTTAAACTATTCAGAGTAGGTTAAATAAAATTCTTTTAAAAGCTTCAAAAGTTCATAGTCTATGGTTTGAATGTTAAGATTCAATGATAGACAGACTAATAAATCATTTATCGTATAGGGATTCCATTTTTAAGTTTTCGGGTACAAAAATCTTTTACCGGCACAGTCTTACTGGAAACGCCATTTATAATAACTTGTATGGGAACCGCATAGGCAGCTTAGATGGAAGTTAGCGGAAGAAAAAATAATCGTCTGTTTCACTCTCAATCGTTTTATTTATATATACGCGAATGTAAGAAAAACTGATAAAAGATTTGTTTGTATTTAGAAATTAGTGATAGAAAGTATCACTTTCGATAGAAGTGATAGAAAGTATCACATTCGCTGCCAACCGTCAAAGCCGCTTCAGCTTTCTCTCCAACTCCACGTTAAATACAAAATAAAACTGTTTCTTGAAATGAATTATTATTTTGGAATATTCTATAATACTCCAATTAACTAATTTTCTTTTATTCTCAGAAACTTGATTAATTGGAATTCGAGTGTGCGGGTTCGAAACAACAATCTAGATAAAAAATCTTTGTTAACGTAATTTCTCTTTAAAAAGTGTATGTACTAAAATAAACTATAAACACTATAATTTTCTCTCACCAGGATCGTTAGCCGGCGAATCTTGCAGCATTTTCTTAATCTTCTCAAGCAGAGTGTTGTCCTGGAGCAGACCTTTGTCCCTTGCCTCCAGCAGTTCTTCAAGTTCTTCCGACGAATCGTCGCCGATGTAGGCGCACTCGTGCAGGTGCTTATGGCCCTTTATCATTATGAGGGACGCACCGGGCCATCTAATGAAAATTATTAGTTATAAAAAATATACTTTTTTAATTTATTACGTCCACTAAATTATAGACAAAACCAGAATGGGCATTCTGTGATTTTGTAAAGTTCTTGGTTTACACAACTATAATATAAAATGTTGATTATATATGAGAAAAAATCAAGAATTGAAGCAAATAAGAGGAATGGAATTAAATTATTCTTATTTGTTTACATTTTTTTATTTCAGTAATTTTCATTTTATTACGACAAAAAGGAAGCATGGTGAAAGAGACATGGTTAGGTTAAAGCATAAGAGTGTCTCGTACAGAACCCACGACGCCCAAGAGGTATTTAATAAACGTCTCAGCGTTCGGACGCTGAACGATAATTGAGAAAACATCGTCTAAATTCAGCGTAGTCCATGGTGTGCAATTTAAATGCAAGTTATATTTCAATAATATTAATATATTAAACATATTTGTATGTATGTTGAATGACGGTTTTACGTCTTTGAAAAAGAAAGTAAAGTTAAATCATTTCTCAAATATGACTTTATGTTTATTCGGATATATCTCAAACATTTTGTAACCAATTTTTATTAAATTTACATTGCTGCAGCAATAGACGTTTATTTTCAAAGTTTAAGATATAAACAGTTTATAAACATTGTTGTAGATTCGAAGATGCATCACAATTTGTGTGAGCGAACGAAACCGGTAGCAAGAAAATTATGTACAGAGTGTATAGAAATTTATAAAATTTCTTTTAATTTAATTAAAAACGTCATGGTTTGGTTCATGGTTTGATTTATGCAAATTTCTTTTCTATATCTGAAATTAAAATTTGAAGTCATTATGAATGATTTTAATTACGTGATTTTTTAAACGGGAAAATTCTATTTCAATCACGATTTTGTTTGTTATCTTTATTTATAAACATAAACTAATCTGATTTCATTACTTCAAGGTTTCATTAATTATATAGATTTCATTCATTTAAACAAATCAATGGAATTTCGTGGTTGCAATCATTCGTTAATGATATCGAAAGTGATCGGGTCCTCATGACTCGTTCATTTGATTGAATCAATCCTAAACTGTACAGTTCATGTTATGGGCGTCGATCATACCGCCATAGCGCGGTCGGTCACCAGTCACCATTCATTTACGAGTCGATGGATGTTTATTTTTTACAGACCGCGGCGTGTGCCCACTTTTGCACCATTAACATTTATAGTTCCTTGAAATATCAATAATAAATTTTTTATTATTGAAATGAATGATTTGATGGCGAGGTTTTTCTTTAAAAAATGTTTAAAATATGTCAACAATTTTTACTATTTGAAATATAAATAAACGCATTTAAGATTTTTTTTTGGATTGGTCATTGGTCTCTCAGTTATTCCCAGTATATTTCAGCTTACGTAGCTTAGGCATCTATGCGAAAAGTGAACTATGATCAGTTTTTAATTAGAGAGAAAGTTTAAAGACAAAAAATATTGCTGGCGGTTTTAATAATAATTGTGATGGGACAATCGTTTAATGATATTTTTTTCGTTTTTTTTTTCATTTTATATTTACGTATATTTTGGCACCCAATAACTTTCCTTAGCATTTTTGTTACTTATCTATATTTAGTGTTATAAAATGTTGAATTGATTGAAAAAACGAAGTGCTCTATGGAAACATTCCAATTTAAATGATGATATGGTAGTAAAACGCTTTCAAATTCTTTTATTCCAAAAATTTATTCTAGCAACAAGGAAAAAGTGTTACAATCTGGGGCCATTTGTTTAACTACTGATAATTGGACATCGGTTAACAATTCAAGCTATGTAACTGTAATAACTCATTTTATTGATACGAATATGACAATCATAAACAGACTAAAATCAAGCAGCAACTTTCCAAAGTCTATTAAACATAACATTAAGCACTTCATGTAATTGGAAAATATTACAAGTTAAATTAATTAAGTGAATGCGATTATTCTAATAAATGAATTACTGTAAACTAATTATATATTGAACAATAGTTTCTATATACAGACAGATACACCATTATAGTATATACACCGTCTGCAGTAAAGCACTTCTACGTTACGAGGAATGAATCTGTTTATAAGTTATCTTAATAAAAATTATGTAGTTCAATTGTTCGTTTGTTTACTATCATGTAATTAATATATTCGTTCATAAACATCACGCTCGCTAACAGTAAATAGTGTGTAATACTCACTCAGTGTTTATTTATATACAGTGTCCAATTTATCGAAGTAAATACGACCGTCTTGCGGCTGACCTAATACGTGGTATGGCCGTCTAACGAAATATTCCCGCTAACGTATCGAAATCAAAATATCAATCATCAATCATGACTATGCGTGTCGGTACTTCGGTGGTGTGTAACATTTGATTCGAGCAAAGCTATCGATCCAATTAAACAATCGTGAATGAGATCGCGTGATTGGTATTGACGAAAAAGACCGAACCATTCTCAACTTCGTGATTCGATCATTCGTTCATTTTAAAAGATAGGGTCCCACTGATTCGTTCGTCCGTGATTGACACATCTCTACCGCACAGACATAACATAACAAACCAATAACCAAGCAATAATAAATTGTTCTGAAAAGAACATCAGAGAAGCAAATAATTTGAAATGATTTCAATAATAATATGTGGTACTCCAGAAATTTAAACATTGTTCCAAGAAGAACGTGCGATGCTTGTTTTATAGCGGCCAGACTAAGTGAAATGCCGCTATTCTGTCGTGAAACATACAGGCAAGGTGCTCCGGGACATTCGCTCCTCTCGGCAATCAGCGGCAGAAACCAGCGAATGAATTCAGCGTGGGTTTATCTATGAACAAGTAAAGTGGCCAAACGCTGCTCCCGCACCGCCTTATACTATGATCTGTCTCGTTCATAATGCGCATATCTCTGTCTTTTAGTTCGGTATCGTTTTTATTTATTGTCACCATATTTTGGCCACAAAAGATTGTATAATGGTAGAATAAAAACAATTCAGTTATTCGACCTCTACATAAATATTAAACTATATTTTTATTTTACCAAACTACAGTAAAGTACTCGCTTCATAATTATAAACAACATAATTATAATTATAAGACTGCTATAACCCATAAAACCTGACAATAAACATGGAATAGGACTCGTATTTGTTCTGTTTTTTGAACATATTGAAGAAAAATATACACTAACGAATTAATTTATCTACATAAAATTATAGAAATATTAAAATGAGATGTAAAATACTTATGTAAAATGTTGTTTTTCAAAGTTGCAAAAAAAAATTGTATCGAAAATTAAGTAGAAACAATTTTATTGATTTCTGCGAATTAAAAGAGTAAAAAAAATTCTGGAGGTTTCTTCGGACGGGGACGCCGCAAAATAAGTTCAATAAAATGTGTCCCCACTTTTTAGTCCTTTTCTATAGATAACACAATAAAACTATCGAGGAAACAAACCTCACACAAGTAGAAACGGTGACCAGTGACCCCTGCAGCAGGTAAAAGCCCCAATACTCCTTCATGTCATCCTCCAGCACGAGATGTCTCGTCATGCTCACCGGCACCAGTTCTCGCGATAATTCGGGCTTCTGTGACACCAGGAACGCGTTGAACGTTGCATTCGATTTCACCACTTGTCTCTGATGGGAAAGAGATTTACTTTTAATTATGAATGTACATAATGTATCAAATGAATTCAGGGATGTTTATATACCTACCGAATGGAGTAGGCAAATATCCTCCCTAACTACTCACTATGTTATTTATTTATTTATTTACTTTGATGTACACATTTTAAATAGGATGAATATTACGCTTCAAGACTAGAACTCAATCAATAAACCAAATTAAAAAAAATAGTAGCATTGTGAAATTCAATAAAAATATAAAGAGTGAAAAAAATAAAGAAAGAAATCTTAAATACGATAAATATCCATAAAAAAGTGTTATAGTGTCGGACACTACGCAGTTATTTTCATGGAAACGTCAATTATGAACAGCATTATGAAATCAAATAATGTTTTTGTTTTAAATTGTTTAATTCAATTGCGTTATACTTACATTAATTTAATACAGGGTACTGGTATGCGAAGTAGGACACATTGGCTTTAAAATTATTTGTATACCTCTTGATAATCGAAAATCGTAACTTTATTTAGCGCGTGCACAATTCACAATGTAAAGCCGCTGCCAATATAAAAGTACTGACATGAACTGTCATCCTTCCTCTTTAAAACGAGAACATTGGTAGACCAGATTGCGGCGGTATATCTATTTTTAGCGGAGTTATTGAACTTTGAATTTACTTCGACAGAAACTATCGCTCATTTGGGAGTGATTGCCTCCCCACAAACAACATTCACTTTAAAAACGTTTTCACTTCAAAAAATTACAGTGATTATCCCCTGCACAACATGACAGAAGTATCTATGATATCATTTTGCTTCATTAAATGAAATTAAAAATTTCGTATGTAATAAAAGAAGTTAAGGGTCCGCAATGGTCATGATGTTACTCGATTCTTATTGCACAGTGTAGCGCTGAGTTTATTTACTTAAATAAATATACTTTCACAGCGTAGCGATGAGTTTATTTACTTAAATAAATATACGTTCACAGCGTAGCGATGAGTTTATTTGCTTAAATAAATATAAGTTCACAGCGTAGCGATGAGTTTATTTATTTAAATAAATATACGTTCACTGCGTAGCGATGAGTTTATTTATTTAAATAAATATACGTTCACAGCGTAGCGTTGAGTTTATTTACCTAAATAAATATACGTTCACAGCGTAGCGATGAGTTTATTTACTTAAATAAATATACGTTCACAGCGTAGCGTTGAGTTTATTTACTTAAATAATTATACCTTCACAGCGTAGCGTTGAGTTTATTTACTTAAATAAATGTACTATACTAACAATATTGAATATAATTTTAGAAATTAAATATAGTTATTAAAATATTAGTCACAATTAAATGAAACTACGTGATGTAGTAGTTTCATTTAATAAAGCAAAGATCTTTGCTAATATCCCACCTGAAGATGTTGTAATATAACGAAATCTAGGTCGTGGTAAAGAAATTTAAAAAAGTAGAAATAATACTACATCACGTAGTTTCATTTAATTGTGAATAATGAATTTCTACAAAATTAACGCCAAATATATTCAATATTTAAAATATTAGTGTTTATTAATCTTATACTGAATACTTCTGCATGATATTTTAAAAATGCTAAAAATTATTGTGGTCATTTACACTTTTACTATAAAAAGATGGAGAAAGTTTATTTTTTGCTTGACTCGAAAATTATCGTACCGATTGGTTTCTTGACTCAATATATTAATGTAAAAACGAATTGTTAATCTCAATTAAGCCTACTAAAAATTTCGTGTTACTGTAATTTTATCTGTTATACAAAGTTTCTAAATTCATAATAATGATTTAAAAACATAATAAAGTCAATTCGAAATCTTATGATCTTTTCAAAATAAAGTAAATATAAGACATCAGTATTTCACGTAAATAGATAATTATCGTAACTTAATGTCATTTGAATAAGTAATCTAATAATATAACAATGTTTTTAAGTATGCAGAAAAACAACAAAGGTGGCGTTAGATAGCGTTAGGACAGCATATATATATATATATATATATATATGTGTGTGTGTGTGCGTGTGTGCGTGTGTGTGTGTGTGTGCGCGTGTGTGCGTGCGCGCATGTGTGTGTGTGTGTGTGTGTGTATGTACATTTACATTCTAATAGCATAGAATAATTCAGGGTAATATGACCAGTCTGACAAAGCAGACAAACGAAATATTACACGGTTCTTTCACAAAATGTCTCCAATTAATACCTATAAACGGTTACTAGTGCATACCACCTGCTGAATATAATGTCTACAAAAATAAAAAAAGTACTTTTAAATTAAGTTTGAACCTGTCCTAGATTTTTTAAGTATTTTTAATAATGAGGTTTTTGTGTTTTAGTTTTGAGATTTATGATATTTTCTAATTTTTCATTAAATACAACCGCCCACTAGTAATTTAACTTCAAAATCAATCACAAATTAGTGAGTAATGCGTCATCAGTACGTAATATCATCCGTAATATCATTACTATCACCGTAATATCATATATTAATATCACCGTAATATCATACGTAATATCATCAGTACGATTGGTAAGTAGCCAATTTTTTATTGAGGTAATATAGCCATATGTATTTAAGTATTTATGCATGTTTCTACGTTCAAATTATAAACTAATGTGATTTAATTTCACAGTATGAAAATGTGGCTATTCATCGCGCCTCCGTTCACCGGCAGGTTAGAAGGATACTACAAGCAAAACAAAGAATCCAAGGCAATATTAGGTCTTAGGTCCTTGGGTCATATATTTCTAATACAATTAGTAGAAGATCCAAACAAGTGGCTATGTTACTAACAACTTATACTTATTTGTGTGGCCATCTTATCTTCATATATCCGAAAATTTTACTATTTCTTTTATATTTCATAAATAAGTATATTTATAGTTACCAAAGATTTCAATTTACAAAGAAGATTAAATATAGAATTAGTATATATTTTTTATTTTAGGCTTTAAAATAATTTCTTAGCAAAAACAAGGCCATACTACCTTGCTTCAGAGAATATTTGTTTTTATCAACGTAAAAACTCAGCTCAAATAAATAATACAGTTTGATAAAAAACATTTATTTTTTTTAAAGAACAGTTTTTAAAAGGGTTTCCTTTAATACATTTATATATCAAGTCTAGAAAACATTAGTCTTTATATTCTATTAATTTTAAACTTATATAGCTACATAAACTGCCAGACAAAATGCATTATCCTCATAAGACCGCACTCGTGCAAAAAATAAGAAGTGAAAGTATGCAAGGAGAATCTAAATACAATAATTTGCCGATTTTAAAATAGAGCCAAATTTAGATAAAATAAAACCTTTTTATTAACTCTGTTTTAAACAAATTTAATAGAAAAACTCTTTTCTTAAGTCGATAACGGAATATACAAGGTTTCTTATAAACAATACTTCCTATTAATGTCACGCTTCAGTGCTGCCTTTACACCGCAGCTCCTTCCGTATTAATATACTTTTTCTATATATTTTTTTGCTCTGAATAACTTGTTTTTATTCTATATTCAATTATTTCTAATGTAAAAAAATATTAACAGTATTCTTATAGAAACGGCATCTATCGTAATCGAATATGCTTTTACTTACATCTACCTGCTAATATGCAATTTATCGTGGTTATCTCAAGTTAAATATTCCACGAAAATACGATATCATAAAAAATATATGAAAAACTAAACTTAGTCTCAATATTATGGAATTAATTTTTTGTTAAATTATTTCAAAGTCAAAAATTAGTTTTGTTTAGAAATTGCAGAAATGAAGAAATTACAGAAATGAAGCAAAATTCTCGTTTTTTAATTTTATTTTGTAAGAAAAATATGTCTGTCTGTATTTCGTTATTTATTTACCAAATGTTTAATTAAATCGTTATTAATAACAAATGAATCAAATAAGATAACTTTCCTATATCTCATTATTGTTTCTTTATCATTGAATAATACAATTCTCCTCTTTCTATCCTAGATATTGTTTATAATTTAATTTTACTTCAGATCCCACTTAAGATTTTATAGAATAAATATTAAACATGTTTATGTCAAACCATGTTCATATGTAAATATTCTTAAAAAATGATAATAGCGTATTATCATTTTTTAAGCATAACCGTAGCCATACAGGGTTTCATAAAAGTTATAAATTCCGATATGTATTTATATGAATTCAACTAGAGTTACACTGTGGAATAAAAATAATTTTCCGTTCCGAACACAATTTTTTTTTAAATTGACTTTCTAAAATTTGCAAAAATTAAACGTTCTGTTAAGAAATCTTATTAAACATAAAAACGTAAATTTTTTCAAAATATATCCATGATCAAAATTTTAAATTCAACATCTTTTAATAAAAAATATATCATTTTAATTTTTATTCGAGATAATTACAATTTAACTTCAAATATCGAAACTTAAGAAAACCGATCAAAAGGTTTAAGTGAACGCGCGCACTTCACTAACATGTTGATATCCTGAATAATGTGAAATAAGGATCTATCGAAAATTTTAAATCTTCAGCTTTCTTACTGCCTATGACGTCCAAAAAAGAAGCATTTTTACTCCTATCGAAACATGAGAAAATCAATACTCATGTTATTTTTTCGTATGAAAAAACTCAGATCGATAATTCACAACCATTATTTAATATTAACCTCACCTGACACCATGTCGTCGATATTTTGTTATCAATGAGACGCATGTCGGTCATGCCAACTGGATAAAGTTGACCGGAGAAGACACGGTACCTGTAACAAAGACATTCGTTTTAATTTATTGCCTCGGTGTCGTTATGGACAGCTGCCTCTCATTTCATGATCATGTTATTCATGCCTAAATTACTTGATGTATATCTAGAATATCAAGATAAGTCGTGCGAAATTTTCGAGAATTTTACGATGTCTGCTATATTAAGGTTCTTATTACATTTTTCATTTATAGTAAATGGGAAACGCACTCATAATTTAGTGTTCATATGAGGTAATTTATTTTCATATGTTGAAAAGGAATATAGGAAGATTCATTAGAATTTTCTATATTAGAATTATGGATCTATGGTTTATTTTTATTTATTCTCCTTCTTCTTTAAGTGTGTTCTTTTTGTTCGTGATCATTAGGTAGAGTACTGAACATATAAATAAATTTGCTGACGATGCCATTTGCTGATATTAATCAACCAGGAGACCTGATCAGCTCCGTCTATCAACTTTTCTCAGCTAGTTGCACCAAGCAATATTTTTAATTCCTCATAATATCCACAATTAAATGAAACTAGAAATAATACTACATCACGTAGTTTCATTTAATTGTGAATAATGAATTTCTACAAAATTAACGCCAAATATATTCAATATCCTCATAATATGTATTAAATATTCTAATTTACATAGCTATATTGTTTCTAGGCACTACTTTTCTATCTGCATTTGCGTAACCGCAATAAAACCAGTGAATCTATTGAAAACACTTTTTATGGTAAGTTTCTAAGTGTTGATAAAGTTTTTAAACAAAGTAAAATCGGAAAACAAATAACAAAATAATGGCGTACTATATATAAATAAATAAAATTCTATACAGTTCCATTCTTGTATAATGCATAGACAGTATGACGTAGTAAAAACTAGTAAATAAATGAATATTATAGAATGAAAATAAAAAAAAATAAACGCATGATATCAAACTAGCTCGTTATTTAATTTAATAATATTTAATTAATAATATTTTTCTATGGGATAAGCTGAAAACTTTGATCGTTAAAAGGCTCGAGAAGAAAGAGGTAAGAGTTATGGAATATAATAATAACCTGGCCAAATGCGTATTGAAATACTCCTAATTTACGGTGGTTCCTTTATAGTCTACATCTTCTGAAATTCTTGTTGCATATTAACCGAAATCATTAGCTTAGAAATTCTAATCAAATACTTGTCATATAGATTTTTTCACAATTGTAAGATTGAAAGGGGAGGGGGACATATTACACATTAATCTGAAGCTTGTTATTTCGAAAAAAGATGAAACATTGTCCTTAGTTTTATTTTAAAAGACCAACATACTTGATAGTTGTGCGAACAAAATAGACGACGCATTTCGTTTTTGAAATAGTTTGCTACATATGGGTTAAGGCTTTTATTTGAAGTATTTATTTACAAAATGATATGCATACAAATTTAAAACTATAGAAACTGCTAGGTTGCGACAAACAGATTGGCGGATAGATGAACATTACATTCTAAAGTTTCTTTTTATATTAATTAATGAACCGATGCAATGGTGTCAAGACTAAATAAAAGAAGTAATATAAATGTGGTTATTGTGACTTACTTAAAAAAAGTTAATATATGGTTGATGCTATTATTAACTTTAGTCAAATATCGCTTGTATAGTGTCTTAATGTATCTTTTTTTAGTTTAGGCATTACATGTATTAAAGTTTCCTTTACGTAATAATTTATTACACCACGGTGATGGTGATTTTATTCTTAATATAACATAAAAACATTCTTATTCTTTTACGGCTACCCATAAAAATAGGTACAAAAATAACCGACAGAAAATTAAATACAAAACTGACAATTTTTATCCAAAAAGTGATTTAAGGAATTTTATTCCTTTTTTTTAAATAACTTAAAACCTAAAATATAAAGTTTATTCTGTATAGTCGTAAAGTCGAAAACTATGTAAACGAACCGCTCGTTTTTACTGAAATGACGATATGTCTTTAAGTTTACGTAATAAAAAGTATAGTTAAAAAGAAGCAAAAAACAGGCTTTTGTACAAAATTAATTAAAAATAAAAAAATTATCTTTAAAAATAAAGATTCTGGTCAAGAGGAAAGAATGTCTCCCAACTCGGTACTTAATTTTTTGAATAAGCTTAAAATAAGAATAAAGTAGTGTAAAATAAGTGTGGGTTACTATAGTGTAAAAAAGTGTAAGATACTTTAGTGTAAAAAAAGGGTGGGATACTTTAGTATAAAAAAAGTGTGGGATACTTAACTGTAAATAAATTGTGGGATACTTTAGTGAAAAAAAAGTGTTGGATAGTTTAGTGTAAAAAGTTTGAGATAGTTTATTATAAAAAAAGTGTGGGATACCTTAGTGTAAAAAGTATGGGATACTTTAGTATAAAAAAAGTGTGGAACACTTTAATGTAAATAAAGTGTGAGATATTTAGTGTAAAAAAGTGTGGGATACAATTTATGAGTCATATCAACTTCTTTTACATAAAATTAAATAAAAATATTTTTTTAATCTTAAAACTAAAGTGAAATTATATGATCATTACATATGATTTCACTTTTCTTTGGACACTTGAGCCTTAGCACTTTATGTGTGACACCAACTTAATTTCTTTTTATTGTAACTATAAATTTATTATATTGTCATTTGTTTTTGTAATTTTAAATAATTCGGACGTCTGAAAGTGGATGGAAATTCAATTAAAAGATTCTGTTACATTCTTACATACATACATACATACATACATACATACAAGTGAAGCTAATAAAAACGGTAATTATGTACTTCTAAGTACTTTTTAATTACAAAAGATAGTAGAGGCTAACATGCAATTTAGTTTGATAAAAATTTATTTATTCACTATGAAGTAACCATTCGTAAACTGAAACGCATTTTTATTTATTTATTTCTGTACTTTATAGTATCTTATTGATACATATAGCGGACTTATTGCTAGAAGAGCAATCTCTTATAGCCAACCAGATTTTTGTATTAAAACTTGACCTTGAAAACCGTTGTTCTCAATTTTAAATAGGTATTTCAAATTTCGAATTTTGATCCTAATAATTATTTGATACATCTTTTAGCCAATATAAGCATTACAATGCATTTGATTTATCGTCTTCGAATGTGACTTGATTCGAAGAGTATTTCACAACGCTTACTTCCCTTTATTTACTTTAGCAATTTTAAAAGAGAAGGGCTAAAGCTGTAACTATGACAACATAGCTATAACACACAAAACATAGCTATTATAATTCGATACTTTGATATGTTATCAATCTGATAAAAGATCTCGTTAGATCTTTAAAATGGTGACAAAGATGGTGATGATTACGCAAAATCATTCGCGTGCGTCATTCGTAGTGTAATTATATTATATCTACCTTGAAATTTTCCCAAATATAACTGGTCAAAAAAATTCAGACATGGTACTTTCTATATTATTTAAATTCTCTACCAATGTAATAAAATGAGACATCGCCTACATACTTGGCATACTTGGCATTCAATTTATTATATCACATCTACTTGTCATTCAACATTTTACATTGGTATTCAACTAATATATATACAATCCAAATTAAACATCTTCCTTTCATTTGTTTGTTTGTCTTTCTTTCACCCTTAAACGACCTTGCAGATTTCAATAAAAAAAGACTTATATAGATGACATATAATCTAGTTTAAAATATAGGTTATAAATAATTACAAAGCCAGGTAAAAATAAGGGCTAAAATACTTATATCCGCGTACGAAAAACTCAATATGTTTCTATTAATTTAATCATTAAAAGTAGGGGAACTTGTTCCATTTGACGTGCCAAATTCATGGCTTGTTGCTTCGCATTTCATTCCAGACTACCATCGTATAATTCATAAGGCGCGCAGCACTACAAATTTTGAAGAGTTCGAAAAAAATATGTTCAAAATTATATCTACTTCGTAAGTACATAACTGGCCTGCTTGAAGTCTATATCTATTTTTTCAAAAAAGTTTTTTACATTTTCTTAATATCACGCGGGCGAAACTTTAGGCAATATTAATACAATATGTAAGTTCCATATAGAAAGCACAAAGTGCCATTAAGTTACTTACCTTAGATAAACAGGAGTCAGTATAAACAGTAGAGGTACAAGGCAAATTAGTAGCAATAAGCGAACAGCCCTCAGAGGTCCCTTGCAGCATAACTGGCGCCTGCTGACGGTGCTACTGTACCGGTTGTACTGTGGCTTGGAACGGTGCACGTGTGGGACATCTTGAAAGCCACCTGCTGGACAAAATGAACAACTTAATATTGGATGAAGGTAATGTAGAGAGTGACATTTCGATTAAAATATAAAGCAAGAAGATTAAATTTCATTACAAATATTAATTTCTATAATGAAAATTATGGATTTTTTTTATTATTTCATTCATTGCATATTATTTTATTAATCGGTATAGCAAGCGGGTTTTTATTGTTTTGTGAGAAAAAATAGTAATTAGACGATTATAATCAGTAAATTTGTTTATATCCCATACTGTTCTCAAGATACACTATTTAAATTTTAACGTAAGGGTTAAACTTTTTACAATGCAACCACACCGGGTGCCATGAGAAGATTTAGTTAGCATCTTCACGTATGTACATTTTTCCACTTTTTTGTTTAATGCCATAACGACTAGCTTGTAAACAAAAGGATAAAATAATTTTAAAATGAGTTTTCATAGAAAGTAATATTATGTTCGGGAAAAAGAAGGTAAAGAGCCTTTCAGTTGATATCTGTGGCCATGATTAGTTAAATGTGCACATGTAATGGACTGTTGGAACGATTTAGTTCATTATATAAATACAATATAAGAAAGAAAGTGAATTTACAAAGCAACTCGAATAATCTTGCCATCTACAAAATAAGTCGAAATGTTTTTGCATTCGAATGCATCGAATAATCTTGCCATCTACGAAGCAACTCGAAATGTCTTTGCATTCGAATGCATCTAATAATCTTGCCATTTACGAAGCAACCCGAAATGTCTTTGCATTCGAATGCATAGAATAATTTGCCATCTACGAAGCAACTCTAAATGTCTTTGCATTCGAATGCATTTAATAATCTTGCCATCTACGAAATAACTCGAAATGTCTTTGCATTCGAATGCATCGTATAATCTAGCTATCTACGAAGCAACTCGAAATGTCTTCGCATTCGAATGCATCGAATAATCTTGCTATTTACGAAGTAACCCGAAATGTCTTTGCATTCGAATGCATAGAATAATTTGCCATCTACGAAGCAACTCGAAATGTCTTTGCATTCGAATGCATTTAATAATCTTGCCATCTACGAAGCAACTCGAAATGTCTTTGTATTCGAATGCATAGAATAATTTGCCATCTACGAAGCAACTCGAAATGTCTTTGCATTCCAATGCATAGAATAATTTGCCATCTACGAAGCAACTCGAAATGTCTTTGTATTCGAATGCATCGAATAACCTTGCCATCTATGAAATAACTCAAAATGTCTTTGCATTCGAATACATCGAATAATCTTGCCATCCACGAAGCAACTCGAAATGTCTTTGCATTCGAACGAATCGAATAATCTTGCCATCTACGAAGCAACTCGAAATGTCTTTGCATTTTAATGCATTGAATAATCTAGCTATCTACGAAGCAACTCGAAATATCTTTGCATTGGAATGTGTAGAATAATTTGCCATCTACGAAGCAACTCGAAATGTCTTTGTAGTCGAATGCATCGAATAACCTTGCCATCTATGAAATAACTCGAAATGTCTTTGCATTCGAATGCATCAAATAATCTTGCCATCTACGAAGCAACTCGAAATGTCTTTGCATTCGACTGCATAGAATAATTTGCCATTTACGAAGCAACTCGAAATTTCTTTGCATTCAAATGCATCGAATAGTTTTGCTATCTACGAAACAACTCGAAATGTATTTGCATTCGAATGCATCGAATAATCATGCCATCTACGAAGTAACTCGAAATGTCTTTGCATTCGAATGCATCGAATAATCTTGCCATCTACGAAGCAACTCCAAATGTCTTTATATTCAAATGCTTCGTAGAATCTTGACATCTACGATGCAACTCGAAATATATTACAATACCAATTCAACAAACAGTTTTCACCCCGGTGTTAAAATTAACTTAAAATCAGAGCATTTACTATATTTATTTCGATAACAAACACAAAACCTCGTATTTGTACATTCATAAGCAAATATATAATAAAAAACATATGAAATAAAAATGATATGAATTTGTACATTTATAAGCTAATAGCGTTCATAACGAGACTTATTTTTTTTTAAAGCGTTGCACGCATTTAAAATAAAATAAGTGAACTTTTTAATGAATTATGAAAAAAATATCTTATTTAAATTGTTTTTTAAATAGTAAAATTAGTTTATTAATTCTAGAAAAATATACATAATACGAAATGACATATTATCTAACAAACAATTTTTATTCATTGGTCTAGATGGAATAGTTTCTGAATAAAATTATTTTCAAAAATACCCGCTCTATCATATATATGCATATATGATCATTTATATATATTCATTCAAAAATACCCACTCTGTCATATATATTCATATATGATCATTTATAAATATTCATTGAAAAATACCCGTTCTATCATATATGATCATTTATATATATTCATTAAAAATACCCACTCTATCATATATATGCATATATGATCATTTATCTTAGGGACGCTTGAAGGTTAGAAACGTCATAACTCACCAATGTCATAACACAAATTATTTTCAAAATATATGCAGAATAAGGCGGTGGCACGCTGCCCCCGCCTTATCCTGCAAGACCTTTTTACAATCAATCCTGTGTATCACGGTTATTGGAAGAAATTACTTCCAATCATTTACATTTACGGACAGAAAATTATCAAATATTCGTGCCATAGTTATGTAGCTTCTACTACTTGAGGCACATTCCTCTGTCGCTATCTCCGTTTGCTTCTCGGTTCAATTAAATTTGTTATCGCGAACATAATGGTACCAAAGTGCGAGGTGATATGCTCCGTGTAGATTTCTTGTTCCATCACAGAAGTCAACTTCCTTGGAGTTACGGAAGAAAGAGAAATGTACATGAAGGCCGATTTTGTATGTAATAGTATTTTCATAATTTATGTATGTCTGTAAAAAATAGAAATCTATGACAAAATATACAGTTGCAACAAAGAACGTGCCTAGTTATTAAATTCATACAAAAAAGTCCGTGGTTAATCGGATACTCCTTTAAGATTGGGCATGCCTTTGAAAACACATATACGTACATACATACGAGTATACATCGACTTCAATGTGACTTTTGTTTGTAGTATTTTTATAATTTATGTATGTCTGTAAAAAATAGAAATCTATTACAAAATATACAGTTGCAACAAAGAACGTGCCTAGTTATTAAATTAATACAAAAAAGTCCGTGGTTAATCGGATACTCCTTTAAGATTGGGCATGCCTTTGAAAACACATATACGTACATACATACGAGTATATATTGACTCCAATGTGACTTTTGTTTGTTTACTAACATTCCCTTCAAAAACACCATTGACGGGGGGTCAAAGGAAGTAAGGGAAAAAAGGTGTTTTTTTAATCCTGGATGTCGACGAAATATTTTCATCAACTTGATGAAAACACAATAGAAAAGCGTATATGGGCTTCTAATCACATATAAGTAGGGTTTACACCTTCATTATAAACTATTATTGTTTATTAATTATACATATCATTTTCAAAGGTTATTTAAAAAAAATGTTCCAAATCATCATTGTAATTAAGATGTTAACATATGAAACGTTAACATTTAAATTTTGTCATTCACGATCATTATAATGTAATCAAAAAATACATAAATTTACTAACAGATGGCATTAGGGCTGCGTTATATGTCAGTGGAATTTTATGGAATTTCTTCTCAGCGTTTCATCTGTCATCGTTACAAAAGAAGTTTCGCCTAAAAACATTTAAATTTGGAACCGCCTCTTTTTCCGTGGTTGCTTAAATATGACAGCCAATGACAGACAATATTATGACATAATGTGATAAAAATACTCGATAATCGATAAAGAGGTGTAGATAAACAGTAAAACAATAAAGAGATAAGTTATCATATAAAAAGGAATTACTGGTAACGGCCAGTAATGTTTAAATATTTGGAAAAATAATTTTATATTACTACATACATTTGCATTACGGATTCGTCCGCCTGACTGCCATCAGAAAATTAACTTTATATATAGGTTAAAATTGTTGATAAAACTAAAAATAAACACACTGCATTTTTTTTAATTTGAGGAAAAAGTTATTAATAACAAACTGAAAAACGTAAGAACTAGAGAGAAGAGGTAAGGAGATTTGCACAAAACGGAAGCCAAGATCTGTCGCCGAAAAGGAAGTTTCTCTAGAAAACTGTTGAATGTAGGTTATTTGTCAAATAGAGCAATTGAATTTTTCAACCGTCAGAAAACTTATATTAGCGAAATATACCTAGTATCTGATGAACGAAGTTATTCTTTGGTAAAAGAATCAAATATCAGCTATTACCATCTGTCCAATTGACATTTTGTCTCATGTTGAGTTTATGTTTTATATATATATATATATATATATATATATATATATATATATATATATATATATATATATATATATATATATATATATACATATATATATATATACATACATACATAAAATATGTTTATAATTGCTTTATATTTTTTATTTTTTAATAAAAATTGAGTACTTTTTTAATGATTTAATGTTGTTGTTTACATATACTTGTATAATTACTACCCGTAAATTATACTTTAAGGATTTGAAAAAATATATTTGAGACAATAAAAGGATGAGAAAAACGTAAATAAACTCGTTTAAAATCCTCTGGATGTTATGGACGGATTGAAGTTTAGCGAATAGAAACATTATCTGTCGAACGAATATTACGAAACAGAAGCTTGTCATACAGAGTAATTAATAAAATTTTACTTTTTGCGATTTTGTTATTGCGTTTCGTCTAATTTTATTGATCGAAAGTCAGTCGACGATATTGTCGATCTGTCACCTCCTTGAAGTTTTCATAACTTTAGACTAATTAAAATAAAATTTAAAGTAGATGCTTAATACCAATTGTTTTTTTTTAATTTGTACCATTGCCAAAATTAATTTAAAATTAACCGTTTCGTGATATGGAAATTTCTTTTATTGTTATTAAAATTATTTTTTTTCCATGTTTAATCTATTAGTAGGTTACTTCTATGTAGACAACTAGATACAATCTGTATTTTGTCTCATCTTGCTAATTAAGAAGTATATAGAAATAGCGCTTAAAAACTATTATGGGAAATAACCTGACTTTTCATGAAAAAAAACAACCGACAACCTTTAAGTCGATTTTGTAATTTCATTGTGTTCAAGAGAAAAGAGTGAAAAGTCGAAATTTGTTTATTATAACTATATATTCTATCCATTTATTGGACTATATATTACCTACATATTGGATTATACCTTCTATATATTAACATATTCTATATTACTTTACGATTATTCAATTCGGAGATGGCTCAAAGTGTGACATAATTTGAACCGTACCATTAAAGGAGACTACATCTAATGGTGAATAAGACCTAATCTGAAGTCAAAACAAATAACAGTCATATTCAACATACTAATAGATAACCGTAAATTCCTCAGAATTTTAATTAAAATATGTAAAATACTATGTTATGTACTCATGAAAATAGTGAATTACTAGTTACTCAATTCTAAAAATACTCTATGTTTGTAAAGTTTTTAAATTTATAACTAATGGCTGCGTCGATACTCGTCAAATAACAGTTATCTGTCCTTTATGTGAAGCATTAATTACGAAACGATAATTACGTTATCGTAAGTACTCACTATGCCACCGTGTCCGCTGTTCAAATTGTAAAACGACAAATGTGGTCATCGCCCTTCTTGTGCGCGTTAATTGCCTTGTTATCTTGAAAATGCGAAATGTTATGGTTCGCCGTTGAAAATTGCATTTATTACGCGCAACATTGACCACCGATGAAAATCGGTCGGAAAAAATCGGAGAAAGCAAAACATGTGATATTTAATATTTTGACGGACACGTGATATAAAAAAATCGCTGCGACTCTCGTCGATCCAAAGATGTACACACACACACACACACATATATATATATATATATATATATATAGGCATAGTCTGCGTACGTCTGTAATCGTTTTGTTTCTTTTGCACTTGTAGTAGGTGAATCATTGTGACAGAGACAGAAAGCTGTGTATTTTGTAACAGGTATTTGTGGAATGTCATACGCTAATATTATATGTCCGTTCTACGCAAATACTTCGTACTCGTGCAGATAACAGTCTATACGCTCTACCTCTAGCTTGAATAAACCTAATGGGATTCTCAACCGACGTATTAGCGCTCAGCCGGTTCATTTGACACTTTGATACGTTCAGTATTTGTTTTCTTAAGTTTTAACGTAAAAAATGATTCGCTATAGAAGTCTGAAAAATGGTTGTGATATATATTTTTAGTCATTTTAGTATGAAGGATTTAGGTGAATTACATTTTTTTGTTAACATTTATATTTTGGTTGCAATCTAGTAGGTTAGATATTACGATATTGATTATTTTTAGTCAATATATATCGCATTACCATGATTCTCATAATTGATAAGATTTTTTTGATCGATAGTTTTCAAAATGGTGAGATGGGATTTTTCAGCATTGATTTTTCAGAAATATCCCAGAATTTTGTTACGAAAAAAATTACTTTAAAAATAAAAAAATAATATATTTTTTGTACTAATTGAGCCCCTAATTGCTACCTATTGTTTGAGCTGTTACCGATAATCATAACTATCTGTTACAAATATTATCAGAGAAAAATACCTGGAACAGAAACAAGGTAATTCCACAAGTATTGAGTTGTTACTGCTTTGAATGTTAAAAAAAATAAATTGACACATGTTGATACTACTGAAAAATATATTATTTTAGTTATTGTACAACTGTCCGCGATCGCATAAATATTTTGACTTTAACACGTATTCAAATTCAAAGCAGTACTGGCAAAGAATACTATTACTGCGTAAAGAAGCGACACTCACCTCCCCCCGCCAGGTTATCGTCACCGGCAGATAACGAGTACGATCAAGGGTACGCGTTCCTAGGTTGCCGCTTGCTGCGTGCGTTTGTAATTTGTTGGATTTTGCAATATTTGGTTGAATTTAATTTATGCTTTGGAGTGCTTAAAAAGCAATAAAATCAATAAGAATAGGAGATTTTTTTGTTTCGGTTTTTTTTGTTTGTTGTAAATAATTTTGTTTTGTATCACCCACTTATTGGTTAGAACCCATAATTTTGTGTCTACAAATATGTCACTGAATAGTTTGAAACTTCAAACTGTTCTTGTGGTTGGAAAAATATCATTGTAGTGTCGTCCATAGGCTTAGATATTATATTGTTTATTAAGAGATCTTTCACATGAAGCAAATCTAATCAAGTGAAAAGTACAATGAACACGATATTTCGGTGTATTACATTTATAAATAAACAAAATATATTTTTATTTAAGATTTTATTTCGTTTTCAAGATCCATACTAAATACCTTTTATCTAATACGTTCTTAATATTATTATTATCAAATCACTTTCACATAAGTATGTGTATCACTATACAAAATATTTATTTATATAATTACATTATTACAAATATGTAATAATGAAGACGTGCACGCCAGTATCAAGTTATTTGCGCCAGTGTACTATCGAGACATTTATTCGAACGATGTTATTAGTTAGAAAGAGAAACAACTATGTTGTTGACGTATAACACCGACTCGCTTCATCGGTGCGACTGCCCGCAATAACCTATGTAGTAATGTAGTAATGGTAAATATTCTTTACCTGCACGCTGCTGACAGCCCTACATTAATTTACGCACACATGCAAACGGCTACGGACAGGCGAGTCCATATGTAATAGTGTAAGCGATTAAATGTGTTTGTTAATATGGAGTGTCGGGGATGTGGTACTAGGATGCAAGTCATCCCCTTGAGTTTGGCTTAACATTTGTAAAATAATAAAAGTAACTAGACAAACTAAATTACTATTATTTTACAACTGAAGACATTAAACTAGTATGATTCTACAGCTGAATATCATCCGAAAATTGAATAGCGCGTTGCCCTACATGAGTGGTGGTGGGATTCCACCATTTTGTGTACGTCCTTTATGCCTCAGAAACTTCTAATCAGTACGACCTCACACTCTGACATGTTACGACGTTAATGTTAATAATAATCAGCAGATCCTTTTAAAATATTTGTGTACCATTTGCAATACTTTAAAATTGACACACTTATTACTCTGGAGTAGACAGAGAGAATCTATTTATATACTTTTTACTAATTTCTTTTTATTCGGTCATAAAACCATAATAAATAAAACCGTAATAATAATAAATAAATAATGGAATAAAATATAGCCCATATGATATCCCAGGCAAAATAGAATTGACTCGTAAAAACTTCATAGAAATCGTTTTAACTCTTCTTACGTGATACGCGAATAAATAAACAGATTCACAAAAAACAAACAAACATTTAAAAACAATATTTTTGTGTTTTATTACCTTTTTCTCTTCACCTAAATAATTTTTTGATGAAACATTTCACAGACTCTAATTATACAACTTTATTATTTGTATAGACTATAAAATATGTAATAACCAAATTAAACTGCATAATATTAAACCTACCAAAGTAATCAAATTATAAATATTTACAATATATCAAAATATAAAATAAATTGGGGAAACAAAGTAAGTTTATAATAAATCCGGACATCATTGAAAATGTTATTTGCGGAAGACGATCAACAACGACGTCTGGCCTCATATGTCTGTCCGCGTTTATATTGCTTTCTCAAACACCTACCCCTCACGCACAACTACATAATCATCAATAGTCATGCCCATTTTGCCAATATAGAAAATTTTATTGCGCGTTTTTTAAATACACTAAGCGCCATCTATTGATGTACATAGATAAAATATATGTATATTTGTATAATTACTACGCGTCTAGTACTTCTTTATGGTTTTAGTACTAATCCAAAGTAAAGAAATTTTTGAATATATTAAATTTCCATATCCTCTGATTGAATAGACCGTTCAAATGAAATAAAGACTAAATGTTACATGTTTATTTCTATGTTTTTCCATCTAAATTAAGTTAGCGGTTATTACGTGATGCGTATTGAAACGAAGCACACAAACAAACAGGCAACAATTCCAAGAAAACAATATTTTTGTGTTGTTTTGCTCATCTAAACCATTTTTTGCAGATATCTTCAAAGTACATTTTTACAGGTTTATAAAGTAGAAATAAAAATTGTTAACTAGCAATTAAAACAAGATTTCTGTCCCCATATTTTCGAAACACCCCTATTATTATCGATTAACTATGTAAATGTGCAAACCGACGAAAAATGTGTAAACTGATTATAACGCATTAAAACTTTGTACATATTTGTGTTTAGTGTCAAAAAATACAATCAGGTATCCGTAAACAGGTCACGTCTCAATTGGTTAAATATTCATGATCAACGCCTTTACGATATCTCAAAAGTCGTCCGTAGACTTTACATTACCTCATTAACAGAAAACACTTGTCCATCCATAACCTTGCATTATATTTTATTCGCTCAACATATTATAACTATAGATATACCATAAACACCGTTGCAATTTACGAAATGCCGCAAATTTTATCATCAAACTATTCTTAAAACGATAGATATTTTTCTCCACGATAGAAGTTTTCAAAAGGCATCAGAAGAATCTTATTCCTAGTCATATTGTAAATACGAAAGTGTGTTTTGATGTTTGAATATTTGTTATTAAATGAAGCTTAAACTATTGAATTAATTAACATGTAAGAAGACTAGAAATGGGCTTGCCTTTATAGAAATAGAATATAATATTAAATAAACTGGTATTTTTAAAATATAAAAATCAAGCACCTCAGCCATTGACCTGGAAAAAAACAAAAAACTTTCTATATCAACGGGTATATACATATTTTTAATATACCAAGAATTGTTAATAAGAAATAAAAGTACCAATAACAATCTAAAGAAGTGCTTAAAACCTCTTCAGAAACGAATACAAAAAATAATTCATTTGGATGTAATTTTTCAATGCGTAACAATTAATTAACTTAATTAACAATTAATTGATAACTGACATCGACTGTGTTATCGAAATTAATATCTTTTTCGTTCTTTTCGAGATTTACTTGTGCATACACATATTTTTTTGATGAACCTGTCAAATTTGTGAGTTTCATGGATTAGTACATCACATCTGTATATACAGGACACAGTGGGGAGTAATCTGTGCTTCGTTTCATTTTGCTGGTGTAAAGAGTTTTGCTGGTCAAGAGAGCGAAAATTAATTGTCGGGAAAAAAACCAGAAACTATTAAGAAAAATAAATTATCAGAAAAAAACCCTGACAATGTAGAGCGAAACAACCTTATTGCCTAAGGCTGACTAGTTTAACTAACTAAATCACAAGCGTCCTAGAATTAATTATATATATATATATATATATATATATATATATATATATACATATATATATATATATATATATATATATATATATATACACACACATATATATATATATATATATATATATATATGGTCATGATCTTCACTGATAGGAGAGCGATTAAAGAAGGAAATGAAAAATAACCTGAATTTTTCATAAAAAGATACAAAATTTTTCATTTTTCATTTGCCTGATTGACGTTTAAATACAATTTTAAGAGACTTGTTTTTTCATTTTCTCTATTTACGGGTGTCATATTTAATCCTGTCACATCAGCACTGTATAGACTTTTGCCGGTCTCTTTTGGTACAGATATAATTTAGGATAGAGATTGACACCTAGACCTAATAATCACTTTTGGAAATGGATGAATATATGGGCTATTTTCTATACCGAAAATGACATAGATAAAAAGCTAGTAATTCATTGAATATCAAAAAAAGTGTGCCAGGGTTTGTGAAAAATTAAATTATTGTATTGATGAACAAAAATAATTAAGACTGTCACAGTGATTCAAATTTAAGTTTAAACTCAGACGTACTTTTGAAATGCAAACATCATTTCTGAATCCCAGAGAGAAAATATATTTTTACATAATAATAAAATGGTAACCCGTATCAGTGCGCGCGTCACACGAAACATTTTGGACTGATTTTAATGAAACTTAGAAATTTTATATCTTAGAATATTTGAGAAATTGTTATGAACATTACTCAACTTTACTATTTCATTAACTGACAGCGACATCTATTGTTTTCAACCGCAACCATCATAAATGTGTAGTTTTGTAATTCTCCGCTAGAATTTTTTATTATTATTATTCTATTTTAATTAAGAACTAATTTATATTTACATGTTAGTGACTAACTAATTTATATTTACATATTAGTGACTAACGTATGTCACCACATATTTAATTTTACAGCGTTCTCCTGTGTTAGCGGTTCCCGACCGGTGGTCCACGAACCACTAAGGTTCTGCGAGAACTAAGTTATGGTACACGAAACAACGAATTTTACTTTAAATTTTCTACTGTGATGCCACTTTAATTTAAAATTGAACACAGGCGATGTGGCGGCGCAGTCTCGGCGGTGGTTCGCGGTACCGACTAGTGAACATGCGGGGGCGGGAGGCCGGAGGATGGTGTAAGTAAGCGATCACCGTGCCACTATGCATCCGTCCACGAGCAATGCAAGTCGCACATACTAAATACCTACTTTGTTTTACTGAGGTCTTAGGATTACTGTTTAGTAAAGTGGCTTGACGTTTTCAGAGTAATGGTAAGGCCTTAAAATTAGTTTTAGTTTGATATAACATATTAATGAAAATGAATTGTGATTATGTCTTTGCTTAATTCTCAAAGAATTGCGTCATAGAGAAAATACGATAATCGTTACATTTAATTTGAATTAACTTCCATCGAAAATAATGGAGAAATAGGTACAACCACAGTGTGTTAAATGTCTGACCGACCATCTACATCATTAGAAGCTTAATTAGAGAACCTGAAAAATATTAAATTCGGGACTAGTGGTAAAAGATTTGCGTCCTCAGCAAAAAAAATTAGTCGCGACGTTTGAGATATCGAAATCGATATTGCAATTAAAAAAACACACACACACAATAGGAGAAACACTCTTCAAAGATTGATTCATTATAATTGTCAAAGAAGTTTTAGGGATGGAAGCCAAAAAGAAAATAAAAGAAATACCTTTACCTTGTACGGTTTTTAAACGACGATAAGACTATTAGAATTAAGTTATTGATATCGAAGAAACTGGCAACGACGTCTAAAGGTATTTATATCATGAGAAGCATAATATTATATGGGTAAAAACTTGTCAGTTTTTTTACGGATGGCGCTCAGCCATCGTAGGATCACACTCCGGTCTAGCAACATTAATAAAAAAGAAGAATCCTTCAGCAATAATAAATTATTGAATTCATACCTTGTCAGGAGTTAGCTTCCAAGTCCCTTCCTAAATGACTTTTTAATACAATAATACATGATCACAAAAGTGATAAATTTTATGAAAAGCAGCGCCTAAAATACACACCTTTTAGTTGATAAGGACAATGGTCTATAATTAATAATATCATAACTAGCTTATCCAACATTTATGTTTCTCTTGTAAATTAGTTAAGGCTTTAGCAAATATATAATTAATTACGTCTTTTTTGAGTAATTTTTGTAGAAACAAAAAGTGAAAAGAGTATTAGATTGATTTTAAATGAGTCACTATCGTGCGATTTTATAATTAATTAAGCAAAAGGAAAAATGACCAATTATTGTTATAATTAGACAAACATCGATAATGAACAATAATTTAAACTAATTTTATTAAACATTTCCATTGGTATAATTAGATTATAATGATCAGATTAGATTAGCTACAGCAAATACGAACATATTATCACTTGGATGCTTCGATGAAGGCTCACTGAAGCTGTTGATTTGGGAATCAGATTCAGTTCATGGCTAACTTTTCGTTATCATTTAACGGTTGTAACGAAAAAAATGGTTCCTTTATTCTGTGTTTTAGTGTAAATTGGACAATAGATCAATTATTTAGAAACCACCACGTAAGCACATGCAAAGGATTGTATTCAAAGGACATTTTCTTAATATAAGTACTTGATACAGTATGGTTATTTTCCTTTTCCCTTTTCTACTGATTTTCTCTTGAAAACCTTAGGTTTCCATCGTATACAAGTGGGAAAGGCATTGGGTCGATTGTCAAATGAAAAGATTTAGTACCATCAATTGCTGTGAAGTTTCCTGTTCTTCGCATCTAACTTACTATGCTCGTGTTGTTATCATCGATATCGACAAGGTGACTATTTTTCCTGTGTCAAATTTTCCTAACTTTCACTATTATAAAGGCATGCTTTAGATTTTCCCATGACCATAGTAATAATAAATAATTTATATTTAAACACCAGTTTATATCCATAACTTCAAATGTCTAACAGTATTTGCTGGACGTAGTAAATGCAAATTTTGCTGATTTCCAACAGTGAATTAGAAATTAGAGAAGAATAAATAGATCCATATTTCATTCCATTGAATCAAAAGAAAATGTTTGTAAACAAACCAATTTGACAGTTAAAATATGGTTAGCACAAATGTTAATTCGTTCAGTCGACGATTGTTCACAACACTCATTGTATTTTCCCTAGGATATTTTTAAACTGTGTTCTACAATCACTATATTAACCTAATGAACTGTCATGTTAAATAATGTTAAAAATAACAATATTATACACATATTTTCCTAATATGAATTGAAACATTTATAGAAGTAAAATGGACAACCCTAATTGTCGGTCACACAAACTCAGAGGTATAAAACATTTTGGAAAATATTTGATATCCAGACACGTATAAAGTCTATACTCATATATGCTATTCGTAATACAGCACTTACTTCATGAAGTTTGAAGTGAAATAACTGCAATATACCAGCAATTTTCATGGATCATATTTAACTACCTTTCAAGCGTGACGCTTAAGCGAGACAGAAAAAGTAAATGAGACAGAAGTTGACGCTATATAAGAAGTATAATTATACCTATATGCAGTTAGAAAAGTGAAAAAAATTGTGATATTTTATTTTCAAACAATTGTTAATATTATTTTGCAATGTAGAATACACACTGTGTACATGGTATACGGCAGTTTTGTTAATAATAATTTTTGCTCTTATTTGGTTACATATTTTCGATTATTAATTTTTATATTAACATACATTTATTTTCAAACATTTGAGTGCCAATGTCCGGTATTATTTATACTCATTTTGGCATTATATTACACAACGTAAATGTGTACACTAATAATTTTCAATGAAATAAATTAAACATTATTTATACAGTGTAAAACTAAATAAATCCATATTATATTACTAACGCGTATACAAGAAAAAGGTTTACTATATCTGAACTATTAATTTGGTTTGTTTATAAACATTATATTTTGGAATGGAATGAAGTACAGCTGCCGTAAAGAGGTATCATTCGTGTATTACGTACTGTCGTTACTACTCGGCCGATTCCGCCGCACACGCCGGTTTGATGTGATCGACATTCATTTTCTCAAGTATTAAATAACTTTTATATGACAGAATAACATAAATGTCGTCAGATAAAAAGTACTGAATGAATATTTTTGTCCTGGGCTTCCATCGATTTCCCCGGCAATTCCCTTGCTCTGCCGCAAAATTTCCTGAATTACCGCAGTTTTACAGAAAATGGCCACCCGATCGAAATATATTACACTGTCCTTTGCCCGTGACTTCGCCCCTGTCAAGTTTAGGTTAAGAATTTGAGTGAAGGTTTTGGGATCTTGAGACTCGCAAGAGCGCAATATATTTAATTTACACACTGCACCATCTATTGACATGTTGTGGAACTAAATATACCATAACTAAAACTACCACATTAAATAACGCCTGTGTCACAGCTGCAACAACTCCCAACTTTCGTGCGTTGTAGTTGTCACTGGGTGAGTTTCAAAATCTATTATCAAAGCACCACATTAAGTACTCGTAATATCAGTGTCGCAACTGCAAATAGTTACATTACAACGATACGTGTCCTATATTAGGGCGCGTTTACGAAATCAGAAACATTGAGTATTTGACACGAAATAATAAAATTATTGTAACCGAGTGCTCATTAATTTACTACTAGAGAGTGCTGATAGCCTCAGATAATTACATTACAACGAAACATGTCCTATATCAGAGCGCTTTTACGAAATCAGAAACCTTGAGGGTTTGACAAAAAATAAACCGAGTGCTCATTAATTTACTACAAGAGAGTGCTGATAGCCTATTGCACGTTCCCTATACATAGAATTTTTTAACTCTTATATACAGTATTCACAATAATAGTATATTTTATGTCTCTCCACTGCTATATTTTCTGTTGTCTCATTGCCTTAACGATTTTGGCTTGTGTTTATAGACTTCTTTACATTTCGATCATATACTACTCAACTAATTAAAGAAATGTTGAGTATAGTTAGTGATTTGGATATTAACCGTTTTAGTGCCATGGGTTTTAACTCATATATACTTAAAAATGCCAAAGAAATCTTTTGTTTTTGATGTCATTTACCCTTGTCTCGAAAAAAAACTGTATCTCTTCCAAAAATTATTCAATTTTAATAATTTTTTCGATGTTTTCTTAATAATGACTTATACAAGGATTATAAAATACAAAGAAAATTATGGAAATATATATTGTGAACAAAAATTATAATAAAAACTGAAATCAAGGTCACATCGTATTTTTACAGTCCGGTACATCCTCCGTATCAGCAAAATAATTGTTATCATCACTATTATCACTATCACTCAAAATTTGCATTACGCCAAATTGTGAGCGCACCACAATGTCACTCCCACTATCACTTCCTCCACAACTTCACAAACGATCATTTTCACTCGAATTATTTTCGTATTCCGACATTAGGGGTTAAACATTTTCTTTTCCTGGATCCTTTTTATATTGTAATTCCTAATAATATTATAATTTGAACTTTATGTAACACGTAGAAAGATAAAAAATTTGCGATGCGTGCGAGCGACCTCCCCTACCGCGCGCTAAACAGCAACTGATTTCGCGAGCGCGATGGCGCTCGTCGGCACTCAAACGGTTAAATAGCCTAAGCCATAACTCAAAATGTTGAATATACTCCCTATGCAGCGCATCAACATGCACTAATTCACCATTAATCTGCTAGCATAGATAGGAATGTGGACCAAATATACAGGCCATATAGTGAACAAGTTGAATGCCAATTAGGCCAGCAGTGAAGCATTTTTCTAATACCAAATACTCATCAGACTACAAGATTGCTTTTGATGTTGTTACTGACTTCGAGAACCTACACAGTCGATTTAAATTGTGGTCATTTTAAATTAATGTCTCGGCTTGTTAGATAACTCCCAAGAACTACTTGACCGATTTGAACGAGACTTTCACTGGGATAATACTCAGGATTCAGATTCAAATCTACTTACACAGAATACGTTTACCACCATACCATAAATCGAATATTCCACAAGAACAAAAATATCATGGAAAATGCTCTTGATTATGACGATAAGTAAAATTTTAAAAGACTAGTTCATATCTATCACAGATTCTTATACGTTTTTCCATACTAATATTTTCATCACCGATTTTTAGGGTTCCATAGCCAAATTTGGAACCCTTATAGTTTTGCCACATCCGTCTGTCTCTAGGTCAGAAGATATCTGCAGAATATTACTATAATAATATGTAATACACCTGCAGAATATTACTATGCAGTTGAAACTAGGAATGGTTATAAATATAAATATATATATATATATATATATATATATATATATATATATATATATATATATATATATATATATATATATATATATATAAACCATCTTTCATTAACCTTTTAATTACTTGATTAATAATTATAATATGGAAAATGTCCTTAAGGTATATTAATATGAGAATCGATTTTCTATATTTTAATTACCATTATTACATAAATAATAAAATTGAAAATATTAAGCGGAAAAGTTTAATTATTTACTTCTTAGTTTGTTCGTTTGCGCTAATTTATGAAATCACACTTTCGATTTTAAAATTCCTTTTTGTACTAGAAATCGCATACAAGCAGATGATTATAGGGGCAGAACAGTAATGACAGTTGTGACAGTAGAGAGAGATTAGTTTATTAAATAAATAATCTCCCTGAGTGTTCCCTCCGATGATTGATGTTGTTTGGCGAACGCAGCGGAGGGAGGTGTTTAGTGACTCCGAGGAGTGAAGGTGGGGGGAGGTTAATGTGATAGCATGTCGCGCAGTTCACTTACGCGGTCGCCTCACTGCACAACGGACGTGTCTCAGCAAGTGGCTTTGAATATTTTTCAACTTTTATTTTTTATATAATAAATTTATGATGAATATTAGAAGGTCGCTTATGATTTTTACTTTTTCGCATACAAATAAGTTTTGCATAACTAGAGCTTTCACCGATACGTCTACACAGGGACATTTTTTTAAATCTAATGCCCTACCCCCTCTGTAAAGAGGACACATTTAAAAATTGGATATTATAATTTATTTGCCTGGAAAGATTTTAGGCATAAAAATCGATAATGGTGTCAAATTGCAGCTTTTCAAATTTATCAGTTTAAATCTTAGAAGGCTATCAGACGTGCAGGCACCAAAGTGAGGTTAAAAGTGCTCAGTTTTCATCTCCGATGAGGAAAACTGAAAATGTTTTGATGTTCCATTAATTTTGTTTATTCATTTCCTCGCATATTACTTTAGATATATTACTAACACATACACCATTTAAATTTAATAAAGGTCGATGAAAAATTGTAGAACTATGATGTTATAGTAGTTAAACGTATAATATAAAATTATAATAGTCCATAGTTTGACTATTTAATTTTTAATTATAGTAGTTAAACGTATAATATAAAATTATAATAGTCCATAGTTTGACTATTTAATTTTTAATTATAGTAGTTAAACGTATAATATAAAATTATAATAGTCCATAGTTTGACTATTTAATTTTTAATTATAGTAGTTAAACGTATAATATAAAATTATAATAGTCCATAGTTTGACTATTTAATTTTTAATTTTTTAATAGTCCATAGTTTGACTATTTAATTTTTAATTATAGTAGTTAAACGTGTAATATAAAATTATAATAGTCCATAGTTTGATTATTTAATTTTTAATTATAGTAGTTAAACGTATAATATAAAATTATAATAGTCCATGTTTGACTATTTAATTTTTAATTACAGTAGTTAAACGTATAATATAAAATTATAATAGTCCATAGTTTGACTATTTAATTTTTAATTATAGTAGTTAAACGTATAATATAAAATTATAATAGTCCATAGTTTGACTATTTAATTTTTAATTATAGTAGTTAAACGTATAATATAAAATTATAATAGTCCATAGTTTGACTATTTAATTTTTAATTATAGTAGTTAAACGTATAATATAAAATTATAATAGTCCATAGTTTGACTATTTAATTTTTAATTTTTTAATAGTCCATAGTTTGACTATTTAATTTTTAATTATAGTAGTTAAACGTATAATATAAAATTATAACAGTCCATAGACTGACTATTTAATTTTTAATTATTTAATAGTCCATAGTTTGACTACTTAATTTTTAATTATAGTAGTTAAACGCATAATATAAAATTATAATAGTCCATAGTTTGACTATTTAATTTTTAATTATAGTAGTTAAACGTATAATATAAAATTATAATAGTCCATAGTTTGACTATTTAATTTTTAATTATAGTAGTTAAACGTATAATATAAAATTATAATAGTCCATAGTTTGACTATTTAATTTTTAATTATAGTAGTTAAACGCATAATATAAAATTATAATAGTCCATAGTTTGACTATTTAATTTTTAAAGAAGAGATTGCTGCAATTTGAAGTTAGGCCTTGCCTAAGTGGTTAAATAAGGACGTCAACACGATTATCGACATTAATACATTTGAAAAATTTAATTTAGAAATGCCTACAAAATAAATAAAGATAATGAAATTAAAAACAAAATTGATACAATAATTTATTTGTTTGAATAATCTCTATAACTTTCTTATGGAAAATTCCGCTTTGGAAAATTCTTTGCTATGTTTTAGCTACCACTTTTTTTCAATAAAATAATATTTTTTTACAATTCTTGACATTTTTATTGAGGTATTTTTTATTCCACAGTTATGTTCCACACCATTCCTTATCAAACTACTTTTAGAACTGATAATTTTGATTTTTTTATTTAAGAAAGGTATTTCGACCCAGTATATATGGCAACCATGCAAACTTTCAAGTTTCTAGATAAAAAGGTTTAGATTCTAAAAAAATACTATCACTTAATCGAATAAAAACCGGTACAAGCCAGTAAGCGTACCGTTTTTATCAACGCCGGTAGGTGACACGAAAAATATATCGGCGGCCAAATAAAACAAAAAATAATTTAAAAAAAGATTTTTCGATTTTAATTAAATATAACACATTGGCGTCTACAAAACAAATGGGAACCCCAATATTTTAAATTTACCATAGCGACTAGTTATGTTATATACAAAAAAAATTCTTTTTAAGCAGTAACACGCATAAGATAAAAATGCATTGAAATAATATTGAGTAAAATTTTGTATAAAACCAGTGAAGAAAATTAGTCGAAAATAGTACAATCGCATACTTTCAAATTCGATCTAATTACGCATTTATGACGATAAACATATATTTTGTATCTTTACGTTTAATATTGAATATATTTGGCGTTAATTTTGTAGAAATTCATTATTGACAATTAAATGAAACTACGTAGATTGCCTAGGTCTTTACCACGACCTAGGCAATCTTTGCTAATAACCCACCTGAAGATGTAGTAATACAACGAAACCTAAGTCGTGGTAAATAACTTAAAGAAAGTAGAAATAATACCACATCACGTAGTTTCATTTAATTGTCATTTACGTTTAATATTAGTATCAGTACGACGAAATAGATCTGTTGATATATTGATTCAATAAACCGTTTTAAAGAGTCATTGCCTCATACGATGAAGAGTACATCTGTACTCTTCATACGTCGCGTTATATAACACGTAAGTTGATGTTAAATAAAACTTTAAATAATAAATGAAAAGCGTGGCAAACAGTTTTGTTTTATAACTCTAAACGTGCTATTGTAATCTTGTCACGTCCTTGATTTAATAAAAAGATTGAGATTCTGTAAATATCATGATAAATTCTTTCCGGCTTAACAATTCACATTCTTTATTACATTAATCCTTGGCAATATTCATGATTATACCACTACGTCATAATCAGTATTACCGCTTTATTAATTTGACATACAACAAAAGCAAATTCAAAAAATTCCCAAAATTTGGAATAAAGAGGAGTAGAGTTTACGGCACAACGGATTTCCCGCACGTCACATAGCCTGTTTATTTGAAAACTTTGATCGAGATAACAAAGAAAAATTAAGACGTAAACGTATATTTTCCCAAAACTGCTGAATCTAACTTTATTACATTCATTTTTCTGACATAAATTTTCTATTGTGTGTACCTCCAAATCTTTTGAAAGATTTTCTTAGTCATTAGAGTAGAGTTCAAGATTTTATATGAATTAGTGAAAATATTTTTAAATAGTACAAATACTGAACAAAAATAAGTAACAGAGCAAAATTAAGACAAAAACGTACGTTTTCCCAAAACTGTTGAACCCAGCTTTACAATATCTTCATAATATTTTTCTGATATAAGTTTTCTATCGTCTGTATCTCCAAATCTTTTGAAAGATTTTCCTAGTCATTAGGGTAGATTTCAAGATGTTACATGAATTAGTGAAAATATTTTTAAATAGTACAAATACTGAACAAAAATAAGTAACAGAGCAAAATTAAGACAAAAACGTACGTTTTGCCAAAACTGTTGAAACCAGCTTTACAATATCTTCATAATATTTTTCTGATATAAGTTTTCAATCGTCTGTATCTCCAAATCTTTTGACAGATCTTCCTAGTCATTAGGGTAGAGTTCAAGATTTTACATGAATTAGTGAAAATATTTTTAAATAGTACAAATACTGAACAAAAATAAGTAACAGAGCAAAATTAAGACAAAAACGTACGTTTTCCCAAAACTGTTGAACCCAGCTTTACAATATCTTCATAATATTTTTCTGATATAAGTTTTCTATCGTCTGTATCTCCAAATCTTTTGAAAGATTTTCCTAGTCATTAGGGTAGATTTCAAGATTTTACATGAATTAGTGAAAATATTTTTAAATAGTACAAATACTGAACAACAATAAGTAACAGAGCAAAATTAAGACAAAAACATACGTTTTCCCAAAACTGTTGAAGCCTGTTTCACAATATTCATTTTCCTGACATAAGCTTCCTGTCGTCCGTATATATTAAATCTGTTTGAAAGGTTTTCTCGATATTTCTTGATATATTTCTAACCTAAATCATTATTTTTGAAGCTACGATTGCTTTTCCCTTTCCTAAACTAATTTATACTTTCCGTACTTCTTATTAGAATACGCCTCAATTTTATATGAATTAGTAAAACTATTTTTTCATCTTACAAACATTGGACAAAAATATATTTAAGTAACAAAGCAAAATTAAAATAAACACGTACATTTTTCCAAAACTGCTGGAACAGATGTTATAATTTTAAATAGTACAAACGTTGAACAAATATGCAAGAAAGGTCTAAAATCTCTGCATATAGTATAACTGGACAAATCACTTTCATTAATAGGTTTTCAACCTAACAAAGACCTAACAGGGTTTGTTCCAAACAACTTCCTTGAGCAGTCTGAAGTAGCACATACATAGTGCTTGCGTGACCCTTGCTCGCTATGGCAATTTTGGGCGATTATGGGATTTACTTATTAATAAAGTTTAATGTAAATAAACAAAACGAACTTGCTGCTAAAAGCACAGCATCTTCCAACCAATAAAAGCACCAGTAAAGAAATAAATAGGTTTGTAATAAAAAATAAATTAATAGAAATAAAAAAGGAACATTCTGCATAAAATATTATACAAATATATAAATATGCATATACATAAATTTATACGAATGTTTATATAATACCACTGACAAATATAAAAATAAACAAGAAAATAATATTCATGGCACTACAATGATTTTATTTAACGTGGTTTCCAAACACGTAAATTGTGTCACACGTGAGCTTAGTCAATACTCGCACTACTTGTGTTCCATATTTAAAATAATGTAATCGTTAATCCATCAAAGTGATAAATTGATATGCTATTGTGTAATGTTAGCGATTTCTTTAAATGAGTTATTACATGTTTATTACTTTATTTATAAAAAAGGACATATTTACAGCATATTGCATGTGTTGATAAAATTAATAACATATCATAACATATATTCAAAATATAAATAAAAATCAAGCATTAAAATCTAAATTTAGTATAAATGAGAACTAATTGGCAGGTGTCTTCGATATTTGTCCATTAGACGGTACGCTAACTTCTATTTTCTACCGATTTTTTAATAGATATGTGACATTTCGACTCTTTGTAGCTCAGGATAGATATTTCAATCATGAAACTTATTTTTCTATTGTTAAATTGAAATGTTTTATCCTTGATGATGTCAATAAGGTTCTTGTTCTTCGTGGCTAATCATTACCAGCACTCGAGTATTTATAATATTTTCGGCATACCAGCAACTGGAATAAAATTGTATTGATATTCCCTATTATATTGGTATGTTCAACTGCGTTTCTTGTTAGAGTATGGTGTGTCGCAAAAATGTATCTTAGTTTTAAGTCATAATATAATAACATTTATATTATTTTATGTATATTAGATATTATAGCATTACTGAAACAAATAGATTCATTACCATAATTTTTCTTTAACTATATGTAATAAAATCGATACAAATGTGTTAACACAACGTGGCTTGAGGTGAAATGTGCGTAGTGCATAGTGATTGAGTAAGCAACCGGAATGCGAGCAGACGCATGAGGGCAGACATCGTTGGCGGTCGTTTTCCGCATATAAAATGTTTCGATGTTGTCTGTATTCGTGATCAGCTTACTTTGTTTCGTCAACTTGTTCAAAATTTGAATTTGTTGTAAGTATTTTAATTTAATTATTTCTTAGGTTTAGTATCACCCTATATAAATATGATTGTTACATACTTTGTTTATACACATATAATAAAATTGTAGAAGTGGCGTATCAATACGAAAAAAACATTTAGAGGAACATAAGAAAAGTAATAGAACAGAAAAATTGTATTTTTCTAACGCGTATTAGTTGTCTGGAGTCTGTTTATTTGTTCGCGTATCACGCAAGAACCTAAAAGGATTTCAATGAAGTTTTACTGGCGGATTCTGTTAGGTCTGAGGTAACATACAGATTATGTTCTGTCACGATCGATCATTAATAAAAGTAGATATGGCAATTTGAGCTTTAAACACAAAGTTTACTAACTGAAAACAGTTTACCTTTATAATTATTATATTAGATTGCATAGCGCGTATTAATCACACAGTTCACTTCATAATATTTTCTAAAGGTCTAGATGGGAATAACGTCACGGGCACAGCTAGTATTTAATCACACCTAATATAATTATGTATATATATATATATATATATATATATATATATATATAATATTCATAAATTAAGAGTAGAGTAAATAATATTTCCGAGGTTTTGAGCTATGAAGATGTGTACGTGTTAGCATGCTTTATTAACTATGTCAATAATTTCCATAAACTTCAAAACTCTACATCAAGCGGATTCTGAGAAAAAACGGCTGTGATTGATGGTTAGACGGACACGTGAGTGATTCCGTTCCATTTTTTTTATTTTGAGACCATACAAATATCTGACATTAAAGATGTTTAAAAATAATCAGGCCAGGGGATTCAATAAATTATACAGAATAAATCGCATCACGCAATGCATATCACGCAAAAGTTATTGAACACATTTTGATGATTGGGAGATAGAATGGATTAGGATGTCAGAAGTAAAATACAGCGTATTGACATGATGTTGAGAATTTAAGAAATTAAAAAAGAAGGCCATAGACCAAATTCAGTTTACTCTAAACTACTAGAGAAAAAATACAATCTCTTAATGTCTCTAAGTCTTGTTTTTTTAGAACTAAGCAGGTTGATTGTTAGAAATGTTGATATGCATGTAACTAAAACTACTCGTCAGATTTTGAGGCTTTACAAGATTCTTAAAAATCCTGTTTTTAAGATACAATAAAATACCTTAAAGAAGCAGTATCCATAAATACTACAACTGATGACCTCGCTAGAATCAATAATATTGTAAAATGTTTTACGAAATGTTAAATTATTAATTCGATTAGGTAAGTAATCAAGTAAAGAAGGAAATTGTTATTAAGGTTGACCACTTTTTTATACGGCAAATAATTCCAGCCAGCAATACTATCACGCAACAATATGGTACAGCATGATAACCTATGCCTTGACATGGCGGTGATAAACTCATTTTTGTATTATGCAAACATTCTCTTCTTCCTGGGTCTATATTTTAGTGGCAAATTTGTAGAGAAAATTTTAGGGTAATAAAAAGGTGATCAAATATATTATACGTAAAAAAAATGAGATCGATTTCTTCAAATGGAAAAAATAAATTCATAGTTTTATATAAAAGCATTTATTGTTTAACAAAAATCTGTTGAGTAATACAAGAAGTACGATATAAAACTCAAGTGACCAACTCAAATGCGTATTCCCGTAAAAAAATTAAAAAATGGAAGCAACGATTTTGGCGGCAACGTTTATAATCCGTCTGCTTATTATACTCTACCAAATATTATTCAGACGCTAAAAGAGAGAGATTAAAAACCTTTACATTTCAGTTTCGAATTTTGGATAAAATACATAAACGAAATTCAAATATCAACGCAATATATAAATAAAAAGACTGCAATTCGTAACAATAAAAAAAGTCACAATTGTTATTCAAACGCCACGCGACGCACTGGCCCCTGTCGATCTCACGCACCAATAGAAAAGAAAAAAAGCTTAATTTGACATTTATGAGATAATGGTGACCGGGCACGCGACCGGCACGAGCTTCTACTTTTTGTGTTTTTTATTCATTACGTGCTGCGAAATGGCTACTGCGGATTCAGTTGCCGTTATGAAAATATTATATTTTTGGATAGGTAACTAATAATAGTTGTATTGGTAAATAAACTTATTATTTCAAAGTAATTTTCTTTACATGCAATATGTGTGTAAGTATTGTAGAAACGGTTTCATAAAAAACGTCCTTAGTTCGTGTAATAAAAACGTTTTATAATGAAGATATATATATATATATATATATATATATATATATATATATATATATATATATATAAATATATATATATATGTATAACTGTTTTATAAGATTGAAGGATTGAATTATGAAATAAAATTAAGTGTGTAGTTTTTATTATGTAATTCATTGTTTGAATCCTTTTTACTTCGTGGCAAATTTGCGAATATTGCAAACCTACTTATAACCCGATTTAACTGAGCTTGTCTACACTTAACACATAATGCGGGAAAGTTTCTTGTCTGTTTTTTCGCGCTAAACAAGTTTTTCAAAAAAAGCATTTTATATCAGAAAGCCATATATCATCTATCATCACATATAGGTCATGTATCATCACGCTACGATTAATATGGATAGAGCAGTGATAAACCATGTAATACAAGTTGGGGGACAATACTTAAGTGGTACCAGGTAGAGAGATACCTGCTTATTTATTAATTGACATCGATGATCACTTATTAACATCGATGTATCTCCGACCCCGTTGATCCATATCGTTTGGCGAATGGACCGGAGGTGTTTAGTGACCGCATGGAGAGAGCAGTATAGTTAGTTATAGGTAATTCTACCCAGGTGAAGCCGCGGGACACAACTAGCCTTTTATATTAATATATGGATATAATTAATATAAAACTATATCATCTCATATTATAAAAGGAAACATACATCCATCCGTATGTATGTATACATACCTATAATTCAATAACCTTTGTATGAAACAACTTATAGATATATTATATATATATATATATATATATATATATATATATATATATATATATAATATATGGTATGGTTTATAATATGGCCTAGGTATTAGTATTATGCTGCGACTAAGATAATGAAGTACTATTGTTTCTAATGAAACTAGTGAAGGAAAACATGGTCAGGACATTTATACAATGAATAGATAGAGTCAATTTCTATATTTAAACGTCATCGAATAGTCAGTGTGATCTCTACTTGTGTTTCTAATACTAACATTTAAATAACCACATCCACAGGACATCTATACAACGAGTAAATAGAGTCAATTTCTATATTTAAACAAATAGTTCGTGTGGTCTCTACTTGTGTTTCTAATACTAACATTTAAATAACCACACCCACGGGACATCTATACAATGAGTAAATAGAGTCAATTTCTATATTTAAACAAATAGTTCGTGTGGTCTCTACTTGTGTTTCTAATACTAACATTTAAATAACCACACCCACAGGACATCTATACAATGAGTAAATAGAGTCAATTTCTATATTTAAACAAATAGTTCGTGTGGTCTCTACTTGTGTTTCTAATACTAACATTTAAATAACCACACCCACAGGACATCTATACAATGAGTAAATAGAGTCAATTTCTATATTTAAACAAATAGTTCGTGTGGTCTCTACTTGTGTTTCTAATACTAACATTTAAATAACCACACCCACACGACATCTATACAATGCGTAAATAGAGTCAATTTCTATATTTAAACAAATAGTCCGTGTGGTCTCTACTTGTGTTTCTAATACTAACATTTAAATAACCACATCCACAGGACATCTATACAATGAGTAAATAGAGTCAATTTCTATTTTTAAACAAATAGTCAGTGTGGTCTCTACTTGTGTTTCTAATACTAACATCTAAATAACCACATCCACAGGGCATCTATACAATGAGTAAATAGAGTCAATTTCTATATTTAAACAAATAGTCCGTGTGGTCTTTACTTGTGTTTCTAATACTAACATTTGAATAACTACATCCAGCTGAGTGGAGTCGCTGGCACAGTTTTACTGTCTACTTTTACTATCTTATTAGTACGAAATGTTTACAAAAGTCCCTTCGAAACAACGTGAAAACATATTACTTACTTTACCATTAAAAATGTATTGAACAGACGGTTGAAGCTATTGAAGCATTTAAATAATTCATAATTCGATGAGATTCGATGAGATAAACTCGACTCCATATTAACTTCGTTATCGTAAGTAACTTTTCCGAAGTAACTCAACACCTATGACGTGTGCAATACAGTACTACTCGCTCTATGCTTTCTGCAATCAAAACTACGAAACTACAAACATTGGAGAAAAATTTCTGTGGTAACGGCGAATGGGATATAATTTATATATGGACATAGCAAGTGTTACAGCGGCAGCGAAAAAACTGGTTCCCTCCATAACCATGTCCTGTGAAAGGGTGTTTGTGAGATCGATCGACCCTACCTACTCTCTCTCTATTGTCGTGAAAGAGAGTGTAGCGTGTTTTATTAAACAGTGTTTAAAACGCAAAATAGCTTTAAATGTAAGTATGTATAAGTTGTATTACGAACTTATAGCAAAAAGTGATTAATTGGATTTAATTTCATAACATCTTTTTGGATAAAGGCTACACCCAATCTAACGGAGCTTTTAAAAACCCCTGGGAACTTAAAAGTAAGTTACATGGGAACTTAAAAGTAAGTTATTTTCAACTATTAACAAATTAATTTAATCCATAAGTTTATGATCGAAATAAACTAAAATTAGAACCTATATTGAATATATTTGGCGTTAATTTTGTTAAAATTAATTTTTCACAATTAAATGAAACCACGTGATGTAGTATTATTTCTACTTTCTTTAAGTTCTTTACCACGACCTAGGTTTCGTTGTATTACAACATCATAAGTTGGGTTAGTAGCAAAGATCTAGCTCATTTGCTAATAGAATCTTTGCTAATAGCCCACTTGAAGATGTTGTAATACAACAACGTCGTAGGTCGTGGTAAAGAACTTAAAGAAAGTAGATATAATACTACATCACGTGGTTTCATTCAATTGTGTAGAAACTATAACTTAAATTGTTAAAACTAAATATAAATTCATGACGACTTACCGGGAATTTTAAAACTAAAGAGTTTTAAAAAATGTTTTTAAAACAGGAATTTTAACACGTTATCTAGTTATAAAATTTTAGTAATATGCTAAGATACTATACATGCCAAAATAATTTATTTTTAATGTTGATTTCATTTTAAAGTTGATTACTATCAATCTTATCTGCTGATTTGAGGTACAGAGTTTAAATTAAGGACATAAATTGGAAATAAAATTTTTTTATGGCTTATGCAACAGATAAAACCCTATAATTTTTTTGTTAAGTCATTCAAATAAGAAATATCGGACAATTTTAGATACCAAGTTTGGTTTCCGATATTTAAAGTAAGTTATTAGCCGTTCAGAGGCATATTTTGTTTGATACTACCTGTGGAAACCTCTTGCAGGCCAAATGTTGCAAGCTGTCAATAAGTCAAAAATTGGTTTTATTTTCCAATATGAATCTTGTTATGGAAGTGATACAGAACAGACAGCTTCAAACATTAACGAAGCAATTGAAAGGATGTGACTAATGAACGTACAATGTGTCGATGATTTAAAAGATTTACAATTGGCGAAAGCCGCAGTGAAAGCGAATACACCTCAAACTATGCTTCGATAGAAAATAATATTTGATGTCTCTGCCCCAACAATATTGAACCATTTGAACAAATTAGTAAGATTAAGAAGTATCTTCAGCACGAATTAAAGAGCGTCAAAAGACAAACCGTTTCAAACTTACCTTTTTTTCGCATTTATGCATAAATTAAAATCAATCAAGATTTCTGAATAATAACCATTTGAACAAATTGGTAAGATGGTTTTCTGAAAATATACCATTTGAACAAATTGGTAAGATGGTTTTCTGAAAATATACCATTTGAACAAATTGGTAAGATGGTTTTCTGAAAATATACCATTTGAACAAATTGGTAAGATGGTTTTCTGAAAATATACCATTTGAACAAATTGGTAAGATTAAGAAGATAAGTATCTTCAGCACGAACTAAAGAGCGTCAAAAGGCAAACCGTTTCAAACTTAACCTTTTTTTTCGCATTTATGCATAAATTAAAATCAATCAAGATTTCTGAATAAGTATTTCCGCCACCCCTGCGCACAAAGTTTTCTCCTTCACGCCTGGTTGGCATTAGTTCTAACAATGAATGCTTATGATCAAAGTTGTCATATTTTCTTCGAGCTAGGTACTGTACGCGAGTTTAGAACCGATGGTACGACAATGTAAAGCTCTTATAAATCTTTTTTTTATTCTCTCAATACTGTCAGAATAAGTTTAGAATAGAGGAATTCAAACAAAAATGACATATTGGAGTTGGAATAGCAAAAAAGCATGTTATAAAGTAATATATGTGTTAACCTTTGTGAAAGTATAACTTGTTCCTAATGTAAACCATAGGCCTTGGTTGCAATCCATTTAATGTGAAGATTAAAATGTCGTATATTGTCAAATACCACAACCAGATCAAGTCGGCAGGGTTAAGCGGTTACTCACCAATAGTGTAACTAAAAGCTAATTGCTTTTTTTTCTTGGTATACGTGGTATGCTTGCACTTGAAGAAGCTAAGTGTAGTTTATTCTGTTTTCTTTATTTGTATCTTATTGAATATTCGAACTCTCGTGTACGGTCTTTACGAGTTATAGATGTAGGTGAGATGTAGACAATAGGAGTCAGTTGGCAATGGTGATCACCTCAAAATGATTTCAAAAACATAATCGACATAAATGCGAAACATTGTTAAATCGGTTACTAAGTGTGATAAAAATTCCAAAATGCACCTTTTTTCAAAATGACAAGGGTTCGGCATAACGGTTGAATAAAGATTAAGTGCCGAAATATACTCCGAAATAGAATATTCACCAAAAAGGCTAATGGTGTGTATTTAGTATCCGCACGAATTAAAGAGCGCCAAAAGCAAACCGTTTCTAAGCTGGTCTTTCTTTGCTGTCGCGACATAAATGCGAGACATTTTTAAATCGTCTTATTAAGTGTATTAAAAATTTTTTCACAATCAAAAGCGTTCGGTATAACGGCTGAATAAAGATTAAGTGCCAAAACATACCTCGAAATTGAATATTCACCAAAAAAACTAATGGTGTGTATTTAGTAACCCAGTGTTGATATCCACTGCTTTTTCATGAAACACGATCAATCGATTACAATGAAAGTCTACTATAACTGATTTGACGAAATTATGAGGAAACTTGCGATTATACAGCCGAGATTGATGAATCAACTTAAGGCAAGCTAGTTCTTCTGCAGGACAATATTCGACCACATGTCGCACAAAAATTGTCTATCACCCACATTATTGTCCGGACCTTGCCCCGACCGTCTATCATCTGTTCCACGTCTTGGATCACAATTTTTAAGGAAAAATATTTCATTCCCTGACAAGCTGTACAAAACGTCTTTCGCGATTTAGTCACCACTAGTTCTTCGAGCGTCTTCGCTGTCGGCATTATCAAGCTATCATTAAGATGGCAAACCATGCAGATAGTTTGGACCTGTAATAGTACTGTTTCTTCTCTCTTTTATCACGTAAGACAAATGAGATGGTAACTAAAACTGCAATAAACTAGGTTTATTATACTGAAGGTCTACCATATGCGTCAATATACCACTACTACTACTACTGTAAAGAAAAAACACCTGAAAAAAAACTACAAAAACAGATATAAAATCAAAAGAAATAAAAAAGTATCGTCGTATGAAACAAATAGAAAATGGAAAATTAAACGGAATATATTTATAAACTAAACATGATACGTTACGGAAAACTCCCATTATATTAAATCGATTTTCCAAATATGCACTTTTTATTTTACAATTTTCTTAATATAGAGAGTTTAATTGTACCAACCCTGAAACGAGTTACAGGCGTGACCTACACTAAAAATTCCAAATATTTCCCGACGATAAACGGAACGCACGTTTTGGATATATTCCAAGTGCAATTTGTTCAAGCTTTCCTCGAAAATATAAAATATAATCAAGACGCAGAACATATACCATTTAGCACGTGGAAAACTGTAATAAAATTAATGACATCCGTTAAACAAAACACGGATACTTTCTTAGATTGTACGTTAGAGAAATATCTCTATATCAAAGTAATGATATAATAATAACCATTTTCATTCTATTTGTTACACGGTACATTCATCTTTTTCTAATCGGCGATGATAGCCGACTGGAACCGAAGACGTTCGAATGACTTTATGTTCTATCAGTCGTTATCACCGCTACACGCTATTACATTGCAACACGTGCAAACTTCACGGTATCGAAGCTATTAGAAGTTTGAAGTTTTGTGTCTACGACTTCGTTCGCGTGAAATTCGGGTTAGGAAAAGTTATTAAATTTGTTTTCTATCATATGTTGCTCTTAGATATAAACTATTACTATACCAAATTTCATAAAAATTCGTCTAATAGATTTCGCGTAATTGAAAAAATTATCATTAGACAGACAAAAATTCTAAAAACAAGTTTTCAGGCTTTTATTATAATTCTTTACGTTAAATCAGTCACTCTTTTTACAATATTTTCCATATATATATATATATATATATATATATATATATATATATATATATATATATATTTAATGAAGAGAGACAACGAGATAGAAACAGACATTATTTAGGGTTCTGAAGCTAAAGTTTTGTCTATAATCAGACGACTGCCACAAAATTTAAAATGACCATCTCCGAGTTTCTAAAGCTAACTTCTGAACACTTCTTTTTATTAAAAATATGATTAATGAATTCTTATACAATTGTTACTTAAGTCTGCTAACAAGCCGTAAACTTAGTTTCAGAGTGTCCGTATTTATTAAACTGATCGAATCGTCGATGTCTTTCTTTATTATTAAACAGAATACAGGTGTTTCTACAAATATATACATATACTTATACACACAAACGCACGCGCACACACACACACGTACATACACACACACACACGCGCGCACGCGCGCCCTCTTTTGTGTATGCGTGTGTATGTATTTTGTATATATCTATAATACGATGTTTTGAAGTAAAACTTAGGGTACAAATAACAACAAGCAAAACCGACTTCCAAGCAATAGGATATTGCTATGGTGATGATACAAAGTATCTATGGTGATGGTGATGATACATAGTATTTTCCGTATCCGATCTGTACTTTTCAAGTAGCCAGCGAGTAAGCAATATTATAAAAAATATGACAGAATATGACAATGAATGACAAAAATATGAAAACATATGACAGAATTCTTGAAGGTCAAAGATAACAACTTACGATCTAAGAACGACCCTACCACTGAAACTTTCATACTTACTTCTCCAGCGGAAGACAATATTTTTATTTTTTGGTTCTCAGTGTCTTTTGCTTCATGTTCTATTACTAAGTCGTTTTAAAATACACATATATTCCCACATACACACACACACACACACATATGTATATATATATATATATATATATATATATATATATATATATTTATATATATATATATATATATATATATATATAATACAAGATTTTTCGTATCCGATATGTGCTTGTCAAATAGCCAGCGAATAAGTAATACTTTAAATGACACATATGATTAATTTCTTGGAGATCAGAAGCGATTACGTTGTAAATATTTGGAACAAGATTGTCTATGTCCATAGGTTTACTACTACTGGCATTACTTCTATAGATCAAACAAATCTTATTTGCTTATCGTATTTTGCCTTGGCGATTTGCCTTTTTCTATCATAATTTAATGGTAGAAAAAGGTTTTATAGAAATAAATTAATGAACGGAACGCACTCTTTGACGGCTGGAAGATAAATGAAAACAACAACACTAAAACACTTGATATATAAACCCACAGATTAATTTAATCACTACTTACGTGACAAAATGTTTATGCGCAAACGCAAACTTAAGCAAAGGAACTCAGCACACACATGTCAAGTGACGTCCTTATTTTACATTTTGTCTCTCTCTTAATAAACTTGAAATACGCAGTCCCATTGGCCTATTCCATATCCCCATTCACTACTCCAATAAAAAAGTGCGTGCCATATTCACTTTTCTTAAAATAACTTTCTTACTAAGCTTCGATGACGGGTTGTTCTTTGTCCCAGATACAATATCGGTGTCACTACTCCAAATGGAGTTACATTTACAGATAAAATGTCTTTTTTGCGCAGTTATCTTGCGCATGTCTCTACAATCAATTCTGTATATATTACTGCGTCGATTATCACTGCAGTAATCATCTTGTACATGCGAGTCGTTCAGAGATTAAAAACAGTAACTATTAAATGTTAAATATATTTCAAATGACCGTGAACTATCCAAAAAACTTATCATACGGTGAAGAAGAAAATGTTGAAATCCGGAACAAAGGTTATCCGGAATTGAGAGAAATCAGGAGGCATACATCAGCATAACACCGAAAAATAATGATGATATAAAAGAGGCAATTTCTGTTTGTTTTTTAGGATTTGGCTCAAAAACGACTTAATTGACGACTTATTGGCATTAAATTTAACTATCCTACAGATTATCCAGATGAACATAGAGTATCTATACCTATAATAAAATTGTAATAGAATTAATTCTGTCAATTAATATATATATATATATATATATATATATATATATATATATATATATATATGTATATGATACTTTTTATCTGGATATTAGAGATATAAAAACGCCTTGACTTGGCGAATATTACAATATCGTTACGACCAACGCCATCTATGAGCGTATTTAGCGCACCTATATTACGATATGGTACTGCCAAAGTCATCTATTGGCGTTTATAGTAAACTTTATGCTCATAGAGTGCTGAGAGAAAATAAAATGAAAGCCCAAAACAACTCCTAATAACTTTTCTCATGTCGAGTTCCACGCGAACGAAGTCGCGTCGATACAGCTAGTTTAAGATATTTTAAGAACTTATAAGTTATAAGCAATAACGATTTAAAAAAAGATTAACTCAAAAGTTTAACTCAATAATCATCACACTTCGACTGATGTCACTTCGATGACTGCAGGGCGGGCAGTTATAAATACATAAAACAATATGTGGCAGTTATAAATACATAAACAATGCTGGCAGTTATAAATACATAAACAACTTTTAATCCTGCTACACAATCCAGTAACATAAAAGAAGACCCATCTTGATATTGAAAGATTACACATAACGAGCCATTTTACAAAGTGGTTGATCAAAAGGCACTCTCGGCTAACAAAGAATTATAGTATATTGTGTCTAAAATGAAATTAATGTGAAATTAAGAAGGATAATAACAAATATATCTTCAGATATAAAAACCTTAACAATTGTTTTTCCTTTTTTTCAAATCCTCAGTAATAAAGAAATTACATCATAACCTGAGTAAATAAGAATGTTCATGAGACAACGTCGGAACGGAGATAAAACAAACAACAAGAACACGAAACGAACGACAAAATCTAAAAGGACGCGTGACGAAAAGGGTGACAGGAACACCGTACGAAATTAAATGAAACTACATGATGTAGTATTATTTCTACTTTATTTAAATTCTTTACCACAATCTAGGTTTCGTTGTATTACAACATCTTCAGGTGGGCTATTAGCAAAGATTTTATGGTTCCACTTTTAAATTTTTGCTAATTGTCCACCAGAAGATGTTGTAATACAACGAAATCTAGGCCGTGGTAAAGAATTTAAATAAAGTAGAAATAATACTACATGACGTAGTTTCATTTAATTGTGAATAATGAATTTACACAAAATTAACGTCAAATAAATTCAACATTATACGAACATAAAATGAAACGATAAATAAGAACACGAGTGGAAATCAACGATAAGAACACGTTACTCGCGCGTGTACGTATATTCAAATAACATTTTTACGTAAACTCTTCAAAATTCATAACGAGAAATTAAGAATCTTGTACGATTTTCAGGAAATTTCTATAATACTCACTGTTAATTACCAATTCTTCCACGTAAAAATTATTAAAGGCTCACTTTCATATAGCCGTACGTGGTAATTTATACACGGAGTATCCTACTTAAACATGTTTTAAGATGCAAGGAAAGACAGTGATAGAAAACGGAAGTGACAACTACTTGCGGACTAAGAACGAACTATCATTGAAACCTCGATGTTTATATCTCCAGTGCAAGATATTTTTATACACAAAGCAGGAATAACGTCATCTTGCTGCGTCCTAAGAAAAGTTTTTATTATTCCTTAAGAAAATTGCTTTTTTCCTCTAAATTTTCCGTATTTTCCTACCATGAACATGCATAATACCCATACAGATGTCAAAAGAAGAAAAAACCGAATGATATACCGCCATCATGCATTGGTTAATATTAAAATTATTACCCAGGCTCCGTTGAAGAAAAGAATTGAAGCAGTTTGCGGTTGTAGCTCAAACCTCACAGATAGCAAGTAGCTACTTATTTTATATTAAATCTCAGCGTCTTTCACCTCATGTTGTATCAGAATGTCCCCTTAAAGTTTTCCTCATACATTAGTTAATGATTTCACCTCTACTGCACTTACAGCTATTCGTGCTTTGTCTTCGATAATTATTTATTCTTAGCCACATTCACTATCGCACAATTCAACCATTTTATCTCGTAAAATTGGACTCTTTTTTATGCATTTTATAACATCCGATCATTTATCACTTTAACAACGCCATTAATTAATTAGTATAATGCACACTAGTATGCATTATAAAACATAATTTATTTACCTTTAACAATTAATCATTGAATAGATAAGAAGCCTACCAATATATATTAGTTACATCTTGAATAAAAGACAAAAAATATAATAACACAAAGATATAAAGTATTTCGCGGTCGAATTCTACTTCCAAAGAAATGTTAGATTGGGAAGTAGAATTCGACAGCGAAATACTTCAATACGTGTTATAATTCGACAGCGAAATACTTCAATACGTGTTATAAAATATATCGACAGCGAAATACTTCAATACGTGTTATGAAATATATCGACAGCGAAATACTTCAATACGTGTTATAATTCGACAGCGAAATACTTCAATACGTGTTATAAAATATATCGACAGCGAAATACTTCAATACGTGTTATAATTCGACAGCGAAATACTTCAATACGTGTTATAAAATATATCGACAGCGAAATACTTCAATACGTGTTATAATTCGACAGCGAAATACTTCAATACGTGTTATAAGATATCGTGTTTTTAAATTTTTGAAATAACAGAAAACAGGTCAAGATGAGAAGCTTTACAAAGTACAATGTTAAAGAATGGTAACGGTTAGCCATTTATACACGGTGCTTTCGTATATAAATAGTGAAGCCAAATACGTCCTTTAACATAGTCGTCAGACCCTATTAATTCTATATTAGACAAGACACGGCATAAAAGAAAATACATCACGTTATATTTATATACAGAAATAATAACTAAACTCTTTTAAGATATACTTTAGGTAAATAACCTAATTTGAAAACTAAGCAGTCATTTGTCTTAATGCACTTAATATCGAGAAAATTACGGATATATCGCATGATGCATCCTAAAATCCTATAAGTATTTTTAGAATTATTCATAATATTCATAAATTCTGAAGCTTATACCAGATATAATGCTAGCGAACTAAAAAGGAATATTCATATGCACAACAGAAAATTTATATAAGCACCATCTAACTAAAAAATGTAGCTTATTATTCAAACTCCATTTAAACTTTGTTTCTCTGACGTATCATTTGAGAATTGATGTCATAAAATTTTTCTTCAGTCTTCGATTTTACCGTCTTTTATATTATATTGAAATATAGTTCTCGACGTAAACTAAATAATTAGGATTTAAAAAAATATACTTTTTATAAATATCAATACATATTATAAAATAAAATCGTTTGCCGCGTCTTTCTACGTGTAGTATGTGATTATCTCAGCAAGTAGTGAACGGATTTTATTCCCGTTTTCAATAGTGGATATATTTATTCACGAGGAAGGTTTAAACGTAAAATTGAAACATATTTTGTGAAAATTTACTCGGCCTATGACGATGAAGTCAGGAAAAAACAATCGTCGAAGAGGTATTCCGGTATGTTCTACTTATATCATTAGAGATACTTGGAAAATTTCCACAATCGATTCTGTGACAGCAAATGTGTAAATATTATATAAAATTGGTAATAAACCTTTCACTGTTTAAAAAAAATATTTTCCACTCAATTTTCGAGAGTTTTTTGTGCAAAATCGTCTTAACCTCTAAAAAATTTAATTTTATAATGTGCTCTCTCAATTTATATAGACCAACTTTTCCTTTATACCAGTTTTCTAATGAATAGTTTAAATTATGATGATGTTTTTAATTAAGCAAAATTATACGCGCGATCCTTCACACATTAACATAAGACGCGCTAATTTGTGAAGAATTATCGCCTACGCGTGCGAACCCAGGATGAACCACTAGTAATAAAATAAAAACCGTATTTTCTTAGCATAGGTTTAAAAAAAAATAAGTTTTTTTTTTCGTAGCTATTTATAATTTCGAAATATTTCCTCGCCTACCTGTCTGTCCGTTTGAAATAATTTGAATAATACTCATTTAGGAACAACGAACTGAGAAATGGAATTATTGTCATATTTTTCTTTATTTTTGGCCGCGTTTGTTCTCGCCTCGACTCATTGACCGTCCGAGTTGGCACAGAGAACGTCACGCGGTGGTGACAGACCGACATTTATTGTACATTTATTTGGTCTGAATATTTCTGATCATTCTCTATAATAACAAATTCGCTGTTTCTAAGAACCTTCAAAATAAATTTGGTCGATCTGACACCAAAATACATCGTTATTGTATTTAATTCGCATTGTATTCCAGTGGAATGACATAAAATATAAAGATATAACAAGCCAACTAAAAGTTTAAAAATAACCCTCAGGTAAGGGTAGAACTGCACTACGAGATTCCGTTCACTTAAGCACTTACAAAAACAAGCCAACTAAAAGTTTAAAAATACAATAACAAGCCAACTAAAAGTTTAAAAATAACCCTCAGGTAAGGGTAGAACTGCACTACGAGATTCCGTTCACTTAAGCACTTACAAAAATTTAATTTTTCACAATGTTAATTAATTTAAACATTATGCATATTTAAAAAAATAAGACATCTAAAACCATCGCTATAGTTATCCTTAACCCCTTGCATAGACTTCTAATTTTTTTGTAATTTCAGGTTGAGTAGTCTCAGAAATAAGGGGTGGAGGGTTGGGGACATATTCTTTACATATTTTTCAGTATACCTGTTAAGATATACTAGCTAAAATTGTGAAAAAAAAATATTTTTTAACCCTCATATCTAGCTCTTTTAAAGTATATCCCACACTACATATGATTATTTAGAAATTTATTTTTGAATACCTAATTTCCCCCCTAAAATAACTATGTGAACATTTTTTATTTATTGAAATATACGAGAATTAATATACTTTATTATTATAAATTTTAAGTTTCTATATCAAACCATTTCTGAGAAAAACGGTTGTAACAGACAGTCACGTAAGAGATTTTACAAGGGGTTTGTTTTTCTTTTTAAGATACGGAACCTTAAAAATCACTTAGCTTTTTCGTGTACTACTTTTAAGTTGAAAATTATGTTCAAACAAACAAAATAGCATTTTTTTAAGATAATGAACTGTAAAGTAAGTACATTCTTGAAAAAGTTCGGTTAATAGATTAACCGAATTAGTTCGGTTAATCTAATGTATTCGATTACTTCGGACAATTCAAAATTGAAATTGTACGAAATTTAAACGGTACTGTTACGTTTTATTTTAATATTATACTTATTTTTACTGGGTATTGCTCGGAAATTACTTGACATCAAATAATTTATAAGAGATTATCTTTTTCATTTATTGCCTCACATTTCCATTAGGAAATGTGTTTATTTATAAATTAATTAATTTGTTTTCCTTTTTTATGTTTCCTTTATTTTTATGTTACCCACATAATATTTTATGATGTATTTTTTAATGTTTTTTTCTTGAGAGCTTTTCTAAACAGTATATTCATAAATTTATTGTTTTGCGGGAGTAAAATATGCTGGTTTTCTGGAGTTTCCACTGTGGACCACCCAAATAACCCACGGAAAAACCACTCTGATCACAAGTTGATAGTTTGACTATTCAAAAAATGTATCCCCAGAATTTATTATATTTATTATGGAAGCAAATATACCTCCCCTGAAAACTACAGCTTCTTGAAAACGAAAAGTAAATCGGTCGGAATCATTGGGATAAGCGAAAAATGCGTTTCCACAACGCCCGCAACGGCCCGTATGTTTTGTTAACAATCCCTAAAAGAGATAGGCAAAAGTGCACATAGCGTTAATCCCAGCTGTTACAAAAATAAAAATGACACTTTTAAATTTAAAATAAAAATAAATAAAATATTTTTTTAAAATAAATAAAATATTTTTTTTAAATAACAAAAAACGATTAAAATAATGTCCTTAAAAGTTTTATTTCAATCGTCAATCAGACAAATAAAGAATCTTGTATTTTTTATGAAGTCAGGTTATTTTTCATATTAGCTTGTAAATTATATTTCTACTGAAATGTTTGAACTAGCAAGATGAAAGTGCAAATTATGTCTGTTTTTATCCTCCATATACATATGTAATATTCTAAGCTATGAACTTCGCAATTTCGAGTGAGTCGTCAAAAAAAACTACGTATAACTCAAAAACATCAAAAAGACATTCATTTCAACATCATTCAAACATCAAGACATCACAACAAGAGAACATTTGTCAAAGTCAGTTAAAAGTTTATTTTTAATTAATTTAGGCAATGTTTACACATTAAAAGAGCAATTGGTATTGATGATCTTTTTAATCGTTATTTTTATTTCCTATTAACAATTGCTGAATAATTATAAATATAATACGTGTGCCTTTATGAAAATAGCTTTTTTGTTTTATGTTATAGTTACAAGTTGTACTTTCTTTTTTGTTTTTTTCTTATTGCAAATAGGTGAATTTTTCGGTTTTTCCATAATCTAAAAAAAAAAAGTTGTGTGGTTTTAGGAAACCACGATGAAAGTGAAACTTTTTATCAGATTGTAGGCATTTAATTGAGAATTTTTCGAAAGCTACTTGATTTAGGATTTTAAAAGTAATATTAACTTAAGACGTGAAAAAGGAAATGATAATAGTAGACAAGATATATAACTATGAATGTTTATTTTACTCTGCGTACTAAAGTACAGAATACATAAATAAATACAATGTTCGGTATGATATATATATATATACATATTAAAAACGTAGATCAATATTTATATAAATCATTGAATTATTTTAAATTTCGATTATTTGATCACTAACTTCATCTTCGCTTTGAGTCTCACAGTTTATAAATGTAAATAATATTTTGTGGTAACTAAAATAAGTAAACATTGACATGCATTCTATTTTTTCAATGTGTCTGGTAAAAACTGCATCGATCGTAGTACCACACCAACGCTGCACAGCTGATGAGAGCTATAGGTACCGCCATATTGGTTTCTTTACCCCCACTCCGCGGCCGACTGTAATGCGACATGCGATAGGTAAACGAAATATTCTGAGGCGATACAATAAAAGTTTCACTTTAATACCAGATTTTTTAACTATACGCTATGTCTGTAACACCAGGCTTATTTTCATCGGTCTCCGTTAGAATAATGATTTCATGTTTGATCTTTTCATTTAAGATGCCCCTAAACTTTGCAAAGTTCAACTTACAATTTGCTTAGTGCAGGAATCTTCTTTTGAAATAATTATCTTTGACTTTTATGTTTGACACTTTTGGCTTAACATCTTTACATAAAAGTGGATAAAATTTAACCTGATCTAGACGCGGAGTACCGCGGAGAGCTATATATCGATAAAAGAATTTTTGAAATCAATAGAGTAGTTTTCAAAATTACTTCTAAATAAGAAACTCGCAAAATGTATTTCTTTATTACATTAACATAGATTTAATACCTGCATAGATTTATTATTAATATTTTACTTTTATTGCATATATGGGCACTAAACCCGTTTTATTTCTTCCCTAATTTTTGTGTAATGGTAAATATAAATTTAAAAGAATGATGGTGACACAGACCATACTTATCTAACTAGACTAAATAATTGACAACTTAAGATATTAATCTATACGCACAGAAGTAGCATTGTATTGTTGATTTTAAGATTCATAACTGCTCATTCGGTCTCTAAGATCGTATGATAATGTCCCATTCTATTGTCAAAATGACAGATTCGAATCGAGCAATCTTAATACCCATTGTCATTACAACGCTTCACACAATTTTTGTATTTATATAATTTATTGGCCTATCAACAAGATTGGATTATTTCATCTATACATAATATTTTTATTACATAATTCATCTCGATATATTATAAACTTTAAGCATTAGGCCAGTGTGATAGAAGGATTAGACTAATTTGTGAGGATCATCACAAGCCGCCTACGGAACTATAAACAGACGTTAGCAGACAAAGCATGGACCAGATTTTTTGTCTGGCCTTTGTGTTGTCTGCTGTGAGCAAGACAGTATAAGGGAAAAGCATAGATAAAAGGACAGAATGGACAAAACGTTTTATCGGGGTCAACCGCATACGTACGGCAACAATTAGTGGGTCGGCCGATAGTCGGCGGGCAGCCCGAGACTCGTAAAGGGAAAATCCGTCGGGCTGGTGTCGTGCCCTATAATATACATCATTTCGTATATTTTTGTGTCACTGTAACATTACAACTAAACAGTCTACGGGCAAAAACCCACTAATAACCGCCCATTCTAACACAAAACGCAAACTTTTGTAGGTGAGTTGGCGGCTGAAAATTAACGACTTTATAGTGATCGATTCACAGTTCAGGAGGGGCGAGTTGCTAACTTAACGTCTTACGTCTCCGTCGAAGCGTCTTCAGTTGTATTTTCTATCCTTTCCTCCGTCAGCGCGTTTTCACTCATAACGTTCGAATCGGTGACAATCGGCCGAAATAACTCCGATTTTTATAGGGCTGACTTTTGTAGGACGTATGCGTGAAAGTATTAACATATCATGTGTTCTATTTTCTCCGATTATTGTCAGCCCAATTATTGCCGGTTGTCTGTGTTGCGCGTAAGGTACCATACATGGGAACAATAATAGACTCGTACTTTATTATCATTGGGTAATATTTAAAACTGTTCATTATGCAATATAACTTGTCGCTATTAATAAGCTGCATAAGAGCTTTAGAAATACCAGTTACACAATAAGGGTAACGAATCTTGATGCGATGTAAAGAAAAATTAGATGAAAACAATATAAAATATATAAAATAAAAAGGTAACGGAGGATATTTATGCACTTATAAACTTTTAAGGTTGATAAGTTAATATTATACTAAGATAGTATTATATATATAGTATTTCTATTAAACTATACTTAAACTTAACATACTAAGATAGTATATAAACATAAACTTGGAATACTAAGATACTATACTACATTAGGATACACTAAGATAGTATACTACACTAGAATACACTAAGATAGTATATAAACATAAACTTAAAATACTAAGATAGTATACTACACTAGGATACACTATTATAGTATATAAACATAAACTTAGAATATTAAGATAGTATACTACATTAGGATACACTAAGATAATATGTAAACATAAACTTGGAATACTAAGATAGTATACTACACTAGGATACACTATTATAGTATATAAACATAAATTTAGAATAATAAGATAGTGTACTACATTAGGATACACTAAGATAGTATATAAACATAAACTTGGAATACTAAGATAGTATACTACACTAGGATACACTATTATAGTATATAAACATAAATTTAGAATACTAAGATAGTGTACTACATTAGGATACACTAAGATAGTATATAAACATAAACTTGGAATACTAAGATAGTATACTACACTAGGATACACTATTATAGTATATAAACATAAATTTAGAATACTAAGATAGTGTACTACATTAGGATACACTAAGATAGTATATAAACATAAACTTGGAATACTAAGATAGTATACTACACTAAGATACACTAAGATAGTACATAAATATAAACTTAGAATACTAAGATAGTATTTCTATTAAACTATTTAGAAATATTATTTTTATCAACCTACCATATCTGACGCCTGTGAAAAGCTTAAAAGTACGGTGCATATTTCAAAAATTATAAATCTAGAAAAATTGTCATAGATTTTCTATAACATTCTAGTTAGATTTTATCAAACTACTTTTTTAGGTTTTTTGGCGCAATAACTTCAAAAATAAGGGGTATAATTCTCCATTATGCGTATTTTTCGGAAAATCTTTTTGAATTTGCAATTTGAAAAAATATTATGAAAAAGTTTTTTGTATCTTCATATCAAGTCCTTTCAAATGATACCCCACATGACATATAAATAAAGAAAAATTCTTTAAGACATTTATTTATCTCCTCTTTAATTCTTATGCAAATATTTTAAAAAAGTTAGTTAATGCAAAATATATGATTTAATAAGATGTATAACTAAGGCAAACTTGAATGGGTCTCCTGAGAAACTATGCGACTAGAAAATTCAAGCTTGGCATAGTAATACATCTTATTAAACCGTATATTTTACATTAACTAACTTTTTTTAAATATTCGCATAAGAATTAAAGAGGAGGTTAATAAATGTCTTAAATAACTTTTTTTACTTTATATATCACGTGGGGTTTCATTTGAACAGACTTGACATGATGAATGCAAAAATACTTTTCATAAGGAGAAAGTATTACTATGCCAAGCTCGAATTTTCTAGTCGCACGGTTTCTGAGATGGTTTAAGGGTAAGTAAATATATTGCCTACAATATTTTTCGTAGTCGTAAAAACGTGACACACATTTGAAAAATTATGACATCTGGAATTTTCACTATAATTTTCCCACAAGTTTTAGCTTCAAAAAACCATGTTTTTTCATAATATTAGTTTGAGTAGTATCGGAAATAAGGCAGGGAGGGAGATTTAAAAGGTAGGGAGGTATATTTTCAGTACTTCTCTGAAGATATAATATCAAAAGTTATGAAAAAAATATTTTCGAAACCCTTATAAATAGCCATTTCAAACAATATTTGATACTATGTATGGAAAAAAAAATCGAGTATCTACTTGAATTTCACGCCAAAATTTTTTGAATTTTAGATAAACTGAGATTAATACGTTTTAGTATCATGCTAAATTTTAACATTCTACGTCAAGCGGTTTCTCAGAAAAACGACTGTGACGGACGGACGGACGGACAAACACATGGGTGATCTTATAAGAATTCCTTTTTCCTTTTAAGGTACGCTAAAAATCTAAATAATTCGTCAAAAACTCCAACTCTTAGATTATTCCTGTATTTATGTACCACTCGTAGACGTTATGAACAAACAGAACTTACAGTTCTAACGTCTACGACGTTACGAACAAACAGAACTTACAGTTCTAACGTCTACGACGTTATGAACAAACAGGACTTACAGTTCTAACGTCTACGACGCTACGAACATACGGACAACGGTTCGTAATGAAATTCAAACTTAATTTTAAAATTTAACACGAATCTTTATTTAGATACAAGTAACTCGAAATAATCAAAAATTTTGGATTTCTTGTACATAGATATTTGAGGTAATGTTTGAAGTATGCATTAATGTATTAATAATAGCTTTCTGGGAACATATCAACACCAGTGCGATAGATAGTGGTTAGAGAATAAAAACCTAGATTATTCTTCGCCATGCAGGTTGATCTATAATATAACGTACATGTACATTCGTGTGGATGCACAATTACAATTTGCCTATGCCTGTAACTTACGCAACATATTTTATAAAACACATTACAGCTTTTTATTTCTTAAATGAAATAATTGCGCTTATAACGAAAATATGATGCTAGATTTGACCCAAAGGGAGAAGAAAGAAGAGAAGACTTTTGAATAGAAGAAGAGAAGAAAAGTCAATAAAATAAATGGACAAAAAATCACCCATCTAGCAGTTAGCCTATCACAGTATTTTTAACACTACCCTAAAATATTATAAATAATATGTCTATCTGTTATTAATGCAAATTTTGGGTTTTGCGCATCAAACTGAGTAGAAAATGTTAAGAAGCTGTATGAAAATTCTCAACCCTTTATAACAATTATTATCAAAATTGCGACTTCAATGAAAAATTGTAATTTTTAGAGAAACACGCTTTAAATATATACAGGTTGATTATGGATCAAAACACCTGTATATATAATATATAAAGTCTTTTACAATGTACACGTGTATGTAGTTGCAATAATAACGTATATATTACTCGTAGAGGTGAATATGTGCATCGAACTCAATAAACAACATTAAGGAAATATATAAAAATTCTCAATCATTTCTGAAAAAGTCACTGTGAAAATTGTGATTTCAATGAAAAAAATTGTAATTTTTTAGAGAAACACGTTTTAAATATATATAGGTTGATTATGGATCAAAAATACCTGCATATATAATACATAAAGTCTTTTACAATGTACACGTGTATATAGTTGCAATAATAACGTGTATATTATTCGTAGAGATGAATATACGAGTATGCATCGAAATAACTCTGAGTATGAGTATGCATCGAAATAACTCTGAGTCTGAGTGAGTAACTCTGAGTATGCTCAGTAAATAACGTTAAGGAACTATTTAAAAATTCTCAAGCGTTTCTGAATCGCTGTCAAAATTGCGATCTCAATGAAAAAAAATTGCAATTTTTAGAAAAACACGCATTGAATTATACAAGTTGATACATAGAAGCACTTGTATGTATAATATACAAGATCTTTTACACGGTGCACGTATATATAGTTGCAATAATAATGTGTCTATTATTCATAGGGATGAATATATGCATCGAACTCAGTAAACAACGTTGAGGCAATTTATAAAAATTCTCAACAGTTTTTGAAAAAAACCACTGACAAAATTGCCATTTCGACCAAAAAAAAGTTTATTTTTCTATAGAAACTAGCTTCAAATAAACTTGTTTGGTATACAGAATCACGTATAGTAGATACGTTTTTTGTATCGTGTATATGTGTGTGTATTTATGTTTATATATGTATTTATGTTTGAGCAAAATAGGGCTCGAACTTTTTTGCACTGAAACTTTGCAGAAAATTTACATGTTTCGCGTTCTTTGTCAGGTCTGCGAAATAATAGTTAAAAGTTAAAAGATTTTCAAAAGCAATATTTTCCGCTGGTCTCAGCTGACTACGGTCAATGGTTTTTGAAAAATCGTCATTAGCGCATGATTTACGCCCTCCACCCCCACTGCATGCGTATCTAATAAGAATAATAGTCGAGCATTGTATCTCATATCGCCCAGAAGGAGGGCTTGGAACAGTCTACTTGAGAAGGCCAGGGTCTACCAAGGACTGTCGAGTCACTGATGATGATGACAATTGTATCTCATATTCGCAGATACGATTGCGCGGGAGAGAGGAAATTCACTGCGATCCCGCGTATAGGCATGCTACCTTCTTAATTATATTTTATATTTACTTTTTCGAACTCAACTCTTCAACGAATTCTTTACAAGTTATTGGTTGACAAGGATTTTATTAAGATAGTAAATAAATCTTCGAATTACCTTATCTTCGAATTACCAGAACACCAGAGGAAATTCTAATCGCATTAATGTATGGAAAAAGATTAACGCATTGTCGCATTTCTTTGTAAAATAAACTCTAATCATATTGCGATTACTTCACAAACCAATGAAACAATGCGTCACGAAAGAACAAGTTATGAAAATTTTTAACTAATATTGTATTAACAATGTGGAAAGTTTTTTTCTGGCAGGTGCCCGAAACTTGAAATTAAAATAAAAAAGAAAATTCTTTTATTAAAGAAGAAAGAAAATATTTATTAAAAACACGCAAATATCGACTTTAATCTCAATCTCAGCGGTTATCACAGGGAGGTAATTTTTTTATTTTTCTTTTTTGAATTCGCCATGAGTACTTTAGAATAAATTTCCATGGAAACCTCGACTTAAATTTGTTTGTTTATCGAAATATGTTAGGTATTTTCTCTTGCAAGTAAAAAAACTAGATGTCGTAAAGTTTAATTCAAATAGGCATTCACATTTCTGCGTTTAGTACTGTATAAGCATCCTTTGTAATAGATTAAGTTCATAAACACCTTTTACAGTCTTGCATATATTAAATTTTCATATTTATTCATTGTTTATGATTCCGTAAAAAGTTCCGCCAAATACATGTGTTATTTTATATATTTATTAAAATTTTAAAATAAGTAAATAAAATTACTTAGTTTCTAAATAAAAGTCAATTTTCCACATTTTTATAGCTTATTTTATCTAGTATTAAGCCAAAGCAAAGAAAGTACAGTATTATATACGAACGAATACGACAAAGAAAAACGACTTACCTTCCAAGGGCACCAACTCTGGATGATCCATAACAGTCTATCTATAAATAATCACTTTCCACGCACTTCAACACGTCAGTTTGTAATTTCTAAAATGTCACTACACTTTACACTTCAAAAGGACACTCCGTAGACACCAATCGCAGCCCACTGTATTCTAATAGATAATAATATCACGATTGCCGTAATTATGACGAGTCGCGATTCCAGTAATTACTTCGAATCGCCGCAGCAGACTTCTTCCGCGGACGGTCGATTACCGAGTGTGTGATTATTTATATTATGCGTTTGTTTCAATGAGTATATGAGCTCTCGATGTCGTTATCTTGACTTAAAGCTAATAGCCAGTGAAGAGATAAGGTGCCACGTCGTCTGATGCCACGTTGTCTGAAACGATAAGGAATCTTAACCTAATAACAACTAGTGATTACTTTTGTTGAAATAAAATGTCATTTATCTAAATCTGGAAAATTTGCGGCGCGTGGTAATATTGCAAGGTAAATACGATTTTATAACAAAGAAAATAAAAGGTGTATTGTGATTAGAATTATAGTCGTACGAAGGAGAATGAAGTTCTGAATAGCAGTAGTACTTTTACGGGAATCAAGAGAGAAATGAAAATTCAATTTAGATATTAGTGGATGTTCCCAGAAAATATGTCAAGAAATATCTTACATCAAATTCCAAATAACATTATATAACTGGCTCTTTCAAGCGATACCCCATATAGCATATGTAATTCAATACAAAAATAAAACGATTACTTCGTTTGCACATCGAAAATTTCCCTATGAATTTTTTTATTACCTATAAATGTAAACTTTTGAAGTATATCCTACTTAACATGCTTTACCGCTGTCTACGTCAAAACATTTTCTGAGAAAATATTCTATGAAATACAGACAAACAGATGGAGAAGTGAATGGTTTTAAATTCATTCTGTCCCTTTTGAGGTACAGAGCTCTAAAATTCCCATAAGATAAAATATTTTTCATGGTAAAATAATCTTCTATTAAAACCAAAACCTTTCTGCCAAAACTTATTTTAATTGAAAAATACAAAATGTGACTTTTTTGTGATGTTAAATAGAGTCCGTTAAATTTGCAATGCATCTAATTTAAAAAAAAACGGAACCCTTTTGGATTCCCCTAGGTGATTATGTGTTTGTATTCTTGGAGACTGTTTCCATGGAAACAATTACACCACTATATAGAAAGTTGAAGTTTGACGTAGTTGCAGTAAACGGTGGCAAAATTAAAAACTTTACGTACAAAAAGTCGCATTTTCATTTTGGGGTAGTTTTGAGGATCGAAGGTTGAGATAAATAAAAAATCCTAGACCATGGTGTTAGGTATAAAAAAGCTTATTAAACTATGGTTTCGAAAATATCTAATTCATATGATATTTCTATTTTAAAAAGTTAAAAAAATGAGTACATTTAACGATAATGTTTGTTAATATTTAAAAAGTTAAAAAAATGAGTACATTTAACGATAATGTTTGTTAATATTTAAAAAGTTAAAAAAATGAGTACATTTAACGATAATGTTTGTTAATATTTAAAAAGTTAAAAAAATGAGTACATTTAACGATAATGTTTGTTAATATTTAAAAAGTAAAAAAAATTAGTATATTTAATGATTATGTTTTTTAATATTTATTTGTTAATTACTTAAATCTAAATTGCAATTATAATATTGATTGATGTAAAGCAAATCTAAAAAATAATGAACGATGTAAATTTATCAACTCAAAATACATAAAAACTATAACAATTGTTCTATAGGATTCTGCACCTCAAATCAATTTATTCTTACATTATCACTCACATGCCCGCCCTTCAACCTGTCTATCACAGCAATTTTTCACAGAAACCGTTAGAAGTAGAAACACGAAATTTGGCACAGTCATATAGCATATTAACGCACATATATTTCAATAATTAACACTTGTAAATATTTGAATAGATATTTAAAGGGACAAAGTAAGTAGTTAGAGTACTTCAAATTTCATATATCGTGTTCGGTATTGTTAGAAAACGTTGGATAGAAGACGCGTGTTAAAACGTGGCACAGTCATATAGCATATTAACGCACATATATTTCAATAATTAACACTTGTAAATATTTGAATAGATATTTAAAGGGACAAAGTAAGTAGTTAGAGTACTTCAAATTTCATATATCGTGTTCGGTATTGTTAGAAAACGTTGGATAGAAGACGCGTGTTAAAACGTGGCACAGTCATATAGCATATTAACGCACATATATTTCAATAATTAACACTTGTAAATATTTGAATAGATATTTAAAGGGACAAAGTAAGTAGTTAGAGTACTTCAAATTTCATATATCGTGTTCGGTATTGTTAGAAAACGTTGGATAGAAGAAGAGTGTTAAAACGCGGCTCAGTCATATAGCATATTAACGCAAATATATTTCAATAATTAACACTTGTAAATATTTGAATAGATATTTAAAGGGACAAAGTAAGTAGTTAGAGTACTTCAAATTTCATATATCGTGTTCGGTATTGTTAGAAAACGTTGGATAGAAGAAGCGTATTAAAACGCGGCACAGTCATATAGCATATTAACGCACATATATTTCTATAATTAACACTTGTAAATATTTGAATAGATATTTAAAGGGACAAAGTAAGTAGTTAGAGTACTTCAAATTTCATATATCGTGTTCGGTATTGTTAGAAAACGTTGGATAGAAGAAGCGTGTTAAAACGCGGTACAGTCATATAGCATATTAACGCACATATATTTCAATAATTAACACTTGTAAATATTTGAATAGATATTTAAAGGGACAAAGTAAGTAGTTAGAGTACTTCAAATTTCATATATCGTGTTCGGTATTGTTAGAAAACGTTGGATAGAAGAAGCGTATTAAAACGCGGCACAGTCATATAGCATATTAACGCACATATATTTCTATAATTAACACTTGTAAATATTTGAATAGATATTTAAAGGGACAAAGTAAGTAGTTAGAGTACTTCAAATTTCATATATCGTGTTCGGTATTGTTAGAAAACGTTGGATAGAAGAAGCGTGTTAAAACGCGGTACAGTCATATAGCATATTAACGCACATATATTTCAATAATTAACACTTGTAAATATTTGAATAGATATTTAAAGGGACAAAGTAAGTAGTTAGAGTACTTCAAATTTCATATATCGTGTTCGGTATTGTTAGAAAACGTTGGATAGAAGAAGCGTATTAAAACACGGCACAGTCATATAGCATATTAACGCACATATATTTCTATAATTAACACTTGTAAATATTTGAATAGATATTTAAAGGGACAAAGTAAGTAGTTAGAGTACTTCAAATTTCATATATCGTGTTCGGTATTGTTAGAAAACGTTGGATAGAAGAAGCGTGTTAAAACGCGGCTCAGTCATATAGCATATTAACGCAAATATATTTCAATAAGTAACACTTATAAATATTTGTATAGATATTTACAGGGACAAAATAAGTAGTTAGAATTTTTCTAAATTTCGTATATCGTATTTGGTATTGTTAGAAAACGTTGGATAAAAAAAGCGTGTTAAAACGCGGCTCAGTCATATAGCATATTAACGCAAATATATTTCAATAATTAACCCTTTAAATATTTGTATAGATATTTACAGGGACAAAATAAGTAGTTAGAATTTTTCTAAATTTCATATATCGTGTTTGGTATTGTTAGAAAACGTTGGATAAAAAAGCGTGTTAAAACGCAGCTCAGTCACATAGCATTTAAACGCAAATATATTTCAATAATTAACACTTTAAATATTTGTATAGATATTTACAGGGACAAAATAAGTAGTTAGAATTTTTCTAAATTTCGTATATCGGATTTGGTATAGTTAGAAAACGTTGGATAAAAAAAGCGTGTTAAAACGCGGCTCAGTCACATAGCATATTAACGCAAATATATTTCAATAAGTAACACTTATAAATATTTGTATAGATATTTACAGGGACAAAATAAGTAGTTAGAATTTTTCTAAATTTCATATATCGGATTTGGTATTGTTAGAAAACGTTGGATAAAAAAAGCGTGTTAAAACGCGGCTCAGTCATATAGCATATTAACGCAAATATATTTCAATAATTAACCCTTTAAATATTTGTATAGATATTTACAGGGACAAAATAAGTAGTTAGAATTTTTCTAAATTTCGTATATCGGATTTGGTATTGTTAGAAAACGTTGGATAAAAAAAGCGTGTTAAAACACGGCTTAGTCATATAGTATATTAACGCAAATATATTTCAATAATTAACCCTTTAAATATTTGTATAGATATTTACAGGGACAAAATAAGTAGTTAGAATTTTTCTAAATTTCGTATATCGTGTTTGGTATTGTTAGAAAACGTTGGATACAAAAGCGTGTTAAAACGCGGCTCAGTCACATAGCATATTAACGCAAATATATTTCAATAATTAACACTTTAAATATTTGTATAGATATTTACAGGGACAAAATAAGTAGTTAGAATTTTTCTAAATTTCGTATATCGGATTTGGTATTGTTATAAAACGTTGGATAGAAAAAGCGTGTTAAAACGCGGCTCAGTCACATAGCATATTAACGCAAATATATTTCAATAATTAACACGTTAAATATTTGTATAGATATTTACAGGGACAAAATAAGTAGTTAGAATTTTTCCCAATTTCATATATGGTGTTCGGTATTGTTAGAAAACGTTGGATAGAAAAAGCGTGCTAAAACGCGGCACAGTCACATAGCATATTAATGCAAATATATTTCAATAATTAACACTTTAAATATTTGTATAGATATTTACAGGGACAAAATAAGTAGTTAGAATTTTTCTAAATTTCGTATATCTGATTTGGTATTGTTAGAAAACGTTGGATAAAAAAGCGTGTTAAAACGCGGCTCAGTCATATAGCATATTAACGCAAATATATTTCAATAATTAACACTTTAAATATTTGTATAGATATTTACAGGGACAAAATAAGTAGTTAGAATTTTTCCCAATTTCATATATGGTGTTCGGTATTGTTAAAAAACGTTGGATAGAAAAAGCGTGCTAAAACGCGGCACAGTCACATAGCATATTGATGCAAATATATTTCAATAATTAACACTTTAAATATTTGTATAGATATTTACAGGGACAAAATAAGTAGTTAGAATTTTTCTAAATTTCGTATATCTGATTTGGTATTGTTAGAAAACGTTGGATAGAAAAAGCGTGTTAAAACGCGACTCAGTCATATAGCATATTAACACAAATATATTTCAATAATTAACACTTTAAATATTTGTATAGATATTTACAGGGACAACATAAGTAGTTAGAATTTTTCCCAATTTCATATATGGTGTTCGGTATTGTTAGAAAACGTTGGATAGAAAAAGCGTGCTAAAACGCGGCACAGTCACATAGCATATTAATGCAAATATATTTCAATAATTAACACTTTAAATATTTGTATAGATATTTACAGGGACAAAATAAGTAGTTAGAATTTTTCTAAATTTCGTATATCTGATTTGGTATTGTTAGAAAACGTTGGATAAAAAAGCGTGTTAAAACGCGGCTCAGTCATATAGCATATTAACGCAAATATATTTCAATAATTAACACTTGTAAATATTTGTATAGATATTTAGAGGGACAAAATAAATAGTTTTAATTTTTACAAATTTCATATATTGCGTTTGGTATTGTTAGAAAACGTTAAATATAAAAACGTGTTAAAACGCTGATAGGAAAAAAGCATATGTTTGAAATGGGAATTCTCCACGTTTAATGTGAGCAAACAAATAAACAAAATGGTTCGCGTTACATATTAGCATAGATTAACATAACAGGGTTTAAACGAACATAATAAACCCAAAGTGTGCTTCCTATGCATCTGTTATGAATGCTTCAATGCTTATATGTAACTACAAAATGTATTTCACGGTACAAACATTAATTGCGTATGTTTGATTTGCGAGGACACTTGTATATCAATTTTTTAAATTGTTTTTATGCAACTATAAATACAAAATATAATCCATTTCCTGTTAAAAGCGAGGTCATCGATTGATAAATGTGAGTAAAGAAGTGTAAACATGGATTCAAAAATTATCAGTGTCTATACTCTATTACAGTCCAAAAGAGAATGTTTGTAAACAAAGCAAGATGACAGTTCAGGTATTGTAAACCTTTTTCTTGCGGTCATCTTAATAATATTATATAGATTTCTTTGGTATCTGTGATTGAACAATACAATTATTTGGTATTGTTTTTTATTACAAGGTTTAACAAATTATTTATGAATGTTTATACACCCTGGGGGGAATCGAACCCGAGCCCGTTTAATCTAGCGATTACGTCTTAGCCACTGCGCTGGATAATGCAATATAAAAAGTAAATTATTCAATATATATTTTTTGAGAATAATTATTTTCTTATTAGCTTTCTTTAAAAATAATTTAATTTGATTCAATAATTATTATCATTGATCCCAGCACAAAAAGGAAATTTATCACGATGTAACATTTGCGTGTCTCATTTTATATTTCTAATCTTTGTTATTGACATTAAATATTTAATTTTTTATTTTAAAAAATATGAAGCATTTAGTTTTATTTTAATTCAAAGTAGAATTGGAATTACTATTTCAAAATAGTCTAGGAAATTCTATAGCTTCATATTTTATCGGTTAAAATAATTACTTATTATTTGTAATTTTGTTATTAAATTTATTCATTTCTTTTACAAAATCGCATAAAACAAAGTCTTTAGTTTGAGTTTATAAATATATTTATTTTTTCTGTATTTGGAGACAGCAGGATTATAATTATAATCCTCGCTAATACCTCGCTAATTCGGTTAACAGAGTACCGTACCCAGTTATATCAGAATGATAAATGTAAATCATGAAATTGAATAGTTAGAATCAGTAGAGTTTTTAATTCAAAAACTCGTGCGTTTTAATTTGAACATAAATGTGTTCATTGCAAATCAGCCGTTATTTCTGTTGAATTTAATAAACGAGTCAAGTATTTGGGGTTTGCCCGTGATAAATAACACATATATAGAAAATCAACATAACATGGGAAAGAGACATTCGGACGAGCAGGAGTATTTTCATTGAGTATCGGATATTTTCGACTCCTCTTTTGAAGTAACCTCTTGGAGTTCGTGAGACTACCTGGCGTTGAAGATCATCAAGTCAGTAAGTGCTATTTGATTTATGTATCTCTTGACATTGTAATTTTGTTGAGTATGGATCAATGATGTAAAGGCTATAGAAACATGTAGATATAATTAATAGCTGATATAATGTTCGGCTCTTCTAGCCCGTAGCTATTAATTACCTTTCGAATATAAACAAATATTGTCGGGATAAATTTAAATATTATTTCAGGCCAAAATAGGCTAGCACAACACTACGTGGGCACGCAGTGTTATGCTATTTATATGCCTCACCATTGCTTCACCATTGCAAATATATATATATATATATATATATATATATATATATATATATATATATATAATATTGAAGTGCGTATAAATAAAAGCGAACGTTTTAATTAAAGTTTTTTCTTACCTTATTTTTTAAAATAAATATGCTTTAAATAAAAAAATACTTAGATATTATAAAAAACACTGCCGTATAGTGTGTGCAAACCTGTATTCTACACTGTCTTATTTCTTTCACTATCTTCACACCAAAGAGCCTGTGTACATAAATTTCTTACCTGCATCTTCTGTCTCATTTAAGCATCACGCAAATTGAAACTGGTTTATTGCAGCTATTTCACTCCAACAAATTATAAAGCAAATGATGTGTATCGAATAGCAAATACGGGTATGGATTCGTATGAGCCGGAATATCGAATATTTTTCCAAAATGTTTTATACCTCTGAGCTTTATATGATCGACAGCAATGGTTGTCCATTTTACACTTCTCAAATTTACATTTCATATTACTGAAATAACAGTGTAATGTTGGTATTTATATTATTTAGCGTGATACTTCATTAAATTAATGTGGTATTAATAGTATGGCATTTAATAATATTATGGGTAAAATACAACAAGTTTTGTAAATAGTTATCAACTTACTGAATATAAATTTGTGCCAACCATATTTTAACTGTCAAATTGGTTTGTTTACAAAAATTTTCTTTTGAAATGGAATGGAGTATAGATATAAACAAACGATGCGTTTGTTGGCTACTCGTAAAATATAATATTTTATCCTTTCAATAAAAATAAACAATAATTTTGCTTATGATGCACGCGTTGTTAACAATTAGCTCTTGAGGACGTCTATTATTGTTTGAGAAAGTCGAATATTAACGAAAAACTAATTAAAGGTTTTGAAAACTAATTAAGGGTCTATATGGGTACAAGCCAAATAATGGTATTATTCAGTAAATAACTGACTGACTCATCATAAAATCTCCACAACTATGAAGATAGAAGAATACTTTAAATTTGGTACGTAGCTTTCTCTTGATTTCTATGCCCTCACTCTTAGTTAAAAATAAAGAAACATATATTTCAACATATTATGGAAAATTGCTAACCGTAAATAATGACTGTAATTTAATCATTGTAATTTTAATATTGTAATTTTATTGTAATTTTAATAAAATATTGTGTTCCATATATTTAGGAACATGCAAACATTTGGAAATACATAGTATTTCTACTAAACTATTTAGAAATATCAATTTTTGACAACGTAAATATATTACTTACTATTTATTTAAGAGGCGTAAACATTACTTACTATTTCTTTCAGAGGTGTAAACATTACTTACTATTTCTTTCAGAGGCGTAACCATTACTTACTATTTCTTTCAGAGGCGTAAACATTACATACTATTTCTTTCAGAGGTGTAAACATTACTTACTACTTCTTTCAGAGGCGTAACCATTACGTACTACTTCTTTCAGAGGTGTAAACATTACTTACTACTTCTTTCAGAGGCGTAACCATTACTTACTATTTCTTTCAGAGGCGTAACCATTACTTACTATTTCTTTCAGAGGCGTTCATGGTGCATATTTAAATAAATTAAGATCCAGGGTAATCGCTATAGTTTTCCTGTAAACCCCTGTAAGATTTTATTAACACTATTTTTTCATAACTTATTTCAGTAGTTTCGGAAAGAAGAGGTGAAGTGGTGCTCTACTTTTGCATATTTTTTAGAATATCTCTTTAAATATGCCATTTAAAATAATTAAAAAAAAATTTGTATTGCTCATAATAAACTCTTTACAAGAATATATTACAACTAAAGTATAGTATATTAAAACAAAACTTAACAGCTTTAGCACTTATTTCATTGTGAAAAATTTCATTCTTACAGAACGCCCCGTTCTACAAAAAAATCAAAAGAAAATGAACTTATATAATTATTATTTATAAAAATTTTATTGTCATAATTATTCGATTGATGCGAATCGATACCAAGCCATTGAGTGCGAGTCTAGTTAAGGTTTTATTTATAGAAATCGAACCACAGGTCGGCCATAATGGATTTCAACATCAATAAAAAGTTAATTTTATATCAGAGTTATAGATACAGAAACCAAAACAATTAAGTGTATTTATGTGTAGGGACAATGAAACTTCTCGTGGCTCGAGTGATAGAAACTTGCTTTAAGTATAAGTTGAGTTCGAACTCAACTGATGCTTAAAGCAAGTTTCTATCACTTTTAAACTGACTTGATGCTATTGAATAAACTGTCTACAATACGATAATATTATTTAGATTTCTCGTATAATACAGGAAAATAAAACTGTTAAGGAGGAGTAGAAAACGTACTTACGAGAGTACCGTACCCAGTTATACTTAAAAATTAAAACATTTGGGAGTACATAGTATTACCATTAAATTGTGATTAAAATATTAATGTTACATCACGGAGGAAAGAATCTAAGGAGTGGGTATACGCCCATACTTCGCGTGTAGAGAGTTTGCCAATTTTTGATATACTTTTTGTCAGCTAAAGCACGTCACATATAGTCATTGCAACGTCAGTCGAACTGAGACAAAACGACAAACTTTGTGAAATATATTTATTTTTGTTGGAAAATGGATGCATAGTAGGGATGCATGTGTTATCAAAAAGTGCAAGTATAGCAGAAAGACATGCAAAAGTAAATACAGGGTTACTTATTATAAGTAAGTCCACTTTAATTTTTGTAATATATATTATTCGTAAATAGTTAACCGTAAAATTGAAAGGTAATAGAAATTACGTGACGTTTCGGTAATTTTAAACTAAAAGATATGATATAGTTTAGCATTCGGTATTGAATATTTCGGTAATATAAATTGTTTAATACATTAATTTCCACAAAAAAAGTTAAAAGTTAATAACTTTATTAGCTTACACGATTATATTGCGATTGCGAATTTCGATGTTGCAGTCAACGTACTGAATATTTATTGATAATGGTATTAATTGGATTACTGAAAACCACTCAGCTCAATGTCGATAGACATTTTGGTTCAAAATAATAATGAAAATATAACAGTGAATTAAATTTTTAATTGACATATCTCTAGAACAATATTTTGGTATTAAATTGCGTATTTTATTACAAGCAAAATATTAAAAAGTTTAATAACTATTGGAACCAACATTTTTGTCGGTACGTTGATTAATAAAATTTTATGTAGATCCTCTACAAATTTTAAAAAAAAACATTTGTCAAAAAATCAGTATTTTTTATTTACAGTTGCTTAGTTATTATTTTAATTTGTGATTCAAAAACAGTTATTAACATTTTGTAGAGTATAAAATTCTTTACAAATTTCAGTTGAAACAGTTTTTTGTAGAAGCAATAATTACAAAATATGGCGGGATAAGTAGAGGAATAACGCCTAACAACTTTCAAAAATGTTTGCCCCATCGGCACTTTCAGCATGTTGTGTGTTTGGTGAGATACTGATATGGAAAATAATTCCTAATAATACAACTATTATCGCAATAGAGTGGAGTCTTCGTTAAAACTTGGGACTTGAATTCCATTAAAAATGCCTACAAAACGACAAAGTTTTATTTCTGCATGAAAATCTTAGTCTCATAATGGAAACATTCCTTGATGAAAACGATTGGAGCTTGGATAGGTAATAAGTCCACATCCCCCTTATTCACTAAGTCTGGCGCCGTCCGACTTTTATCTTTTTTTAATTAAGTAATGTTTTAATTAAAAAAAACTTTTTGATGGGAACCATCTCAGAAAATGTTTTACTAAAATCTTTATAGTTTTTATTTTGATACCATCCATTGTCTGCATTTTTGCAAATAAATGGGCACGGATAGTCAGTATCGATGACGCACATGTCACTTTATTTAGTTATAAAAACCGATATATAATTATAACTTTTTAACGTCAATCTAATAAATTTCTGTTAATCTATTTAATCACTACCATACGAGATAATTTTTATGACAAAATGTATTTTACACAAATTCTTTGAAAAAAGGCAAGAAAGCTAGATCCATTCTTTGTCTCACTTTGAAAAGGCCATACAAAGTCTGTACTATAAATGGAGGAAAAGGATAAATGGAGCTACGAACTACTATAAAGGATAAATGGAGCTACGAACTACTATAAAGGATAAATGGAGCTACGAACTAATACACCTCTAATGGAGAAGACAAAGCAAATATCACGACGAGACACGAAAGTGATACTTTTATCACTTCGCTACACGAAACACAAATAATTTGAAATATAAATAATTGTTATGTCAGTTTTTCTCTTTTTCAAACATGTGCAAATAAAACGATCGAGACCAAGACAGACGATTATCTTTTTCGTTTCCCGCAAACTTCCCCTCCCCTTTGAATTGCCGACACTATCCATCAAGTTATTATCGATGGAGTCTCCATGAAGCCCGCCGTATACGGCGGGTCGGCCTGACAATTATGCACACAAATACACAATGAAAAATTATAAGGTAAATACGTAATAACTAAGATATGCTTTATATAACGGTACTCTAAATATAGAAATGTATATGTATCAAAAGAAATAAATAAGACAATTCATTTATCTACATGCGCTGCGACACTTCTGTGACATATAATGATATATTTGTGAAGGTCGTTTGAATGTGTGATTGAATGCATTGATAATATAAATACAAATGTTATTTATTAAGATCACTTGTTGGCATCATGTATCTGCATGATTACGATACATCTACCAAAGCGTTGATAGTCTGTATCAAGTCATACATCACTTTTGTTCACTTTTAAAATTCCCTATATTTAGCCAGAAACTTTTATATTTTCATCACGTCTATCCATCTGTATTTCACCGTCTGATTACGCTCTAACTTTTCCACCTATTCAAATGAATTTCGTATATGTAAGTTCAAAATCCAAAGTGAAATAAAATTCAAAAATATTTTTGAAACTACCCCCAACAAATGTGTGTTATGTGTTAAACATATATTTGTTGGGGGTGGTTAAGTACATAACTAATTATGCCTTAAATATTAGTTTCATTTTCATATAAATAAATTATTTTGATGGAAAAACCAGAGCTATATAACCAAATTTAAGAAAAAATTATATAATGTCGTATTGTTCTTACATAATTTTCCATACCGCAGCGCAGCTTAAACTACTGCGCTATTTAAATTATATCTTTCAATTAGTAAATAAATTGATTAAAATAAGATTATTTATAATTTATTAAAATAATTAGGATATATAGCTTTTTTCGGCGTGAGAAGACAGATGAATCCCCATTCTATCGTTTAATTGAACTTTTAATGTTCTTGCTCACACACTCTTTTTATACTTTTCTGTGAAAACATACCTTCCAGTCTGAATGGTAAATATTTTTAATTCGTTATATTTGAAATTATTTCTTTGTCGGTTCGTGATATTAGCCGTACGTATGTAGGAAAAAAATTAAAAATCAAACGAGAAGTTTGAGTGACTCAAACTTTACTCAAACTACTGGTTTTAAGAAAACCCTAAGGTTTGCTATAAAAACGAAATTCAACCCAACGAAAATTGTATAGAGACTTACTTTACCCTTTAACCTTTACCCCCAACAAATGGTTTCGTTGGATAGTTCTTTCAAAAAGCAAAAAGTTTGTTTGGGAATGTAACTATGTTTCCAAAACTATGTTTACAGTTTGTTGTTGTTAGGAACTATGTTTGTATTTTAATGCTTCCTTTCGAAACGTTTCTTTCAAAATTATCACCAAGGCTTTCTCCACTCGTAACTTCTAAAATTTCGTTTCAAAAAGACTGAAAAATATTAAAATACAGCTCTCAATAAACTTTTTCAATTAAATTTATAAAGAATACTGTAACAGTTACACTTTCTGATTTTTTTAAATAACCACTTCTCACAAAGATGAAATTTTGTCAAGATGAAGAGTTGCGATCATCCTATGTGGACGCGATTTTAAAACTATGGGTCTTTTTTATAACATCTAATATCTATAAATCTACGGCTGCTGAACGCTATGACTTATGTATCCGTCAAGCGTCTGGCCGGTTTTATTAAGTCCATTAAAACTTTCAAAATTATATTATACGTCTGTTTTTAATTCTTATCCTCTGTGACAACATTGTAACTCTATGGTTCATCACCTGTCAGACCAAAGTTTTAAAAGAACATTTTAAATCAATTCATTTTAATTGAATTTTTCCGAATATGGAAGTATTTAAACCTATCGTACCACATCAAAGAGGGTGTCTTTAAATACGGCATTTAAAATCCTGGTAAAGATAACTTAATTTATTTACATCCACTAGCCCCATGGCAAGCTTTGCATTTTTGAAGTAATTATTGATATTACGGTAACGCTTTGGAAACAAATCTGAATGGTGGGGATAAAGTGTGGATATCTCCTTGTCTCATTCACCCTTGTAGAATAAAATGCGCGTTATTCAAAATGACGTCACAATTCAGTATTGCCATCCTCCTCTAAACGTCAAAATGCTTTAATAAATTGATAATTTTTTGGAGATTTGTCAAAAATTCTATCGTTTTTGCGTTTCCTTTATGATTCATGAAATAAAAAAGTAGTCATATTGTCGTATATTCATCTATCACTAATTTATCTGACGTATAAATGTTCATATAAAAGGAAATAGCCAATAAACCGTAAGAAATATCACTATAACTTATTTAGATATTTTTGTCTCTGAAAAGTTGCTCCTATATCATTAGTAGATACTGTTAGGAGTAATTTCAACTATAATCTTTAATAAGGAAAATATGAGAATTACAACCCTTAATTCCAAGCTTTTTAAGATATTAGAATTACCTAAGACTAAATTGTAAAGATTTCTTAGTTGGTGAAACATAGCATTAAAAATAATATTTGAAGTGTTCAAATAAAAAGTATTTATATATAACAGTACGATATGTACTTTATAATTTTGTTTATCTCAGTAAAAAATCAAAAAAGTATCCTTAGCAAAATAATTGCGATTACCATAAGATAATTAAGAAAAAACTGGGAAGAACAATTTTTATTTGAAAATGTTTTGTCCGTCGTGTTCTCGAATCAATAACATATTTGAAATTATTTTGATTATAAATATCGGTTATTTACCGCTGGAATTAAAAAGAGAAAAAGGTAGAAATACAGTGAAAAATGTTTAGATATTCAACAAATGAGTTTTGCTCTTATTTATATACAAAGTATTCAGCTACAAAAATACAAATTAATTTAAAAAAAATTGTAATAAATAATTCATTGCAAAAACGATTTTTACAGAATCATTTTTTTACATAATTCGTAAATTTTTACATGTTGATTTTTTTATAAAATAAAACTAAAAAAAATTAAATTAAAGTTAAAATTCACTTTTGCTAAAATGCTTTTGTTCCAAAAATACTTTTTTAAATAAATAAAATCTTTTTATATCAATCCATATTCTTGGGGATAAGAAAAGAAGACAGACATTTTTCAGTTTTTGGGAAATTCGTTTTAACAAAGTATATCTAAAATAAAAAAAAAACATTACTTTTAAATTTAGTATCCCGCTTATAGGACTTCATAAAAAATTATTTTAACATATCGATAGAAAGACACCATAATGATTCCATAAGTTTCCAAACATTGCTCATTAAACAAAACTTCCGTTATTTCAGTTCATATTCACCTCTTATAAAAATCGTTCAAAAATATTTTAATTTTTATGTATACAGGGGGCTTTCCATGCGACACATTTTCACAGAGTAGATTCCTCCTAAAATCCTCAACGTAAAATATTTTAAGGTGTATATAAAAACACAATAATTTCCGAGAAAATCGCCCTTAAAGTTCGAAATTAATATAAAATATATCTAATTTTTGTCATTAAATCTGTGAATACATTTATTATATCAGACCGTACTACCCTCAGGAAATAAAACTTTAAAAGATAAAAAACAATTTTCAGAATTCAGTATCATTCATAAGATCACTGACAATTCGCAAATTGTTGACTTATTCAACTTTTTAAAAGAATTATTCAACTTATAATTTTTATTATATTTATAATTCGTCACATTCTATTTATAGACTTTTTATATCCTGGACTTTTTGTATTCGTAGATTTTTTTTTAAGTTGACCATTTTATTTATTGTTTACTATGGATAATACTAGTATATACTTTGCTTCATGGATAATTGACCGTTGAATAATATAATTCAGCGCGCATTTCGATAATTTTCATCGCTCACGCATTTTTCTGCCATTAGTTACGACATTGATCATTATGATAAATCTCGCGTGGAACAATAGGCTTTGTTTAGAATTTACAATGCTAATGCAATGTTGCCAGATGCAGAATAGAAGTTTATCTTTTTCCAAAGAAAGAATCGTGAACTTCAGGGTAATAATAATGTATGATAAATAATCATGTATGATTATACACGTACCTTTTATCATGATCTTACATTTAAATTCACAATTCAATTGATGTAAGTTTATTGCTCTGTGAGAATTTATAACTTGAGTTCTATGGATGAACCACATTACCTCGATTTAAAGTGATACAACGCCACCTCAAGGAAATTGCTAGATACGAATGTTTACAGTTAAGCTAATAGGTATCGGCTAAAATAACAAAAATAAAATAAAAAAAACACTAACAAAAAAAAACAAAAAAATGCTCTATTCATTTATATATAATCTATTCACTAAACGTGTGACGATTCAGGTTCAGGTATCAGGTTACATATTAAATATTGCTATTATGAATATATATTTGTTTAAATTATTTTTTAACAAAATGTGTTACGCCTAATTAATTTTCTTAATAATAATATTGATAATTTAATTAATAATACCTAACTTAACTCTTAACATTCCTTTACTGTTTACACCACTGAGTTATGGAATTCTCACCATCAGAAACTCACCGCTCATATGCACTTTTAAAGGCGTCAGAAAAAAGTATACCTTTCCTGATTTGACTCGCGCCATAACCGTTTCAGATTGATTACTTTTCTAGCAATACATTCGCCACAAATACAAATGTTGCGATAAAGACTATTAAATATATGATTTGTCTTTGATAACAATGTATAACAAATGGTGACTCTAACTTATACAATTCTTGCGTTGTAATTACATTTCTAATCAGTCTACTTGACTCTGTTGACACAAACACAAGACTAATCATTAAAAAAATAGATTCCTATGTCTAGCTTCGAGGGCTCTTTTGGAGAGCACATCATGGTAACCCATAGTAATACCTTTAGGTTACCATTCATTTGCGTACGGCTATCTGAAAATATTTTTGTTTTAATGTCAACAATCCTATCTGTGTCTAATCTGCGTCAACTTTATTAATGCTCAATTATATAATTACTGTCGTTATTAATATTATAGAATTATTCCAGAGTGATATGATATCAAAAGATTTTGAAATCGAGACCGTTTTAAAACAAGAAAAATTATACGTTGGAAAAGCCGTTTGGCGTAAACAGCTGATATTTTATTATAATTGTAGGATATAATTGTCGAAGTGCGAAAAGATGAAGTTTTATTTTGGTGATCAGCTTTAATGGACTAAAAGCCAAAAAAAAATTACATTCAGTCATTCACATCAAAAACTACCAAAAACATATATCCAAAGATCCAAATACAATCTACGACAATCGTCGCAAACGCCACATACGCTCTGAAATCATTCAACATATCATTGGAATATACCCCAATCTCATACAGAGTCATAGATACAACCAAATAGCTAACATTATTCATCAGCAACTAGCATTCAAACAGTATGTTATATATACTTTACCTAACCGCACACCCTACCACAAGTATATACCTAATCGTATCCTATAAATCGATACCCATAAACTTTACTATGACTGACATAATAATCTGTTATAATAGACCTAATATAAGCCAACAACACAACACATACATGCAATTAACATAAATAAATCGATAAAAAATAAATGTTTAGTGAGCATCTTCATGGGGTCATTTGTGTGTTGCATCGTTGCCAACTTCATTCTATATTTTTAAAATTTCACTCTCATCATTTTATCATAACGCGTCTAAAGAGGTATAATTCCAAAAAAAAACAATAACTGAAAAATTCATAAATACATAGATTAAAAATGAAGTAGAGTTTGACAGTAAAATAAAGTTTATACAGTCCACATAGCTTTATCCACAACTGGTGTAATCCCCTTTATTTATACCACTCATTAAAATAGACAAAAACCTCAAACCCATAATTTATTTCAACATGCAAAAGAACACAATAATAATTTTAAAAATTACCAACTTCAGCCGAACAAAATATAGAACTAAATAATAATGCGATAAATATTTATAATAATAACAATAACTAAACATAGAATCATATTTCTCTCAACAAATCATTTATAAGTTCATTAAATTGATTTATTTGTTAAATTCCACACATCTTGTAAACTGTCATGTAAAATCTATGACAATTTACAAAGAAAAACATGGAAATTATGTAGACTAAATTCATAATTGTAGTTAGGCTGTGTAACTTTCTATTATTTACTTTATTTTATCAATATAATTTTATTTATGTCAAATTAATATTTAACATATCAATTTTATGCGTAACGCCCCTTGGTAATCATTTCGAAAATCCCGGGATTTGAGAGCGTCGATTCCGGGTAATGATAATATAATTTTGTCGGGATACTGGGAACCGGGATCCCGGAATTGCATTCTCTACTACTAGCACTTTCGTGCAGCTTTGCCCATTATCTTTGATACTTGTGTCCTAACGTATATCAAAATGTAAAAAAAAAAATTAATTGAAGAATACCCCAAAAATGAAGGTTTATTCACCTATTTGGGGGACCAAACACCTTTAATCGAAACGTGTACATAATTTAGAATGAAAATTTTATATATTTACAGTAACAGACTCCGAGAGAACCAAACATATTGCTATAATTTAGAATTAAAGATACTGAGATAGAGAAGGTTTTTTTAATAATTATCACGTAAAAATTGTTAATAATATAATCACCACCTATATAAAAGTAACTGAGTTGTATGGACTACTAATTGCATAAGTACAAATTACACTGTCGGATTTTCTCTGAAAAATATTCCATGTTAATACCACAATTTTCCAACTCGGGCGGTATACTCCACGCAACGATTATTTTTTTGGAATATTATAAACACAAAATTACCATGCGCGTTATACTAACGCACAATCCATACATTCAATTAGTTGTATTAATAAAACGGTACGTTATCTTAGTCAGATTTGCTGACAGCTAAAAACGTATTTTGTATGGATACTTTAGCGATTGGATCGTGCAATAGGGCACAGTCGGTAAAATAGACTCTTGCTCCGGATCGACTGACAGTTAACCAGAAACAAAAATACGTTTTTAACTGTTAGTAAGTCCGACTGACAGTCCTGACAGGGTGTGGTGCATATGGGTGTAAATCATGTAACATTTTCATCATAATCAAGAAGTGCATTCTAACTTCGCGTTTGTGCGCAGCCGATGCAAGAATGAACACAAATATTTAACGAACTGATTGCAGTGTCACATGTTTTTGTCTCTTATCTTAATTGCTGAGGCAATAAGCCATTTACTTAAGCGAGTTACATCAACGTGATGAGAGCAACAAAGTTCTGTGAATTAATCTGTAACCTACAATTGTCAATGAGTTCAGTATATATAACTGTTTGAATAGGTAAATAAGTATAATATTAAAGTCCCCAATTTCGCACGGATTTCGTTCTAAAAACGTTACGTTCTACTTGTCGCCGTTTTTAGTATGTATAGTGCCAAGCAATGTAATCAACTGGATCCCGACTTGTGCAAAGTATCGTCAATATACACCTTTAAGGGAGATCTGAAACAGGTTTTTCCTATCTTAATTTTTTCCTCTTTATTCTTTCGAAATTTTATTCATATATTTTTCTCTCAGTATATTTATATTTTTTTCCTTTCACTTTGCAGTCTTAAACACATATCCTACATTTAACGTATTTCTGTATCTCTATATAAAATGTACCTATATAATTAGTTCTCAACGTAATCTGTTTAAATGACAATATATCAAGCGAAATAATTTGGGCCAGTCTGATATCAGACAGGTCGCCCAATTGTGATGCAAATTTTACTCAAATAACACAAAATTTCTTTGTAATGAAGATAATATGTTATGATAAAAACTTCTTTAGGCGCACCATACGCACTTTCTCTGAGCTGCGAACGAAAGTGAGCCGTCACGCTAGGGTCGGCGAAGCTGCATTGGGTAAACTCGGCTCTGTTCGGCCTCGGCCAAGCGAGTTTACTGTTAGAGTAAACTCGGCCCCTTTCGGCATTGGCCAAGCGATTTCATTATTAATATTTTATTGAAATACAAATTAATATAATATGTGTTATTTTATATAATCAGTGTAATATTCCAAGTGTATTCAGTTAATGTTTAATATTTTATTTGAGAGTGTTTAATATAATACGCGTATGTTATTGCATTTTTTGTTTTTGTTTACACTTCACATCGTGTGGTCATAAGTACACAACAGTCGTTTTTTACTTTTAAATTTACTCTTTAGTGTTTTGTTTTTTAAATTCTTTATTTTTTATTAGTATCATTTTAATAACGATTTACAATTTATGACATTTTATTTTTTCGCTAACGGACACGTACGATTTTGATAACTTTTGTACGCCATCATGAAGCTGGAAGTAAATAAGTAATAAAATTCTTCTATATATATATATATATATATATATATATATATATATATATATATATATATATATATATATATATATATATATATATGTAATGAGCGCGTCAATTCCTAATGTATACTTTTTATCACGGAACTTAATTTGATTTTTGACAGAACCATATCTACTTTTTATCATAGGAATGACCATCCCAATCACAGAAAACCAGAAACCTTTTTACGTAAAGCTCGTTATTAAAATATTTCCTGACTGAAATGAAAAGAACCCCTAGAGACGTTCACTCGCAATTATATGTGCCCTGACGTATGTACTTGTTCTGGTTACTTACTCACTGACGTGCTCTTTTACCTCAATACTCCCGCAATAAATCGCTGTCCCACTCTCCTGTGGACTTGTGTGCGACTGACCAACTGAGCTGTGGGTATTTTTTCGGTGAATGTTTATTATTTGTTATTATAATGCCAATTATTTTTATTATAATAATTATTTATGTCTCAACAAAATTCAAGCTCGGGATAATATGCAGATTTCAATTATACTTAATTTATTGAAATCTGTTGAGCTTTTTGTCGTATAAGGGAATAAAGTAATTCGCACAGTTACATATATGAAACCTAAATACATAACATTGCTTTTTGCGCAGTCGTGTAAAAAGTAAATAGTTGATAAACAACCTTTCTTATAAAGATAGAAGTTGTTCTCGCCATTTTGTTATCGCGACTGATTTCTTAAATAACAATTATTTGATTAAATATGAAGAATGTCAGCCTGCATGGACGCTATGTCAGTTTGATAATATTCTGAACACTTTATTTGCCAAACAAAAGAAGTTTTGTGGGATGCGATTAAATAGAAGTGAGAACAATTTCAAAAAATATCAGCCGGAAATTCTTTCTGGCAATTTTTGGATGTACTATTTGTATCTAAGCATTCCATACATCAAATGTGAAACCAAAATAACAGTATTCGTTGCTGTTACTTTTTTAACTGAAACATCCTCTTAACTTGGGATCACTACTTCCCCGTATTTATTATCAGTTAAATATACGAAAAATGAATGGTTACAAATTTAAAGACTTTATTGGCTTGATGTGGCCAAAAAAATTAGGAGGAGAACGGATGGCAGTACTTTTTCGGTTTTTTAACAGTAGTCGTTGCTGTTACTTAGCAAGTTTTTTTAACGGTATTCTTTGCTGTTACTTTTAATTGAAAAATCCTATTAACTTGGGATCACTACTTCCCTGTATTTATTATAGGTTAAATAAACAAAAAATTAATGGTTACAAATTTACTGACTTTATTGGCTTTATATGACCGAACAAATCTGGAGAAGAACGGATGGCAGTACTTTTTCAGTTTTTTTAACAGTAGTCGTTGCTGTTACTTTGCAAGTTTTTTTAACGGTATTCTTTGCTGTTTCTTTTTAATTGAAAAATCCTATTAACTTGGGATCACTACTTATCCGTATTTATTATCGGTTAAATAAACGAAAAATGAATGGTTACAAATTTAGTGACTTTATTGGCTTTAAGTGATCGAAAAAATCAGGAGTAGAACGATTGGAAGTACTTTTTCAGTTTTTTTTTTAACAGTAGTCGTTGCTATTACTTAGTAAGTTTTTTAACAGTATTCTTTGCTGTTACCTTTTAATTGAAAAATCCTATTATCTTGGGATCACTACTTCCCCCTATTTATTATCGGTTAAATATACGAAAAATTAATGGTTACAAATTTATAGACCTTATTGGCGATGTGACTACAAAAATCAGGAGTACAACGAATGGAAGTACTTTTTCCCAAGTGACATAACATCCGTTCAGAAATACAAAACAACAAAAATTGAAAAAGTACCATTTGTAACATTTGTAAGTTTGCAATGACAAAATATTTGCTAACTTCGCACACATTCATATTTAGCTAAGGACAGATAACGCATGCATTTATTGAGATAGTGAAAACAAATACCTGTTACAAAGTGATAGTCGCAATTGACGTGTAAATTATCTTTATTTATTTGAAAAGCCACAATGTGTAACAATACAAAATGTGTGCGGAATTCCTATACATTATTACCAAGCACAACTTCAATAAAAATGACGCACATCTAGTTGAATTATTGAAGCAAATTAGCGAAATAAACTTTTATTTACTTACGTAATATTGCAGAGTATGTGGAATTCCTATACAGCGTTAAAAACACAATATAACTTCAATCGAAATGACGCAATATTGAAGTAAATGAGTGAAATAAACTTTAATTGATTTTTGTAATACTACAGAGTACGTGGAATTCCCATGCATATTTAAAACATAATATAACTTCAGTCGAAATGACCTACATCTAGCTGAATTTTTGAAGCAAATTAGCGAAATAAACTTTTATTTACTTATGTAATACTGCCGAGTACGCGGAATTCCCATGCACCTGTAAAACACAATATAGCTTCAGTTGAAATGACGTACATATAGCTATTATTGAAGTAAATTAGGGAAACAAACTTTTATTAACTTATGTATTATTGCAATGTACGCGTAATTCCCACGTACATTTAAAAACACAATATAGCTTCAGTCGAAATGACGCACATCTAGCTGAATTATTGAAGCAAATTATCGAAAGAAACTTTTATTTACTTATGTAATACGGCAGAATGCGCGGAATTCCCACGCATCGATAAAACACAAAATAGTTTCAGCCAAAATGACGCTTATTTAGCGGAATTATAATAACGAATGAATGGAATAAACTTTTATTTACTTATGTAATACTACAGACTACACGGCATTCCCATGCATAGATAAAACACAATATAGCTTCAGCCAAAGAACATGCTACGCGAGCGAAGCTGCGGTTAAAAGCTAGTTGAAAATAATTTACAGGCTGTAAAGAAAATGGAGGATGGAAAATCGTATAAATTAAAAATAACAAAACCCTATTTGCAAAGTAATTTGTATGAAGATATAAGTTTTGTATTATTTTTTTTTTTAAATTAATAAACATTTTTTTTTTAATATTTATTTACTTTTTTAGTAAAACATACTACACATTTAACTTATAACTAGGAGAACCTTAGTTACTGCAAGTTTGTCATTCCCTTCTATTCAACATTTACTATATATAAAATATTACTAGGGGTAGTGACCTATTTTTACTGTTCGAAATTGAAAAACAAAACAGTAATGGACAGTTGACACAACTGAGATTTTTACATTACAACGTCTCCTCCGTCCTCTTTAAGACGAGATTACATATTTTTTCGAGCGCATCACAGTTCACTGTTGCTCGTCACGGTAGTTAGTGCGTCATTTGATTACAGTGAGACTAGTTGTAATACGATTTCAGTGAGTGAGATCATGAAATAAACGCTAAACGACAGAATTAAATATTTTTATTTGTTATGCGCATCCAAATCGACCATTTCATACGCGTCAGTTTTCCCATAACGCACTATAAGATGATGTAACATCAAAATAATGAGTAATACAAATCCTTCATATTGAAATAACTACTTAAAACATGTTATCTTTCTTTTATTTTTCCATTACTTATCAAATTATTACAACGTAAACAAACAAGGTTTTTGTACAAATGGCGTACACTCACATATTGCAAGCGCATCACATGCGACTGATACGCACTTTACGTATGCTTAGAAATAATCGCTTAAGTTCAACGTGCCCTCGGCCGCTCTGTATACCATAAAAGGTATCATAACTTATATTATCAATCTATACACATTTGCATATTATGAATATAATTTCCGCTTAGCTCAGAAGATTATACAGTGTTAACAAATTTTCCAGACTATTGAAATAATTAACTTTGGTCTTCTTAATAAGCAACATTATATTAGGAGAAATACAGCCTCGAGTTCTTTAGGACTTTTTGTACAACTAATACTCATATTTTTTATATGTTTAATAATACATAACGAATTAAATATACTAAAAACTTTCCATATCACCATTTTCATAACATCGACTTCTCTCCAGGTCCCTCCCTGGTTTAATGTTGATTATGTTAATACACCTATAATATGTTCAAATATATTTTAAGAACGAGTTTACCTCGCACTATGAGAGTTCCTTAAGGCGAATAAAATTTTTTTTTGTCAAACTACAAATATTAATATTATTTCTCACCAGTCTTCGGCCTCAGAAAATATGATGATATAGAAATATGATCATATTTTCTGAGGTCGAGGACTGGTGAGAAATAATATTAATATTTGTAAATAGTTTGACAACAAAAATTTTATATTTGCCTTAAGGAACTCTCATAATGCGAGGTAAATTTCAGAAGAACACAGGTCACTTCTCAAACGGCTGAAGATGATCCACTCCAACTTCAGATACTTACAATCTTCAGAGCCCAAATTATCTTACTGACAAATTTAAATATTTTTCTGCTCACTGCCTTGGGCTACGATCTGAAAGTTCACTCACCCTCCTTATTCCTAAACATACCTCTACCACTTCAAATTCCTTCACATTTCAAGCAGCAAAAATTTGGAATCACCTGGATCCTGATATCAGGAAAACCACATCACTTTTTCCACAGTACTTTTCACTCGATCTTTGAATATGTTTATTCAAAGATCGAATGAAAAGTCCTGCCTCCCCTTTCCTTTGTGCCATTATCCTTTCCTGTCTTTCCCATCCCAAATCATGTCAATACTTTATATTACTTATACCTTTGTATTTTTTTTTGTCAAATATGCTATAAAGAATTTCGTTGTATAATCTCTTACAGTCAACATCAGTTGTTATGGTTGACTGGAAGAGATTGCTCATGTAGCAATAAGTCTGTCATATGTGCTATGCATAAAAGGTGATAAATAAACTAATATATAAAGTATATCTTTCATAAACAGTCGAGTTGTACAGAGTTTCTATAAACTTTTTACACCTTATCAGTTGGTCGACTGTTGTTCGTAAATTAGTTAAGTCTATCCAGTTGTGATCGTTTTCATACTTTCAGAAAATTGTACTATACTACATTGAGGAAGAATGTGTATATATATATATATATATATATATATATATGTGTGTGTGTGTGTATATATGTATGTATATATATATATATATATATATATATATATATATATATATATATATATATATATATATATAGACAGAGCAAAGATGAACCAGAAATAAAATTATTTATTTGTTTGCGCTAATCTCAGAAAGTACATATCCGATTTTTAAAATTATTATTTCCACATAATAATTTTTAAAATCGGAAGGCTAGGCTACAAAACACTACGCTTCAATTCACATGGACAGCATAGTGATAAAAGATGTGAAAGAATTCGAGGAACACTGCTTTAACGATACAAAGTTAAGAGGCAGGCGTATTTATTGATTGATCATTTCGAGTTTTCCACCGATATAGCCCCGACCCTGATGACCTATGTCGTTTGAACAGAGCGGAGGCGTTTAGTAACTACGAGAAGTAGAGCAGTATAATTAGAATAATTTACGCGGGTGAAAGCCCGAGGTACAGCTAGTAAAAGATAAAACAGTTTAGCTTCTAACGCACATCGCAGCTCTGTTCTGTATTTCTATATCCATATAATAGTTACAAAGATTAGAATTTTTACAAAAGCAAACAAGCTAACAAACAAATTACTTATATATTAAATATTTGTACGTAAGTCCTCAAACAAGTTCAGATAAATAACACATTCAGTTTTTTTTAATCTTAGAGACAACAACGTAAAAAAACGGATGACCACTGCGTTTTATATCAATGGAGACGTAGTATTTGTATTATGAATCATGTCGTTATTAATTCTTCACGTGTGTTTTTTTTTGTTGTCAATAAATCAGCTTATTTACAAGAATTGCTTTTGACGTAATCAATATTTCAGATATTAAACGTCTTATCCGTATGTGGATAAAATGAAATTAGTCATTGCTCAGGACGAACGTCTTTATTTACTACGAAAGCCTTTATTTAATATAAAGATGTAAATTTCTTTTAAAACCAACACATCGGATATTTTTCAATGTATCAGATATTATTATAAGCATATTTATAATATATTGGTTTGTGCAAATACTCAAAAATTATTTAAGTCGATTTTGAGATTTATGTATGCTATAACTTCGTTACTGAAAGAGAAAATTGAAATTCTTCTGGTTGTGTATATATGTTCCATATAACAATAGTTTTCTTGTTTACATGCTTCTCAAATATTACTCTCGGAATTTTTAAGTTCCTCTACAATACGTCGTTTCCTGTTACCTGGTTAAAGCTTAGATGAGCTGATACATAGTATTTCGTTAAACACTCCTTTACCATCTTTAACTTTCTCTCCAACGCCGCCGTGATATGTTAAAGAGTGTTGCTAGTACCTCGTTCGGTTCATTTATTCTCAATTTTGTTAAATATATAGCCAGATATGCTCTTGGTTCTCTATTCTCAATTTTACTAAATATTTGGCCAAATATATTCTTGGTCTGCATTACGGCTAGTTCAAATATATAATTTCAATGTTCAATGCTTGTTCCTGTATGTATGCTTCAAACTCTGGCCGTATTAGAGAAAGATTTTCTTTCACGACGTGCTCCTGATATTTTTCGCTATAAAAGCAACGTCGAATCAAATCAACACATCCCACAGTAAGGGTATTCTTCCATGTTTAACTGGCGGAAGAGAGTGCGGCCTATAACCAACCGTATAGTAGCGAGCGGCCAAAGTGCGGGGGGGGGGGGAGGTTGTACGTGAGGGTGACTATTGTCGGATTAATTAGATTAACTCAGTTATAATCTGAGGAAAGTAAATCGTAATTATCAACATACGAACGTCATATTATCATGCAATTAGCCATATTTAGGATGATGTAACTACGAACGAACTAATAAATCAGGTTAGTCGTATTAATAAAAACGTTCTTCTTAAAGAGATCTTTCCATTGGTATATATATTATTGCTATTGAAATGGGGAAGGTTTTGTTGAAGTGCGCTATTGGAGAAAAAGGTTTTACATTCAACGAATGAACAAGCGCTGATGGAGATAGCAGACATTTCGTCAGCGGCCCGCGCGTCTTTTTTCCATTATTTTTTTGCAAATATTAATTTTATTTTTCACTTGTATTGCCTAGTATAATTATATGTTATAGGCGTAAAAACATCGAACATTTCTCAAAAATACTTTGCTTTTATTACTCGTACTTTTTGAAGTGAAACTTCTTTAGCGGCTATTCGATAATCGATAAGTGGACGAGAATTGAGAATACCATTTTAAGTTCGCGTCACGTTTAGGCACATTTCGTTACATGAGAGAGAAGAAAGATATAACGTAGAGAAAAAGAGAAAGAAAGCTATATATTCCGACGCTATCGAAGTGGTGCAAAAGAGAGTGACGTATACACAACGATTATATCGGTTGTAGTATTGTTATATATGAACAGCTGAGGTACCACACGTACGTTGTATTATTAATAATTATTATTGTGATTTGTGATTTTTATAATTGATAATTGTTTATTTACATTTATTTGAAAATGTCATTAGATGTTTATGTTGGTTTGTAATGATACTATTCATTTTTATGAATGCATGGTACATAAATCTTTTTATATGAATTTAGTGCAATCTATGGACTTACACTTAGTTTATTTTTTAATATTTCACTCAACGTATTTATCCTGCCCTTAACCACGTTTGCAACTTTGTACGCATGCGCGTATACTCTATGTTTTGTTTCTACACTATTTTTCATAGAATGCCACGAATTAAAGTGACAATGTACAACAAGTGACCTTAAAAATTTTAATTTATTAGGCCTATTTGTTGGCCACAATATTTTTTTATTAAATCGTGATCTAAATAAAACTACATAATGAGATATTAATAACAAAAAGATTTCAACATGAGCATAACAATAATTTCAAAAATATGAAAAACCACAATAAAAGATAATATGTTAAGATGGTACAATATCTTTTCATGAAGGAAAAGCTTGACTGAAATAAATATATACATTTTTATTATAAAGTACGAATTTCTTTAGAAACTTTACAATTTTTTTTTTAAATTTTAAAACATCAAAGTATCCCAAACTTTTACGCTGAACATTGCAATGGATGAGTATATTTCTGCTATTCGGGCCTTTCATACATTTAGAATGGTTTCTATATTCACTTTAAAATATAGTTTCCATGGTCATCGTTTTTAACGATTAACGTCTTCCCACAAGCTTTTATTTAGACCACAATTAAAAAAATTCTGACCCCTAAATCGGGTCATTTTTAGGGTAAATTTTGTCATGCGCTGTAATGTTAGTTCTTTGAAAATATGTTGTCAATACTTACATAAATTATCCAGTAAAAAACTATGAAATTACTCCTAAACATGTTATCTATCAACAATTTGAACACGATATATAGAAGTATCCGTAGATAGAATATGAATATTTTCATAATTCAGGCTGATTCGACATTTATCGAGCGGTTATAATGCAATTATCGATACTGATATTAATTTGTCAAAATGTTCGAGAAAATGTCATGCCTAAATTAGGATATAATGACCCATAGAGTAATCGATGTCATTAAATATAATAAAATCATCTAGCTGCAATCGTTCCTCAAATGACAATAGCAATTAAATGGTAATTTGAAACTTGATAAACTTTATTTCAGTGATCGATAATTTGATTTCACTTGTTTTTGACTTAGTCTTTAAGACAAAAACGGTTGATTTCGATTTAGAAATAAATAAAATCGAAGTGGGTCTATCGACATACGTCACTATAATCTACGAAACGTCAGTAGTAATAATTATTGAAAATAAATAAGCCGACTTCAGTTATCGATGGTTTATAAGCGTCCCATAAGCATTTGCTGCTCTCTGTAATCTATGGTTAATTGACATCTCTGTGATCATTGGTATGGGTTATTGATATCTCTGTGATCTGTAATCTATGGTTAATTGACAGTTAGACTCTAACTGCGGATAAAGGTTGCATTCACTTATTTTAAAATATTTTAGCATTTTTTAAAATGTTCCCACTTTTTGTCCTTTTTCCTGTGTTTATTAAGTAATATTTTTAAATATGCATTACTTATTGATGAAACAATATATCATTATTATTTTTGAACCTTTCCACTCTGGTGTATCAGTCGTCATTTTAAATATTAAAATAAATTTTAAACACAAATATTGTAGCATCGTCATGAGCGTCGCTGTATGAACACATACTAAAGCAACGCACATATGGTGCTTTACCATATTCACACTAAGATCCTCAAATCACACTTCTTATTGAACAGTCTGTCAGTACAATATGGTGAAACTCCTTTGGATAGCGTTTTTTCTAGAAATGGGTTTGAGAGATTTCCAAAATACTGTAGGGCCACTACGAATTGTCACTTCCATACATAGCCCCTATCGGCGGGTAATGGTAGCAGACATGTCCACAGATAATAGACGAAGATAGAAATATAAACCAGTAGACAGTTTATTGGACCATAAAACGTTACTAATGTTGAAATTCTTATACCTAATAAGCAAAAAGCATTCGTAGATAGGTTATAGAGACCGGCCGTTAAAGAGCTGGCTGTCTATTAGTGTCTTTGCATCGATCGAAATATACAGAAATGAAATTTAAATATTGTAACTAAATAAACTGTAACATAACTGTTCTATATTTAGTTTAATATATAAACGTTTTGCTGTGTTTAATAATTAATTGATTTATTTATTCTTTTTTAGGAAAAAAAAAAAAGAAAAGAAAGGAATCTAAATCTAATTCGAAAGGAACCCTATTACTCTCACTGGCTTATTGATTAATTTGTCTGTCACTGGCCTTGGCTTTTAAACTACAAATGATAACTCGAAAAGTAGCTAGAACCGAATTCAAATTAGGCAAACAAACTTTCTGGGTAGGGTGTCTCTAGTACATATAAAAGTAATGAAATACGTCTCTGGAAAGAGCATGGTGCAAAGCAGACGAACGACTTTTAGAGGTGAATCAGCGATAACTGCCGATTCTTGTGGTAGAAGGTCAGTGGCTGACATTTGACCGAGTGACCGTAATACATTTATACAGTGAAGATTAAAATCAATATTTGCAAATAACTTAAAAGAAACATTATGTAGCCTTAAATGCTTATATTTTTATAAATAACTAAGTGGGTACCGAATTCACGTAGTGAGAGTTCTACATGCACTTAAAAATGTTTTTTTTGAAGTGTATAAAAAATATGCAATCACAGATTTCTTAACTCATTTATGGCCGGTAACGCAGGGTGCGTTATTCGTGTTGATTCAAATATTTCGTCGCGTTAATATAGGGACCGTGCATGATGCTATCAGTGTCATTTGGTGATAAATTAATAAACTTTTGGTTACACGCGTTTAGTTACACTTTTGGTAACACATTTTTACGTGCGAAGTCTTCATAGCGTACATATTGCAAAGAATCAAAATTATATATAATTCTTAAATATGTTGCCGTATGCATTAAGGTCTTATTTTCCTAGAGAAGATATTTTTAAAAAAATTGCATCACAATTTTGTCACAATTAATGGTTCGGCAATCATCGTATTTGTTCGATTACTTCCGGCAAGATTTATTCTCATTCACTCACACGGGAAAACAAAAGAGAACGTAGTGTTTATATTTCCGTACTGGTCGGCAAATTTGGGCAGGGTTGTAAATTTCCATAAAATAATATTAACTTTTAAAAATAAATTTTATTTAAAACTTAAAATCAATACCTAAGTAATCTAGTTCCGAAATTTGTATTTACCTAAATCAATTTCCTCCGTAACTTTTTGACACTTATCCAATATGATCTTAAGTTAAGTATCTTAAAATGCCAGCGTGTGCAATGCTGGCATTTTTAATGTTGATGCAAATCGCTAAAACGTATAGACGCGTCGACCGCTCGCAGACGACTAAAGCCACTGTGGTCACTGCACCTCAATTCGGTTAAGCGCGGCCTGAGCGCGTATGGCGTTTCTATGCAAGTAAGTGTGTTGTAGAAAAGCATTTTAATAATTAAAAAAACACAGATTTAAAATATTAGAAGCGGATGACATATAAAAGCTTGATAACCGTAACCAAAAGGCAGAGTCTAATATTTAGGAGTGTGACTTAATGCAGTAGCCACTATGTGACTAGTGTGACTTAATACAGTGTATTTGACTAAATATTAATGTGTAAACATTTAAACGTAAGTATTGTTTAAACTTACCGAAATATTGATTTGAACCTAAACCGATTCCAGATTAGCCGTAGTAACCACACGATACCGATGGGCGCAAGCTATCGTATCTCATTCGTTATGTCAATTACTAATATTTTTTCTTAAATTTTAAAAGTGATATTTTATGCTTTGGTGTCATCTAAATAAATGCATGCACGGTTATAATTTAAATATTTCAAAACTGCAGATAAACACTTCAACGTAATTTCCTCATTTTATATAATATAAGTGAAATTCTTCGTGGGAATAAATGTGATATTTAAAATTAAAAGTAAAGTAAATTTGCATACACGATTATAATTTAAATATTTCAAAACTGCAGACAAACACTTCAATGTAAAAAATCCCGTTTTATATAATATAATTGAAATTCTTCGTGGGAAAAATGTGATAATTAAAATTAAAAGTATTTTTGTTATACTTCATTATGTCTTTATTAATTAAAATTTATTTGAAATTGCTTCAACACTTTCTTATCAAATTAATTATTGAAAAAAAATAGATGCTTCGATCTAAAACAAGATCGTACATAAAATAGATTGTATATTAATAATATATAATTCATATAAATCTTTATTTAATCACAAATTATGTCTTCTTATGCTTAAAATTTAATTTGAAAATAACTCTGAAATATAAATCAATTAGCTGAAATTAAACGATTATAAAGGTGGGAAACCTGAAATGTGATAGAATCTAAACAACTTTAGCTATCTTAAAATCGAAATCCACTCTACATTTTTCTTGGAACATTAACCAAACGCATAATTAATATAAATTGGCATGGCGCTCTTATAGAAAGACATTTGTAAAATTTTTAGCAATCAGAAATTTGCTTATTTTTATTGGTATATATAAATTTATATTTAACACGACTAAAGGCCGAGTATTCCCACAAAATATACTGTAGAGAAAACCTGAAATGTGATATAATCGAAACAACTTTAGCTATCTTAAAATTCGAATCCACTCTACATTTTTCTTGGAACATTAACCAAACGCAAAATTAATATAAATTCGCATGGCGCTCTTATAGAAAGACATTTGTAAAATTTTTCGCAATCAGAAATTTGCTTGTTTTTATTGGTATATATAAATTTATTTTTAACACGACTAAAGACCAAGTATTCCCACATTATGTTGTTTGTCACCTTATTATGATGAAAAATTAAGTCCAAAATATAGTTATCACTCAGGAATATATTAATAATTAGATAAAGTTTTAAACCCGAAATGTTTAAAGAATTTCAATATACATTTCACAGTAAATCATGAGAAAATTGTAATACATGACATTTTTTGTGTGAAACGCTATCATATTTGAAGGTATAACACTTAAACACTTTTAAAGATAATTCTTGAATAAATAATTTACGTAAATGTTAAAATTACAAATAAAACATTAAATTTCACGAAGTGACTTGTGATTGACGCTTGTCAATATGGCATTCTGGCCACACGGCATATTGACAGTTTTAAATTAAGAAAACATATGAAACAAATGCGATCTCTTTCAAACTATTATAAGTAACGACGAAAAGAAAGGAATGAAAGTATGTCAGTCATTATGATTTTAGCTAAATATTGTTCGATTATTTATATGTCATCTGCGTCTTAAAACAACAATAAAGTACTTACATTTTCAAAAATCGAATCTACGTAAGATTCAGTTTTGGAAAAGTGAACACTCGAAACATTAACGTCTTTAGATTCAGTAACGTTATACCGCACTGATATTGATGACAAACATGTTAACAAATGTTCTTATTTCGGTCATTTTGAAGCGCCCTCTATGTTTTTGCGTAGTCTCTATTACAAGGCTCAAAGTATTGTTGGCACGCGGCTAATTTTAATTGATTTTAATGTTATATAATAAATTATGCTTATTTTTTTTCAATATTTTAAATTGCCCAGACCGGCTATGATCGCAAAATATTAGCCACGTTATAATATGATGACAAAACTAATTTAACTTTAACACTTTAGTTAATATTACGTTCAGTATAAAAGTATTTGTACACTTTAAACGCATATATTTAATGGATTGTAAAATTATTTAAAGATACGAGGGTGGAAGCAGGTGAAAAATTCTTAGTCTATTAAATTATTGAAGCGAGTATTGAACGAATACTAGGATTATGTAAATGAAATGTGTTAGATATGATGTAAGATATAGAAGTCCAGATAACTGAATGATTTTTTCTTACACGTCATACCCTTTTATATCAAAAAGTGTGTGGCCACGATAGAGATTGCGATATATGAAAATTTGGAGAGAGCGTAGTAACAGATGTCTATAAATATATAGGTGTCTATAAATATATCAGCGCCCAGCACTCCCGTTCTTTTCTGCCACCGACTTAATTTGACCTAACCGAAACTTGGCTTTCAAAATGTTCATCTACTGTCATCTCCATTCAAATCCTAATTATGTTTATTCCTCTTGAACGATACTAATTTGATTCGGCTCAATTAATATCCAGTAATCCGAGAATAAATACATAAAGGCTCGAAATTTTTCAGTTGTCTCTCGCATATCTTATAAACTGTCTAAAATTGAAGTTATTAAAAAGATGTAAATTTATATATATATATATATATATATATATATATATATATATATATATATATATATGTATATATATATATATATATATACACATATATAATAAAATTGTACGATAGTAAATTCTGTACATGGAAAATATTTTAAAAGGAGTAATTGATTTAGAGTATAGAAAGATAATAGAAGCCGGAAAACCTTTTTTTTTCAGAATTTTTGTCTGCTGCACGTTAATTTGAGCGGGCATCACGCAAAATCTACTGAACGGATGTAATTTGATATGGTAATAGTTTATAATCTATAGTAATATATGAGAAAAAAACAATTTTTTTCTTATTCCAAATTTTATGAGAGTGAAACCGTGTAACACTAGCAGTTATATATTTACTTATATATTTACACTATATGTAAATATATAAGACGCATTTAATGACACAGGAGTTATCTCAGCTAGTCTATCAAAACACGAAGTAAAAGACATATGTTACAGATAACTTTTCAATGCATGAACTAACGGAGCATTTGAATTTCAGGATTTAATTTATTCCACTATTTTCCAGCATGAACAGTGAAAGAATATCTATAAAAGAAGGTAACATGCTTAGGGAAAGTAAGGTGATGTTTCAGGCGAAGTCCAAGGCCATACGCATTTAAAGCTTAGAATCCAGACTTAAGAAAATCTGGGGTACGAAAATACTTCAAAGTATTCAAGAGAAGGCAGAGAATGTGTAGATTGCGTGAGCAGCTAATCTTTAACCATTTACGAAAACATACGGTCATATTTCCTGAGACCGAAAATGAAAGCGAATGCACATATATTGAAGTCGTTCTAATTTATTCAAGCAATCTTTGGTAAGATCCGGTTTATATACATGTCCACATTGAAACAATGGGAGTGAGAGTGTTTGACATAGGTTAATTTATTGGGATTCAGAAAATGTGTGACGAATTCAAAAAAAATGTGAATCAATGACCGACTTCAAAAAAAGTAGGTACTAAAAAAATTATTAACTCAAAATAGGTGCCTATATATTCGCAATAAATAACTAAGTTACTTATTTTTGAAGTCGGTGCCAGCACCTCAATCAACTTAAAGAAATGTAAAATTTTAGGTATATCATAAATACGCCCTTTAAGAATCTATTTTGTATTGTGAGTACATTAGAAGCTAAGATTTGAAATTTACATTATAAATTCAATTCAATTATAGTTCTGGCACCAACTTCAAAACTAAGTAACTTAGTTATTTAATGCGAATAAATAAGTGCCTATTTTGACTTAATGATTTTTTACTTTTTCGTACATATTTTTTTGAAGTCGATTTTTTAAAAGGTTTCTTATTTATTCACACGCAGTAACAGAAAGACAAAAATTTGGGAACTTGCACATTTCGTTCAAAATCAATTCTAAAAATTCATAATTTATAATAAATTATAATAACATATTTCCCATAATAAAAATTAATGAGCGTTACCAATTAAGTGCTCAAAAAAAAATCTGGTACTGGATATTGGCATAGCAATCGGGTCTGCACGAGAGCACTATTTTATTAATTTCGAAGAAAGAAGAATCTTATCAACAACCCTGGGCACAGGATATTCATGTTACCATAAATTGCCTCACAGAAGTAGTTTTCCTAAGGTGAAAAGACGAGAAATCTGACATACTCCAAAAACCATCGGTAATAAATAGAGCAGAGAACTTGCAAATATCGAAGTAATGTCTTTGAAAACCTTTAATAAATTTAGTATTTTTGATCTCGCTTCTTCTTTAAACGTGTTCTGCTTAATTTATTATATTAATGAACTAATAAAAAAAAGAAATATACTCACATTACTGAAGCCAGCGCAATTAAAATAAAGTTAAGCATCATAAACTGTTATTACGTAACACGAATATTATCAATTCCTTTTACGCTATATCTGCCTAATAATTATGCAAATAGAGCTAACCGGGAATCGAACCTGGCTCTCAAACTGGTGGTGTTATTAGAAGGCCCCGTTAACAGTATATTAGTACTCAAAATAAGATAAATTAATAAAATGTTCTTGCATAGATCCGCATTAAAAATAATTCCTTCTCTTAATTCTCATCAGAAAATAAATCAAAACATATAATACAATTTGTAGAATTAGTATGTCTGCACACTGAAGGTATTTTCGAGAAAAATATTTAGGGGGACATAATAAAAGTAATAAAAAGCAAAAATATTGTTATTAAAATTTTTGTCTTTATGCTTATTTGTTCGCGCTATACGCAAATACTGATTGTAATGCGGTTGACTGTGAATTATGTAGGCTTTGTCTCAATTCAATCAACCGACTAAAAAAGAAAATATGGTGATTTAAAATGTCAATGCAAAGGCACTTCCTTGAAAAAAAGTTTATTTTATAATGATTATATATGGCTTTTTGTGCAATTCAACTTTTGTTACAATATGTAAAAAAATGGCCAAGTAAAATAAAATTGTTGTATTTTTATTCAAAATTTTGTCCACATATTCTGTGCGAGTTGACCACTGTACTGCATGTGTATATATAGCGATCGAACGCTCATATGTAACATAAAATGAAATAAAAGGCCTAACTTCAGAGGATAGATCCGAGTATTGCAAGTCCTTAATAATATCTTCCAAAGGTCCATGTGAACGAAAACACAGACACAACTAGTTAGTAAGCATTAAAAAGAATAAAGTGTAATCTTATACCCAGTCACGTGAACATAAAGGCTAATATCCCATCTGAAGATGTTGTAATACAACGAAACCTAGGTCGTGGTAAAGAAATTAAAGAAAGTAGAAATAATACTACATCACGTAGTTTCATTTAATTGTGAATACATTAGGGTATAACTCACGAAACAAAAAAGCCACACATCACGAAGATTGAACGGACGCGTTGGCAGAGGCTGGGATATGCAGTCCGAATGAATTGCTAGTACTTGCAAAACAATTCTTTTAGATATATTTAAGAGTATAGTAGGAACGCATTAAGGACACTTTTCTGACACAAATGAGGCTTAAATTGCCTTGTAACGGAAGATATGACGTAACTCGACTACACATATTTGTGGAAACATTTGTAATGAGTTTTCATCTATTAGAGGTAAGAATAACAATTTAATTCATTTAAATGTATATCGATCCATTCTAGACTTGAACATGCAATATATAAGGATGAAGGACATCAATATATAGAACCTTCTAAATGCATGTATATGTTTATATCTATTTTTATGTGTATATCTATATATATATATATATATATATATATATATATATATATATATATATATATATATATATATATATGTATACATATATGCATGTATGTATATAAAATAAGTATAAGCACTCTATTCTATATTTTATTGTTATACTTGTATTATATATAAAATTATCTACACATTAATACATGAAGAGAAAATTGGAGTATATGGTTTGGCGCACGGTGGAGTGTGAGTTTATATGGAGAAGAAGTAACTCTCAGTCGGAACAATACTCTACTTTACCAACTGTGCCCTATTGTACGGTCAAAATGCTAAAGTATCAAAGCAAAATAGGATTTTAACTGTCAGTAAATCCGACTGAGAGTCCTGATCGTGTATGATATATACGGACGTAAACAGACGTACAGAGTAGGTGTCGTCTCCAAAGAATTTTAATATATCAGGTAGACTGAATAAGTTTCGCTTAAACGAATAACGTTCAAACCTAAAGACATTATGGTCGAATATTGGCCATGGGCGATCACTGATTCTTTTAATTATATCTTCGCTTTATTTATTTCATTTTTAGTAGAGTTTTATAAAAGCAGAGGAGAAAAGAATTTTGTTTGTTTTATTGTTTCCAGAAATTCATTTTCGGGTTTCTGTTAACATTTTTGATACTCAATCTATGAGTAAATTAACAAAAATCAAATGTTTAAAAAAAATCAACATTTAGCCACTTTACGGAGGTCTAAACTTTATTTACGTACATAAATGTTATCATGCACACACAAATGTGATCGAAATAATATTATTATATCACAAACTTATGAAACGCTAAATTAAAACTGATGGCCAATTTATTCCATAACATGGTCACATAGTAAGCAAAGAAATATTTACAAATTAAGAAACGTAAATTCTTCCAATAAACAGGACAATAGTAAAATGTTTGTTAATACTTCTTTTCATAAAACAGGTAAATTGTTTCTCTTAAGGTATTAAGAGGTTTTGTATTACATTTTGTACAGAAGCGTTCAAAGTTCACGTTGAGTTCTTAAACAAAGGGCTACCCAAATGACCGCGTCATATATTTCCTTTGTTTGATAACGAAACATGAAGGATGATTAAAAGATTAATTAAATACGGCACTTTGAAGAAATATACAACCATTTTTCTGAAACATAGAAACATATAGATACTTGAAATTCAACATAGTTGTAAAGCATATTAACCCACATACACATGAGTGTGTTTATATATATATATATATATATATATATATATATATATATATATATATCTATATATATATATATATCCACAATTAATATTTTCTCTTTCCATCTCCGAAACTGTGAAAATTAATATTATTAAAAGAACAACGTTACTAAAGTTTCACCTCCTTTAAGAAAAGTTTTAGATAAGATTCTCAATCACATAATTTTTAAGGTAATTATAATATTTTCAAATAATTGTAATAGGAATGCTATACTCGTATAACCTTAACTATCAAATATTCAATTAGTCCTGTCAAATATAAAATACATGGCAACGCTTGGTATTCATATCAAGCGAGTATTTAATAGGTGCGTCAGAAAATCGTAAATGTCTTAACCGCAGTTACAAGTCTTGAGCTTCCTTTGAGTTTCACGTAACTTATTTATATATTGTGTAGACACTTGGCATTCTCCGTTATGTAGTAACGTATTGACATTTCCTTATTAGAATCACGTTATCCGCTCATTTCAATTTCATCCATTGTATTGTTATCTATTTAATCCTGGATCGTTCCTCATAATAACGTCTCTTCTTTTTATAGGATACAGACGTCTGCTATTCGCAGAAGGTGCAGAATTATTAATATGTTTATTCCAATCAGAGTATCTGTTTTTTTTCTTACCCTTTCATATTCTTTTACATACTTATCTCTTCAATACTGGTCATTATCTTTGAGTTATTTACCGTAAAACTGAATGAGTTAACTAGGTTTAGTTAGTTAGTTTCCGTTACCTTGAGATTATCATGTTAAACTGTTAAATCGCTGAAACTTAACATTATAACTGTTATTAAAATGGTGGGAACTTTTTGGAAAAGGCACACAGCAACTATCGTAAAGGTGAGGTGGTTTTGATGTGAAATAAAATATATGCTAGAAATGCTTACCAATGATATCTTATGCCAGGAATTATGCCAATTTTCTATAAACGCTACAGAGGATTTTATGCCAATTTTCTATAAACGCTATATCATATTTTCATGTTGCTCAAAACTCTATCAATATGATAGAAAAATCTATGAAGTTAAAATAATTATCTGGAACATATTGCGGCGATCAGCTTAGGCTCGGTTATCATAACATTAATCAGAAAATTCGAATTATCACTAGGCAAACAATATCATGACGTCAATTTTATCGGCTTTTGATCTCAGATTGGCATATGTGTTATATGTAATATTGATACAAGATAAGATCTTTTCAACAAATAGAACTCTTTGTCTGTAATTATAAACAATTACCTAACACAACTTTTAAGTGCAAGTGATACTACTCTTGGTGCTACCAAAGTTTAGCACTTTGCCTATTTAACCTCAATAATACTATTAGTTAACTGAAGTCTGTCACGTTAGTTCGGGCAGATTAATGAGTTCAAAAAACAGAGTCAATATCGATTAGGTCCATTGTTAATTAAAAAACTAAATCACATTTTTAGTACAATATACTCAGATTATTTGGGAAATTGCTTTAATTGTTGGTTACGAATTTCAATTATAATTTAATTGCAACCCGGGGCGGGCTTCGTACGAGTAGGCAAAGATTTGAAGAAAACTTCGCGCGTATAATTTTAATTCAAAAGTTTCAAACTTTTCGTTTGAAAATTACAGTACGCAATGGAAATTCGGATTTTTATAAGTTAAGCATATATTCACCATAAATTTTCATTTCATAAGAATTAAGACAATTTTGCATAATAAGCTTTAGAGTTAACAAACTATGTTTTTAAGCAGTAAAATGTTCATTACGGACTTTATCTAATACAATATATGCATATGCTGTCACGGACTTTATAGTAGCGTGAACTTTTTGAGAAGAATTATGTTGCTATATACTGTCTTTATATATCTCCAACGATTTTAGCAGCACATACACTCAGTCACAAAATAGTCATAAATGATACATTTAACCTTTCTTAATGAAACAGACTATCCATTAATGGATATCGAAACAAAATCCGCTCAGTAGCTACTGAGAAAACAGGAAAAAATCATAAAGATAGAGGGGATTTTGTTTTATAAAATTTATAAATATATATATATATATATATATTAATTAATTAGTAACAAAATTAAATAGCAATTTAGTTTTGTCATTTACCACGATTAACTGTTGCAAACCACGGCGGTACGAAAGCATTAATTTTTTGTTAAGTTTGTATTATGGAAGCGAAATTTCTTTCTTAACGACTATGCAAGTTTATATGTTTAGAAATGCTATCGTAATGAAAAGTGAAACATATTGATAGTAAGATAGTGAGCAATAGATAGTTATCTTCTCCACGTTTGTAAATTAGGTAAACTAAGCTTAGCCTGTCTCAATTTTCTTTACGCACTTAGTCATATTAAAGTGTATGTTAGTACGCTACTCTCCGTCTTTCTCTCTCTCTCTCTCTCTCACTTTCCTATCTCTTAATTATGAATAAAATGAAATTAAATCACCGTTATAATATCCCTTGCTATCGTTCTGTGAAAATCACGTATTTCCGATTCAGATCAGAGATACTTTTTTTCTCCCAAATTAGTAGCAAAACATTAAACTACGAAATATGAAGTTCATGAAAACTAAAAGGAAAAAAGGGTGTTGATATGAAAAGCATGTCAACATTGTTGGAAAATTGTTGTATTGTCAAACATAATAATTTTGTTGGAACAAATATTATCGGACATGACTCTTGAAAATACTGTTTGTTTTTAATTTAGAGCATGAGATTAATCACGTTCCGTTTTCCTTTAACAAAGACGATCCGTGCACAGATTGTTTATTTGAGAAATAATAACTTTTTTATATACAATAAAATATCATGAAAGATTCATTCATCCTTGAACGTATATAATCGTGAAAAACTTATAAGTGATGACAAAAGACTGATAACTTATAAACTAATGATATTGGAAGGCTTATATCCCAAACTGCTCTGAAAGGATGTAGTAACAAGTAATAGCTCGCCATAATTCGCTTGGTCATATTTGATGACCAACTTATAATAATATGACTATAACTCCACAACTTGGACAGTATTGGATGTTAGATATACTTCAATTTGTCCTTAATATGTATAAGTACTGAATAACCAACAAGTAATGGGCGGTAACAATTATCTTCGTCACATTTGATGACCTATATATAATAATATAACTTTATAACTCAATAACTTGGACAGTATTGAATAGAGTATACTTCAATTTGTCCTGAATGTGTATAAGTACTGAATAACCCACAAGTAATGGACCGTAACAATTTTCTTCGTCACATTTGATGATCTATATATAATAATATAACTTTATAACTCAACAACTTGGACAGTATTGAATGGAATATACTTCAATTTGTCCTGAATGTGTATAAGTACTGGACAACCCACATGTAATGGGCCGTAACAATTTTCTTCGTCACATTTGATGACCTATAAATAAGGAATTGTAATAACGTGTAACTTATAAACCAACGATATTCAACTACTTATAACTCAATTTGTTTCCCACGTACGCGACTTAAGCAGATATAATTATAAGCCATAAAGTTGTTAACTTTCTTTTGCGTCATTCAGTTTCAAACTTTATTTAATGTATTCTATTCTAAACATATACTTTTTACTTTCTTTCTTTCTTAGTTTTTCCGATTATTTTATGTAAAACGATCTTAAATTTTTTCCACTTTTCTATTGACTTACTTCCTCGCTGAATAGAACCATATTTAAGCTGCTTTACGTGATGACTCCAAATATGACTATTTTTTTCTCCATCGATTATCCATCTGTCTCTCTATCTATCACCTGTGTCTACCTTGTAAAATATAAACGCCATAGGCATACAATTTTCAAAGATTATTTATAATGAAAACTTAAAGCAAGTGTCCAATTCAAATTTGGCAATAAATATGATGGCTGACTCAACGTACGAAAGTAACGATGATAATTTTTTTCAGTTTTTTAAATTTGCATACAATATATCGATGGAAAGAGCATTTTTTGTTAAGATGGAAAATACATTAATGAATTTTTACATCGTAATTTGAATCCATGGTACTCAAAAATAAGTAAAAATTTAGCGTTTCCGCTTCCCTAGTTCTCTATATTAAAAAATAAATGGAATATTTCCAGAAAATATTTAGGTTTAATAGCAAATTATTTTCGTTTTGGCGTTTAATATAGTTTAGGAGGCGTCGTCTTTTTCAATTTTTATTTCGTGCTTTTGTGATTCATACACTAAGCAACATAATTACGAGAAAAAAAATTATAATATTTCTAAATAATTGAAAAGTATTACTGAATGTTTAAACATTTTGTTAAAATATTTAAAATACCTTTAAATGTTTCAACTTTCATTTGTATATAAGTGTGTATAGAACCTTTTTAGATAGTTTCTGCTTATAATTAATAGATTTTTTTGCTCTATCCCGTAGACTCTTCACGCACGTGTATTGCCTTTCAAGTAACTTCTTTATTTTTTTTGTTACTAATTAAAAAAAATTGAGGTTGAGTCTAAATTTTATAAAATTTAGATTTAGAGAGAAATTCAGATTTAGAAGAGGAAAGTGAAGTGTATTAGTTGATGGGAAATAGGTATTTGAATAAATGCTCGTCTTATGTCTAATGTCTTGCTTCCCTTGTGCCTTCACGAGACCTTGTGCGAGAGAGTGAATCATAGTGGTGTACCTGTCACCAATTCAGCCATAAAATTGTATTGCGGGTGACAATATTTCTTCCACTAATTTTCTTAAGCAAGGATAATCTAAGATTATATGTAAATATTACATTTTTCTTATCACTTAGTTAAATATTTACTTGCAAGCATTTTAATATAACGAAAATTTTTTGAAGTGCTGGCAGCTTTAATTTTATAAACAATATAGAAAAAATAAAGATGCACGATCCTAGATATAGATAATATCAGATTCGTCCAAAACTTAACCGATATCGATATATAAAAAAAATTATCAATATCGGTGAAATTTTAGGGAAGAGGAACGGTGCCCCTTTTTGTATGAAAATTCGACTTTTCATTATGATCTTAAAAAGATCATAATAGCTCGCCAGATCATACGATCTCATTTGTTTTAATTACATATTTGCAGACATCTTTTCCTCTTTGTGAGACATAGTAACCTCTTAGATCCTTCCTTCAGTAAATAATTTTTCATACTAGCTGTGCCCGTGACTTTGTTCGCATGGAATTCAGACTAAGAAAAATTATTAAGAATTTTTTTGTGTTTTTTTTCTCTTTTCTCTCAGGACTCTATGAGCATCAAGTTTACTAAAAAGGTTAATAGATGGTGTTGGTAGCCAATTCGGTTCCGCTGATTCTGATTTTAGCGTGCGCAACGAACGTAAATTAAAGATTAACGAATCTTTTTTTTTGCGAATCCATTGAAACGAAAGCAGACCTAAATGTTAGCCCAAGCTAATCTAAATAAATCACTGGAAACCGCATCCAAATCGGTTCAGTCGTTGATGAGATTAGAGTACACAATAAGATGCGCACAGACAAACAGACAAAACTTCTAAACAGTGTTTTAAGCTTAGTGTTGTGTCTTTAGTAGGTAGCATTATATTTATTTAAAAATATTCAACGTGCAGACTCAGTTTTTTTTACGATTTTATTATATGTATATTTTAATGACTTCTATATTTCTTCGCTTGAGATTTTTCCTATTACTTCTCTGCTAACTACACTTTAATTTCTTAAACCGTCTTTCTTTTTCTTTATCTTTGATTATATAGCGTTCGTTCCCAGAGGTTCTCCAGAGAGAACCAACCGTCTTTCTTATTGCTCGTTCTATTATTCGAAATTTAATTTAAAACATTCAATTTTAATTGCCAAAAATAACCAATAACGAAATAAAATAATAAATAGATTCATTAAAAAGATTTAGATACACCGTAATAACGAGAAAGTAATAAAATAGGGCGTTAATCTAAATTTACTTGACCGCCATAATCTCGACTGTGATAAACAATTGCGTAAAAATCAATAAATTTAAAAGAAATTGAGGGCAAATTACACATTTACATTTATAACGTTTACACACACACACACACATATATATTATATATATATATATATATATATATATATATATATATATATATATATATACATATATATATATATATATATATATATATATATATATATTATATATATATATATATACATATATATATATATATATATATATATATATATATATATATACGTGTGTGTTTAATATGTGATTACGTATGTATATATAACATTAATATCATCTACAAACACAGTGAAAACAAATATTGACACACATTTACACTGTAATATAATATCTCGTTTCACGGAGATAAAACTGAAGTGTTATTATGACCATGTTTATTGTTCATTACAAGAACATTGTTACTAATACCATATCAAGAGCACTCACTGTATGTCAATTGTTGTATTAATTATGACCCGATTGAAGTCTATACACGTACGCCCACTAGATTATTATGCACACACGTGTTCCGAAAACGTCGAATAATTTGTAAACATTAAGAAATTGATGAAATAACATTAAAATACTGTTATTGTTGTTGCACAAATTGTTGCAAAATTATTATAATAGCGACATTATTGTCAAGGTCATAATTTTACTAAACGTAATTGTCAGATGGAACAATATCATTTGTATTTAAATTTTTCTTTTATTTTCTAATCGCGATCTGTTTGGCCGCGCGGAGCTCGGCTGCCACGATTAACACGTCAAAACTAAAATAAGTATTTTGTTGAACTAAGCGCGGACGGACGGCCAGCTGTTGGTGGCGTGGTTTATTTATATTTATATTGTGATAACGATAATGTTTGTAGTGATTGTTTGTTAGTGTTGGTTCACAGTAGTTTGTTTAGAGTTGTCTTATTAAATTCACGTAGGTATATTTGTGATTCTCATTATAGCCTTTGACTATGGGAAGGCGTGAATATAGTATCTACCTATGATTTTTGTGATCGGCTGCGGATTGATGATGTTATTGTTTGTATATTAATTTATTTATATTTGCATTACTTTTATTACCCTTATTACACCGTTAAAATATATATGTATGGATATATGTGTATATATATTATATATATATATATATATGTGTGTGTGTGTGTGTGTATATATATATATATATATATATATATATATATATATATATATATATATATGGTGTGTGTGCGTGTGTGTCTGTACAAAAAAACATAATTTACTTTTGTTATATCTTTAATAATAGTAATCTCTCATAATAGGACATATGATACCTCTCTCTGACCGTCATTACAATTACACGGTGGTAATTTTTCCATCCACTATTCGGCAAATAACTATTGTCAGCAATCACCTAATGTTTGTATACATTAGGTGAAATTTGTACATTACGTGGAATATGTTTTTCTTTATTTAATGATACAAACATATGAAGCAAAATAAACTGGATATTTTGTCTTGATAGACCATTAGACTTCCATAAATTTTATTTATTTTTATTTCCTATTTCCACGTAAGGCAAGCAGGGTATTTACCTAGTACTTACATATCTACTCTTTTAAACACATATTGAGATCTCTTACATCAACTGATTGTAACTAAAACAACGCTTCATTTAATGTAAATTAATAAAGTAATTACAGAAATGCGAAACATTTGTCTTTAATTTACTTACAGTTTTAATACATTCCAAATTTGCATTAGCACAATTATAAAACTTGTAAATATGTAAATTTGAAAACCCATTAACCTTTATTTATAGTTATAAAATTATCAATAGAACAAATTATAGTCCCGCCATCTTTTGCGTAAAAACCGAAATTAAAAAAGCAAGTTTCGTCGGTTGACTATAGCGCCTGATATTTTAGTCACTGAGGCCTAATATTTCGAACAGAGTTTAAAAATGAAATGAACATCTATGCTTACTAGTCTAAGATCCGACTGCGTGATTTCTACGTCCATCTGTTTTATTACAGAAATATAATTTGTATCGATATTTATAAATAAACAAATCCGGATCCACAAAGTTGCCTATAAAAATTTGGCCGCAAGTAATTTTAAGTAAAATTTAATTAATTAAATATTTTTGAACAATTACGTTTACTTGTTTTGATAATAAAATATAATTTACTAGATAGAGATTTACATGAGAATCCGAAAATATTCGAGGTGCCATTTCTCATTTGGCTGCAATCTAATGTCAGCCGGGTGTAAACAGGTATAATTTCGTTTAATATCTACGTTCATAATGTATTTTAATGTTTTATACACCAAATTGAAGTTTATTTTTTTCTATACATGATGAGATATAGTTGCTTATGCAAAAATGCCCGCAAATAGTAGTTGCTAACTGTTAAAGCTAAATAAAAGCGAGAGAAACTTAGGTATAACACCGTTTGTTGAAAAAGGACACAGCATGCCAGCTGCTTGTCGTTGTCATGCTACTGCGCATGTGTCATTAGATAAGGTGCTCAACTAGTAGCTCGGGTATTTGCTTTGAGTTTAAAGTGCTCCAAAAATTGAATAGTAAAAAAATATTTCATAAAAAAATTTTCCACAAAACTTGTTTTTTAATTTTTTTTTAATTATATTCAGCTCAAAAAAATTATTTAACTGTAAAACGTACTTTTAAATATAAAATTGATCTTAATTAAAAAAAATGTATTTTTTTTTCTTATAACTATGAACAATATTAAGTTTTGTTTATTGTCTTCAAATCTTGTATGAATATATTAAAATTATGAATATATAAATTATTAAATCAGTTCCTTTTTCTTTAAGCAATTACTATTCATTAAAAAAACGTATTTGTTGATTTTATGTTTATAAAGAATAATGCAAGAACTCTTTATTAATTTATTAGTGATAAGGAAAAAAAACTGTATCAGTTATTTTTTAATTTCTGATACAAGCCTTTTTTATTTAAATTACAATAATAATGAAAAATATTTCACAGTTAAAAAATCAAAAATAAATTTCTGAATATTCTTAAAAAAAAATTACTCAGAATTGTTCTTTCATTATTTATTGTTAGAAACTACATAATATATATTTTTGTACTGCTTTTGCGCAGTAGCATAAAACGACAAGCAGCTGGCATGCTGTGTCCTTTTCCAACGAACGGTGTTATACCTAAGTTTCTCTCGCTTTTATTTATCTTTAACAGTTAGCAACCACTATTTGCGGGCATTTTTGCATAGGCATCTATGTCTCATCATGTATAGAAAAAAATAAACTTCAATTTGGTATATAAAACATTAAAATACATTATGAACGTAGATATTAAACGAAATTATACCTGTTGACACCTGGCTGACATTAGGTTGCGGCCAAATGAGAAATGGCACCTCGAATATTTTCGGTTTCTCATGTATATCTCTCTCTAAGAAATTATATTTTATTATCAAAACAAGTAAAGGTAATTGTTCAAAAATAATTGATTAATTAAATTTTAATTAAAATCATTTGCGGCCAAATTTTGATAGGCAACTTTGCGAATCCGCATTTGTTTATTTATAATTATCAATAAAAATTATATTTCTTTAATAAAACAGATGGACGTAGAAATCACGCAGTCGGATCTCGTACTATACCCATGTAGTGGTGAGATGCACGAAAAAAAATGTTGCCCTCAGTTCGCATGTTAAATTAAATATAATTATTTGGTATATATACTTAAAATTTCTGTATGAAGCATCCGTTTAATCAAGTATGAAGTATAAAAATACACATACGTCTAAAATATAGAAACCGTGAGGCTATGACAGATATGACACAATTTTAAAGATTTACTACTGGAATTCTATAAAGTAATTTGGCATTATTAATATATTACTTCGGATACATGGATATAAAATTTACTTTTTTTACAGAAGGAGCATGCTTCGTTTAGATGTTAATAATGTAGTTACCGGGTCATTATAAGGAAAAAGTGCTGAAATCAATTTCAGACCAAGGTTTATACAGTTCCAAAAAAAACAGTTTATACAGTTCCAAAATAAAGCGAGAAATTTTTTGAAATAATATTATCTTTTCATAATCTGGCCTAACACGGTTCAAATAACTTCCAGGTTGTTAATTAAATATTATTTAATTATTGTGCCGTTCAATGTCTTTTTATTTGAGTTAGGTAAGCCTGTTGCGACATGGGCAACATCTTTCAGTTAACAAAATAATTACATACTGGGATCCTAGGTTATGGTAAACTGCAATAGACGATCAATAAAAATACTAAAACTAATAAAATCTTGAATACATTCAAACTAACGATTAATTATATATTAATATGAGATAAGCCAAAGAAAGATGAAAAAAACAGGGCGGTGGTAGAACGAATTAAGGATAAGGAATAATTTATATCTAGCCTATTTTTCACTTGATATAAAAAAAATTGTTTGAATAAAAATTGTTCTAGAATTTGGCAGCTGTAAAGCGATAGAGTATTGAATATATTTGGCGTTAATTTTGTAGAAATTAATTATTCACAATTAAATGAAACTACGTGATGTAGTATTATTTCTAATTTCTTTAAATTCTTTACCACGACCTAGGTTTCGTTGTATTACAACATCTTCAGGTGGGATATTAGCAAAGATATTATAGAAAGTAGAAATAATACTACATCACGTAGTTTCATTTAATTGCAAAAGAGTATTGTTATAAAATGGTACTATATTGATGAAGGTGGTATTACAAAAGTGAGCAAGAAGAGAGAAAACGATTCAGAATGTAATCAAAGACCTTAAGATTTTGAATCTACAATTTAATTAAGGCTGCTACAAAATTTATCAAAAATATTGAAAAGAATGTATAGAATGTCTAAATTGTCCAAATTAAGACTTAATCTAATACATCAATAGGATCATAGAACATACAATTAAATTTTGAAGGTATTTTAATTTGTTCACTCGATCTCCGATCAAGTTTCTGTGTCCATAATTAACCAAGAATAAGTAGAAGGGTTTCATAAAAGTAGATTTTATTTTAAATTAAATTATTGAAGACAATTTAGAGGGTGTATTTTGCTGAAAATCCGGCAACTAACATTATTTAATTAGGTTTGGCAGCTACGATTATTTCAAAATTGATAAGACCAGGTTTTTCCCATAGTTGAAGATAAGAGTATTAGTATATCGTTTAATGTCAATTAAGGTAATGTTAAAAACTAATTTTGGAGAGGAGTATTAGTCTCACAATCATAATAGTACTTTTAATTACAGTTACGTAAATTAAAATATGATGTGTCAACTTGTTGCGGCAGTATTCTATAATTCAACTTTTAATAAACGTGTGTTTCGGGTTAACAGTATAAATTTAAAAAAAAATTAAATCTTTTTAAAAAAATAATTGAAAGACATTGAATGACACTACAAAATGAGAAATAAATGAAAACTATAATAAAATCAAAACGATACGTAATTTTATTGCCTTGAAAACTAATTTTGGTTTTATTTATTTATTTCGTTCTAATTTTCTAATAATCAAAAATAAAAATCTTTTTTTATTTTCTACAGGTTTCCTGACACATACGCTTGAATCAGTAAGGATAACTGGGTTGATATAAAATGCCTAGTTACATAAGAATACAGAATATATATTAAAGAATAATATTTACTTATAGCCATCAACCCATTCACGTGTCCAAGAAATTAAATCCAGAAGACATAAAAAATGTCCAGAGGAAATAAAAAATATGTTAAATTTTGTGAAAAATGTGCATGGTGCGCCTAAAGAAATTTTTACTTTTACTTCTTTATAAACTTCTCGAGAATACTATTAAAAGAATTGAATGTACAAGTACACACGTATAGACATTATTTGCATTATCTTATAGAGAAAAATCTCAGTGAAATTGGAAAAACACCATCACCCAGATCTTATAAAGGTGTCCGCGACCTCTATCCGAAACGAAGATCAATGAATGAGATCATTGGTTTAAACCGAAATATATCATCTCAAGGGGATTAGAAATTATAGCACGATAACAATTTCAAGAAAAACTGTCTGCACGAATCCTTATATATTTCATTACGTACACCTTACCGCCAGGTAAAGCTATTATTAATAACTTTACCTGGCATATTAGGTAAATAACCAGTCAGCCGTTCGAACATCGCAAATAAATTATATCTTACCCATAAATAGTAAGAAAGAAATAAATGGGTTGACAAGTGAGAAGAGAGAGATGCTACGTTACCACTCTCTTCTCGTATCCGAAAGCACATTCGTGGTCAAAGTCAATTTTTAATTTAGTCGATTGCGAAATTTCTTTGTGTTTAGTTATGTTTCATCACCGCACTCCATTATCGAAGTCCGTGACAGGTTAAACGAAATATTTGGCATCCAGTGGATAGGTCGATTTGGACCTATACGTTGGCCTCCATATTCACCAGACATCAGCCAATTGGCCTTCTTCCTGTGGGGATTTATTAAAGACTTAATGTTTGAGAAAGGTTGTGACAGTAAAATAGAGATGCGTGTGCGTATTATCGTTGCTTTTGATAAATTTAAATGTACCGTTGACCAAGACATTTCTTTATTTAATATAGCCATAAACAAACAAAAAACGTGAGCAAATTTATATCGAAAACGGGGTTGTTTTGTTGAAAAACATGTTGAAAATGCTTATGTAGTTTAATTTGTTTTTAATTTTCACTAATTTGTGATTTTACAACTTATTTTTACTTCAATCTATTTAAAAATCAGTGCAATCATAATTTGATCTATTATCCAAGCACGCCCTTGACAATCATAGGTGAGTGATTAATGATTTTATTCTTAGGTAATTACAAAATATATACATACATATAAGTGGCGAGCACTCATACACAGATTACCACTATAAATAGATTAATACAATTGTATTACAAAATACTACTATTAAATGGTGTATACTGCAGTATTTAAAATTACCGAGCGCGTTTATTCACAAGTTCATAGTTGTAAATGTAATCCATATATACTGCACACAACCATATGCAATTGTCAAAACTCATACATGCATAGTACATAATTCGCTTCGCCACTTCATCCTTTGATCTTGTATAAAAAACTGCCATTGATGCGAGCGTCGCAAGTGACGAGGCGAGTCACGGGGCGAATGGCGATCCCTCCACAACGCGAAGCGGCGCGAGCGTTAAATGCTTAGGCCACGTTCAAAATAGATTTTTTATTATTTACTAAAAATCTAACAGCACAACTCATTTTTGCAGATAGGGGTCGCGGACAGCCTATATAATGATATAAAGAATGAAGACCTTTTCATAAACGGAAAAAGGGTGGATCAAATCCCATTTCTGTTTCAATTGTGTATTATTTAGTTTCAAATTAAATAGGGATGAAATTCTGTCAAATTTGATGAATTCACTGACCGCTGGAGTATAGTTAATACATCTTCTTCTTTTAATAGTCTCTAATAGTTTCTTAGTTAATGTTGCCTTAATAGTAGATAATTAATATTAGTACAGAAAATAAAATATATGAGCTAATGCCATATTCGATTGCTTTGATTTATTTTATTAGTCTTAGTAGGCAAATTTATCCGAATAATCTGCTTTAAGGCAAGGGAGTCATCTTTAGTCACCGAATAATTACCAGCTAATGGTTAGTTTTGGTTCTTTTTAATTTACAATTTTCAACATAGCCGTGTCTTTTTTAATTGTCAAGTAGTGCAATATTTTTATGGCGGGCAAAATTGTTTACAAACATTTTATCATAGCGTTAAATTCCTTGGACAATATTTCTGGGAGGTACATGCTGAATATTGTTTGATCACGAGTCACTTTTGACACGTTTGAAGTTATTACGTTCTGCAGGTAACGGGTTCTGTAATTTTCTTTGCAACTTTTTGTTGCGCTAAAACGTTGTGTAAAGCATCCGGTAACCTCTTGGTGGAATCTATTTCACCGAGTAAGGAATGAAAGTTAACTCGTTTCGAGCAACTTCTTGAAATTTCTTTTTTATGTAACTCGGGCCGATAACGGATTAGTGTTGAGAAGAAATGTTTTTTTTCTATTCATTAATGTATACGTAGAAATTTGGTATACGTAGAAATTTGGTCAGATAAAATGATTTATTTCCCAGCTTCTAACTTTAATATTTAAAGTCGCTATTGCTATAACAGTGGGAGTTGATCTGCATTGTTAGTATTTTGAATATGGAACTCGGTGATGATCTTTAATGTTAGATTTGATGTATAATATTAATTTAATGGACACTTATGATGGTGCAGCATTGCGTTTCCCGCCAATTTTAATGTCATGAGTAAAAACATTAATACCCAATAAAAATAAATGGAAGACTGTCGTTTCGAAGATTCTTTCTCGTAGGACTATTATCATCGAGTAATTTTTAAACGTCATTCTATAATAAAAATCGAAATATTAATTACTTCTATTGTAAGGTGAACTATGAAAATAAATTGAGTTTAATTTTAAAAACACGTACGTAAACATGGCAAGCAATATAACTGCTCTCTTTCAGGTTCTGACTAGACTGATTCTTTAATGTGAAATGTTTAGTTTTTCAAGCACACTTTTATCACAAAAGTTAAAAGAGGAAGCGCTAAATGTCGATCTTTACTAGACAACAAAAAACATCGGGAATCTAATATCGATATATTTTGTCCCATAAGTTTATTAGATTTATCGACCGTTGAAAATTTTCCGAGAACTTAGATAACATTAAGTGTTAAGTAAAATTTAAAAAAGTAAGTAAAATTTAAACTTAGATAAAATTAAGTGTAAGTATATATATATATATATATCCGTTTTAGTGCCATAGCTTTTTACTCATATATACTTAAAAATGCCAAATAAATCTTATGTTTTTGATGTCATTTACCCTTATCTCGAAAAAAAAAATGTATCTCTTCGTAAAGTTATCCAATTTTAATAATTTTTTCGGAGTTTTCTTAATAAAACTTGTACAAGGATAATTTGGAAATACAAAGAAAATTATGGAAATATATATTGTGAACAAAAATTACAACAAAAACTGAAATCAAGGTCACATCATATTTTCGGAGTCCGGTACATCCTCCGTATCAGCAAAATAATTGTTATCGTCACTATTATCACTATCAATCAAAATTAGGAAAATTAAGAGCGAACCACAATGTCACTCCCACTACCAATTTCTTCACAACTTGAAAAACGATCATTTTCACTCGAATTATTTTCGTATTCCGACATTATGGGTTAAAAATTTTCTTTTCCTGGATCCTTTTTGTATTGTAATTACTAATAATATTATAACTTGAACTTTATGTAAAACGTAGAAAGATAAAAAAATAGCGATGCGAGCGAGCGACCTCCACTATCGCGCGCTAAACAGCGACTGATTTTGCGAGCGCCATCGCGCTCGTGGCATATTTAGTTAGTACACGCACGAGCGGGATGGCGCTCGTCGGCACTCAAACGGATGTATATATATATATATATATATATACATATATATATATATATTTATATATATATATATATATATATATGTGTGTGTGTGTTTATGTGTGTATTTAGCTAGTATAAGATCCCTCTGGAATTCATTATATTTGACTATGTCTCACTAGTATGTAGAGTAAACCGAAACCAATGGGATAACAGAGTGAATTGTATGTAATCACTATAATTCTATATGCATTTATTTAGTGTGATTCGTTGTTTACAATCAGCTTGGTGGTCAGTGAAGCAAACGTCCCTCACGTTTGATTCCTTTGCTGTTTTAGTGTCAATGTAAGATACGTAATGTATTACGGTAAGTATGTAAGCTCTGAGAAAAGTTCAATTGAAAGAAATTGCTACACGAGCAGCTACAATTTTTACAACGTGATTTAGTATTCACAATTAAATGAAACTACGTGATGTAGTATTATTTCTACTTTCTTTAAGTTCTTTACCACGACCTAGGTTTCCTTGTATTGCAACATATTCAGGTGGGTTGTATTACAACATCATCACCTGAAAATGTTGTAATACAACGAAACCTAGGTCGTGGTAAAGAACTTAAAGAAAGTGGAAATAACACTAAATCACGTAGTTTCATTTAATTGTGAAAAAAAAATTAATTCGATAACTCGAGTGTATAGACCTAATGATGATAACCAACACATAAGCTACATTTATGATACGATTCGTTGTATTACAACATCTTCAGGTGGGATATTAGCAAATATTAACTCTTAGGACCAACCAACAGCATTTATATGTTTCAAACACAATAGCGGAAGCTTGGTTTATGCGGATTTTTCCATTACATATGTTAGTGAGTTTATTGCAGGGGCGCAGTGTAGGTTTTATTATATTACCGAGAGTTATACAATATACCAGTATTTTAGTGAGGGTAATAAATTCAATTATTGTTATTATGTGAGGTTATACAATGCAAACTTTACGGTGTATGTAATAAAATTAAATGGAAGTTATTGTCGGTAAGTAAGGACAAGGTAATACACTAATTCTACATATCTCCGATTTTGTATATTCATATATTTATTTATTTATTTCTTTTAATTTTTTGTTTCTTGTTTTTATTATATATACTTATATTTATATGTGTATTAGTGCTGAAACAATTTCCAGGGTACTGTAGTATCAATTTTGTATATTTATATTATATCTAGAAGATATTAAGAATGGGTGATGATATTATATTTGGTTGTTCATTTAATATATTAACCTTGGTATCTTTTTTATGTCTGTTTATTTCTAATGTTTCTATGATATTAAGTTTATTACCTTTTGTATTTATTTGTAATATATAGGGGGCATTATCAGTATGGGGGTGATGGTTATTTTCAATGAGATGTTTAGCAAAGTGAGATGTGTCTGGTTTATTATTTCACCAGCTGGCAATGTGTTCTTTATATCTTGTATTAAAATCTCTTCCTGTTTGACCTATGAATACAACGAAACCTAGGTCGTGGTAAAGAAATTAAAGAAAGTAGAAATAATACTACATCACGTAGTTTCATTTAATTGTGAATAATGAATTCTACAAAATTAACGCCAAATATATTCAATAATTTCGTTATAATATTTTGTTAGAAAATTAGTTTTTAGAGACTGTTGCCTGACTTGATTCAATACAGAAATGAAATGTCATATTTCCCGTTTTTTAAGTATTTTGTTTACTGACAAAATTATTTATATGTGTATATTGTTTATCATTTTTAGTGAAATAATTACTGATACAAATTAACGTTAAAAATAATTTTTAACAAACTTCAAAAAAGGAAGGGGTTCTCAATTTGATTGTATTTTTTGTGTATATGTTACGTCATACCTCCAGTATTTCTTAACCAATTTGGATGACTCGATTTGTTAGGAAGCATATACTCTCAGTGTGATATAATGAAAACTTTATTAGAACTTAAGGATGGAAATTGAAAGTGAACCACAGAATTCCTTAACAATGCACAGCATGGGTGCCGTGATTGAGTTTGGATGATAAAGGACTAATGATAACCAAATAAGAAAGTGTAAAGCTTTAACATGACTACAGGCGGTATAAATATATCCTTTAGCAAAATCAAAACGTAAGATGGAGCCGGGAATTGGTGACAAGAACTCTTCACTGATGAAGAGTAAACTCATCGAGTTTGGACTCGTTTCACTTATCTTCACATAAGCATATACATAAGCAAAAAAAATAACGTATACATGTACATACATACAAAGGCGTGATGCAACTAAGATATTTATAGGTAGAAAGAGAAGTAAGTAAGCACAGATATAAACAAATACAGGAAGCAACTAAATATTAGTATACACATAAGTAGTATATATAGATATATACAGATTTGAAGCTCTGACTGCGATTAAGCCAAAAGAAGGAATGAGATTTATGAGATGTTCAGTTGTTATGCATATATGTATGGGCGTATATGTGTATATGTATGTAGATATACATAGTAAAGTTCCGATTTCAATTCTCATCTATTTCTGTACTTACTATTGTCTATGCTCTTTATGTATAGTTGGCTTGTGTCTGGCATCATTTTGAATAAGTCAGTTTTACTTTTAGAATGTTTATGTTGACCACTACTTTATGTGACAACTGAATTTATTATCGTTCATTGCATTTTATTATAAAAGTTTTTACCTAAATAAAGTCCACTTCGTTAGTTGTGTCTTGATTGTTAAAACGCCAATCGGTTTTTGTCTAATTCTACACACAAGATGTAAAAAACGCAAACATTAAAAAAAATAAAAGAGTTTTACTAAAATATCGAACATACTTCAAATAACCATCGAATAAGCTTGCCTAACTAAAAAAACATAAAATGATGAATGCTACATTTCACTTATCACCGACTACAAAAATCGCTCTCTGTTTATATTCGGAAACCGTATTGTACCGCAAAAATTCCCAGTAAATTCCAGTATTTTCATTATTTTATGTTTTTCAATGCGCTTCTTTTTCGGTGATATTTCAAGTCGGTTCTATTGTTTTTATAAAAAAAAAGGATTTTACATTTTATTATTATTATTTTACCATCAAGGAAGCGAGGATTTGATTCGCTTCGGTCTATGATTTCTATTTTACTGAGAAATCAAATTTTAACAAGTCATTACATTATTAACTCCAATAACCGTTCTGAAATGCATAAAATGTCAAAGCAATGTGAAGGGAAGCCGTATTTGAAGAATGTCAAGCTCGAGGAATAAGAATAAAATAAATCATTGTTCATGAAATTTGGCTAATTGGAATAATCTTTGAATGTTCAAGAAGAAAACGCAGCAGCAGAATGTGAAGATAGAAAATTATAAAATTGCCATTTTCACACATACTTGATATTTACCTGATTCTGGTCTAAAAATTCTCTTTTTGTTTGATGTATTTTTCTTTTATTTATCATTTATCATAATTATGGATCTACACGTTATTTTGAGATATGAACATGTAGAAAGCGTTGTCACATGATATATATCCACCCTGTCAGCGGAAGCCGTTGTTGGGAAAGGAATAGTAACCCAACAGTACGGAAAATCTACAAATTCTTTTTTTTTTTGGTGTATTTTTCTTTTATTTATCATTTATCATAATTATGGATCTACACGTTATTTTGAGATATGAACATGTAGAAAGCGTTGTCACATGATATATATCCACCCTGTCAGCGGAAGCAGTCGATGGGAAAGGAGTAATAACTCAACAGAGCGAAATTTTGCAGTATTCATAGATAAAGGATTCGATTACCATTGCATTAAACCTCTTTAATCACATCTACCTCGTCCACCCTCTTCTTTTCCCCATGTTCTCTAATATCCTCTACAATTGGCATATTAAAATAAACGTAAAACAATCATCGCATTAACGTGAAACAAGTTAAAATAATTCAAAAACCTTATTAAGAAGTACTTTCTCTTTGGCAACTATAACACAATAAATTATATTCAATTAAAAAAATAAATTATTTTTCCTCTTCTTGAAAAAACCTTATTAAGAAGTACTTTCTCTTTTGCAACTATAACAAAAACCTTATTAAGGTTTTCAAAAAGCTTATTAAGAAGTACTTTCTCTTTTGCAACTATAACAAGGATCTTTTACAACTATAACCTTATTAAGAAGTACTTTCTCTTTTGCAACTATAACTTTTGCAACTATAACAACTATACCTTATTAAGGTTTTCAAAAACCTTATTAAGAAGTACTTTCTCTTTTGCAACTATAACAAACCTTATTAAGGTTTTCAAAAACCTTATTAAGAAGTACTTTCTCTTTTGCAACTATAACACAATAAATTATATTAAATTAAAAAAATAATTTATTTTTCCTCTTCTTGAGAGTTATTACATACTAGCTATGCTCACGACTTGGTACGCGCAGAACACTGAAAAACGTATCGATGTTTTTTGAAGTAAAACTTCTTTACGCACGCTTGACTTGCGGAGTAAGCTGGTGAATGCGTGACGAGAGCGTTACGAAAAGTGTGATCGGGCGAGGCGAACGGAAGTTGAGAGGGAGATATAAATTAGTGAAAACAGAAAGAGAGAGAGTTACGTTTCGTATATTACTGTAGGGACAGTATATTACTGTAGGGGAGGTGCGAGCACACATTTTCTTTCTTTCTTTCTCTCATAGCCAGTTATGTTTCGTACATCTAAGACACAGTGCAAGCCTATTGGTTGTATCACACTGTAGGAGAGAGCATGGCGCGCGCACATTTTCTCTCTCTCTTCCTCTCACAGCCAGTGCATGATATATATATATATATATATATATATATATATATATATATATATATAAGATATATAAGAGCAGAAATTACTTCGAATTCAGCTTAGGAGGTTCAGCTTAGTGAAGTCGAAATTCACAAGCGCTCTGCACAGTTCATATTCGTTGATAAACAGGATCATCCACATAATTAATTTTTGAACAAAATTTATCGAATCATTTTGTTTAGTTCAATTTCGTCTCTTCAAGAAAAAGAGCAGATATTACTTTGAATTTTTGAGGTTTTTTTTATTTGAGGAGGTTCGGCTTAGCGAAGTCGAAATTCACAAGAGGTCTGCACAGTTCATTTTCGTTGATATACAGAGTCATCCACATAATTAATTTTTCAACAAGATTGGTCAAATCCTTCTATTTAGTTCAATTTCATCTCTTCAAGAAAAAGAGCAGATATTATTTCGAATTTTTGAGGTTTTCTAACGCTGTCGTCACGCATTCACCAGCTTACTCCCTAAGTCAAGCGTGAGTAAAGAAGTTTTACTTCAAAAACGTTCTTCCAACGAATCAATCGTTACATCTTTTCTTTCTACGTTCACACAATTTTTTACAAAACACTAGATGTATAAAAAATAACAAAAATTGTTAGATATATTATTATGTTAATGTAATAAAAACAGCCTTAAAAAACGTCAAAAGTGATTAAATTAGAAAATTTAGTGAAAAATGTTCCATATTTCGCATTTATCAGCCTATTGTTTGTAGTACTACTATAGTATATTAATACAGTATTAGTATACTATATCTTATACTTATCTCATTTATCACGAGTGTCCTTCAAAAATGATAATACGTTGCTTTATGAACTCCATTTGAATTTTAAGAAAAACAAGAAGAAATTAAATAAGTTTCTGCTAAAGAGCCCTTACGTATATTCAATATACACGGTGTCCGGGAATAGTTGTCGGACAAAGAAAGACGCTATTCGTTGGCTATAAAGGAATAAATTGTCTTTGGAATAAAACGTAAAATACACCTTTTTTCTAATTTAGTGCAAAAAAAAGATTACACATAACTCTTTTTAACACACCCAATTGGGTGTGTTAAAAAGAACCGCACTGTTGCCTAGAGTGTGGTTTTTACCCGCAGTGGCTATGTTCCCGGGTTATTCCTCCGAGTGATGCAGACAATGTGCTCAAGTATTGTGTCTACGAAAAAGATGACAAATAATTTCTGAAAAAAGTCATCTTTTCAATTTTATTTTAACGACAATGAACTATTTTTCAATCAAGGAATAACGTTTTTCTTTGTTCGACACTTATTCCCGGCCACCGTGTATAACAGACAACAAGTTAACGACGGATTTGATTAACGTAGTCATTTTGAGAGATACAATAATGTATAGAGTAGAGTGTAGGACATTATTTTATTTAATAATAATTGTACAATAAATTACTTAAACTATGTTAATTTATTTTTACATTATAAACTATTCGCTACATCGAGAATTATCTCGACGTCTAAAATAAAAATTGTCGAGGTTGCCAATCGAACAAAATAAAATATCGAAATACTTACCACAGAGGTAGGAAACCTGTAGGCTGCACTGCAGAGTTTAGGTTCGTGATTGAGAAATGGTAGACACTTTTCTTGTCTTATAAAAGATTTAGAAAGATTATAAAACAAGATCAATCTCTATACCAACGGGTTATCAATACACCTCATTTTTGAGCAATTTACGATCAATAACCACTCTCCTCTTATAAGCGAACGAAGAGCATGATCAAGAACAACTCTCATAATCAAAACCATCCACAGCTGAAGCAATACACACAACAGCGACACAACGCGAAACAATGCTACGCGATACCACAAAGTGTAATTGACACTATTTTCATGAAGCAACCCTCACTAGAGCTGCTGGGAATCAGCATTTTGCGAGATATGAAGAGCCGCGCAGCGTAGTGTCGCACAATCGTAGTACGTTTTGACTAAAGAGTTGTAACCAACAATAGCTAATACGAAAGTAGTGCATTTTCTTCCACTTTAGTCCAAATCTAGCGAATGTGGGAAGGCATCCTCGTTACCAATACGCTTCTATAGATATGTAACCATTGGGAATAATACTGATCATTTTTATTCGTGCTTCCCGGTTCATACTTTTTAGAATTGGGTGTTTCTATTTTTCGAATTTTTTAGTCCAATTTTTCTTGGATGCAGAACGTTAGGTTCTCCACAGAAAAGTTGCTAACTTTAAAGAAAATAGTACAGTAATCGACGTTCACCTATTCTAAATAGGTACCCGAACAATATTAAGATATGCTGTTAAATTTGCGTTTCAATGGTCAGTTTGATGACTGTACTTTGCCGATCGAGACTTTCAGTATTTGAATCTAATTTATTCAGATCCTCCTTTAGGATAATCCAGGTTTTAGTTTTTTGGAAAATTATTGGTAGAATTATTATTTGGAAAAGTCGAATTTTAGTTTTCAATGAGGGTTTGCTACATTCCAGAAGCAGTACTTGAGAAGTGCGAACGCGGTGGCTTACTATCCAATTCTAGAACAGTTCTCCAGTGTAAAAACCTTTTTTCCACTTAAAGACATGTTGAATTTAAAATTAATAGGAATGATAACCATACGTCTTAAAATAAAAATTAGATTTAAGAACCTATTATTATGAGGATACATTGATTTTAAGTTTGACATAATAAGAACACTGAACTAAACATGTATGTAGTGACAACCGCTAAATTTTCCAGAAAACAAGGAAAATTTAATTACCAATTTTTCACTTAATGCATACTATAAAAGCTGCATAACATTGCACTTTTCCCATCAAACTTTTTGTGTTTAGGAATGGAAAGGGTGCCATAAAGTTTGATAAATAGTGATGATGTTGTAGTTATTAATATTTGTATATATAACTCAGTATATTATATATGTATGTATCTTTATAGTAAGAATATTTTTCATAGGTTCTTACAATTTTCAACTCATTTTCTTCAAATTGTCTACACTTACTTTCTACCCCCTGGCAACACCATTCCCTTATGGGTGTCGAAGTTTTTATTACAATGTAAAATACAGGCAATTCGGGTTTTATTTACTTTTTACGCATTTACCAAGCACATTGTAAATCTCTATTATAAGGAAAAATTACTGCGGGATATTGACAAGAAATATTCCGAAAATCAAGGAACTTGGTGACTAAGAAATTGAGAAAAACAACTCCAAGTGAGCGTTTTCTTTTAGGTAAGAATATGTTATGCGTTGTTTGTTTCTTTTCACATTACCGACTGTGGGCGTCTGCGACTCTTTTCTATTGTATTTGTAATTTTTGAAATAGATATGTATTATTTATAATGATATCACTATTGGTTTACTTTACCCACCAGGTTTTGGTAAGAAAAAGACAAAACAACACCGAGTTCTTAAATAGTATGTGAAAATAAATGAGCTTTTAAATTAAAAACATTCAATAACATTAAAATAAGTGGCGCCACCTAGTGAAGAAATTTAAAATTACACAGTTATGATGGTTCTTTATAAAATAAAAAGATGTCCCTGTTTATTAATTAAGTAGTAGAATTTGGTAACATTTTTGATGATTTTTATTTCAGATATTGACCAAGTCGCTTTGGATAAAACTGTAGTGTCATTATAATTCACCCCAAATCCTCATTACCATTTTAATATGTATAAAAATGTATAAATATGTATAATCGAACTGACGCCGAAATTGATAGCAAATAATTATGAATGATAGAAGAGTAGCTCTGAGTGTTCGTCATTTTAACATATATAATAATATTAGGATGGAGTCTATTGGTAAAGCTTCTTTGACAAATATAATATGGCGTGGCTGTCATTCAGTTAATGAAATGAAATAAGGTGGTTTCAAATTAATTAAATAAATAAACAAAAAAAAATAAAAAACCTAATCTAAAAAATATTAAAAAATATTTACTGGAGCTTAAAAATATGATTCACAAAATAGATACATATTGAGCATATTGTAGTACGCTTACTCTATCAGAGGTCTCTTTTGTACTCGCTCAACACGTGTATTGAAACTTATTATTATTTTCATTGTGCTTTATAGGGATGCCAGTGTTAAAATATCCTCTCATATAACTTCAAATTATTTTGGAAACATTTAAAGGTAGGTTTTTTCTGGCAATATTTTTTATTCACAAAAAGAATTATTAACTTTTATATATCAAAATATTAGGAAAGTTAAAATTTTAAATTAGTTATGGATCAAATCGACCGCGCATGATTGACAAAATCAACATTGCTTGTGCGGCAAATATAAGAAACTACTTTCTGGTTTCATGATATTTAAATAATCATGCTATATATACCTCCTGTATAATGAGATAATTATATACTTAATTATTTTAATTAATGTGTTCATTTAATATTAACTCACAAATTTATATTAGAACTAGATAGTTTAAAGGTTATTAATTCCAAATGGCTATTTGGCACGCTGCAACGCTAGTGAGATACAACGTAAGTCAAGGAGTTGAAGTAAACAACGCAGTTGGATATGCCCGTTATTTTAACAAACGATATAAATGTAATGTGTACATTTAATATTAATTCACAAATTTATATTAGAACTAGATAGTTTCAAGATTATTAATTCAATGACTATTTGGCACGCTGCAACGCTAGTGAGATAAAACGACTTTAAGTCAAGGAATTAAAGTAAACAACGCAGTTGGATGTGCCCATTATTTTAACAAACAATATAAATATTAAAGCTTGTTTGCATATTTGTTTGTTATTCAACATATCAACTACGCAACTAATCGCCGTGACATTGGCATACATGAAGCGTATAACGAAAAATGATATCTAAGGTAATTCGGATCTAGATGAATTTACTTTTTAGACTTCAAATGATTTATATATTTCCTGAAGTTATTACTATCTGGGTAATCTCTTCCAGGCAGCCAAAAGACCAGAAATTTTAAAATTTATGTCTTGGTAAACTAGAATGGGCTGTCAATATGATATTATTATTAAGATTAACTATTCATCAAAATATAACAATAATCGTTTAATTATTAATAAAAACATGTCAAGCACGAGTGGACTCGCACTACAAGGGTTTATAAACGTTTAATGGTATATAATACTCTTATAAATTATTTACAAAATATATTGTCTACTATATCTTAACAAGTGCATTTAAAAAAAAATTTATGTGACATAACTATAAAATAACGATGTTTCCTTTACTTGTACTGTGAGACCTTGCTTCTTGCCAGTTTTCATGATTCTAGTTCAACAGTGTCAATGATTCTAGGGTAGTTAACCCATAGATTTCGATTTATTAGTCAGTGTCAAAATTGCGGCATAAATAGCCGAATTTTTAGGGTTCTTCTTGATTGCGTTGACTTAGAAGCTTTATTTTTTTACAGTTCCATGAGACCGTAAACCTAAATATTTGATATTAATTGATATCTCCAGTATAACATTGATAACCCCAGACCTATGTATTTGATAATAATTGATATCGAATTGATATCTCCACGCGTTCCTGAGAAAAATAATCTTGACAGACAGACAGGCGGACAACGAAATGATCCTATAAGGATTTCTGCTTAACTTTTTATGTACGTACCCTAAAAATTAACCTAATGGTAAGTAAATTAATAAATAACTTAGGTATTAACATGGACAGCGGAAAAGGTCAGAACAGGAGAAGAAGACTTAGGATATGGAATCAAGAAAGGAATATCTATTCCAGACCAATTTTCAGAACATTAATCGACGATGCGTTTAAAATGTTACGATCAACATATTGCCGAGTTTACCAACATATACAGTGAACAGGTATTCACGGAAGGAAGTTTTATGTTTGGTGTTCAGAAATGAGGAATGATTCAGACCTTAATCCAAGGTCGAAGGTTTTGTATTTGTAAATGAGGTAAGATGAATTACAATAATATTTCAACGTCTTCTCTTCAGAAGACAGTAAATATGTAAATTGTCCCAATCACGTATTTCTGTTCAGTTGAAACGCGACTTAATTTCTAAAATATGGTCATAATGTCCTAGGCTAAATATATAGCGAAAACACACATTTTGAAGGCGTTCTAGTTTATTTAACCGATCTTAAGTGTAATCTTTAAAGCTAATTCTATATAATAAAGGAAGTATTGTAAGCGTTTTTCAAAAGCGGAATTTAGTTTTGATTGGTATAAAAATGTAACTTTGTAATTCAAAGGGAACCGTTTTTAAATTTATTTATTGTTTAACTATGCCCTAATGAATTAACGGATTACCTTAAAATTTCTCATGTATGTAGTTTATGACTTTTTTTCATCCCACAGAGTTACTCTTCAGTCATGAAATTTCCATGTAAAATATATCCCTTGAAGAATCCTAGTAATGAAAGCATGCAAGCAGCATGAAAGATGATCGATCACACAACGTAATGTTTTGGGATAAAACATCATTTCTCAATCTGGAAGGAGGGAACGAACTTTGCTATAGGGGTTTTGGGCTTTTTAAATATTTGAACATTGAATAAATTTGGCGTTAATTTTGTGGAAATTCATTATTCACAATTAAAGATCTATTTAATTGTGAATAATAAATGTTGGTGAATGATTGTGAAAATTCATTATTCACTAATAGCCCACCTAAAGATGTTGTAATACAACGAATCCTAGGTCGTGGTAAAGATATTAAAGAAAGCAGAAATAATACCACATCACGTAGTTTCATTTAATTGTGAAATATTTGAAATTCAATAAAAAATTATTTGACTCTGAATCTAAAAATTTTATTCCCCAAATGTAACATTTATTCTTCTCCTAAATTTGTATTATTTACATTTAAGCTTTCTCTAATTCTAAACTATCAGTTTTTCATGGTTTTTCAAATTTTACACTATTCGTAAGCGCGAATCATAATACCCATATCAGTACTAAATTCTATATTCAGAGACATACACGTATATGAAAAACGGCATGATGCTTAAACAGTTCCTTGTCTACCAATTCAATAACGTTTTCTATCAAATAAAGTGAGTGTTTTTCCAAAATCGAAAATTATTGTTATTACGACTATACTGAGACCTACTTTGTCGTCAACTCAAACATTTTGTTGATAAGAATTACTACTAAAATATGATGCACATTCTATTTCTAAATCACAAAGAAATCGACTGAATACAATGGGGGAATTCTACGGCGTTACGCCGCGCTGGGAATTCTCCCGCGATTCTATCTTCGCGAGTGACTCGCTACAGGGATTTCCCCTGAATTGCATATAGTTTTTGTTAGTTTATAGCCCGAACTCTACACAATTATCTATCTGTTCTTTATAGGAAGATTTGTTTCAAAATTATGATACTTTAATTAAAATTGGATCAATAGTTTTTACTATCATCAATAGTTTTAATACATCCACTCACAGATATTATGTATGCATTAGCATAATCGGATCAATAGTTTTTAATACATCCACTCACAGATATTATGTATGCATTATAGCACACATCAGTTGTAGGTAAATTGCTTCAATATGTTGTTGTTCGGTTCATAATACGTATCTCTGACGATTCATATTCCAATGGTCCAGCTGCATGTTCGCCTGTTACTCAATGGTTCATCGCTATTATCACATGTTTATATTATTGTTTAAATAATATCCTTGTTATATTTACTTTATTTGACTTTAATATGTTTTAATTGTTAACTTTAACAATTAATTGTAAAGCTTTCTTCAAATGCACTCAATTACTGCCATTCGTTTTGTTTTCCCCCGACATTGTTCTTTTTTCAAAAGAGCCATCTGAGGGAATTTTCCAGATTGGCCCCGAATTTTAAAGAATATCATCGTGCATATTTTGATTTAGCTATAGTAGTTTGAAAATTTAACTCAAAAATTTATTCGCCTCCATTTCCTTTTGTCTGTCGACTATTTTTCATAGCTATATGTTTCCGAATAATAATAACGTGATTAGTTTACGTTTCAGTTGTTATTGCTCATAATAAAAATGCTATAAAAGATAAAACATGTCATAAAAATCTGGATACTATAAACTGTAAGTGAAAGTTTTGAGTTAATTTTGCGACAAACTCAAAATTTAAGATGTGTAAATTTGTTAACCCATTGTTGTCCCACTATCTTTAAGCTTATAATTACTTCTTTAAATATCGTATCGTTGGTTATTTGTAAACCTGTACTATCAAGACGACGTCTGTCTTTAATTTGTGCTTTTTAGTCAAATTTAACGATGGTCTATGAAGCCGAAGCATACTGTACGTACATAAGTTGCATAGTATCCATTTGCTCTAAATAAGAATTTGGTTTTAACAATTTATATACCAAATTTTAAAGTGTTTCAATATTTTAGATTTAACAGTAATAACAGCTACTAGAGAAAATTAAAAATTAAAATTGTGTAAAATATTTTTATGGTCACCAATTAGAAAATTTGGTCTGGTAACCCTAATGTCTCAAACTTGACCTGATATCTCAAAAATTAGTAGAACCAAAATGATGGATGTGCTTTCATTTCTGCTAGCATCGTTATAAAAGAACCATTTTCCCGGTGATGAAAGTTAAGATGGTATATTTATGTTATTAATTTAATCTAACAATTAATTAAACTAATATTAATTAAAATACAGTGTTATGGCTTATTAAAATACACTCAGCTGTAGGAATTACAAGAGGACACGTTTACTAAAATATGGAACAAAGGCTTAAATATATATGAATATACATGTGTATATATATATATATATATATATACATATATATATATATATATATATATATATATATATATATATATATATATATATATATTCATATAACTACAGTTATTTCACGTAGGGAGAATAAAACAGAATATGAGAGGAAACGGACGAACGTACGGTCGGAGTTTTACGTTACTACAAAGGCAGTATTTGTTTACGTAATATAACACTTTTTCAGTCATTTGAACGCGAATAATCCCGTAAAATTATGTTGCGTAAACCACTGAACAGGCGATTCAATTTACATACTGCAAATTAGTTTTTTGTTTACTTTTGGCCATTTTTTCCCAATTAAATTTAAGTTTTAAATACATAGTATATAGTGTTGTAAAGAAGCACCAAAAATACATTGGATGTAATAATTATGGGAGATATGCAGGAATAATGATAAATAAAAAAGCCAATAAAGGTAAAATCATGTTCTACCTAATCATACATATAATATTGGATGTGATAATTATGGGACATATGTAGGAACAATGATAAATAAAAAAGCCAATAAAGGTAAAATCATGTTCTACCTAATCATACATACAATATTGGATGTGATAATTATGGGACATATGTGGAAATAATGATAAATAAAAAAGCCAATAAAGGTAAAATTATGTTCTACCTAATCGTACATACAATATTGGATGTGATAATTAGATAATTATGGGACATATGTAGGAATAAACATATGGTATTAAATAAATTAATGATAAATAAAAAAGCCAGTAAAGGTAAAGTGATATTGTATCTAATCAAACATACAAACATGAGATATTATACCCGAACATTAATAGATATGCGTATGAGGAACTTTTGATTTGCTATGAATGCTTTGGCATCGGCGTATTGTTTGTGCGCCAATTTCTCGAATAAAGCAACTATAACTATCTATTTGCACACCTGAGAAAGAATACAAGATTTACGAATTCTTGTACTTTTGACGTGCAGCGCTTGCCCTTACCCGATTTTGCCCAACTTGGAATAGGGACCTAAGACCCATTTTTTTACCTTCGAAGACGACTAGTAAAAATTGTGGTATCTATCGTTGGCGAAAATCTTGTTCCCAGATTATATACATCTTATAATATGCATATATATACACGGTATCTGAGAATAGATGTCGGACAAAGAAAGACGATATTCGTGGGCTGTAAAGGAATAAATTATCGTTGCAATAAAATATAAAACACGCCCTTTTTCTGATCGGGTACAAAACAAAATTTATTACACATAACTCTTTTTAACACACCGAATACTTGCCCGGAGTGTGGGTGTTTACAAAACAGCTTTTTACTTCAATTCCACAGTCGCGTAATGGAATCCGGACAGATGATACCTTTGTGCATACTTATCCCTCATTTGACAAGACAAAGAAATTATTGGGTCCAATCGATTTACAGCGGCAGTTTAGGAAGGTAAAATTAGTGTAATATTTGGCAGATTAGGAATGTAAAATTGTATACTCTTCTTGACGATTTAAGAGATTACCCAAAAAAATATCGACAGTATAAAAAACTATATTTACATTTTTTTAAATTTAAATTTTTGTCGTAAATAAAAAAATTATTTTTAATAAATTGATTTTTAATTACGAGTGTAATTTCTGAATATAATAAAACAATTTCTCAACTGAAAAGTCTCTAAAAACCCTTTTATATCATATAAATAGTCGTCGTCGCCATGGTGTTGGGTTGATCACAAGGCATACGGCTTTTGGCGATGCGGCGCACCGCAGGGACCTGGGAACGATTCCCGGCCGTTCGTCTAAAGGGGCTGGACTGATGTTACGATTGGTTGTAAGAGTTCCGATCCCTTGCTCCATTGCGATGTTGCTTCTTTATTCCCTTTGTGTACTTTGTCAGTTTCAAAAGAAATAAGATTCTTAGAAATAAAAAGTAACTTATATCTTTACCGATCGGCCAGCTATTTCTGTTCGAAAAATTACTTGGATCTATTGCGCGATGTGAAAGAAGAATAAACAAAGACACATTAGCACTATTACCGGTTACTAGTTAGGATGGACGTGTTTCTGGGTCGACGCAATCCAACGTACTGAGAATAACTGTGGACTGCCCGCAAACTGTTTTGCGTTAGTGTGCACAGTTGTGCACATTTCAAAGGAGCCCAACAGTTCAAAAAACAAAGATGTCGCATCTGTCAGCTAAGCCAGAGACTTGTAAACGACAGAGCTGCCTAGCTGGTGTCGTGCTATATGATGAGGGCTGTTCTGTGGACTTCAGTGTCTGCTCTTAATCTTATGGTTTTCGAGAAATTGATGGTATGTTTATACTTATGATGGCTATACCAGGCAATATACTGACACGATGAAAAATAATATTAATATTTGTAGAGTTTAATGGAAGTACTAATACCCTTAAATGTTCATGTAAGTTTAATTATATGTAGAATCCTCATCATTTACCAGGTTTTACTATGTTTCAAATCAATAAAAGCTATCAATAAATACTTAGTTACCATCAACATCATTAATAGCGTGTCTTAGTCCACTGCTGGAGACAAATATCTCCCATGCGTGTGCCAATGGAAGTAATACTAATAATTGCCATGCTGGGCAGGCCGGTTGGCAATTGTAATGCTTAGCATCATCAGTGGCGTTGCTACCCGTTACTGATTTGTGACATTCAACTACGCGATTGCAAACACCACTTCAGTCCGATGAGCGGCCGGAAATTGTCATCAAAGGCCGTAAGCCTTGTGATCTTCACAACACACTACCGGGCCGACCGTAATATGTCTCGTTGGTCCGTATAAATACATAAACTAATCTGGAAAAATGTTTTTAATTTTATTTTATAAATAGTTTTCACCATAATTGTTTGCACCGCTGTATCATGGTCGCCATTCTCGTGAAAATGCGAAAGGAGTTGATGATAGTACGGTCAAATCTCACGGGCGTCGTCTAGTAGAGATGGTAATATGGTTTTACATTTTGAGATTGATAACAATTCACCGTGGTTTATCATGCATAGAATCTTACGACCGTGCGATTAAAATTGTAAAAATGAACCCTTTTAGCGATTAAAATTGTAAGATTGTAGAATTGTGAAAAAGAAGAACAGCAAAAATATGGAAGAAGAATAAAAAGAGAAAGAAGAGGAAAGTAAAATTACTAATTTCAAGGATATTTTTAGTCATACATTGACATCTCGAAACTTTGATCCTAAATTTAAAAAAAGCTAAGCATCGTAAAATTCTTGAGAGAGTTCGAAAATTTTTTGAAAATACTTAGTACAATCATATTCTGTTAGTCATTCCATTTTCTCGTATTTGCACTTTGAATTGCGATGATCTTATAATCTTTCTCTCCAGTTTTCTATTGCGTAACTTTTTAGATCGCGGCAAGATGACCTCATTTGCATTGACACAATTTGAAAAAAGGTAAACATCGTAAAATTCTTGAGAGAGTTTGAAAATTTTTTGAAAATACTTAGTACAGTCACATTGTGTTAGTCATTCCATTCTCTCGTATTTGCTCTTTTAATTGCGATGATCTTATAATCTTTCCCTCCACTTTTCTATTGCGTAACTTTTTAGATCGCAGCAAGATGAACTCATTTGCATTGGCACAATTTTATTTAAGAAAGGTACTTCACTACACTACCCTTATTTTGTCTTCTTTCATCCTTGATATAACTTATTTTCATTCCTTCAAATTTCATAGAGATGCAACATGACATATTACCATTTTTAATTGTTTTTTTTTAAACAATTTCATCATGGAGGACAGAATCTACTCATCTATTCTTTGTCGTTACGAAACGATTACCTGTGAAAAAAATAATATAAAATAATAAGTAAACGAATATTATAAAGCATTTGCTGTTTATTTAACTCAAAAACGGTGGCTCAAGTATTGAGCTGTATAAAGGCAACGTTTATGCTCCTATATACATTTTCTATAATCTTTATTTAGATTTGAGGACTATAAAATGAATGGCAAAGAAAACTTTCAACCCCAGCGGGGAAGTACCGAATTCAAAATTTTAAGTAATACTCTATATCCCATGCCATGATCCATGAGCAAAATTAGCGTACTATACTAAAGATATCCCGGTTATTAAATATAGATTATATTAGGATCGCTCTCAAGTAACTTGAAAATAACAAGGTTGCGGGGCACTGTGTTGTTTGTCAAAAGTGCAAGAATTCGTAACTTTTGCATTTTATCTCAGGTGTGCAAATGAACAAAATTAATTGATTGCCGCCAGTCTCAGCTCATATTCGAGAAATAGGCATACAAACGATACGATACAATATGCGCAAACGGTCCACCAATGACATTATTGCAGATTTCCTGAAAGCACGAGAGGCTCTATTCCTCTAAGAATGCTGGGAGAATATCTAAGTCGCAGTACATGGGGCTGGCACTAAGACTTTAGCACTGTCCATCGAGAGTAACAACTATTCAATGTCGTTATTTTCGACAGTGCCCAAGTCCTGGTACATGAGTATAATTGAACTATTCTTAAAAAAAGTGTATTATACATTTGTCAAGAATTACCAACCGATTACACTCTAAAACTAAGTCTTCAAGTTGCTATCAAGAGTTATCATGAATCATCACACCCGAAGATTCGACTGTTTTTAGCTTCTGGAACAAACGGAGTTTCGACGAGACTACATCATCGTACATCACATCCACACTCGGCAATAAGTTATACAGAGAACTAAAGAGTACAACCAGTCACTGCGTCCAGCTTTTATGGACTATTTTATTTTATTTTATTTTTTTAAATGAAAGGATTCATGAAACTATTTGTAAAATATTCATTCTGGAATCTAACAAGATTAATAAAATGTTAAACGATTTTGATTATAATTCTCGCCGATCTAGTCTGGAATTGTCTTTATTATTCTCCTCCTTCTATTCATCCAATTAGCTAACTTCTCTCAAGATATGGATAGTTATTCCATCATCGAATCTCCCTTCCGTATTTAGTAAATCTTCCTATCAAATTGTTCTTTCAGCATTTATTAAAATTGTAGATATTATTATATTCTTCCCTTTCTATTCATTATATACTTATATTTACCCAATTAGCTAACTTCTTTGAAGATATGGATAGTTCCCCCTTCATCGAATATCTCATCCGTATTTTGTAAATCTTCCTATCAAGTTGTATTTTCAGCATTTATTAAAAATATTTATTGAAATATATAGATATCATTTAAATTAGTATCATTTCTGTTACCTCCAACAATAACACTACTTTGCAAAGTGTAAAACTGCGTATGACTTTTTTCTTAATTTTAAATCACATGCAAAAAACGATTAGATTGAGTCCTAGTAATGCCGAAAATGTACACATTTTTGTAGGTAAATGTACATTGTATGGTCTATCTACACATGAACCAATAATATGTACATGTATAGAAACACAGTAGGGCGTGGTCTCAGTAACTCCTCCCCAAATCCATCCCCCTTAAATAAGGGTGATTCGGCGCTATACAGCAGCTATCACTTAGCACACCCGAGTATATACAGGTAGATACAAACACTAGTTGTGTGTTTTGTCTCTCCAGCTTTAGGTTTGTTCTAGCAAATTGCATCGTAAACTATTGAATATATTTGGCATTAATTTTGTAGAAATTCATTGTTCACAATTAAATGAAACTACATGATGTAGTATTATTTCTACTTTCTTTAACTTCTTTAATTTCTGAAGGTGTTGTAATACAACGAAACCTAAGTCATGGCAAAGAAATTAAAGAAAGTAGGAATAATGTTACATAACGTAGTTTGAGATCGTAAACTATATCGACTTAACAAGATATTTATCTGACGAAGCCCAAAGATGGTGTCCATGTTAAAAAACATTTTTAATTATCTAAGTATGCTATATGAATTTATATGTAACTCTATTACGACGGCATAATTACTTACATAATATACTTCGAAGAATTTAATTTAATCAATGGAAAGTCTAGCAAAATTTACCAAAAAAATGGTCAAAAGAAATCATGAAAAACATGATTATAAGACTTGACTTATATAAAACATAAAATACTTCTGGCGGGAAAAAGTCACCCTTAATCGGATATCAGCTAAGGATCATTCATTCATTCAACTATTTTCTTTTTTTCACCAAAAAATTATTAGGTCTGGTAGATAGTAAACGAAAGATCTTCAGATATTTTGTTTCTACGTTCATCTATTAGATGTATTTGGTTCGTATCTTAGATATATTTATGTAATCTTTCATTCGTATATTAGATATATTTGGGTAAATGCAAAAAGTGGATGAAATTTTTCGTAGACAAGGAAATGTTACATATGATATACATTTTATTTTGTCAACAAAACAAAGCGGCTATTAGGATCTTAGTATAAAATAATAATATTTTTTTAAGTTATTTCGTCAAAATGATTAATTATATCGTGAGTCTATTTTGTGAATATGTATGATAAAGTATATGAAATGTAGAATTTGTATATCTCGTTTCTATGACAAGTGTCCAGGAAGAATGTGAGGAAGAGATCAGGCAAAGCATTCAGGTGACCAAACCTCTAGTGAGCAAGCTCAATCAAATACGGTGGGGCAACAAAGTTCCCAATGTCACCAAGACGAGACTGATGCGAAAGCCTGTTTTCTCCATCTTTCTATATGGGTCCAAGTCTTAGGCAACTTGTACAGTAGACACGAAGAAGTTGATATTTTTGAGACGTAGTATTGGAGGAGAATATTTGCATATACCATGAATTACCAAAATAATCAATGAATCCACACTCGACCAACCGCAAATTGAAACGAAATTATTATTTATCAGCTACCAATAGTTCTCAGTTACTTCCTCCATATAGCTTGTAGACAGCCAGATAACCTAGATAAACTGTATGTTGCAGGTAAAGGTAAAAAATCTTTGTATAATATCCTAACCGCTGATCTGACAAGGTTAATATCATTACGAGGCTCCCTGCCACTACCGCTTTGAGACAGCCTGAAAATTGATCATCATCGAATCAGCTGGTCAGCCTAGCAAGGTATGCTAAGATGATGAAGATGAGCACAATCTCCATTAATGAAGATACTATGAAGAAAAATAAGACGATAAGGATATCCGTTAGATACCGATAGTTTTTATTTAAATTGCACGATATGTTATAAGATAAAATTAGATTTAATCGAAGTCATTACTTGACTTGCTCTCTGCGATTAATTGATCCTGTCGACCTTTTTACCATTTAGACTATGAATTTGTCCTTTCTATTTAACTATTGTAATACCAGTTTTGTTTGCCACAAATGGGAAAAAAAATTATATGACTTGCTCTCTGCGATTAATTGATCCTGTCGACTTTTTTATCATTCAGACGAAGAATTTGTCCTTTCAATTTATTGTTGTAATACCAGTTTTGTTTGCCACACATGGGAATAAAAATTCTGACTTGCTCTCTGCGATTAATTGATCCTGTCGACCTTTTTATCATTTAGACTAAAAATTTGTCCTTTCTATTTAACTATTGTAATATCTGTTTTGTTTGCCCCACACGGGAATAAAAATTCTATGACTTGCTCTCTGCGATTAATTGATTCTGTCGACCTTTTTATCATTGAGGCTAAGAATTTGTCCTTTCTATTTAACTATTGTAATACCAGTTTTGTTTGCCACACATGGGAATAAAAATTCTATGACTTGCTCTCTGCGATTAATTGATCCTGTCGACTTTTTTATCATTCAGACTAAGAATTTGTCCTTTCTTTTTAACTATTGTAATACCAGTTTTGTTTGCCACACATGTGAATAAGAATTCTATGACTTACTCTCTGCGATTAATTGATTCTATCGACCTTTTTATCATTCAGACTAAGAATTTGTCCTTTCTATTTAACTATTGTAATACCAGTTTTGTTTGCCACACATGGGAATAAAAATTCTAGGACTATTGACATGATGAGAAAATCAAAAAAATTGACGTACAATGCAATACTTGCTTCCGAGTCGGAAGAGGGTATTGCATTATATTAGATTAGCTAATCAATTTTCCATAACCATTTCAGGACTTTTACCGTTTCACTTTCCTTGTTCTTTTTATTTACATATAACATCCGTTAATACATTTTCCGTAACGTGTTCAGGACTTTTTTCGTAGTTTCAGGATATTTCCTTATAAAGTATATGCAGGCTAAAATGTGTTGGTGGCAAGATTTCACTTCGTGTGCATCGGAGAAAACGGACGTAATGAATGACATTTAAAACTTTGAATAACAGAAGCAACTAGTAATAAGTGACCCATTATTTGACCCTCATAAAGTATATACAGGCTAAAATACAACTAGTAATAAGTGATCCTTATAAAGTATATACAGGCTAAAATGTGTTGGTGGCAAGATTTCACTTCGTGTGCATCAGAGAAAAATAATGAATTACATTAAAACTTAGAATAACGGAAGCAACTAGTAATAAGTGACCCACTATTTGACCCTTATAAAGTATACACAGGCTAAAATGCAACTAGTAATAACTGACCCTTATAAAGTATATGCAGGCTAAAATGTATTGGTGGCAAGATTTCACTTGGTGGGCATCAGAAAAAACGGACGTAATGAATGACATTAAAACTTCGAATAACAGAAACAAATGGTAATAAGTGACCCATTATTTGACCCTTATAAAGTATATACAGGTTAAAATACAACTAGTAATAAGTGACCCTTATAAAGTACATGCAGGCTAAAATGTGTTGGTGGTAAGATTTCACTTCGTGTGCATCAGAGAAAAATAATGAATTACATTAAAACTTAGAATAACGGAAGCAACTAGTAATAAGTGACCCATTATTTATCGTAGTAATATACGGTAATCATATACGCAAATGCCATGACTTAGTGTAAGATAAATAGAAGTTTCAATACCCAAACTTTCAACGAATAATAAAAAGGTAATGCCAAACTGCTGGTTGAAGATGATGGACATTTTTCATTGCTTACTTCTGTAGAAACTCAACGTTTAATACAAATCTCGAATGTCTAGTGGGAAATTTGACGTAGATAATTTTTATTATCGCTCTAATTAAGACATTCTCGTAATTCAGCTTGACGAGATTAGTTTCACGGAGATACTGTTAACTTTTTTCTTTTTATTTGCAGCATAAGCGCCGATAAGTATTGTTAAAAAGTGAAATATTAACCTAGGTTAATTTTAACCTAGGTTTTTAATCTTTGTATAAAGTTCCTCTTCTGTTTAGTCTTTAAATACTCGTAAAGAAACATAGCCACATAATTGAGCAATCTTACGTTTATTGACGACCTTAAACTGCATCAGAAGTGTCACGCGTCACAGACTATTGAGGCCTACAGTGCGATATGAATGCTTTAGTTGAGTGGGACTAAGTAATTTAACTATGGTTTAATCTTTAATGAATTGAGACCCAGCAATGAGTTACGGTCATACAATTATATATTATTTTATATCTTGCATTAACTTGTTGAAAAGATTTAACTTGTTAGTTGAAAGTTACAAACAAAAATTTAAAAGTCGGTTAAGAGTAGTTAAGAATAACTAAGAAACTCACTTTCTCTGAGTTGAAAGGGTTGCAGTTTTAAAAAGAACTTCGATCTTTCAGATGTTGGTACTTTACTTACCTGATTGGCATAATAGGAACATGAGACAGCGGTTGGAAGAACTTAAGTTTGCTTTAATCTTAACTCTTTATCCCAACATATATATATATATATATATATATATATATATATATATATACACGGTGTTCGGGAATAAATGTCGGATAAAGAAAGACACTGTTCATTGACCATAAAGGAACAAATTGTCATTGTAATAAAACGTAAAACACGCCCTTTTTCTGAGTGCAAAAATATATTACCCATAACTCTTTTCAATACACACGATGCTTGCCTAGAGTGTGGTGTGGTGAGCCTGGAGTGTTCGAGACCTTAATACTTTTTTAACTTTTATGTAATAATCCCAATACTGGTGTCGCACCTGCAGATACTGGTGTCACACCAGCTTCTGTATAGATTCCAACACCTGTCAGCCCATAACCTTAAATTACGTCCTAAAAACGTGAAAACCCTCCTAATACGTCAGTATAGAACTGCTTTTTATGGAGAGACCTTTACCGTTTATGCTAATAGATTATGAAATCAACTATATACGAATATACAAAGTTTGTCTCATTATCTGTGTATAAAAGTCGTCTGAAATTGTATTACCTATCATAATTTATAGATCGATATATATTCTATATTCCATTTTTATCGGTTCCCTATCCCTAACGTGTTGCTGTTTTGCTTTTGTTTTAATTAGTTTTACATTTGTTTTAATTAGTTTTACGTTTGTTTTAATTAGTTTTACATTTGTTTTAATTAGTTTTACATTAATTCTGCATTTACATCTACATATATTTTCTTATTTTGTATTTGTTAATTAGCATTTACCAATTAATTATTATTTACCACAGTACTATTTTTTCTCTCTTAATTAATTGTGATTGGCTATAAGAAATTGCTCTTAAGAGTTTTCTAAAATTACAGCAACACATCGTAAATAAATAAACAAACTATACTTGTAATTATATTACATTATAAGGAAAATTAAAAAAAGTTTAAAACCAAACATTATCTTTAAAGCATCTTATTAAGTTTGACTTACGTCATACGTATACAGCAGTAAAAATAGATATAATGCAATTTTCAAACTTAACAGTGCTCAATCTAGGATTCATGAAACCCACAAGGGTTAATTAAGTACCTCTAAAGATTTAACTGGCTACTTAGCTTCATCATACTTAAAAACATAAAATAAAAAAAAACATAAAACTTATAAGGTTTTTTTTATTAAAACCCTAAAAAACAAGTATATTTTTTTAAATCCAAGAAACAGGTCCAAACTTACTTTAAAGATGTTCAAAATAAACTAAATTATGTTATGGATTTGATGACATTTAAACTCATAACACCCCAATTCGCAGGTGCACTCAAACATCCCTACACACAACGCTAGCTTCCCCTACCCCAGAGGAGTGGCAACAGGGATATAAGCAGTACAAATTAAAGCCAGGATAGGCTCCGCCCGGGATAGCATGGTCCCGCCTCCTTTCCCTATGCAATCCTACGTCCTTCCAGTGTATACCCGCTTGTCAAAGCGGACAGTTGTGTGTGTGTGACCTTAGTATTATATCATATATTTGTAGTTATTCTGTATTGTTATTAAGGTATGTTTCATTTTTAATTTCAACAGATAGTTTCGTTTTTTTATAATAACATAAATTTAAATATACCTGCTGTAATATATACCTATGTATCTCTGTACTCGATTTTGAAAGAAATCTTAGGAAAATGAAATATTGGAAAAATTTTAAGTGAAGCGTTGCGGTTTTTTTTCATTTGCTTAATTTTAAAATATTTTCAAATGTGATCCACTTTTGTGCACAAAAAATAAATAAGATTTTCCGTAAAATTAGGGTGAAATCAAGAATTTCATAATTTAAAGTTATAATCTCTATTCAGACTAAACGGAAATGCACAAATATTTAAAAAAAAATTACAAGAAATATTATGGAATATTGATCAAGTCTTATTAGGCATGCATGCCAGAATAGCGGACAAATACAATACGAACTCGCATGATAAGTGTTCCGTGTCATAATTTAAATTAATTTAAAGCACGTGGTATTAACAATTTTGGTGATACTGATTTTTACTACTTTTTAAAAATTTCGTCCAAGAAAATGTTTGAGATTAAAATAAAAGAGGGGATTAATGATAACATATGATATTTAAATAAAACAGGAGATACATAATAAAACAGGAGATTAAAATGAAACATGAGATAAATAATAATGTAGGAGATTAAAGTAAAAAAGGTGATCAATAATAAAATACGATATTAAAACAAAACAGGAGATTAATAATGAAATAGGAGATTAAAATGATACATGAGATAAATAATAATGTAGGAGATTAAAGTAAAACAGGAGATAAATGATAATGTAGGAGATTAAAGCAAAACAGGAGATTGATGTTAAATAAGAGGTTAAAATAAAAGAGGTAATTAATAATAAAATACGATATTAAAACAAAACAGGAGATTAATAATGAAATAGGAGATTAAAATGAAACATGAGATAAATAATAATGTAGGAGATTAAAGTAAAACAGGAGATAAATGATAATGTAGGAGATTTAAGCAAAACAGGAGATTTATGGTAAATAAGAGATTAAAATAAAAGAGGTAATTAATAATAAAATACGATATTAAAACAAACCAAGAGATTAATAATAAAATAGGAAATTAAAACGAAACATGAGATTAATGATAATGTAGGAGATTAAAGCAAAACAGGAGATTGATGTTAAATAAGAGATTAAAATAAAAGAGGTAATTAATAATAATATACGATATTAAAACAAAACAGGAGATTAATAATAAAATAGGAGATTAAAATGAAACATGACATAAATGATAATGTAGGAGATTAATCTTTATACCACGATGTCGACAACCACCAGTTTTTCTTAACGGATATTTCGACTAAAGAATGAAAGATTAAATCGATCGATAAGAGTTTTGTAATTCAATGTGTTATTGAATGAACTTCAATAATTGTCGTCACAAGGGAAAATTTATTTTACGTCCATATTTATTATTTGGGAACTTTATTTAAGAATAATCTTTTTTTTTAAATATTTTTTTTTTCTATAACACTTTCTCTTTTAAATAATGTTTTATAATTCGCTTTGTCAAATGTACCTTTCTAAAATAAGTTTGAATCCATGTACATCCATAATATTATCACAATAATATTTCACATTTATCCAACTTCATTATAACATTTATGAACAGTCGCTAATTCCAATAAAAAGTCATTAATTCCAATAAAAACGAGATTTGCTTAAACAGTATTAGCAATAAAACGAATGACACATCTGTCATATAAAAACTTAATCAGTGAGTACATGGACGGCTTAACAGTTATTTATCCATCTATCCTCTAAAAAACTTTAAAAGATGCGAAATCAGATTCAATAGGAAGAGCTACAGGATTAGAAAAAGAGAAAGCTACGATGAATAGCGCTACAATACCAGGAGTCAATTTTGTTTTCCAAAAAAAGTAGAGAATATTACAATGATTTTCCGCGAGGACGGAAAACAAAGAACTCAGTTAGAAATTTATAATGTATGTTTTGTTCTATCCTTATGAAAAGTCATATAATATACTAATGCTCGTGATTAGTAATGAAAATGTTAATTTTTTTTTAAATTTATCATGGAGATTGAACTGTAACGCAGATAGATATTATTAATCTGATTTTTGTTAGCATAAGTAAAGTCAGCTGACTTTTATCCATGGCATAAATTCGAGGTAAGAATTATAACATAATTTCCATCAAAATTAAAAAAGGTTAGTTAAAAGAAACATTTTACAAACTTAACATCAATTTCAAAGAATAGTGATTAAGGATTAAAGATACATTGATTTAATTCCTACCTATAAAATAAAATAAAAAAAACAACAAACAATACAACAATCCTTGGATAGTAGCCATATAATTTGATAACGAAGTGTTATTATTCGAGGAATTTTTTGGGATGAAGCAAAGCGATACTTACGAAGTTCGAAGTTCTTAAAAAAATTATTTGGTAAACTTATAGTCTTTTTTCGGACGTTTAAGTTAATAGATAAATTTTTAATTAATTATATATAACTCACCATAAAATAAATTCATTTACAATTGGAAAGAAACAAGACGGTTTTTTAACATTAAAGATTGTAATAGAAAAATCCTAGAGGCAACCATTTCACAGAGAGCTGTTTGCTTTTATTTCTTCTAGTGTAGAATTCCTCAAAATGTTAGTCAACAACACTGTTTCTTGCCTGAAATTTAATATGAAAAAACAATAAGACAATTGAACAATTATAATTTTTATCACATTGATTTCCAGAATCCTTTCTAGTCGAAAGAGAGATCCTTTCTAGTTTTAAAAGAGGTTTCATCATATATTTTATGATACTTTTATATTACACATCTCACGGGTGTGTTTAATACAAGTCAGACTAGAGTTTTATTAACAGGAGTAATTACAACTTGTGTAATTTAACAAGTAATAAACTTTTAATATAACTTTTTTAATATTTAATAATTGTATCCTAAATTTTATGATATTTTCATATTACACACCTCACAGGTGTGTTTATTACAAGTCAGACTGGAGTTTTATTAACAGGAGCATTTACAACTTGTGTAATTTTACAAGTAATCATTTTTTTAATATAACTTTCCCAGTCTCAATTTTGTACTGGTCCTATTGCTCCCTCTCTCAGCTCTCTTCTATTTTCAACTTTTCTCTTTCCAATTTTTGTCTTACAATTATTTAATATAATAAACAATAAATGAATGCAGAGCATAATTTTGTAGCCATTTGCTTTGAATTCATAAAAATTTCCAAAGGGAAGGAGGATGTTTGCAGAATTTTCCATTTATTAGTTATATGAAAGGAAGAAAGGTCAAATTAACAGGTAATTTTCCCAATATTCGAGCAAGATTTTCTAATTAACATTTCAGAAAAAAAATTATGTGTACATAGTGAGCATTGAAGTTTGAGTTCTATTCCTTTCGTTAAAACTTTCATCACGATTCGTGCAACATATTGCAAAATGTTAATCGTAACGGATCTATGGACTAATATCGCAGGTAATTAATAATAATAATAAAGTATGTTTATTTCGAAACTACAAAAATATTTAAATGGATTGATAATTACAGCCAGTACCCCAGTAATAACTGCCTCCTCCGGTTTCTTCCAGCGCTGGCAGTCAGTGGGGAGAGTTACCCAGTTCTTTATTACTTCTCTTTTATCCATCTCATAAGCCCAGAGTTTCTAATGTCTGTCTTGTCCCCTTTTACCTGTTGGTCCCTTGCATAGACTATTTTTCTACAATTGGTTCGTGCCTACTAGCAACGTGGCCTGTGCATTGTCATTTCTGTTTCATAATATTTTCTATGCAATATATTACTTTTGTTTTCTCTCTTATTTCTATATAACTTATCTTATCCATATGTACACGAGCATTCTAAAAGTGAACTTTCAGAATACTCGTCTCCAGTCTCTTCGACCCATGAGAATTTAGTTTTTTAATTGTTTTGTATATTTTCAAATCTAACATCCATATCCGCCTCAAAAAAAAGAAAAATCCGTGATTTTCTTTTTTACTTTCAGCAGTAAGAAACTTTTCAAAACTTCCGCCAAGATCCAGAATTTGCTCAGGATTTACTAAATATTCTATCATCTATCTCTTCAATATCGTTCCGTGACACAGTTACATCGCAGTTATGAATCCGTAAATGTGCCTTCTTTACCACCTTTGATGCAGAAACCCTAAAAGGCTGCAAAATATTTGAATATAACTAGATTAAAACCAATAACATATATTTTTGTGTACTATCTAATAATAAAAGTCCGAATATAAACACGATCAGTGGCCATGATAAAAATAATGCCAGCTGCAACAATGTCGGCGGAAACGGAACTTGGCTCAGATAAACTGGAATGCTGATACCCTATTGTGAAATGAAGGTACTTGCGGCTATTATTAGTATCTTTGGTATTTAATTCGTTTACTGCACGTTCCCTTAGAGTTATACAAATCTTCATATATTCCTTGAGCTTAAGGCGTTAAGATAAATTTCGACACACTTTCCAATATTTATAGCTAACTATATGTTATTCTACAAATTGAAAAAAATTTGATCTATTTTTAAGTTTCCCCAAAAAAACTAAACCATTATATATATATATATATATATATATATATATATATATTTATATATATATATATATATATATATATATATACATATATATTAACATATATATATATATATATATATATATATATATATATATATACATATATGTATATATATAGGGAAATATTTATACAAAAGAGTGCGAATAAGCGCTCGATTTTTTTTATTTCATATCTAGGTATCGTTTGAATGGGCTCATATGGACCTTAAAAATATTTTGTTTAATAATTTTTATTAGTAAGGTCTTCATAGATATATTGTAGGTTTCGTTTGAATGGGCTCATAAGGACCTTAAAAATATTTTGTTTAATCATTTTTATTAGTACGTCTTCATAGATATATTGATAAATGTGAGAATGAAATATGTTACCTGTTTCAATTCCGAAACTACTTAACATTCTTCTTCGCAGTCGCTCTTGATAGAGTGGTCGTGGTCATGATGAGGTTACATCATCATTGGTGGTTTGTGTGAGTCTCCTTACAATTTCTCGTCATTTTAACTTATTGGCCGATATCCTAGTGCATTTATGTAGAGGGTCTCCAACTGCTGATTTAATTTGATAAGCCCATCGCATCCTATCATCCTTACCTGGATCACCAAACGCTCTATGGAGTCATTGTTTCGCCTCGAGATATGACCAAAAAACTTCAAAATTCGAGACTGTACTTGGGTTGATAGACGCTGTGTTATGCCGAGTTCACACTTAACATAAAATAATTAAAATAAGTAAGATTTTTACAAGTTTACGCAAAGGTTGTGGAAATAGTATAGCGAATATCCTAAACCCTACGATTTTTCGAAAATGCACAGGGATTTCACGCCCTTAAAATATAGTGGATAATATATTTGCATTGTGAAAAATTAATATTTGTAAATAGTTTACTAGAAATACATATGTTTATGTCTATGTAAATATATATATAATGTCTAAAAATGTACGGAACCCTGCGAGTTCTACATATTCTTGACAGGTTTTTAATGAACTTGTCGTATTACTCAATGAATGGTTAGATTAAGAAAATGAAAACCTGACAATTTCAAACGTTTGAAAGTATATAGTATTCAAATTAAACTGTTTCTTACTTTACTTCCATGAAATAGTGATAGTACCGGTTTTCCATTATTGATATATATATATATATATATATATATATATATATATATATATATATATATATATATATATATATATATTATATATATATATAATGCCCAGTATATATTTCACAGGCTTAAGACAATAGACACGATTACTTTTCTCTCTTTAATGTAATAATGCAAATTAAAAAAAATAATTTTGAATTAAAATATTTAATAATTTTTTTTTTTATTTCTTCAAATTTTGTTCCTTAGGGGGTAAGAGATACAACGCAATATTTGGGAAACTTAGATCCAAATTTTACATAACTTTTCCACATCCGGCTCCGCTATATTTCAAAATATATCGCGAAAGAATTGAAAAAAGAATTAATTCATCATTGAGACACAAAAAAAATTAAATAAAATATTTAAAGGTAGGGAGAGATTTAAAAAAAATCGTATATCCCATCGATCAAATTTTTTAAAAAAGCACGAGTAAAACTCGAAGTTTTGAGCTTTTATTTCCCCAGCTGTAAACTTTTAATATCCTGTATGTCTTTTTCGTCTTTGGTAGTTGGTCATCCATGAAGTTAAAAAAGTCTTCTGGCAAATATACTTTAGTCAGTGTAGGGTGTTTAAATTTTACCTATTATAGAATTTGCATAGTATTTGTGTCATTTGCATAGTATTGAGTATTTTAATGATTCTTATAATTAGCCCTCTCAAACGTTATCTGGAATCCAAAAAATCGAGTACTCAACTTGCACTATCTAAAATGTCCATATTTTTGAGTGTCACCTATAATAATATATTAATATATTTGATTATTATGCCAAATTTAAAGTGTCCACGTCAAGCAGTTTCCGAAAAGAACAGCTGTGACAGACAGTTTTTTTTAAAGTATGGAACCCTAAACAATTAATAAAGTCTGCTATTAGTTTTTAAACATAAGTCACTTTCTGTTAAGATTTATCAATTTCCCTGCAGTTGACGTTGCATCTATTTACATTGCGATGATGTGACTTGTACCTAGAGCATATCTGTAATATTACATTTGTAATATCTGTAATATTACATATCTTGTCAATTCGTCGTAATATGTGATCTTGTAGATTGACATATTACGATGAATTTATGTATTGAGCTTATGAATCATAAAGTAAAATCACAATAAACAGGTGCATTGACAAAATAATGATATTATTTATTTTCAAATATCATACGAGTCCACGTTAGTATATTGCCTGACAAAACATAGGTTTAATCTGAATACCGTATTTAATCTGACTACCGATATCCTCGTTTTGGAAAAAAACGGAAAAAACGAGCAATCTGGAATAAAGCCAGATAGAACTTTTATCAAAACGGCTTTAGCAACATTAGCTATAGCAACCATTTATTACAAATTATATCTAAATTTAAACTTTTTCGAGTGGTTTTTCATCAGAAAAGAGAAAAAAAATTAAGCGGACTGTTTTTTTCGACAACATCTGATTCTACGCATAAGCCTTATAAAAGTTATTCAGTAATAACTGGAGAACAAAAATGCCGTTTTTCGCGTTTACTTCCGGAGATACTATTCCAATTATAATTAAAAACAATATATACTGTCTATGGAAGAATACGAATATCCAATGATTTGTACAGTTCTAATCCAATTAGTTCTTCTTTAGTTTTTGTGGGACATAGGTATAAACTTTTCAACGGCATAACACAAGGGCAAAATTAATTTGATTAGTATCTAGATTTATCCAGGATTAGTAATATCCAGAAATACATAGGATGAAAAAAATATTTGTCAGATTTCCTTATCTGTGTGATAATTTTCTCATATGATTATTAGCTGACTATACCACTTTTCTGGAAAAGAAAGGTATGATAATAAAGCGTATGTTTTTTTAAACATAGATATAATAACGATTTAAATGATGGAAGTTGAAATGAACCGGTTGTATTTTTTAATTAAACTTGTAAATCATTACATTAAAATCCATGTCATTAAAATTACGTCTTAAGATATTGCAGACAAATGTTAAGATATTATGGCCTGTTTTCTGTATCAAAATTGGGCCGAGGCAACATTTTCAAGTTAAACAAACTGAAGCGTTATGACATCAAAATTATGTTTGAAAGGTTTACAAACAACAATGAAATATACAGAAATGTTGTACGGTTAATTAATATAAAATATTTTTATAAACATTTTTACGTTACAAAATTAAGCCGTACAGTTCTGTATTCGATTAAAGCCTATAATAAGTAAATAAACTGTTCAAAAAAGCGTTAGTAAATTAACAGTAAATAAATATTATCTAAAATAGTATTAAAACGAATCGCAGTTGTGATCTCTATTTTAAATCAGTACAATTCTGTATTCGACTAAAGCACATAATAAATAACTGAACTATTGAAAATACCGTTAAAATTAACCGTAAATAAATGCTATCTAAACTATCTTTTGTCCGGGCGAAGTCTGGACGGGCTAGCTGCCTACTTCATTATAAAATTAGCACATTACTCAAAAGAACTAAGCGTTCTGAATAAACTGTGCAAGAAATCCGTATAAATTCCATTATAAAATATTGAATTATTTCTACATTAATACCATTTTAATTTTTTTTTGCATGACGTTCCAAAACAACCATGTTACCATCTACTGTATAACACATTAATTCGCAATAAGGTAAGAGTATAGATATGCTTATTAACTCTTTAAGTACTCGAAAGCATTCAAGAAACTTTTTCTAGATACTTATATAGAAGACACTCCCTCTTTTCCCTTCCTAACCTATTTTCTTTCTGGTAATAGTTAGTAATTTCCATTCCTACAACTTCCGAAAGTTTATAATGTCATTCACTTTAGATTTTCAATTGTCACGCGAAGAAATTTCATATCTCTTACTTTTAACCCAGAAATTCTACATTGTTTCCAATAAATATTTGAGAGGTCGCAAACATTAATTGTCCATCATATCTCCTTTTCAAACTGGTCTCTATCGGGGCAACCAACTGTGCCCTCAACTCATATAGGATCTAGAAACTATATTTTTACGAGCGTACCTGAATATGGCAAATCTGCAAAAAATTATAATTTATTTAATTTGCTGTAATATAATGACGAAAACTGAGTGTTTTTCTAGTTATGTTAGATTTACATATATGTGTATTTATTAGAGTGTACAACTAACTATACATTACAACTTTGACCATGTAGAATTCGGAAACGTAAGAGCAGTGAATAGGTTTGTGGTGTTACCATGAAATTACGTTTATTTTATAATCTTAAATTAGACACAAATAATTAGTTTAGCTTAAAACCTGCACTGGCCGACATGCGCTGCGTCCTCCTGTTCCCCTGCCCACTTCCGCATGTCTATGCGCCATCCTTAAGGAGAAGATTTCGTTTAATTTTCTACCTTACTTTTGAATCAAAATAATTATGGGAGGGTTTGTGGTATTACCATGAAATTGGTTCCTGTGTTACGATCTCTAATTTTAGACAGTCGACGACTACTTAATTTTAGACAGTTTATATCTAAAATTCAAGTCAATTACCTCGGAAGTTTTCGAGTTAAATCCTTTCATATAAACGGAAGAATTTTTTTTAATAGAATATTAAAACAGAAAAGTATTCAAAAGCTAAAAATTGGAGAAATCACAGAAAGAAACTTCAATTTTATTTTTCTGTACGATATTTTTATTGCTCTCATATGATTATTTGCTGGCCGTCCGACTTTTCCGGGAAAAAAGGGATGAAAATTAACCGTAAGGGATGAAAATTAACCGTCTTTTTAAACATAAATATAATATATCGTAAATAATATTTATATGTATTTACTTACACTAAATTATATTTGTATGTATTATTTACGGTTAATTTATTAGCAGCATTCTCAACGGTTTAGTTAATTATTTGGACATTTAGCCGAGTGTAGAATTGAACGTTCAAATTTTCTAACATAAAAACGCTTATAATAAACGATCTACTTATAATAATTAGTCATATATTCGTATATATACTGCAATTTTCATTAGACTTTATTATCATGTGAAATTGTTTCTAATTTTATTTTAATGTCTATAAAACCGCTTAGTTTGTTTAACTCAAAACATGTTTATATGGTCAGGTTTTGTAACAAAATCTGTATTAACTAGCAATATACACAGTTAAACGTTTTCGTAAAAATTGTCTATAACAGCTTCTATAACAGCTTCATAAATAAATATGTTATATACCTATAGTAGTTGGAAAGTTTAACTCTATGCACCCGATACATTTTAACTCCTTTCGTTTAAATTGTTTTTTATTACCCACGCGTTGTAAAACAACATTATATATCCCTACAAACACGATGATAAACGATGAGGAAAGTTTCACATTAATAGAATAACCTATTTTTGTAACAAAGGCTGAAATTAGGGGTCTGGACTAAAGCCAGACAGAACTTTCATCCAAATGGCATTGTAGTAGTTTTTTGTCTTACTTCCCGAAATATTTGTCCGGTTATAACTAAAAACAATAGATACCATCTATGGACCAATGCGAATAGGTTGCAAGTTGTCGGGTTGTAATTACATTTTCTTTAGTTTTTCTAGGACATAGGTTTATATTTTTCGATGGCATAACGCAAGTGAAAACCTTCCCGAAGTTTTCAGAGTTTAGAAGCTTATAGTTTCTTTCGTTCCATTGAATGTTTTAAAATAAAAATAGACCATAGATGGTTAAATGCTCCTTCCAGATTTTATAAGCTTTTTTGAAAGCAGACGTACATGCGATACTGACTCTGATGTATTTATGTTTATTAACTAACATTTTCTTTGAAAACACCCTTCTTCTGTTGCTTTTATTGATCCACTACTGGATACTAACGTAATACTCTCATTAATTCAATAAAAGTACAAGCAAACAAAACTTCCCTCTTTATAAAATTAATGTGATAGTCTGTTGTGAACAGTTTTCCATTGCGCAATTTCGCAATGGAAAACTGTTATTAAATTACAGAAATATTTTTGTGTTAAAGAATAATTAGCAATTAAAACTAATACTCTAAACTTTTTTGTAAGGATGTCCTTGTACAAAAATTGTAATAAGTTGGGAAATCGAACGCAAACTTTGTCACAGACTGTTGGCGGTTGGTTTGTACATTGTTTGAGATTACACTGACGGGTTCCCCCGGCTTATGATATTATTCCCTCTGTTTTGTCAATGGTATTTCCCTATGGAAAGACATAATAACCGATTTTATTAGAATTTATAATTTAACTGGGCACACGCAATGAACATTGGACAAGTGCATCAAACACATTTACGTCAAATATTTTTTAAATAGTTTACTCATTATTAATAATTACGTGTAAGCAATACTAACTTTCACCAGTAACTTGGTTGGGAGGATTTTTTATTGAGATGGCGGGAGTTATTCTTTACCCAATAAGACTTGTAATATCACTCTATAATAACTAATAGTAAACGTTATGCCGATTTAATTTGTACGTGACGCCATCTATTGATATGTCGTAAAAGTAAATTTTTATTGTTGAGTAAAATAATGAGTTTCCTTCTGTAAAAATTACGCTATTTCTCGTATTACAAGTAGGCTATATGTCAATTCGAACCATAAAATATACATTTATATAAGGAGTTTCTTAAACAATCTGTGTAGCCGTTATGAAAAAGTGCATAGCCGTTTCTGCGTGATTAAGTAACGATTTCCAAATATCCAAACTTTGCACTTATGATATAACTGGGATTTTGTCGTCTATTGATAAAATCTAAAATTGTTGAATAAAATAAGTAGAATAAGAAAATTTTCTTAGATAAATTTAAAAACCAATGGAACAAAACGGAAACAGATCAGTGGAAGTTTTGCCGAAGAGAGTGAACGTGAATGAAGTTTTAGATTTTCCACTCTTCACTAAAATAATATTTTGTCCAATCACTTAACTTGAGCACAATTAAATGAAACTACGTGATAAAGTATTATTTCTACTTTCTTTAATTTCTCTACAATGACCTAGGTTTCGTTGCATTACAACATCTTCATGTGGGCTATTCGCAAAGATAACCTGAAGATGTTGTAATACAACGAAACCTAGGTCGTGGTAAATAAATTAAAAAAGTAGAAATAATAATACATCACGTAGTATCATTTAATTGTGAACAATAAATTTCCAGAAAATTAACGCCAAATATATTTAATACTTAACTTGAGGTTAGACACTGGAATGTACTTTAGCGTTATCTTGTTTGAATCTGAAAAGACGAACGACTTTTCTCAAATTATAAAGAGCATGAAATGTCACCAATATAATAATATTTTGGTAGCATTAGCACCAGTCAGTTATATCTCAAAAGGGGTTTAGTTTTGGAATCGCAGAGTTTTAGTCAATTTTGATAGAGATACTTGCTCTAAAGTACTCATACCAATAAAAGTACCAATTAAGAGATCGAAAGCATCGGCATATTAAAAAAATGTACTCGATACTGTTTCAGCAGGCACAAGGGTGCAGACATCAAAGGCGCAGACTTCAGGTAACTAGAGATAGCACGAAGCGCACGTAGCACTAGTTACGGCACTGCTAATACATAAGATGAACTTATTGCTACAAGATAAATATTTTACTTTTAACCAAACTATGCTAATTAAAATATATTTTCATATAGCAGACACCGATTAACTACACGTATTCAGAGACGAAATGTTTACTTAAATATGTAAATATCATGGAAATAAAATATGTAAATACGAATACGTCATTATCAACATCAGCCTGTAACTATCCACTGCTGGACATAGATCTTTCTCATGGCATTACCATACATGCTCCTCCGTCTTCCCCATCAAAACCACTTCCCATCATTTTTTTTAAATCATCAGTCACTCTGGCTGTTGGGCGACCACACTATGCATCAAGGTTAATGGTTTCCACTCTTCCCGAGTGAATTCGCGCATCTCTCGATTGTCGGTTTTTTTTTTGGCAAATATGGCTTGCTCATTGCCACTTCCGCTGCTTTGATGGTAAGCGCTATATCGACTACATTGATTCTCCGCCAGACTTCCTCATTTCGTATTTAATCCTTCACACAAACAATTCGGGTCATAGCTCTTTCAATCTTCTTCAAGACTTCAAATTTATATATCAGGCCGGTCGTGAGTGTCCACGTTTCAGCGCTGTATGTCATTTTTTATACACATAGACATATTCAAATATTTGAGAGAAAAATAAAACAAATCGGACATAACAGAAAAAGAAAAGACATAAAATTAATATGAAGTTAAGTAAATTATATTTCTAAGGCGAAATTTGAACGTGTATTGACTTCGTATGCCAGAGTTCAATTTGTACGGCTATTTAGCAATATAAACTTTAAATGAGTGTTCATAATTCAATCATACTTTCAAAGAATAAGTAAACTGACGATGTATTATAATGTAATTCGAAGCCATGAGCAGCAAAAGCAGTTAGGATTCTTTAACACATTATTGAAGAGATTAGGAATGTATATCCAATTGAGCTGCGACTTATGCTTGATCAGATTTTCTAAGTAGGATTCTTTAACACACTATAGAAGAGATTAGGAATGTATATCCAATTGAGCTGCGACTTATGCTTGATCAGATTTTCTAAGTAGGATTCTTTAACACATTATAAAAGAGATTGAGAATGTGTATCCAATTGAGCTGCGACTTATGCTTGATCAGATTTTCTAAGTAGGATTCTTTAACACATTATAGAAGAGATTAGGAATGTGTATCCAATTGAGCTGCGGCTTATGCTTGATCAAATTTTCTAAGTAAGAAGGTTTCTAAGTAAGAATAAGAAGAAAAAACAAATTTTGAAAACGATTTAATTTACTTAGATGACATTCAAAGAAATCTAGACAGTACACATCTCCACATTAAAAAAAATAGTTAGTTTCTGTCGGCGATGAACATTGTTCACGCTAATCAATAGCGTGAAATTTTAAAACCTTTTGAGATCGATTTCCTGAAAGAAGTTAATCGGAGTCTGCTACATGATAATATATTTTAATTAGTATAATTTATTAAATCGTAAAAAATTTATCTTGTAGCAATAAATTTTCCTCGTGTATTAGATATACCCTAACTAGTCCAAGGTACGCCTGATGCCAACTCCAGTTACTTGACGTATCTGCGCCTCGTACTTGCTGAAAAAGTATCAATACCTTTCAGTATCGAGTACATTTTTTCGATGCTTTTGATTTTTTTTTTAAATTAATGTAAATTCTCTGTTTACGGAGCTGTGCCAACCTTTTGAAGTTTATCCTAGAACTCGGACAAGTACGAAGTGCTATGAATGGCGCTATAATGACAGCGACTGGAGCTCGAGAGATTAAATCATGCATATTGAATCGTCACTCGTGGATATTGTGAACATTACGGGAAGATATGTTTTAGTATAATCGTCATGTTAATTACTATATTTGTTACACGTCTGAATCAGAAATGATCATTTTAATGCTGATGATGCAAATCAAAATCTAATGAATTATAATTGTAATGTAGTGTTGTACAGATGACAATCAAAAATAGTCTTATTCCACCTTTTACCCGAAAAAAATTTCTGACTCAAAGACTCAAATTTAATCCGTGGTTTTTTTTATTAACATTTTGAAAACTTGCCTTTGTATTTGCTCCATTAATAAATATTTTATATGAAACAGAGATAAAAATAAAAAACCGACCTTGCAAAAAACTGAAAATAAAAAAATATCGTGTCAAGTCAAAGTTTCCTTAAGCAATCATGTGTATAATAAAATACTGCTTTATAAAAAGTTGAGTTTTTCTTTTCAGTTTCTTTTTTGCGCCATCAGTTTGTTTTCATATTTTAATGTCGATTTTAATTTTTTTTTTCTTTCTGTTTACGCTTAAACGGTCCAAAGGATTTTAATGAAATGGAAATTGGCAAAAGTCCTAGGTCGTATTTTCATCACATGGCTTTTGTGAGTAAAAATGATGCACTTAAATAGAAAAAATGGAAAATATAAACACTTTAAAGGTTTTATTTAAATTATCGGTATGTCTGCAGTTTACCACTGATAATTACATTTTTTTCTTCGCTTAAATGAAAGAATATATGTATGTATAAAATACATCATATATAATATAAAAATTAATTTTATTTATATAATTTAAAATTTTATTTATACTTTTATAATCAAGAAATGGCAATTGGTTGTTAAACATCATATTTATAAGCTCTTTTTTCAAAGTACTTTAAAAAGCAATTATTAATTTTTTTTTAGCTTTTTTAGGTTTTTTTTTTTATTTCAATTCTTGTTTGTATTTACATATTAAGTGTTTAGTATTACTAAGAATGGCAATTAATTCCAAAAAAATATGACACTTGAAAAATTTCCTTGAACAAACTCACTATGTTTCGGAAATATTTTTCAAATCAATTTGTTTAACTAAAATCGGTTTATTTTCATAACAGTTTAGAAATATTATTTCTACGAAACCTTTCGATCCAGAAAAATGAAAGAAAGTGCAGATTATGTTTCGTTGTATTTCACACACAGATGTAAGATATTAATCTATGAAAGTCACAGTCTGACAGCATCGTCAAGGAAACCTCATAAACTTGAATATTATATATTTGGTTAAAGAATATAAAGTTGAAAAATTGTACTTTTTCAGGGAAATCGGCCTATATGAGCCGAAAATACGATCGGAGACGAAGGAACGTTCTAGGCGTATGCGTGTTCTCTACTCTAGTTTACTCTAATATTATTATAGAATGCAATAGTAACATAGGTTCTTGGTATTGATATAGACAACACATTTTTATCGAAAAGAAAAACTTGCAATACTTTAATTCAATTCCTGCGAAGTTGCAAAGAAATCGGAGAACACGAAAACTAAGCGCATTGAAATTAATTCAATTTTTAAAAGTAATGTAACAAGTTTCATCTCTTCATCTAACATTCCATATTCACTGGTCACAGCATTTTAATTCAGACTATATTCCAGTAATGTCGCAATGCAACATTATGTGATGGTTATAAGTTAGTTATTATATGATGATTAATTAATTATTAGTAGATAGTTATAAATTGATTATAATATTAATAAAGTAATATGTACCTCATAAATACATAACTGGCCTGATTAAACTCCATACTTATTAAATATAGTTTTTTTAAATTTTTAAAATTCCACGAGAGCGAAACCGCGGCTAATTATATATTTATTCCTATAGTCGTCACTTTACCAATTGGACAGGCAGTTTCACAGTGTCCGTCGCATTATATTTCAAGTGACGCCATATATTCCGTTGCATAAAGCTAAGACTTTTTATCACTTGATGAAGAATCTTTGCTAATAGCCCATCTGAAGATGTTGTAATACATCGTAGTACGGTCGTAGTAAAAACTTGAAGAAAATAGAAATAATACTACATCAGGTAGCTTCATTTAATTGTGGACTTGAAGATTCGTCAACCCCTTGAGGTTGGTTACAAAAGGTAATAAACACGCGAATATACAAACATACACGGAACAAGATATCACCCTAATTTTAGCTTTTGCATGATAGGTTAAAAATGAGCTACGACAAAGGGACAAACAGGCGAATTTATTCCCAAAATATTCCGTTTCAATGTGGGAAAATAAAATTTATCCATAGAGGCCTTGCCATAAGGTTGCCATGAAACTGTCAATGGAGATAATATCTGCTCCAAAAATACTCGTAATAAAACCACAAAACGCCACAGGAATACGTGGTTAGTGAGATTTTTAATAATGGAGTTTTTCAATTCTGATAAGAACCACACATTTATGGTCAACATTCTCTCTTATTTATAATATATATTGCGATAAAATAGGAAAAAACCATAACTGACAAAAGTATAACTGTTTCGTTATATTACACAGTTAACGTTCTGAAAATATTATGCGCCAGTAGATAAAAAACAATCTGTTATGCAAAATAAAATACCGACTTTGCATTTGATGTCAATCGTTACCAACATTAAAAATATTTCTTCAGACACTTAAGAATTAATTTGTCTTTCAATGTTTATATGAGAGTTTCGTACGTAGTAAAAAGAATACGAAGAAAATCCAAAAATACATAATAATTCCCTTATTATGTATTAAATTATTACTGTCTTATTGAATACTAAATAATTACGGTACTGAGCGCTATGTCTACTCCGCTGCGGATTTTCTTCGTATTCTTTTTGCTACATACGAAACTCTCATATAAACATTGAAAGACAAATTAATTCTTAAGTGTCTGAAGAAATATTTTTAATATTGATAATCAAATGTAAAGTCGAAATTTTATTTTGCATAACAGATTGTTATTTTATCTGGTGACGCATAATATTTCCAGAACGTTAACTGTGTAATATAACGAAACAGCGATAGTTTTCTCAGTTATGATTTCTATGACATTTATTTACGAAGTATTGCTCTGTTAACATTTAAATCTGAAAGAAACGGGGAACAATGTAATGAATCGAGTATTTTCCCATAATTAAGTTCCTTACCGAGCAACAAAAAGCTGATCAAATCACACTGAGTGAAATGGAGGCTATTTATGGAGAAAGTTGTCTAGGCATGACCGTGGACAATGTCATTGTCAATTAATAGTTTATTTTTAATTAATTTAATAAAAAAAACATTTTTTTTCCACGATATACGGTTTTATACAATTTTCATAAAATTGTTGCAGGAGGATGTAGAAACACTGTTTTACTTATGACAGATTAAGAGACAAAGACTAAAATTATTCCATCCTTTTCATAAAATTGGTGACGGAATCCTAATAATGTTTGTAATTACTTTTTTGTTGGTTAACTTCATGTATTTGACTTGGTGGGATAACTTTATGTTTTTGTGTTAGTTGGTTAACTTTATATATTTGAGTTGGTTGGTTAACTTTATGTATTTGAGCTGGTTGATTAACTTTATGTTTTGAGTTGGTTGGTTAACTTCATGTTTTTGAGTTGGTTGGTTAACTTTATGTATTTGAGTTGGTTGGTTAGCTTTATGTACATGAGTTTTTTCTATAAGGTTACTGGTTTTCTAAATTCAAAATCATACCTGTTCTCTATCAAATTTTGTTGATTTTTGAATAGCTCGTTATATTCTGATAATCGAAACCAAAAAGTGTTTGCAATTATCGAAAATGGTGTAAATTTAATCCTTCAGATTAACGTAATCCTTTGTCAAATTGGTAGCAAAATTATAACATTATTTGAACTAAGTTATGAAATTATGATTTTTTTTGTCAAGTTTGTTTATTTTTCGTGTAAGGGTTGTTTTACAAGATGGACAATTTGTTCGATTCGGAATCATGGCTCAAAGTATATAAGAATCATTAAATAGTTATAATTTGAACAAGAGTGTTTGCAATTATTGAAATTTTTGCAATTTCTGTCCTCCGTTTACGTGCAATCCTTGGTCCCATTGGTGACAAAATGTAGTAATGCTTGTATTAGTTATAGAATCATACATCATCGTTTGATAGATATATTAAATTTGAAATCATACCTCGTCTCCACCAAAATTTCAATGACTTTTTAATAGATTATTAAGTCGCAATAAAAAAAAAACAAAAAACACTTTTGGCACAGATGTACCAAAAGTGTTTAAATTAAAATCCCTTAATTACTGGTTTGAAACCCAGTGAGACCATTGTTTTCGAAAACTCCTTTCCTACGATTCGTAGCTTCAATTTTTCAGACCCCTGCTTTTGTATTTGCGGAGACAAATTTTTTTTTTAATCCTCTCGCTTGTCCATCGTCTTCGAACGTACAAATTCTTCTTTTTATACATATAAAAATGTGACAAAAAACGGAACTATTGTTCATATGGTTCATTCAGATGGTTCTTTGCATATTTGAAGCAAACTGAGTATATGTGAAGCCTGTTTCAGTGAATATGCGTAATTTTTTTTCATTGGAATCACAACTTTGGCAATGATTGCATTTCATTCAAAATAATTACCTTGAGAATTAAATGCTTGAGAATTTTCATACAACTCCTTAACATTTTCTACTCAGTTTGATGAACAGGATCACCTGTATAATTTAGACCAAGAGTGTTTGCAAATACGAAATTGTTGCAAGAGTGTTTGCGGCCTCCGTTTATGTGCAATTCTTGGTTCGATTGGTGATATATGGATCAGTTATGTTCTTTGATACAATCTGTACATCTTTTTTGAATTTCCTACCCTAAGAAGAGAATAGAATTCCGAATGAATTTCTTTCGTTCGTTTGTCTGTCCGTCTGTCTGTTACTGCCCTCTAGCGTCTAAACTATAAATGTGCGTAAAACATGTGAAAAATTAGATTATTACCTAAGTGGGAAACATCTTAAAAATTACAAATATGGTTCATTTTAATATTTCATATCGCTTAGGAGAAATTTCATGTCGTTATATTTTTTCCTTACGCCCACACATACAAATATATTGCATAAAAGATAAATATACTAAGCCATATATTTCATAAAAGATAAATATACTAAGCCATATATTGCATAAAAGATAAATATACTAAGCCATATATTTAGATAGCGCAAATTAATTATTAAATATATAATTTATTTATTAAAATTACTTCATATTATTCGTTTTCTCTCGACCGAGGTTCATGTCCACTTGGATTTACCGACTCGCATGATTTTATAATTGCTTTCCCCTCATCTTGCCCATATCGAAAGGCATCGTAGAAGGGTTTTACTATCTGGGCCGACCAACTAGCCGAAAAACGGCGCCCTGGTCTGTTTCTTGCTATTTCTAGCTTGATCTACTTCTGTCTTCTTTGCGTCGGCCATGTAACCAAATTATACGAGTATTCTTTGTAGGCACGTGAACAGCCTAAAATTTTACCTCCGATTCCTCGAATATAAACACAATAGTTCGTTTAGCAGCACAGGACACCTGTAGCATTCTCCACCAACACAACGTGTCAAATGCGTTGATTGTCTTTTTCGACTTTTTTATTAACCCCGTCTCGACTGTGTACAGAAAACGCAAAGCATTTCCAGATATACTGCTCTCACGCCAAATATTTGTTAATTTCTTCTTTAGACGAGGTGTTCTCTTAAATATTTATGAACAAAAATATTACATACTCTTAAATGTTTAAATTGTTATATAACATGTACCATGGAAGCATCGTGTGGTGTGGTAAGACTTAACGTTTAAGAGTCCGTTAAAGTAAATAGGTCTGTCTTTTGTCCTCAAAATCTTAGAATTAATTGTCACTTAATCACGATTTAATTTTTACGTATGTATGCATGTCCCCAACAGTAAACACCGGCGATGGCGTCAGATCAAGACTCGTTCTCGGAGGATGAAATGGACGGCGATTTGAATAGCGACGACTTCTTCTTCCAGGAGAGTGAAGAGGAAGCAGACTCCGCGGGGCAAGACGCTGGTACCACCAAGAAAAAGAAGGAAACTGTCCTTGTAAATGGACACCAGGTAATTTCTACGTGAAAAATATGATTGTTTATGACAACTTTACATTTATGTTTTTTTTTGTATATTTTTTAAACCATTTTAACTTTGTATTTAATACAAATTTATTACGGTTCCGTACCTCAAAAGGACAAAAGGGACCTTTAGTCACTCACGTGTCCGTCTGTCGGTTACGTATCTTGTCTCTCGATCACAACCGTTTTCTCAGAAACCGCTTGACTGAAACACTTGACATTTGGCGTAGCAGAAATATTTGATATTTGGCGTAGCAGAAACTTGATATTTGGCGTAGCAGAAACTTGATATTTGGCGTAGCATTAACTTGATATTTAGCATAGCAGTAACTTGATATTTTTCGTAGCAGTAACTTGATATTTGGCGTAGCAGAAACTTGATATTTGGAGTAGCAGAAACTGAATATTTAGCGTAGCAGAAACTTGATATTTGGCGTAGCAGTAAAGCATATTAACCCGCACATATCTGAATAGATAACATTCAAAAATATTAATATTCAAATAAAAGGCCCCTCTCCCCCTCCCCCCCCCCCCTCTTCCAAATTGAGTATTTGTTTCTTTTTATTCCATGTACAGAATGGGGTATTATTTAAAAGGGCTAATAATACGGGTCTCAAAAATTTTTTTGAAAATTTTAGGCAAAATTTTAGGTCAGAGATATACTGAAAAATATATTCCCCACCCCTCTTTTTTCGGAACTATCCAAAGTAAAGTTATGAAAAACAAAGAGTCATTAAAAGCCTACGCAAGGGTTACAGAAAAACTAGAGCGATGATTCTATATAGATGTTATTTAGTTTTAAAATATGCACCAAACTTTTACGACTGTAAAAGGCACCATTTTCAATGAATTCTCCATCCTTTTAAAGAAACCACATAATTATATTACCAAGTACATTTTTCATATGCGTAAAATAAATAAATAAGGCGTTTTTGTGGACATTTTCAGCAATACCTCTTTCACTATTTCATACAAAATTCCTTAAGAAAATGTTTTTAAAAAATATTTTTATTTTCTCTATAACTCACTCTTTCTGTTAAATAAAAATTAAACAAAATTTTTTTTCGTATACTATATATTCTTATATATTCTTTCAAACCATCAAACATCTCTATATACTATATCAAGTTACTGCTACGCTAAATATCAGTATATCACATTTGTAACCGAACACAATTTATTTTTATTTAAATTTTTATCTCGTTTTTAGGATCTACACTAAATACCTTCTTTCAAATTCTATCTTAATATTATTATTATCAAATCACTTTCACTCAATTAAATGCATAGTATAACATATTTATTTCTTTAATTTTATTTTTACAATTCGGTAGTAATAAAGACGTGCGTCCCAGTACAAAGTTACTGCACCAGCGTGCTATTGAGACAGTTATTCGATCGACGCTTTCGGTTAGAAAGAGAAACAGCTACGTTGCTGACGTATAGCGTCAACTCGCTCGATCGACGCGATAGCCAGCAACGATCGAGACCGATATATAGTAATAATGAACATTCTTTTCTACACGCTCCTGACAGCCGTACAGTAATTTACACACACACATAGGGATACGGATAAGCGAGTATGTATGCAATAGTATAGGCAATTAAATCTTTTCATTAGTATGGAGTGTCAGGGGTATGGTATAAGCATGGAGTACAGCAGCGCTTTCGATCTACAGATTATGATATATAATGTAATTTCAGACAACTTTTAAACAAAGGCGATACGAGCACACTTTGCATTTTCGTGTTCAGTTGATTCCATAATCTAGTGGCACGTACATAAAAAAATCTTCACAGAATACAGTTATATGCTAAGTGGTTAATTGGTGTCTTGTTTTAGAATATATTTCAAGATCGTGGGCTGACAGGTATTGGAATCTAGATCAAAGATATAAAAGTGTATGAGATTATTAAGGACATTACACAAAAAACGTTGAAGATGCATTTTGCTTCGGTAAATTTTCAACCATTTAAGTCGCAGCCAATGCTTACATATATGGTTATATTTTTTAAGATCGTAAATGTATCGAGTACAGAGTTTCATATACTTACAATAAGTATTTTCTCTGTTTCAGAAAATACTGACCATATCTATGAATTTCATATGTTATGTACCCACAATTAAATGAAACTACATGATGTAATATTATTTCTACTTTCTTTAAGCTCTAGATTTCGTGTATTACAACATCTTCCGGTGGGCTATTAGCAAAGATAGAACGTAATACAACGAAACCTAGGTCGTGGTAAAGAACTTAAAGAAAGTAGAAGTAATACTACATCACGTAGTTTCATTTAATTGTGAATAATTAATTTCTACAAAATTAACGTCAAATATATTCAATGTTATGTACCTATATATGGTAAAAGTTGAATAATTATAATGGCTGATAAACAATTTTACATTTCCAAAAATATTTCAAAAATAACGCTTCATTTAAAAACCATAAGAAGTGTCTGTAATTTTCAAATTATTATTTAATATCGTGTTTAAGAAACATTCTTTTTTTTCTTAATTTGAAACTTTTAGTAGTTCTTAATGTGAAGTCATTCTTAGTATTTATATGACCTAAAAAATAACAACATATAAAATATACGTGACGTATAATAAAAAAGCAATGAATATTTTGACAAACCGTTCAGTCAGAAATACGAAATGAACATTGCAAGCAGATACGAAACACTTCATAAAAGTTTTATTTCTACGAGTGCATTGATGAGTCTCCCGACTTTGTAAATACGATAACCACATGCAACAACAAAGCAAAACAGCGGAAAAAGCTAATTGTTCAAATTTCAAAACAATATAACCATAGAGTTAGATTCTCTCGCTTCATTTCCTGTCAGCGTGGAGAACTTCCGACATCGATATAGTGGAAGGTCACATTCTCCACGCGTAAGCTGTTGCACTGCCAAAATGGCGATTTTTCCTGTTCACGATTAGCGTTTATAAATGGCGTCTTTCTTAATGATTTCCGTTAAATTTGGTTTGGTTCACGGTGAATTTCGGTTTCTTGTGTGAATTGTCTTTTCCTTTATTTGCTATTTTTTTATCTACATGTATATCCGAATGCTCAAATTTTTTCCCATTACGTTCCTTGAGATATATCATACATATATGTGTATATATATATATATATATATATATATATATATATATATATATATATTTGTCCCGAGATAACATTTCAAAACGATCTTTAACATTTTATTTATTTACCTATATTATTTATAGCTTTACATATTTCTTACATTTTTCTAAACAAGACAGTTAATAAAGCTAGTCAGTATCTAAAAACGTGTTCCGATTTTACTTCATTTCGAAGTTTACTTCTATTTTATTAGTGTCATTGGTTGTTAATACCAGAACAAATGTAGCAGTAAAAAACCTCCTCCAATTTCTTCCACTGTTGTCAGGCTCTCACCCTTCTGCTCTACATTCTTCCAGCTACCTATAACATCCCGTCGCGCCATCTCTTGTAGGGTCTTCCTCGTCAGCATGTTGTATTAAAAGTATGTCGCTCTATTTCTGATACGTGCACAACATAAAAGCCTCTGTCTATGAGAGTCATTTTACCTGAACACATTTTGTGTATGTTAAGGCTAATAAATATTTATTTGAGGATAATTTTTAGTGATCTAGTGACATAATGTTGATTTCTAAAGATATTACAATTGTTACATCAATACGTATAGACTATCATCATATCCTAAAGTAGTTTTTACTGCTGTGAATTTTTTAAATGTATATTTTTCTTTTGTAAATAATATATATATATATATATATATATATATATATATATATATATATATATATATATATGTGTGTGTGTGTGTGTGTGTGTGCATGTGTGTGTGTGGCTAATACAGCGTATTGCTAAATTATGTTCATATTAAGTTATCACAAAAGACAATCTTGGAATGCAAAAACATTCACATTTTAATCTATAGTCCCAAAAATCGAGTGACTTAAAATTGTTCCTTACTGACCACACTGCAAGTGTATAAAAATATGGTATCACTTTAAATTTCCGATTTATATCAAAGTGCATACAACGTTTAGTTGGTGTAAATGTATAGGCGAAATTAAAATAAAATAAGATTTACTTATTAATTTGTAAAATAGTTAAGTCTAATATAAATTAAAAACCAGCGAAATGAGTCTCGAAATACCTTCACGTTTTTAAACAAGCTAACCGCACCAGTTTGAATTGAAATTTCTAATCAAATGGTTGAATCTAGAATTTTTCCATATGTTTAAATTCAAAGTTAAAAAATTAGAGGAAAGAAATGGTTACGTTGCATATGTGTCCAAATTGGATACATGTCCACTGTGGAGCCAATGATATTATACTCAGTAGACACGTTACACATAAGACTGGGTACGGTTGAAACAATTTCACTTTTTTTTTTGTTTTGCTTTCCATAATCCGAGCCATGAAGAAGATATGTCAAATAAAAGAGCATGTCTCTATCTACTAATGGGCAATGAGATTTTAATTCCAGGTGTATTATTTTAAAAAGTAGATCGATTTAAAAAAATAAATCCGATTCGTTTCAACCATCCCCATACCAGGGGCAGTTGAAACAGTGATTGGGGTCAGTTAAAACGCATGCGAATAATACAAAAGATAATATTATAACATGTTTTATTAATTGTTTATTTTAACTATAAGAATAATTAGGGAATTATTTGACAATAACAATTAGTCTTCAACGTTTTAAATACTTCTAACTATATTTTTAATGAGCCTTTAACATTTTTAGATCACGCTAATGAAAATCTACATGTATTACCAGTCATCTCTAACTATGGATAACTTAATATTGATATGTCATTTACGTAAATTAACAAACAACAAAACAGAAATCCACTGTTTGTTTTTATTAAATATAACAAACTAAACAAAAATAATTTGGAAATAAACGAAATGGAAACTCTCTTTGACTTTCATTAGTCAATCAGTCATTAGTCAAATATAAAAATCAATCTTAGTCGCAATAATGGTAAACATAACTAATACTACTTTCTGTGTATTCTTTGGGAGCCCATAGTTTACAAGTGCATTGGATCCACTTTTCTTCGGATCTGCTCTCTGAATATTGTGGCATACAAACAAGACAGAAGCACTCCTTTTCCTCTAATGGTACTTCCTGTTGTACATTTTTCTTTTTTTCTTTTGTGGTATTTCTTTTACTTTTTCCTCCATCCAATTGCTTCTTCTTTCCTCTACCTTGCTACTTTCTTGTCTCTGCCTTCTCTGGTGTATCTGTGTAAATTATAGACTTTATAATTTTTCACCCTCTATTATTTTGCTTTTGGAAATGATGGTATTTTTTCCCGTGAAAATACAGCGGGGACACTAGAAGAAATTGTTTGAGCACTTGTACTAGGTTTTGGAAAAGTTTCCTGAATTCTAATGCTGCTGTGATATCTGGGTGGTGTAATTACAAGTTTCCGAACGTTCAATTATGTATTCTTGTTCAGTACTTGAAACTGGTGAACTATTTATAGCCTCTTGTTGAACGACCATCTCTACTGATGGTTCATGATTTAAGAAAGAAGGCGATAGTGGCGACGTTTCGTCTTCAGGTGGGCTAGTATTTAGTACAGTAACAATTGCTCCTCTACTGTATTTTCGGGATTTTGTCTATCCGTAACAAATACAGGCGCAAAATCGAGCTCAATAAACAGATTCCCAATATACGTGTAAGTTTTGCAAAAGCTGGCTTGAATATTTCAGGGCCTAAGAGCAATCGGCATATCAGACTCGACAATCCCTGGAATATCTTTATTGGACATCGTCTTTCGTGGATGGTTTCGCATCCATGTAGCACAAGCTAAATTTAGAGTATTCTTTAAAGGGCCATATGCAGATCAATCAAGCGGCTGAAATCTGCGAGAGCAGTGGTGTGGGAAAAATAGTAAGACAATGTCTAGTGCGTTAATATAGACGCGTGAAGAGTGATTATCGAGCAGAAGTAACACCTTATGGGACGGTGACACATATTTATGTGTTTTAAAGTATTTCAGGAAATACATAAATGTTTCATCCTGCGTTCAGCCAGAGGGTTTGGAAGCTCCAGCGGAGTCTACAGTTCCATCCCTTGTAAAATAATGTTGGCAATGGACTCACGAGAAGACAAAGAATGGCGGAATTACATTTCCGATGGCATTCGCTGCAAAGATAACTGTGACTAATTTACCCCTTTCCGCTGAAGTTACTAACTCTACTTGTTAAGTATCACGCCTAGCTACCTCTCTGTCGGGCTTTCGAACAGCAATTATATATGTTTCGTCAGCGTTATAAATGTCTCGAGGCTCAAATTTATGACGATTGTCATGGAATGGTCAAATTGTTATGGAAAGAATTACATTGGTTTTGTTAAAGCTAGTCGCCCTGGAGAGGTTCGTAGCTTGCGCTGCGCGTAGAAGCAGTTCGGGGTTTCTTCTCATAAACATGCCAGACCATTCCTCACTTGCTAGCTCGTTGTTGTGAAAATTATATTTAACTATAAGTTCATAGGCCAATTTTCTTACCTCCTTCTTAGGTAGGAAAATTGGCCTATGAACTTATAGCTCAAAATATATATCTCCACATCAAAACAAACACTTTGAAAGCTCTCGCTTTGTCTCCTCATTAAAAACTCAGTTGTGTGCTTTATTGTACTTTAATGTCTTGATTTTCTTTCTCGTTAGATGCATCTCGCTTTCGAACATATTTTGGAAGCGAACAGTGGTTTACTCCGTGCTTCTCTGCCGCTTTTCGCAATGAATCTCCTGTTTTCACTTCCTCATAAGCGTCTTTGTGCTTCGACAAGTCTATTTGTCCTCTCTAAGTTTTTACGAATACTTTTGGCATCTAGAAAACAAGAAAAAATAAATAAATACAATGTTTCAACCGTACCCAAGAAAAATGTTTCAACTGTACCCAACTCCTACTTTAGGTGAAAAGCAGTTATAGTAATTTTGACAACAATGATACGTAAAAACTTGTCGCGATGCCATATTCTATAAGCCTCATTTCAAACAAAAAGATACACTCATTACTCTCACTTAAATAGAAACCACAATAATTGGAAAATTCTCCGAGCAAAAATACTTACTTTTGGTTAACAAAACATAATAGGGTCTTCTAAAAATAGCTAAAGCACGAGTAGAGCATCGCATTTCTGAGATTTGTCTCCAGATTGGTCGTCCGCTTCATTCTCCTATTGGACTCCTCACCGTCCCGTCAACGGTTTGCGAGATATTTGTGTTGTTTCAACCGTCCTTTGTTTCAATCGTACCCAGTCTACGCTACCCACATAAAACGAATAAAAATTATGGTCCAAATAGAGCTACCTCCAAAGATCCTCCGTTATTCAGTTTGTTTACTTTTTAGTTTCAAATAAGATTTTTCAAAAAGGTATAAAATTTTCTGCAATAAAAAAACAGCCTACATCATTTCACGGTCCGCCAATTATCTCTATGCAAAAAATATGTCAGTCGATTGCCTCATTGCGAAGTGAAAGAAGAACAAATAAACACGCTTTTGTATTTATAATTTTAGTTAGGTGTCATTGAAGTTTAATATTTCTCAAAGAACTTAAAAATAAAAACCGTAGACCGATATTAAAAAAAATCTATTACCTTTTTAAAAAAACAATACCAGATTCAGCCCCGCTATTTATCGTAATGTATCTGTTTGATATTTCTACAAACTTCTATCTATAAAAAAAACTAAAATAAAAGAATTTACTTCATTTATAGTCGTACGAAAGTCAGCCTCAAATCAAAGAATATTTGTTATTTAATTTTTCATTGAACACGAGTGCATTAGCCATCTTAGCCAGCGCCATCTTACTTCAGATACGGAAATCAAGTGTGCGGATAACGTCGTACATCAGAATAAACCATAGACATGAAGACGAATAAACTAAGTTAGCACTAGATGGTGCTGTATTATTTTGCAATTTGAAAAGTGAGTTTTTATTTAACTTTGAATGCAACACAGTTCTTCCCGATGTACTGTCGCTTACTATTTTTTCTTTACAGTTTGTTATAAAGATGTGAACATTTCATGCTCTCTTAGGTCTAAAAACTGTAGAAATTGTTGAGTTTGTCAGACGTGACAGACTAGGCAAAATTATAAGCGTTGCTTATTTGCAGTGAAATAAATATCTTAAAATTTATTAATAAAACGTAATGTTTCTATTATTCCTAACTTAGTTTGTTGCAAACTTTTTCAGCATTTATAATCCACTTAGAAGGCAAAGAGAGCGGATTAAATTTTTTAAAGATTTATTGTGACATTAATTTAAAATAAAAATATTTGTCATAAATTACATTATTAGCACGCGGGATTTGATACTTCATTAAGTTTTGAAATAATTTTTAGAAGAAGCTGTGTAGATAAACGAACAAACCGAAGCACGTGACAATAACGTAATAAAAAGGAAACCCGAAAAAATTTACCTATTTTTGTATTTTAATATGCAGATCATATTTTGATTATTGTTTTTCATTAACATCATTACTTCTACTGTAATTTAGATTTTGAATAATTTAGAACCTGTCAACTTATTGTAATTTAGATTTAAATAATTTAGAACCTGTCATCTTACTGTAATTTAAATTTAAATAATTTAGAACCTGTCAACTTATTGTAATTTAGATTTAAATAATTTAAAACCTGTCAACTTATTGTAATTTAGATTTAAATCATTTAGAACTTGTAAACTTACTGTAATTTAGATTTAAATAATTTAAAACCTGTCAACTTATTGTAATTTAGATTTAAATAATTTAGAACCTGTCATCTTACTGTAATTTAAATTTAAATAATTTAGAACCTGTCAACTTACTGTAATTTAGATTTAAATAATTTAGAACTTGTCAACTTATTGTAATTTAGATTTAAATAATTTAGAACCTGTCAACTTACTGTAATTTAGATTTAAATAATTTAGAACCTGTCAACTTATTGTAATTTAGATTTAAATAATTTAAAACCTGTCAACTTATTGTAATTTAGATTTAAATCATTTAGAACTTGTAAACTTACTGTAATTTAGATTTAAATAATTTAAAACCTGTCAACTTATTGTAATTTAGATTTAAATAATTTAGAACCTGTCATCTTACTGTAATTTAAATTTAAATAATTTAGAACCTGTCAACTTACTGTAATTTAGATTTAAATAATTTAGAACTTGTCAACTTACTGTAATTTAGATTTAAATAATTTAGAACCTGTCATCTTACTGTAATTTAGATTTAAATAATTTAGAACCTGTCAATTTACTGTAATTTAGATTTAAATAATTTAGAACCTGTCAACTTATTGTAATTTAGATTTAAATAATTTAGAACCTGTCATCTTACTGTAATTTAGATTTAAATAATTTAAAACCTAAAAAAACTTACTGTAAATTAGATTTAAATAATTTAAAACCTGTCAACTTACTTAATTTAGATTTAAATAATTTAAAACCTGTCATCTTACTGTAATTTAGATTTAAATAATTTAAAACCTGTCAACTTACTGTAATTTAGATTTAAATAATTTAAAACCTAAAAAAACTTACTGTAAATTAGATTTAAATAATTTAAAACCTGTCAACTTACTTAATTTAGATTTAAATAATTTAAAACCTGTCAACTTACTGTAAATTAGATTTAAATAATTTAAAACCTATCAACTTACTGTAATTTAGATTTAAATAATTTAAAACCTGTCAACTTACTGTAAATTAGATTTAAATAATTTAAAACCTAAAAAAACTTACTGTAAATTAGATTTAAATAATTTAAAACCTGTCATCTTACTGTAATTTAGATTTAAATAATTTAAAACCTGTCAACTTACTGTAATTTAGATTTAAATAATTTAAAACCTAAAAAAACTTACTGTAAATTAGATTTAAATAATTTAAAACCTGTCAACTTACTTAATTTAGATTTAAATAATTTAAAACCTGTCAACTTACTGTAAATTAGATTTAAATAATTTAAAACCTATCAACTTACTGTAATTTAGATTTAAATAATTTAAAACCTGTCAACTTACTGTAAATTAGATTTAAATAATTTAAAACCTATCAACTTACTGTAAATTAGATTTAAATAATTTAAAACCTATCAACTTACTGTAATTTAGATTTAAATAATTTAAAACCTGTCAACTTACTGTAAATTAGATTTAAATAATTTAAAACCTATCAACTTACTGTAATTTAGATTTAAATAATTTAAAACCTGTCAACTTATTGTAATTTAGATTTAAATAATTTAAAACCTGTCATCTTACTGTAATTTAGATTTAAATAATTTAGAACCTGTCAACTTATTGTAATTTAGATTTAAATAATTTAGAACCTGTCAACTTACTGTAATTTAGATTTCAATAATTTAGAACCTGTCATCTTACTGTAATTTAGATTTCAATAATTTAAAACCTGTCAACTTACTGTAATTTAGATTTAAATAATTTAGAACCTGTCTACTAAGAGTAAAAATGGCAATACGAGCGTTCCACATACACTTAAGCACTAATAACATTCTATTCAATTATTTACAAATAATTTTACTGTGTAATTATTTGCCTATTATATCTTTGAGAGGCGGTAAAATAAATTGAACATCTCAAAAACTAGGAATTTAGAATCATCGCTATCTCTCTAATCTATTTCTGTAATTTAAATTAGATTCTACGAACTCTGTTTTATTATACGATTTTTGGTTTAGAAATTTTGAAAATAAGAGGAGTTTCGATCCATTTTTTTACGTGTTTCGTTAGATATTTTTGAAGGTATGACACTTAAAATTCGAAAAAAGATATTTTTGGGTTTCTATAACTAATTTGAATTCTTCAATTGATTAATTTGTCCCCTCCACAATAAACATAAAAATATTTTAAAGTGTTAGTTACTGTATAGTATACGGTTACTGTTAGTTACTGCAAAGCATATTAATATATATCTTATATTCTTTTCAGTAAAGAATACATAATATAATAATATATCATATATTTTTTACTGTAAAGTATATTGTAAAGAATACATGACATATTATTATATAAAATTTTAAGATTTTACGTCAGAGTTTCTGAGAAAATCTGCTGTACCCGACAGACAGACGTGTGAGTGATCTTCTAGGGTTAAATTTTTCCTGTAAAGTATATGGTTTAATATGATATATTATTATACCAAATTTCAAGATTTTATGTCAAAGTTTCTGAGAAAATGTGCAGTACCTGTCAGAGACGTGTGAGTGATCTTCTAGGGTTCAATTTTTCCTTTAAAGTTTATGGGTTAATATTATATATTATCATACCAAATTTCAAGATTTTACGTCAGAGTTTCTGAGAAAATGTGCTGTACCCGACAGACAGACGTGTGATTGACCTTCTAGGGTTCAATTTTTCCTTTAAAGTATGTGGGTTAATATGATATATTATCATACCAAATTTCAAGATTTTACGTCAGAGTTTCTGAGAAAATGTGCTGTACCCGACAGACAGATGTCTAAGTGATCTTCTAGGATCTATCTTCTAGATCTGATTTTCCTTTTGAGACACGGAACCCTAAAAACTATTTGAGGTATAACAACGCTGATATTTTAGTCAACATAGATATCATTATAGATATTTATACCATTTTTTAATTTTTCTGACAGATTGTTTTCTAAATTATGCCTTTTTAAAACCGCGACTGCTTGGAGATTTCGGAATCTTCTTTAACAAATTTCATTAAAAAAAGTAATTGCACTTATTCAAATAAACGTTAAAATACCTTTTTTTTGTTATTGCCCTTACCCCTTAATACTATCCCCCTAAATGGAGTTTGAATTTTTGATTGAAATTGTTCTCCAATTGAGTAACTACTTTTTTCAACTATTTCACGTTCATACGTCAAATAGTCACCGTGAAAAAGGCCTGATAAATATTCCATTTCTTCAACTTTGATACAGAATATTAAAATGGTTGCACATCATAAAGGATAGATCACGTTTCAATACCTATATCTACCATTAATACATGTACCTACCATTACACTCCAGGGTCATCCCGGCGAAGTTCTTGGCGCCAGGCGAAAACTGTTCACAAATTGCCGCGAGCGGTGGCGCCAACAGAACGTGTCTGGTGCCTTCGCCGAACTTCGGCGCCTTGTGCCTACCCACCCACCGGACAAGAAGCTGTCCAAGAACGAGATACTGCGAATGGCTATCAGGTTAGATGATGAAAGTTTTTATATACCAATATCTTTTAAGACTCATCCAGACGATGACATTTACTGAATGGCCACACCATGCAGGTAAATACTTAAATTCCGATTTCACTGAGTTAACAGCTGGAAAGTAACAAATATACCAATTCTTCTCTCATACACTCATGGATCTGACACCAAAACCATACTTTGTAAAGTTGTTAAGTTTTTGAACTTCTTACAGCAATTCAATTTATTCCTAACTAATTTTATATCAGATCAAAAATTAGGCATTATGACGTTGCGGTCTCTTCGGCTTCGCGCTAAGATTTGAAATTGTATTGTTATTATTGCTGTCGTAGGATTAAATAGGCTCATAGACCTATATAACTGAAGCCAAGTTTTTGTGATGACACATCTAGTTTAGAAAATGATCTACGATGGATGAACTGACAAAAAGATATTCTGGAGTTAGTTGTGTTACAAGGCAATTTCTAGAATAAGATTTTGTATTGTTGGGAAGGATATTCATATTTTTAGGAGCATATGATGCAACAAAGTGTCGCAATCGTGAAAATTTTGATTCATATGTGTATCTTTATTATCACGTAATACCTTATCCAACAATTTACTTTGTTGACTCTAAATTTTTTTCGTAAAATCGTAACGTAAAATATTGACGTATCAATGCCTAAATCTACATATATAATAAAACTTTGGAATTGGTCTATCTGTATATTGAAAATATTTAGTAAAAATTATTTAGGAGAAGTAAGAATTTTGTTAAGGAATTTTTTTGTTTGTGAGTCTGTTTATTTGTTCGCATATCACGCAAGAACTAATGAACATATTTTGATGAGGTTTTTGCTGTTGGATCTGATTCGTTCGATGGAGTTTGACGTAATTTATAGGCTTTATTTCATCGTAATCGACCAAAGTACAAAAATAGAGTAATTTGAAAAATTTATTATAACAATTATTATAGATGGCGTTACGTGTATTAATCTTACTTATCACATTATAATATTTTCCAAAATACCTGAAGAACGACGAACGAAATCGCGCTGAAAACTAGTATAAAATAAGTAACTTGTTAAATAGGAATAGAACTCACACATTTAGATACATATAAAAAATTCAAGTATTCCATTAAACTGTTCACAAATATTGATATAATTTTTCAATATTTCAAAATCTTTCAAAAAATGTTCTTTTGCTTGTATCAGTTATTATTTGCGAACAATTTTACATAAAACAATTGTAATGACCGTTCTTCAACAATTTTTGGTTTGGCTACAGCTTCCTAATGTCCGGGAAGGGCTTGTAAAAATCCAAAAAAAACTCTCAAAGAAACTTAATCTACCTCTTTGGTAGTCTCTTACATCGTTATATTTTTATTAAAAAAATAATAAATATATATATAATATAACAATTATTTCGCCAATAATCCAATTTCTCGAGTTGAAAAAAGGTTTTTGGGAATAATAGTTTAATGAAAAATATCTAGATAATAAAGCATAACAAAAAGTTTTACCTGCTTCGAAATTCTTTCGAATAAAACTGCACAATCTTCTTAATTAAACTAATGTATCATTTATTATTCCAGATATATAAAATTATTGTGCAACGTCCTGGATTGGCAAAAAACCCAAGGACCTATCACATTACACAAAGACAACAACGTGACCAACCTAAAGTTTGAGAACAGCACGAAGCACCCCATATCGCTGACCGTACCCAACAGTCCGGCTTATCCCAATTTGCACAATATTGTCAGGCAAAACGTAAAGAGATCGCGACTGAAACGACATTTTTCCCACTCCGATGACATTCCGATGATGAAAAGCAAAGTTTATTTCGATTACAACTTTGGAAAACGGGGTCCTCAATTCGAAACCCCTGAAGGTTTCATTCCAAGTTCCGTTGATGACATCAATTCTCTGTACTATAAAAAAAAAGTTGTAAGCTTAGCAAACCACCATATCGCAAACATCAAATGCGAAGAATATACAAACGATATTATCAAGAATAACCCGGGGAATAACTACAACTCTGCTATATTTGACAAGCCCAAACAGAACGATATTACCGGGGGATACAAAAACTTTACTCATGACAAGAACGGAAATAATCTCCTCATGATAGCACCGGTGTCATCCGAAGCTAAGATGCCAGTGGTTAACAACAAAGATATTGAAAACTCCAGCAGTAACGAAGTGAAAATTGAGAACGATGAAAGCGAACAAAATGGAAACAAGAAAGACGATGAAAGCATGAAAGGTTCAAAAAAAATTAAAAGCGTTGATAACGGCGGATATCCGCAAAATTTTAACCGAGTAGCTGCTCCAGTTTCTAATCAATATTCAGGAACTAAAAACAGCAATCAATTTCAAAATACTTTAGGAAAATCGGTAAAAAAGTGAAACAATTTTGATTGATAATGATATAATGTAAGTTTTATAATCTAAAACCTCCGATGGTATCGTGAAATTTGTTAAATAGAGTTTAAAACAATTTAATACAATATAAATATTATTATAGTGTTCTGTTGAATAAAAACAATTTACCTAAAACCAGTGTAACTTTAAATGTTATGTTGACAGTGAACTAATTCTCTGAATTCAGTTATAAGGAACATAGCACGAACACAACCTTAATTAATGTACAATGTATATTGGATACCTTTTTTATGTAACGCTCCACCAAAAGTACATAACCTCTAGGAGGAGCGACCAAGAGTACCTTAATATTTACGAATGTAAATGCTAATAAAAAATATATGTCTTTATTATGTATTTACTATTACTCCTTTATAGAAAAACCGACATTATGTCATCACTAAAAATGTCATAGGTCAGAATATAATTTTAAACATAACACAAATGTAATTATTTACACTATTACTAAGCAAGAATTATAAGTCATACATATGAAGAATCTTTAATAAATTTTGTTTATTTTAAAATCGGTAAATGGACAGAATATTGTTTTCCATATTAGAAAACATTTTGATGTATCCAATTATGATTAGGTCTTTGGTGTTTGTATATATTTAATGGATATTATTTTGAATAGGAAAATGTAAACACATGTGGAAAAAGTCTACATAAATGTCATTTAATTGGAAAAACACTTTTTCCACATGTGTTTACATTTTCCTATTCAAAATAATATCCATTAAATATATACAAACACCAAAGACCTAATCACAATTGGATACATCAAAATGTTTTCCAATATGAAAAACAATGTTCTGTTCATTTACCGATTTTAAAATAAACAAAATTTATTAAAGATTCTTCATATGTATGACTTATAATTCTTATAAAATGTATAGCTTATAATTTAAAACAACAATTTAATCAAGTCTTAAATTTGTAAGAGTTAAATGGGCTGAAAAAGTAAAGTTTTAAAACGTAGATAACACATGTTTATCTTTATCTTTGATTATATGGCGTTCGTTCTCTCCACAGAGAACTTTTGCCAATGTCAAGTGTGGGAAAAAAGCTATGCAAATTAAAACAAAAAAGAAAAAATACAGTATAAAACTGGCATACGTACAATTGCACCCACATAAACATTCACGGCCACAATCACAAAATTAACCGAAAGAGACAAAGCGATGCATTGTAAATATTGCGCAGGTGAAACAGCAAATTAACAATTCGCACCGAACGCACTGCTAGTACCATAGTTTCTCACGGTCCGGCGCTTGCGCATGGGCTGTCTTTCAAACATGACAATAATAAAAGAAAATATTTTTTTTAAACTTATAACATTTTATGTAATTACAAAAAATGAAAAGTAACTCCATGTGTACTGTTTTTATTTTGTGAATGGTTAATGCATGTGGTAAAAGCACCGGAAGGCATTTTTGGATCGATTTGTCTGAAAATATTGGCAATTTTAATTTCAAGATCCCCGCATTTATACGATCCGCCGGTCTGCGTACCACTGAATTGAACAAAATAAAACCAGGTCCTTTGGATTGTTTTAATCTAAGTAAAAAAATGAACTATACAATAAAACAAAAATTAAGTATGAAGTTGGCTACACTTGAAGAAAATGAAAGTATAATACACAGATGAGTACATAATTAGCATATAAAAATATACAAACAAACATAAAAACAAAAGTAAACAAGGATATAAACATGGAACTTTCTACGTTTTGATGTCGTTTTTTCTTATGTACCTACTGAATGATTAAACCTAGAATGGGTTTGTTGGCAATAGATAAAAGTGATCTTATATTAATGAGAAATTAAATTTTCTATTTTAATAATTTGTAAATAAACGTAGGAAATCTATCATTTAATGGACATTCAAAAATAAAATGATTTAGATCCTCTCTCCAAACACACAGTCGCAAATTGTCAATTTGCTGTTTCACTTGCACTACATTTGCAACGCATCGCTTTGTCCCTTTCGGTTAATTTTACATGTAGGCAATTTGTGATTACAGCTATGTGAGTTTGTGTGGGTGTAGTAATACCTATGCTCGTTTTATATTTACGTAAAGTAAGAAAGTTCCGTGTCTTTCCTTTTTTGTTTTAATCTATGTTTGCATAGCCTTTTTTCCACACTTGACATTGGCAAAGGTTCTCTGCGGAATAAGCGAACGCCATATAGTCAAAGATAAAGATAAACATGTACTATCTACGTTTTGTATATTATAATCTCGTTTTCTTCTTTTTATTTAATTGTAACCAACGTCTTATTTAAGTTTTGTTTTATTGTATAGTTTATTATTTTCTTAACAAGCAACAAAGACAAATATCCGAAATACATGTTACTTAATCAGTGTTGCTTAGCCTTTTTTTCCACACTTGACATTGGCAAAGGTTTTCTCTGGAGAGAACGAACGCTATATAATCAAAGATAAAGATAAAACTTTACTTTTTCAGCTTATTTAACTTTTACAAATTTAATACTTGGTTAAATTGTTGCTTTAAATGATAATCTACACATTTTATATTACACGCAGCCTAGCCAAATGCGTAGAAATAGAACAATGACCCAAACTTAGAATAAAGAGTACTCCAGAAGACGAGAAGTGTGTCCAAAAAACTAGGCACAACATGCGTAGTTTCGAAACTCGGCTGTCAGTACAATTTAAGACACGGTTTTGAAAGGTTATGTGCTTTCTACGGGACAATATAGCTTAAAATGTCGGCTTGTGCCATTCCCACTTGCAAAAATATCACTAGACTGAAAAAGAAACAAATAAGCATTACTTTTCATACGTAAAAACTATTTTCAATTATGCAATTTTAAAATATCGATGTAGATAATTATTAACAGAAGCGCGCCATTTTTATTGGTGTTGTCACCTCTTAAAAAACTGTTTACCCAAATTAAAACATCTTAATTGCTCGATACTGAAAAAAATTAAATTTTAATTGTAAAAAAATCGGGATTTGGAAAATGACGTTGGAGAATTTGGTGTAACTTTTGAATTTCCGTTATCACATTCAATTTTAGAATATTTTACCTATTGCCTATATAATCACTATATGTAGGATTACGACAAGAAACACATGTTACATTCATTCATTTCCGCCGTCTTCTTATATTTCTTGAAAAATGCGAACCGATATTGTTTAAATATGAAGAAATTTTATAACGACATTGAATGCTAATTAATATAACTAATTGTTTCGTCCTATTTTTAATTTCTTTAGTCTGAGATCGAATATTTTCAAACATTTAGTATGAGCTTTTTCAAACATTTAGTATGAGCTTTTTCACATCTCTTTTTACTTTAAGACACTGAGCTAATTGTTTTCTTTTTGCATTAAAAGTGTTAAGTGATGAATAAAATGGTAAAATGTGACAAAGTTTTTAAATAATTTTAATCTTAATACTTTGACCATTGATTGTGGTCAGAATAAACATTTTAGAAATTTAACATGGTGGCCTTAATAATACTTCATATAAGCCAAACCATGACCATATAAATTGATGCAAATGTGAACCCTACTACTACAAGCAAATATATTTATATGCGTCGATTTCCTGAAGTTCGTGGGTAAATTAATTCTGCTAGTAACACCGTGCGCGTTGGGGGAGGGCGCTAGTAGGCGGAGCGTGGTGCCCCCTCCACTGATTTTTGGCTTCACCGCGACCGCGAAGTGATTTGTGCGTATGCGCCTTCTGGATTACTCTATATTCTAAGCATGCGAGATACGAAGTACATGTGCGAGTACCCAAATATATGTTTATTTGAAGCGAAAAGTAGTAAAAAGAGAAAATTAATAGAATATTTTTGTTATTTGCGAAATTTCGATTTTTACTGGAACATCTAAATTAATATGTTTAGTAACATTTTGTTAAGTTTATATTTAAAGATATGTGAATATTTCATCTGCCTGCGAAAGTTTGACCAAATAATTTACTTATTTTACCTAACTTGGGTACTGCTGCTCCCTTACAGCTATTACTTTTTATTCTTACAAATATTTCGGCATCATCCTTACCCTTATATGTAATATATTCATATGGAAGCCGTTTAACTCATACAAAAGCCGTTTATGGCAACATATATGTATGTTAGTCAAAGATATGGTATTAGTGTAAGTCAGTGGATCCTAACCTTTTCAATCTTGCTAACCCTATAATCTACAAGGGATATTGATTTTACCCTCCATTAAAATGTTATCCCATAAAACACAATTAGAAATGGTTTTTATTATTCATGTTTCTTGGGATTTTGATGTTGGTAAGTACTTCAGAAGTGATTAAAATTTAACTTTCGATAATAGTTAGACTTAACATAATTTAATTAATAGTCAGTATAAGGGTTGGTATTATTTTGCATAATAAAATTAATCTCAAATCATGTTCCATATTGAGACAAGTGGTATCAAATGGTACTATCATTTTTAGAGCTTTGTCAACTATAATAGGATATTCAGTACCAACTTTTTTCCAAAATGTACCGAGGTCATAACTTTTAAAATCCACATTGTAAGTGCTATCCTCGTATAGTCCGATATATTCTACCTTTGCTGCAACATCTTCATTAGTAGAAAATGACCGTTAGTAGTAGTTAGTAGTTAGTAGAAATACCTACCTATTCATTCGTAACCAAGATCCAGTACTGTCAAACAATACATAAAATAATCTACAGTACTGTCAAACAGTACCTAAAATAATGTACAGTACTGTCAGGCAGTACATAAAATAATGTACAGTACTGTCAAAAAATACATAAAATAATGTACAGTACTGTCAAACAATACATAAAATAATGTACAGTACTGTCAAACAGTACATAAAATCATGTACAGTACTGTTAAACAATGCATAAAATAATGTACAGTACTGTCAAACAATACATAAAATAATGTACAGTACTGTCAAACAATACATAAAATAATGGTACAGTACTGTCAGACAGTACATAAAATATTGTACAGTACTGTCAAGCAGTACATAAAATAATGTACAGTACTGTCAAACAATACATAAAATAATGTACAGTACTGTCAAACAATACATAAAATAATGGTACAGTACTATTAAATAGATATATTGTTTAACATTATTGTACATCTTTATCGATAAAAAAATATCAATATTCATCGAAACAAACTTCGATGAACCTACTAGTAACCATAATATGCATTATCTTTAATAATTAAAAGCGCCAATACGAAGCGCCAAAAAGTATCAATACAATCAATGACAAACTCGCACACTCTTCGTCATCACCAATGTAACTTACTGTTCTCTCATCCTCAACAACATTGCAGGCCTCAATCTCAAACCTTGCAATATTTACAGAGATTCCTATATTCCTAATACTGAAGAACTTTTTTACCACTTTTGATAATTCGCCAAAAAAAATCGACTCTTCGCACATATTATCGTGACTGACAAGTTTGTATGGAGAAACGTCGTAGAACAAACGTTGTTCAGTATTAGCAATATAGAAACCTCCGTAAATGTTGCCAGGCTTGAGATCAACTAGGATAACTGTCCACTGCTGAACGAATTCTCTCTCTAGCAGTGGAAGGTTTTACTTATAGTCACCACAGCAAGCAAATGGATTGGTGGTCGTAAATCAGAGGCGATTATTACTACTCTATTAATCCTATTTTATACATTTTCTAAATGAAAGACAGATTTGAAAAGAAATATATTTATAATTCACACAAATTCCAATAAATTAAAATAAATAACTAGCAGTATATGGTAAGGTAATGTAATTCATTGTACGGTAGTGTAAAGTTTAACAAGACAAAGTTAAGGTATGGTATGACGAAATTAGAGAACTTTAAATAAACAAGTTTATTGCAAACATTTCGGACGTTTTCACTTTTTGGCACAGAAGCCTTTTTACATTCATCATGTACTCGAATTTTTAAATAGAAGTCTATATTTGCCTTAATAATTAAATATAAATAATTGTTTTATACACAATTACCATAACTTTGAGTTGTTAGCTGTAAAAATACATTTGTATATCTACATATTTCAAAAACATTCATCGTTATCTAATGCATGTTATTAGGTTGTCCGACTGTACATACTCCGTTGATTCTCAAATGTTTCCGAAAAAAGTTTCTGCGTATTTACAAATGGGTATGATATTATTTGACGTTTTAGTCAGACCACTATATTTGATTCGAATAAAGTAACTTTTATTTGCATCATCCGTAAGAACTTAGACACAATGATCACATAATATATTTTTATTTATCTTACTTGCTGCATATCTGGCTAAGTACGAAACTACGTTTTCACTATCTTTGGTGAGACAGTTCGGGATTGGAATATAATCATGATCAGCGATCATATCTTCTTCGAAATTGATAGTTGGATCAAAGTGCCATAAACAATTTCAATCCTTAAATATATTCATTTTGCCTTTTTTTTATAATATTATATGCAATTAATGGTTTTTATAGCCTTTAGCGGCTAAATTTCTCAATTTTAGTAAACCAAAGAATTATTAAAATGTCTAAAGAATGTAACGGCATCACTATTTTCAAATCACAGAATTAGCATTTGACGACAAAACTCTAATGTGTCTGTCATAGATTTACTGAATAGTTAAGCAGCACGTTTCACCTTAATTTTCTGCTTTTCATACTTGATATGTCCTACTGAAAGTTTATTAGTAACATGAAGCTCCTCTTTGGGCTGCAAATTTTGAAGCAGTTCTAAATATCCATATCCACGATATGACTTGGCTATCAGTATCCAGTAATTTTTATTTTCACCTAAAATACTTCTTACCAATTTGATATTATGACAGGGATCATACAGTATCGCAATTTCATAGTCAGTCCAAATTGCAGCACCATCAAATGTCAGTGATACTACTATCGGACAATGTTCAATCAATAAACGAATGGATTGTTTCACTAAATTCTTTTTTTAAGGCTTCCGATGCTAGCGGGAGATCGCCCCCGACGATCTCAATACCGAAAACAGTGTGGCCATAATATTTAGTGCCAGCCCATTGGAATTGTTTTCTTATGGCAACTTCATCAATGTTAATACACAACGTAATATTATATAGGAGATTGTGCTACATATTTTTATTTTGTCTAATGATTCTTTAGTAAATCCCGGCTTGCAGCGACAGATTGGTACCACCTTGATAGGGTCTTAGGATATGGTAAAGCTGTATTGAAGAAGTCTTGTATAAAGCCATATGGTTTTGCTGATAAAACGTGGAGTTTTGAAGCAAACTTTTTGATTTCGTCTGAATATTCTTTTGGCAAGGAAGCTCCTTGTGAAGGAACTTAGATACAACCTAGTTATCAGTCTCCATTGTGTACCTCATAACGCAATATGCTTATTTTCATTTTTTCATGAAAAACTTGAATAATAATTTCCAAAATAGGCATTCTTCTTTTTCCGTCTATAACATTTCCGTTGCATGTTTCCAGTTTCCTAGCACGTCTTACGGCAAGTTGTATGTACTGGTCTGCTAATTTGGTCAATTTTTGGATTTCAGTGTTAACTGCAATTTTGTCCTTACCTTCTGTTCGAGTTGAGCAATTTATTTTCGTTTGTGAACCGTGAAGTTGGCAGAGTACAATAAATGTTTAGGTTCAATGTCTTACAGGAGGCTTTTTGTTTCTGTGAAATCATATTGCATAAATCTTACGAACTATTCAGAAAATATATGATTATAAAACCGATTTACCTGTACTTCGTCATTTTGGGTAGCAGTCGATGTAGAGCAAATGCGTTATCATCACCATATTTTGCACCGAGTTTAATTTTTCTAGGATTTCTGGAAATACTAACAGTAATAAATAATTTATTTAATAACCAAAAAGTAGCTGTGCTCGGGCTGAGATCTCCAATAAAACAACTTAATATATTGATTAGAGCACAAACTGATGTGATTTGCAAATGTCAACTGACTAGTCTTTTCATCGTCAAAAACAGCAAAATTTATTATGTGGGAGTAAGAAGGAAAATGGATATACAGATAATTTTCATTCCATTCCATTTTCATATTTTTCGTTACACTTTTTATTTGTTGACAGAAAGAAGTGCAAATTTGACGGTTTATTGTCAAGGATTTTAATTCGAACAAGGATTAAAATGTGTAAACAGAAGTTAATTAAGTGTTTAAGTTTTCAATTATTTAAAAAAAATTAATTTCAATTTTTTTAATAAAACTTGATGAAATTACCAATTTCAATAAAAAAATTAAGAATCCGTCGTTATGTCCGGATTTATGTATGAAGTATGAAGGAAAAATTGGAATCTTATTTCACAAAGTACACTTATTTCGCAAAATAAAAATAAGGAATTCTATTAATATATTAAATTTCACATGAAGATAAACAGGCAAATTCTAAGACAAAACATCGACATGCCATATGAAGACAAATTGACGAGAAAAAAACAAAATAGGATAGTAAAATGTAAGAGATATGGGCTTCTAAAGTTAATGGTAAGGAAAGAGTGGCATATGTCCCTGATTCCTTTGGTCTCGGAGAATACAATGAGCATTATTAAAAATGACAACACAATTCAGTGTAACCATCGTTATCTACACGTTAAGTTTAAATGTTTACAACTAGGTAAATTTTTAAAATTTATCAAAAAAAATTTATTTCTCATCAGCTTGTTTCTGGAAATTATGATTCACGAAAAATAAATAATAAGTGGGAATTTTTAACCGAGGAACAATTTTTGGCAAACGGACGAGAAAGCAATAGACTATATGTAAGGGAGAAAGGGTTTATATTGTTACAAGAAAGGGGAAATGGTCCAGGCCTGTAGATTAAGTAACATGATACTTTAAACTTCTTTAAAACCGAAAAATGTATATAAACGACTCAATGGTCCAAAGTTATCTTTGCTAATAAATCCTTGACATTGACTCCAAAAATTATGTGATCTGTACTGCTGCACTATATAACTCCTCAAATATTTTTGCTTAAAAATATATAACTCCTTTAAAGTTTTGGCTGTTCATTTGTCTTTATTAGCAATCTTGATGCTGAAAATTGTAAAAATATATCAAACAGCTTTATTTAAATTTACCTGAAATTAATTTAATCCTAATAATTACAACTAAATAATCATTAAGGATTCAATCAAAGAAAAATATGAAACTTTGAGAGAAATGTGTGTTACTGAAACCCTTACCAATCTTATTGTCTTTAAAGCCGTCCCAGAGTTTTATATCTTTGATGATAACATTATAAAATTGGTATTATAACATTGACTTTCAAAGTGACGTTTAAAAGTTTTAGGCATTATGCTTTTATTACAATGTGTCCGTTTAATATTCGGTTAACAATTCAATATCAATAAAACATTAAACTATTTATTTCAGGGTGTTAGGGGATGTTACATAAAGGCCTTATGAAATTGCGCTTCGTCATTATTTTAAAAAAATAGAACATATTTGCGCAATTGGTATCTAGTTTGTTTATGATTTTTTAATTAATTTTTTTTTTTAATAAAAGAAGAAAGTCTTAAAAGTTTTTTTTTATTGTATATTCTTACTTTGAATGATGATTTGGAGTGGTATATTACACACTTACGTAAAAAAGTAATGAATTATAAATGTTATAAGCATTTTCATTATCATGAGTATACTATTGAGATAAATCTACAAACATTTGAATTCATGACGATGTTGAAAATGTTTTTCGTGGAAAGGTTTAATTTTGAAAACAAGAACTAATACTTAAAAGAACATTCCCGTTTGTTTGACAGATTAGCCCGCCAATACTGACAGTTCAAGAAAACTTTTGTCGTAAATAATAATTAACAACTTTAGTAAATTTTAAACAACTAAATATTAAGTTTATAAACTAATTTGAATAAATAGATTAATGTAATTATGACGGAAAGTCCTAAATATGGCAGAATTAACAAAATTGAGACATGAAATCAACAACGCCTTCAAACTGAGCGGTTTCTCTGTGAGAAGAGATGCAAGCATTTTCTTAGCGGAACAATTGCTTCCATTGCAACCAGAAGAACGGCTAAAATGGATTGATAAAATTAGTAACCATATCTTACATCAATGTCCGTCACAGCCCGTCATCGAAAAAGAACAGCTGGAGACGGCATTAAAAGAATTTACAAACGACGGTTTAGAAGAAACGGAAACTATATTCAATGTGATTAGTGCATTCGATATACCAAAATTTAAATACGATTTAGAAAAGAAAAAGTTTTTTAAATGCCCTGCAAATACGAAGTCTAATGTTCATTTATATTCTGAACCAAATTGGAAAGCTCAGTTTTTGATCGATAAATACACTCTGCTTTGGCAACGGACTCTGAGAAATAAACTGTTTGCACAAGAGTTGTTGACAGGCTTTGAAAATGAAAAACGCTTTAGTTTAAGTAAAATCGAAGTCCTTCTTAGTTCATCGAGCCGCATAAACGAAGTAATCGTCCTTGGGTTATTAACGCAATTAACAGAGGGAACGTTTTACCTCGAAGATCCGACTGGCAGTGTTCCTCTCGATATATCAAATACAAGATATCATTCTGGATTATTTACTGAAAGTAGCTACGTTTTAGCCGAAGGATATTACGAAGATAGAATTTTACACGTTATGGGCTTAGTTTTACCACCTTCTGAGACCAGAGCAACCAGCCTATCGTATTTTGGAAGCTTGAACACATTTGGAGGCCGATCTAAGACTCTACTTAAACTATCTGAGAATCTATCGAAGCGAGAACAGGAAAATGAAGATGGTTTAATAATATTCTTATCTGACGTCTGGTTTGACAATTTAAAGGTTATGAATAATTTAAAAACATTATTTTCGGGTTATAATGAATTCCCTCCAATAGCGATAGTGTTCATGGGGGAATTCTTGTCAAGTCCATATGGCTTTGAGCACAGCGCCCAACTTAAAAGTGCTCTGTCATCGTTGGCAGACTTGATAAATCAATTTGAGCGTTTAAAAAAAAGTTGCAAATTTGTGTTTGTGCCTGGAATAGGAGATCCTACATGCAGCAGCATCTTACCACGCCCAGCCATATCGAATACCATAACTAAAGAAATAAAAGATAAATTAGGCGATGCCGTCATTTTCACAACTAATCCGTGTAGAATTCAATATTGCACCCAGGAAATAGTTTTGTTGCGGCACGATTTGATGACGAAGATGTGTAGAAACGCAATACATTTTCCTGAGACGGGTGATATACCTGATCACTTGACAAAGACGCTGTTGAGTCAATGTACGCTTTCTCCCTTAGCTCTAGGAGTGCAACCTGTATATTGGCAGCATGCCGATGGCCTAGGTCTTTATCCAATGCCTGACTTGGTAGTAGTGGCCGATCATTTTCAACCCTATTCTAGAACCTATCAGGATTGCCAAGTAATAAATCCTGGTTCTTTTCCAAGAACCGAGTATTCATTTAAAGTTTACATACCCTCATCGCGTACTGTCGAAGATTCACAAATACCTAAAGAAGATTAAGACTGCTGGTTTTCAGTTAAAACTTTTGATTGTGATGTACGAGCATATAGTGAAATAAAAAATTGTTTGATTCCCATTTATTTGTTTTTGTTTTCATTATAACTTATTTTTGTAGTAAAAGTAGGTGTTTAATGAATATTGGTTCAAGTTTAACTCATTCACATATCATTTTATTAAATTTTTACATATACATATAATACCTAATATTGGTAGTTTACCAAAATTGTTTGTAAAAAAATTTGTATTAATTTAATTTATTGCAAAAAAACGACATCCCAAATCAAAGAATACTTCAGGACACTATAACCATGTTGTAATACATAATTATGTCATAAAAACTATTAGTGGTGAAGATGACACTGACAAAACTGTTTACAATCAAGCAAACAGTTTTTGCTGACAAAATTGCTTTTTAAATATAACAGTCTATTTTTTAGATATCATCGGAGCTGCTATTATAAAAGTAAAAGATTTATTGAGTAACGTAAATAAACTTTAACTATTAGTAAAATAACCTTCTTTCCAAGAAATGCCCCCACTTGATATTGTTTTCCGTTTTATTGACCATTTTAGCAATGCGTTTATCGAGTTGCTTGATAGTTATATTAATATTTTTCTGCATTAAGTTAATTTGATATTTAATTTCAATTGCTTTTTGTTTTATGTGTTATTATTCATATTTTCTTTTAATATCAATTGCATTTTTGGTGGTAGCACATGTCAAACGTTTTGGATTAACTCGTAAGTGAAACATGGGTTTTTTTAATAAATAAATTATTATTTACGGAAGAGGCTCTTCAACAGTGAAAATATATCCTTGATGAATCCACTTAATCTAAACATATAAAAAATAAAAAGTATATCCCTAAAAAAATTGTTTGGAGCCACTTCTACTAAGTTATTGAGTGAAATATTTTTAAAATTCTGCTAAACTATGTACGGTATTCTGCTGTGGTATTCCTTAGAGCCTGAAGAAGGACATAAGATATATTTGTTGCAATATGACGCCAGGATGTTCAGAAATAATGTGTAAATATACTATACTATATCAGCTGGTAGCTTCCTATGTTATGTAAAAGTACTGAGCTTTACATGAGGTTTTCACTGTTACATTGAGTGTAGGAAAAAAGTAATTGATCTCGATACATTGCCATGAAGAGAAATAAAGAAATATAGACAGAGAAATAAAAAAATAATGGTGACTGACAAAAAATTTAAATGGTTGAAATCGTGAGAAACACTTTCTAGTAATATTTTAAGTGTTGTACAATGAAATATCATAATGGGTCACCTGTCTAATATATCGTCTTGTTTGTATTCCATCATATGGTGCAAGTAATGTCTGAACAAGCAAAAGCATTTAACCATTTCGTTCAAAATTAATGAAATCTCTATTCCCTTTGAGAAGAATGAAGATGTACACATAGACTGCAAGATTATCAATTATTTTGTTTCTCATCACGTTTTCTTTTCCATTCTATTCTATAAATTCTTTTCATTTTGTTTTTATTTATTAATTAACAATCCTCATGAACAAAATTGCGATGAAAAGCTCTTTTTGTTGTGTTCATGTAGACAGAAAGATCCAAAAATCGAATTTACAAGATCTTTATCAGAGTTCTGTAGACAAATATAAAGACTGAATTCTTCTGACTGTTGTGTCTGATTGTGTCAGTTCATCTCACAACATTGTAGCTCCATAATTTCATAGAAATGAAGAAAAAATATTTTTAAATTTTTATTCTTATAGACTTTATTGGATAGATGTGACTTAAGCGGCCTTTTAAAATGTTATCTAAAATGACCAGAAATATTTTTTGATATGATGTCTTCTCCACGAGAGACTAGTCTCTAAAATATTTTGCGATGTAAATTTTCCATAGCTTTTAAGAAAATCTAAAAGAATTCAGAATAAGGACATTTAGTAGGTTGAAAAATGTCCTTATCCTGTTTTCTTCAGTAAGGGCTGTCCATAAAATATGTCACCGAAAATCTAGACATTTTCGACCCCTTCTGTCCCCCATGTCATTCTTCGTCACATATTTAAAGACACCCCCCCCAGCTGCAATTACGTCACAATACCATACACATCCCCACTTTTATTTAATATAAAAATAAATATTTGTAATGTATTTATTTAAAAAAAATAAGTGTTGTCTTGTTCTTTAATATTTGATAGAAGTCCTTATAATGGTGCATTTCTTTAAAAAAAAACAAGTGTTGATCACTGTACGTAGGATTTTTCACATGTTCTGTTATTTCTAACGTAAGCTTCACATAACTACTATCATACCCGGAAAATTTATATTCACTTCATCCTCTTTCTCTCCATTCCTCTGTTCGCTTGTTTTCATCACCTAGCTACATGAAAATTGCCATGTTCGATCTGCTGCGATACAAGCTGATTGAATATATTGCATTACTTCAATATTGACTCCGTTTTGGTTTGTTGTTGTTAAATGGTTTTGGGTATGGTTTCTTTAAATGTTTCAATAAAGATTTATTACAAGAATAATAGATTCTTTCCAGCTTTATTTGACTTCGTCGACTGATGGATGGATCTTATTTGTACTTGTCTTTTATAAGTTGAAGATTGTTTTCCTTTTGGAAACTCGCTCAAATTATCTGAAAATGCAATTCGACATTGCGCTAAGCATAGACGTAACAATAATAAACAGGTTATACTGACTGTAATCAAAATCCTGACTCGATTTACATTTCTTTGCTTTTTTCAATTACGAAAACTGCTTATCTGCCTTTAAAGTTTATGAATTTTCCAGAGCCAAATATAGCTAGAAACCATATTATAATAAACCAAAAAATACAAAAAAAATGAAAAAACACTTTTACTTTCGAATAAAACTCAGGTTTTTAAATTTATTTTGAGGTACTTGCTTTCGAAGTCTTCAATTTTATTTTGCATAGCTTATTTGAATCAAATAAAATATTACTTTCAAGAAATAGAATTTCTCATAATTGACAAACTCGTATGCAGTTCCAGATTTAAAGCAATTTGTTTCCATGACTGCAAATTCTTTCCGATTGAAACTCTTCATTCAACTAACATTCAAATAAAAATTATAACTATATTTTACATTAGGGTATGCTGGTCTAAGCAACACCTACTGGTGCTGCTGGTATTATTTAGTTTATTATCTATGGGTATTATTGTATAGTGGTAGGTGTAGGTCTAAGAGTACGCAGCCAATAAGAGTACGCAATCCCAACAGTAGAGGTGAGGTGTATTTATTGTCACCAGTAAAAAGACTCGATATCTCAGATCAAAATACGTACTTGTTATGCAAAGTACAAAATACTTGGTATCGTAAATACTTGTATGGTAAGGCCGGCCGGACGTTCGTACAATGGTTATTTTAAGGTCGGGCCGCGGCATAACCCTTTTTAACCCGGCGTAATCTTTGTATATCTAGCTATATCTATTTCACTCATGCATATCATACTCAGATTTTCTCGCCCTTTCGTATTTAAAACGTATATGAATTAAGGGACAAACTAAATATTTAAATACTCGTAAGTTGTAATATTTTTAAAGTATATAATACGAATATGTTAAATGTACTCATATACTTGTTTACTCATTACGTTAAGTATTGATTCATACTGCGCGAACAATATTTGCTCAATACAACAAGTTTAAATATATTAAAATAAGAGTTTTAAGTACAGGTCTCATTTCGTCTAATGATTCTCCGATTTTATATTGGAACAGTTGGGTGTTATTACTTCATAGTGTAAATAGTGTATATAAAAATTAACTGTTAATTAGGTTAAATTCTAACTTCGCCATTATACCCACAAGAAAGTCCAGTGTTGTATAGAAGTATTTAACAGACTTAACGGATTTTTTTGCTTTTTGCAATATTTACAAAACTAAATTATCATTCAATACACCCACATATAATTTCAGGAACCATTTGAATAGAAAACATCCAACTGTAGCAACACTACATTATTTTAAAAAAATTAAGCTAAAATAAAGATGGCAAAAATGGAAAAAATACTTGTTTTCATAACGTGATCCATTTTTTTAAATTAAAGGTAATTATTGCAAATAATGTGATTCATTTTTTTTAAATATGTCTTCTAAATGATTATGCTAAATGAATCATTAGTATTGTAGAATGAAGGAAAAATGAAACATTGTATTTTATTAAAAATGTTTCATTTAGGAATGATAGGAATTTCCGCCAATTTTAACTATGAGAAATAAAGGATATGAGCACTGAACTCTTCATAATAGCAATTAAGATTTATTGCACATCTCCTGCGATAGTAAATCTATATAGTAAACTTGGGCAATACAAGTATTTTGAGATACTAAGTATGACGAGTACGAGTATTATAAAATACCAGTGATAAAATACTCGACGAGTATGAGCGGCGTAATTCCGTTCTAAGAAGATTATATTACAAATGGTTATAAACTTACGGTCGCGGGAGACGTAAAATAAACCTTAATTGTAACCTATTATAAAGGGTTCAATGCTCATATCCTTTATTTCTTACAACTAAAATTGGCGGGAATTCATATAGTTTTTAATAAAAAACTGTTCATTTTTCTTCCATACTAACAAATATTTATGACTCCAGACTTAGGACTGGTAACTAAATGATTTATTTAGCATAGTCATTTTGATAGCATATTTAATAAATGAATCACATTATTTACAATAATTACCATTAATTTAAAAAAATGGATCACATTATTAAAAAAAGTATTTTTTATTTATTGCTATGTTTATTTTAGCCAATTTTTTTGAATAAGTAAGATGTTCGGAACAAGCAAATTACTCCATATTGATTTTTGTTAAATTGGATGTTTTCTATTCAAATATTTCCTTAAATTATATGTAGCTGTTTTGAATGACAATTTAGTGATGTAAATATTGCGAGAAACAAAATAATCACCCAAGTTTGTAAAATACTCTTATAGGGCATTGGACTTGCTTGTGAACATAACGTCGAAATTAGAATTTAACCTAATTAAAAGTTTTTAGTATTTATATACACTTTTTATTATTAGTTTTTATATACACTATATATTAACAATATTTACACTACAAAGTAATTACGCTGAACTGTGCCAATAGAAAAACGGAGATTCATTAGACGAAAAGAGCATCGTATTTAAAACCCTTATTTTATAATACTCATATTTGTCGTATTGAGTAAATATTTGTCCGCAAACTGCGAAGTTTAAAGCAGTATATAACGTAATGAGTAAAACGAGTATGTTAAACATTTTTACCTGTTTACTTAAATATTTATGGTATTTTGGAAGTATTTTTTGCGATAAAACTACAAATATTTAAAAAAAGAGATTATGCGGTTCGATTTACTAGAAACTAACCTAGGCGTCACAGCGAAACAATTCCAGTCGATGCCAATAGATACTCAAGCAAGAGTATATAACTCTTGCACAAATTGTGAATGTGTGCAAGAGTACGCACTTGAGTATGTTACAAGAGTACGCGCCTACTGTTACCCGCAATTTTTAAAAAATAGTTTTTACATGCACAAAGTACCGTAAGAAGTCTATGTACTCCAGAACAAGACTCCGGAGGCGTGACGTAAAGACACGCATCGAGGCAGGTGAAAGTAAGAAAGCGGTAGCTAAATCCTTTGGAATGCATGATCCATCATCTCCAGCCAAGAAACTGGGCAGATACTCTCAAAACTTTTCTCCGGAAATGGAAGTAGAACTATGTGAGTACATCAAAAAAGTAGATAGAATGTTGTACGGACTAAACACTAAGAAACAAGTGCGATTACTACTTTGGAAATCTGGCGACCTGCAAGTTCCCTCTTCACGCAATTTACAATATGGACGAGACTGACATCTCCACGGTACCAAATAAACTACCGAAGGTGATTTCAACTAAGGGCAAGCACTACGTCAACAAAATTTGCAGTTCTGAACATGGTACCAACATAATGCTCATAAATGTGGTCAATGCTTCTGGGAATTTTATTCCACCAGCATTAACATTTCCTCGCAAGCAAATGAAGGCCGAACTTTTGGACGGGGCTCTGCCTTCTTCTATAGGGATGGTGTCAGACATGAACTACATCAACAAGTCTTTGTTTTTGGACTGTTTATCTCATTTTAAAGATCACGCAAGGCCTAGCAAAGACAATCGAGTGCTATTAATATTAGACTAGCGTGACCCGTGCGAAGTCTTCGCATTATTTATTCCATTATGAAGCTCAGATGACAGATCAAACAAATATTTTACTAAAATTGACATATAGAGGCGCAAGTATTGAGCTAAAGCGCCACTTTATTTATACGTGAGTGAATTTGAAATTAAGCAAAAATTTTACCGACCGTCAATCATATTGACGTTCAGCCGTTAGATCGCAGCATTTCTGTTTTGTGTATATAATTTTAATAATTAATTAATTTGCGAAAACAATAGCAATAATAATTTTTTTAGTTGTGGATGCCGGTAGAGCAAGTAATTATCTATAAAATGATATATAATTTATGTGGATTAGTTGTGAGGTTTTTTCTAAAAAGGGAGAGTAACATCTTAACCTTAGCGTATTAATATATATGATGATGATATGATGATGATGATTTATTCCATTATGAAGCTCAGATGACAGATCAAACAAATATTTTACTAAAATTGACATATAGAGGCGCAAGTATCAAAAGCATTGAGCTAAAGCGCCACTTTATTTATACGTGAGTGGATTTGAAATTAAACAAAAATTTTACCGACCGTCAATCATATTGACGTTGAGCCGTTAGATGGCAGCATTGCTGTTTTGTGTATATAATTTTAATAAATAATTAATTTGCAAAAACAATAGCAATAATATTTTTTTTAGTTGTGGATGCCGGTAGAGCAAGCAATTATCTATAAAATGATATATAATTTATGTGGATTAGTTGTGAGGTTTTTTCTAAAAAGGGAGAGTAACATCTTAACCTTAGCGTATTAATATATATGATGATGATGATGATGATGATAATCACACGTCACATTGCACCTTAGAGACAGTTAATTTCTTCTGGGCTAACCACATTCATGTTCTTACAATACCACCTCATAGCAGCCACAAAACTCAGCCACTTGATCGTTACATCCATAATATCCTTAAGATTTTTTACTCATCGCAATGCGAAAAATGAATGCGTAATCATCTTGGTCGAGTGATCCCAAATTGCTCAAATTTTGACTCCGGCTTATCTCAAAACAGCTACTCCCGCAAATGCCATACAGAGTTTCAAGGTTTCAGGAATAAAACAATTAAATCAGGTAATTTCTGAAGAAGAAGATTTCATAGCCAGTGCTGTGCACAGGAAGGCTTTTGCCAGGATTAACTTCGATCAATTGACCCAGTACAAAACTTGTAGGATGTAGGAAAACGCTACATCTACCGTGGCCGATGTCATTGACGTTGATAATGAGGATCGGATTAATGAGGTGGTAGAGCAACTTCAGGCTAGCAATTTAGGGGGGATTGAGAAGTTCAACGGGGAGCAGAGGAATACTATCGATGTAACATCAAAATAAATTACTTTTCCAACTAGTAACGACAATGTATCGAGTAATTCATCACTATCCTCATGGACAACAAATGAAATATCTGGTAAATTGCGGGGTGAGAACACGTGATTTAAAGAGTGTCAAAATATTTTGAGAAAAAGAGCCTGTACACCACTTAAAGATGTAGCTCCACTACCGCGAGCAGAAGTACTATCAAGATCAACAGGGCCAAAAACTCTTTTCAAGTTCCAAAGACAACTAAAAAGAAAATGTGGAAATGTCCGCCATGTGGTGAAGTATACGTAAACCCCCCAGAAGAAGACTTGATAGGATGTTCCAAATGCGAGGAGTGGTGGCATGAAGTTTGTACAAGCTATAAAGGTGAAATAAACTGTATTTGTGACCACTGCAAGTGTCACAAAAATTCTTCATAAAATTTTGCAGTCTAGGCAATAGTGTGCAATGTAGGCAGGAATTTTGACATAATTTTTCCTACGTACTCTTATCAACTCACATACGAACTCTTATCCAATAGCTCTTGTAAGAATATGCAGTCCTCACTTTTGTTATTTTTTTTTATTTTTCCAAAGATGGGGCATATTTTTGTTACGTTTTATGTAATTTTATTAAACATGTGTTAATTTAGCACAAAATAAAAACTAAGCTGATTATCTAGAATCATACATTTTTATTTTAGAATAGTTTGAATCTCAAGTGCGTACTCCTAGACCAGTCTACCCTATATGTATTTATTGACTCATTTTTCAAGTTGATGTTTGATTATATTTATTAGAACAGTGAATTTCAAATTTTCCATCTATTGGCTTTATGCGACGTGACGTGAAGAATAGGATAATTCCATCCACCAATAAATCCAAATAATTTAATTTCTTTCACTACATGTATCTAAATAATTACTACTTACACATACCAACCGCTGCAAACGGTTTTTTTTTCGAAAACAAAAAAAAAATTTAATTCCGTTTGAACGAAACTCAAATTTCTTAATGTATTCATAATAATCATATTGTAATGTTTTTTGTTTTGAGAATTACCACATTTTTCTTGCTTTTTTTTTCATTAAACATAAACGCCCACCAGCAATGTAATATTAAAATAAGTCACCAAATGACGTGATCATATCATTAATACTATTTGGTAGGATGGTCAAAATTTTATTTAGGTGATACAGCGACATGTATTCAAATATTGTATACGTATTTTTACATAAAAATGATAAATTAACGTAATTCCATTTCACGACACAAAAACATGATCGTTCATCGTATCCCTCACTCTCAGCATGTATTAGGAATGGCAAGATTTTATTATTTATTTTATATTTTATAGTCATTTTTTATTAAATAAAAATTATAAATATTCTGGAACAAAAAATTGACACGAGGGCTAATACGATTTCTTTTATTAACAACCGATCAACTTAAAAAAGAAAAAAAAAACAGTGTACAGAGAAAACTTCAACCGGTTTCTTTTATTTTACTTCTTATTTCATTCATCTTGTAACCAATCAACAATAACAGGTATTCGGAAAAATTTCAATGTCAATAGTGAGTGTTGCTTTATGTCCTCTTCAAATTAAGATTGGCAAAAGGAGTGAATGCCATTAAAAAATACATCTGGTAATGACAGTTTGCAGTTGCTGTCAGCTGTCATTTATGTCAATCTACATCTATGTTTATGTCAAATCCTTCTTATGAAATGTAAAAATTTAAGTACGATAGTTAAAGATAAAATGGGAATTATATAATAATGTTTAATAATGATGATACCGTCAATTGCAAATGGAAGTTATGCCTTCCTGCAAAAGTCAACACTATTTCGCACACTGTCTACAAAACCGCTCTCTTCAGAAGTGTTAACAGCATACATAACACAGTGCAATGAGCCTCCTTGGACATCATATTTTGTTAAAGTATAAAAGTCAATTACAACTGCAAACGAAAACATGGAACATGTCTGGTTTAGCAAAAATACGAATTTTCTTTCATTTTTTTGCTTTAAATATATAAAGTGCGCTTTTTCAAGAAAGTTTAACTTATAAGTTTTTTGTTAGGTATTGTTATTCCTAATAAACAAAATGTGAATTTACATTTACATACAGACATACAGGAATTAATATAAAAAAAACCCAAAAAATCAAAATATAAGCGAAAACGATCGCGTAGAGGTTATAAAATTTATGTTTGACAGCCAACTGACTGCCCTTTCTTCATAGGAATAACATATTTCAAATTATTTTTTTATGATAAAATAATCGAGTCCTAGCCCTAATTTTTCTAAACACGCCCTTTTTTTAAAATATATTCTTTCATTTAAAACAAAACTAGGAAGTTCGCATTTTTGTCAAACCAAACTTATACCGAAAATATCTATGCAGTTTTGAATATTAATCAAATAAAATTAAGTCAATCCCAAAGGTTTTACCAAAAATTTTCATAATACCTTGTTAATTATGTTTTTTGTGAATTTATATAAAGTGTTATTAAAAAGTAATATTAAAAATTCTTCATAAGATTTTGCAGTCTCGTAACTTTATATTTATATGAAGTTACGAGACTGCAAAATCTTATGAAGAATTTTTGTTCAAGTATTGTTTATATATTACAGAATTTTCATAAAAATGCTTTACCTGTTATAATTGTTGTAAAGCCATATATAAATGCCAATGGCTGTATGTCAGTCTGTGAAAGCAAAACTTGACAATGCCTAACCTAACTGCAATGCTAGTTTTCAAGTTAGATTTATATATTTTTCTACAATTGCATTTGGTATATTTTTTTACCTTTCCTTTCAAGGATATTTTTTTTACCTTTCCTTTCAAGGATTCATTCAATATTTATTTTACTTTATCCATGCCACAAAATGCAATAATTACATTCGCTGTAGATAAAATCATTAAGAAATTGGAAACATTTTTCAAGGATTGGTTTTCTATTTTTTTAACTATTTACTGTTTTTCCTTTTCTATCACATAGTTCAGGATATTGTTTTCAAACGGTTTTGATTTAAGGGATTGGTATTTTATTAAAAGTTCAATTAAATGTTCAAACAGGTGGGTGATAAAATCTGAGTAGTAAAAAAATGGAGGCAAGAAGTAGCAAATCTTAAAATGAGTAGCTCATTATATATTTGAATGTGTGGAAATTCAATTGGTCAGTAAAGTTAATAGGCAGATAGTAACATGTTACCAGTTATTAACTCAGAATCAGTTCATTAGAAATCTTGAGATGAGTAGTTATATAAATATTTACGTAGTAAAAATATAATTGGTCTGTTAAATTAAATATATAATTAGAGTTCCATACCCGAAGTGTCTGAATGGAAACTTATTCATGTGGCAACGTCATCTGTTTGTACATCCTTCCGTCTGTCAGAGGATTTTAACTTTCGAATTAAATAAGACAGGACCTTAAGGATGATTCACAATTATATGCAGTTTCTTGATCCAAAGCTACAAATAATATATATAATGTGACTTAAATTTCGAGAAGACTCCTTTTACTACTTGTCATTACTATTCTCCCGCCTGAGGGGGAGTACAAAAAGTGACAAGTTTTAAAATTAAAGTATACATTTTGAAAAATGTATAATATTGAATATATTTGGCGTTAATTTTGTACAAATTCATTATTCACAATTAAATGAAACTATGTGATGTAGTATTATTTCTACTTTTTTTAAGTTCTTTACCACGACCTAGGTTTCGTTGTATCTTTGCTAATAGCCCACCTGAAGATGTAATACAACGAAACCTAGGTCGTGGTAAAGAACTTAAAGAAAGTAAAAATCATACTACATCACATATTTTCATTTATTTGTGAAATTTATGATAGTTTTACGCCATTGAAAAATTTAATTATTAATATTTATAGATAGCTTAACAGAAATACTATATACCCTTAAAAGTTTATATTTATAATAAGTATGTACAGAATCATCGTTGTGTGAGTTCTTCTTTTACTTAACTGATTTATTTTTATTTAACACAGGCAGTTGTTAAAATTAAAACTAATAGTAGATACTAAGTAAAAATAAAAAACTGTTCTAGACCTAAATTTGAATTCTTCAGGTATTTTTTTAACACTACGTGTTTCATAATTAACTAAAACAGATAGTGGCATTTTACTTTTTTTAGACTAATGGAGATGTACCCCTCTATTCAAACAAAATGACATTTGACTTTTACCAAACTGACTGGCGATCTAATTATCTACTTGCCCATTGCGACACATTTTACTGCCCATTTATAATTTTACCGTACTTTATTAATCTACTGCTAGAGTAAGTTTTTTACTGTCACAGCTAATTTAATTACTGACAAAAATGTTTAATACCATCCTGTGAATTTTTATCTCTCTGATGTATAAAACCTAACTACCAACCTCGCAAATATTTAAAAACTGCTTAAATAATTACTTCCTTTTTTAAAATATTTTCAGTCTATTTGACATTAACCACTTTTTTAATTGTATGAAGTGATTTCGTAAAGAAAACAAAAACGCACTAAAAAAATCAACCATTTACTAAAACTATGTAAAGAACTAAATATTGCAATATTCGCTCCACTTGTGCATCTATATACTTTCATTTAGCTAAATAATACACAACATTGTTCACCTAAATTGATCAGAACCTATTGCCAGTTTCTCAATCAATATTACGCCAATGAGCAATAAAATTTTGTTACACATACAGTATTACAAGTAGGTAATACAACAAAGCATTTATCAATATAAGAGACATTTTTTCTTAAAATTGAAATAAATTAGTCATCTAACTAGTTTATATAGGAACACCCAAATTCTTTCCACGAATTATGAAGTGATAAAAAGATTGACAAAACTTCTAGTCTGATTTAAAATTCATTACTGTGATATCTTGATTAAAAAGTCATATTTTTAGCTAAAAAATTTTAAAAATTTCTCATTCAATGACATTCAATTGTTGAATATATTTGGCTTTAATTTTGTTTAAATTCATTATTCACAATTAAATGAAACTACGTGATGTAGTATTATTTCTACTTTCTTTAAGTTCTTTACCACGACCTAGGTTTCGTTGTATTACAACTAATTTATCTTTGCTAATAGCCCACCTGAAGATGTTGTAATACAACGAAACCTAGGTTGTGATAAAGAACTTAAAGAAAGTAGAAATAATACTACATCACATAGTTTCATTTAATTGTTGACATTCAATTGCTTAATGCAAAGTACAATACACACAAAACATCAAATATTTTCAAACATCTTTACAATTTAATCCTTCGCTTCATTTTTATTCCGACAGACTTCTCTCTCTTCATACAACTTTCTGTTAATTTACTAAACAATATTATATTACTCTAATGGTATGTACCACTTCTCATTTCAGTACAGCAGTGTGAAAGATGATCAATTTGGATACTCCAGTTTCAACTGGCGAGTGGGAAAATCGAATTATCAAATTCTGAGAACAGGCTGCTTCCCATTTATTAAATATCACTGTTCCAAGAAGCCGTATGATGATTTATATATGGAAGATAAATTCATGCGATTCATTAAAGTTTTTAATTTAGGTAATGTTCTGTGTACTTGGATTAATTTCTAGATTGGATTTAAACCTACCAGATTAATGTATTTTTTTCAGTACTGCGTTTCAGGTTACTATTACAAATTGATGTATATGAAACAAATGAGTTTCAATCATATAAAACAGGTTGCAAACATTGAGTGATATCATGTGTTGTAAGGTAATGCCTTCATTGTATTGATCATTTAACTACAGTGTAGTGATGAAAGTTACTCATAGAGATTGGTGTAAAGTTATGTAAACAGAGAGATGTAAACAGAACTTATATTGAATAAAATTATAGACACCTATATACTTTTTCATGGTATGCTTGAGTTTTTTTCCTTAGTCTAAGTCCTGATTGAAACACTATTTTTTTCAATGGAAATCAAGAAGTTTCGACATGAGACGAAAAACTAAAATAAAATTACTTTTACTTAAGTCTTTTTCAGGCTTGTTTTTTTTAACGAACTTAGAAAATAGAAATTAAAAAGTTTTGTAGTCAAGAATGGGAAGAGAAGTTATCGATATGAGCAGATTTTAGCTGATTTGGTTTATTTATCACCTGCATTTTATAATCAAGAGCTAAAATGTTTCTCTTAAATTTTTTGCATACTTGATTCATTTTTTTTCAGGTATACCTTGTCTTTTATATGGATTAGCCGCCACCCTTCTTGTAACGCACAAGGAAATAGTTTATACTTCAAAAGGTCCCGTTGAAATATACTTTTTACTTCCAGAAGATAAAGGCTCCCAATATTAGTACCGACTTTTAAATGTGTCCATAATGTAAATAATGTACCATAATTGTAATTTACTTAGTTAATACTCAATAAATTTGAATTAAACATCTGTGTTTCTATGCTTTATTAACAAGTAGTGCATCATCAGCCATGTCTTTTGACGATAGAAGTATAACTCGGGTTATTTTACAAATAATCAACTTTCAATACAGCTTTTTGAAAAAAGGAGATCTTAATTGAATTGAAACATAATATTATTTCTATATTTTCACAAAAATGATAAAACATTTTAGATTTAATTATATAATAACTTGTAACAAATAATTTAAATATAATGACATTTAGTACAACATACTTGAACATTTTTAACAAAAAATGGAAGAATTCAAATCATCATTAAATAAGAGACACACTGAAAATTTAATAATACACCCTTCACCAGTTTTTGAACAGTAACGATCGAAGTTAGAGTGATACTTTAATACATTAACTACAAGTTATCCCATGGTGTCTTTACTTGCCCTATTTGTATTAATAAATTAGTAATATACCAGTGTAAATATGAATAGATAGCCTCAGACAAGAAGACAAAAAATTAAGGTTGGCTTACACTACATGGGCAGAAAATTAAAAAGTACCTTGGCAGTCGTGTTAAAGTTTTATACATTTAACCTTCCCTTCGATTTGAAGACACTTCTGGTAAAAAGCAACACATCCACATATGGCTGAAAGGCAGGGCCGCGCCGACCCCCCACAGCGTCTGTATGCGAAACCTATGAAGCGCCTCTTTTTTTCATGAATCTTAATGTTTCAATTAATTTTTATTTCTTATTTGTTAATTTTCACCGAAATAAATGTTCTCTAGTTTTATATAATTAGATAATATTTTCCTAAATAGGTAAAACCAGTTCGTTTTCGCTTGCCAATTATTACTAAAAATAAAACGCGAATTAAATTTTTACATATTTTATTTATGATGTTCCATCTAATCGTATAATTATAGATTAATAACAAAATAACTGACTTTTTTCTTATAATACTAATTTAACTATTACGTATACTATGTTAAAAAAACAACAAGAGTCTAAAATGTGTAAGAATATAACAAAACATATTTAAATTATATTATTTCCACTCTTCTAGCTTTTTTCTTTGCGAAATCTTTAATAGTTTATATGCTATATGGTCTAATATGGCCTCCTCTATGGATATTGTTGCTAAATTTGTTAATCTTTCCTGGCTCATTGTTGAGCGCAGGTAATTTTTTATTAGTTTTAATTTAGAAAAGGACCTTTCTGCGCTTGCTACGGTAACTGGCATAGTTAGCAAAATTCGTAATGCTATTGTGATGTTAGGGCATACAGCTGTCAAATCGTTTAAATTTATAAATTCGAGAATTTTCGCCACATCATTATTTAATTTTTTGAAAAAGGTTGACATGATATAATTTCTTCACACAAATCATCGGCGTTAATGTCCAATGAATCATTTGCTGTAAGTTTTTCCTGCAAACGATGACAGCTAATTCTTAATTGACTTTGTTCTTGGTCATCACTTAGTTTAAATAAAAAATTATACACGTCATTGTGATTATTCAATAAATTAAATCTTTCGTCTGCGGAGGATAAAGCTTGATCTAATATATAAAAAAATACTTTAATTTTAAAAGCTATTTTCGGATCATTTATAGTGTGGTCTTCGTATTCATAATCAAAACTCTTTGGATTCTTACGACGTCTTAGGGGTCTGGATCTGGAAGTTTCAAATTCAGCCTCGACATCTAATTTTTCGGCAATTTTCATGGCATCATTTACAATTTCTTCAAAATTTGCGTCGGTTCTAATTTTTATCAAAAACTTCTTTAATTCCGTTAAAGCATCTAAAGCAACTTGCATATCCATATCGATGGACTGCAGCATTTTGCTCACAAAATTAACTTTTGTCAATATTATATGCCATATATTTAGTGAACAAATGAATGAAAAGGAGCATATTTTTTTTGCTAGACATTTAGCGTCATATTTTGCATTCTGATCATATGATACACCATTTGATATTTCATATAATGCATCATAAATTTCTGGTAAATTTGTAAACAGCGGTTTGATAGCATCTGTTCCGCTTGACCATCTTGTTTCAGACAATGGTTTTAAGGTCAGATTTATGACATATTTTTTTAATAAGTCCCATCTTTTGGTAGAAGACGAAAAATATTTATATAATTCTTGCACAATACTAAAAAATCCAGTCGTATGATGATTGAGATTGGCAGCGTGGTTTACTATCAAATTTAAACTATGGCTAGAGCACGGTACATAGAAAGCGCGGGGATTTAGATCCAGCAATCTTTTTTGAAGACCATTATTTTTACCGCGCATATTTGATCCATTATCACAGCCCTGTCCCCTTAAGTTGTTTATGTCCAAATTAATTTTGTCTAGTTTTTCTATTATGAATGACGTTAATCCAGCACCAGTTGTATCCATAATTGGACAGAAGGCTAGGAAATGCTCCCTTATTTCCAACTTTCTAGTTTCTGTGTTAAAATTCACAAATCTGATTATAATACTAATTTGCTCTACGTGTGAAACGTCAGGAGTACAATCCAGTATTATTGAAAAATATTTATTAATTTTACATAAATTTTTGAATTTGGTTACCGAGTATGTAAATGATTTCATTTTGGATCTTATCTCCAAGATAAGTCGGTATATTTTTGAAATCCGAATCATTCGTTACGCGTCGTATATATTCATTCATTGAAAGATCGAATTTTCCTAACATTTCAATACATTTAAAAAAAATACCATTGTTATGATTGTATAATTTGTTGCTTTGGCCAAGAAAAGCCATATTTTGTGTATTTAGAAACTGGACCACATATATTAGTCTTTTGATTACATCGTACCGGCGCTGCTTTTCAACCTCTAAAAGTTTTTGTTGTATACTATCAATAGTGTTTTTATTTTTAAGAGTGTGACACAAATCTGTCCATTTTTTATAATTATTGAAATGAGCAGAACTTTTCTCATGTCTGCTGCAATACAAAGCTAGATGTTCTGTTAGATACTGGGTCAAAGTAGCATTTAAAACTTCTGACCAGAGTCCAGGGTCATCTTTGGAAAAAGTTGGTATTAGTGATGATAATTGTCTCGGCGGTGACAATGGTGTATCAGCAGTATCAGGCAGAGGCACGGACGTAACTTCGGCGGCATAATCTTAAATTAAAGACAGACAAACAAAAACATAATATTGCTCGTACATATCTAATCTACTTGTCTGAATAAACTGATTTGTCTATCTATGAATAATTATGTATAATGAATATAAATTAAATAAATTAATTAATTAATATTTCTCGACAATTAAACTCCGCCGTTTAGTCCCAAACTAAGCAGGGCTTGTAATTATGGGTACTAGACAAGTGACGTGCAAATGTGATTTATAGCATTTTAAATTTGAATTTGAAATACTACTAATATACTTATTTCTGTAAATAAATACATATTACATACACACAAACACAAAGTTTTTTTAAAGCACCTTGTGGGAATCGAACTCATGATTTCCGGCAGCGATTAGTTGTATAAAATAAAACAGTCACGGCATCTATCCGCCACACCAAAATCGGTGACGCGTTTCGACGATTAAGAAAAAGACTGACAGGAATTAAAAAAGAAGTGTTTTTTTTATCTTGACATCACAAACAGACTAAAGTTATATTTATTTGTATGGAAATTACATAAAGTAGTGGTATGTCTACATGAAGCGTTTTTTGAATCAGATTCTATAACATCTTCATCGATAAAATGACTGGTTTCTGTCTCTAATGATTCTTTGGAAGTGGATGGTAGAGCCGTAAAATATTTACTTATTTTAGTTGTATTTTTATCACGTTCTTCTTCTTGTTTTCTTTTCCTTATTAAATTCTGGTAACCAGATAATTTCTTTTTTTTATCTCGATTACTATCACTCATTGTGGAAACACGCTAAAACAATCAGTAACACACAAACTATTTTATTGTTTTTAGTGCTAGAACTTCTCCTTATTATGAAAAAATAATGCGCACCTTGCCCACACTTTCGATTGAATGACTGTTCAATCAGTTGTTTTGGCTCTCTCGTTCCTTAAAGTCGGGCTGTCGGGGAATCCCCGTGACCCCGCTTGCGTCGCAGGCATCGCATCGGTCGGGTTGCGTTCATAAACTCATTCAAACAAACTCATGGCGGCTCTTTTGATTTTAACGCTGAGCTCGTAATTATTGTAAACTAAAACCCAAAGCGTAAAATTAAACCACAAACGTGAATATTATCTTGGGACACTTGTACAATAAATGCAATATTATGTTTTGTTGTTTACGAGGCATTTGTTGCGCCTATTATACCTACTTACTTATAGATACTCCACTACAAAGAAATATGTTGTTGTGTAAGTGTAACAAAAATAATTTTGATAGCGGCGCCCCTATTGTCTTGGCACCTGTGTGCACCGCACACTTCGCACACAGGGGCGGCGCAGCCCTGCTGAAAGGGACTCTTTTGGAAATCAGTTAAAAATTACATAATTTTTTAATTTTTTTACATATTACTTATAATGTAATTTGACATTGAAAAATGACGAGGGTCTCTGTCCATTAGTCTATACATATGAGGACACAATATAGTTGACAATCACAAATTTTGGTGATTAATTTTGCTATAGATTGAATTTGATTATTAGAATAGAAACTTTAATGATCCTTTTTTGTGAAGATTGGTTTTCATAAAGATTTGGCAAACAATTTACATCTTTATAACAATTTTCTACAAAAACCCCTTTTTTGTAATCGATGACTGTTCCTGACCTCGGTTTTGTCTGAATTTTCTTGCTCTTCTCTGTTCCCTGCTAATTTTAACTTTCATACGTTTTCGAATCAACCATGTTTTTTATTGATTATTACCTGATTATTAGATACAATTAACTAATGTAGATTTGTCACATCGCTTAAATATATAAATATGAAAAAAATTCAATATTAACATAATGTTAATGAAATTAAAAAAAATTCAATGTGTACTTTTGATTTTACCAAAGATTCTATCATTTTATCTTCTTATTAGCTGACTTCAAAAAAAAGAAGAGGTTCTCAATTCGTCAGAATCTTTCTTTTTGTATGTTCAGCGATAATTCTTTATCGAGTGGACCGATTTTGATGATTCTTTTTGTATTTGAAAGAAGATACTTTAGAAGTGTTCCAATATAAATATGACGATGATCTGATCATGAGGTCCAGAAATGAATGTTGGAATTCCTTAATGAATGGCAATAAATCAATCATGATTCAAGATATTTAATGTTGAATAACTTTTACTTTGCAAAATAACTATACCACTTACCAAGTCAAGGTCTGATGATGAGTTCTGTAGATGAACAATGGAACTCCTTAACGAATGTTAGTAAAGTAACTGTGATTAAAGATATTTGCTACTGGTAGTTATTACTTCGCTAAATAACTACACCGTTGATCAGGTCAGGGTCTGGTGATGAGTTCTGGAGATGAACAATGGATCTCCTTAACGGATGGTAGTAAATTAAACGTGATTCAAAATATTTGCTACTGGTAACTGTTACTTTGTAAAATAACTACACCATCGATCATATCAGAGTCTTATAATGCGTTCTGGAGATGAACAGTGGAATGGAATGGCTATTGGTAGTTTTAATTTTATAAAATGAAAACTACCAATAGCAAATAAGATATTTATAAGCAATGCAACTCCTTAATGGATGGTAGTAAATCAATTGTGATTCATTATATTTGCTACTTATTAGTTGTTACTTTGCAAAATCTGACATTGGATTTTGGATATGGAGAACAGAACTGCTCAATGACTAATAGCTAACCACTGGCGACTACTACTATCACTTCATTTCTGTGTGTTTTTGATAACCAACTTTAGTTAAAGTGGAAATTATCTATATAGTGGGAATTGCCTGTGACTAGTAATTATAAAATATTATAAGACAGAAAAAAATTGAATGTTTGTATAGTGTGATGATTAATACTATTAATCACTAAAAATTCTAAAATAAAATATCTTAAAAAAATTAACTTCAAAAAGGTAATTTACTTATTCGCTTTAAATAACTAAGTTACTTATTTATGAAGTCAGTGCCTGAACACCAACCTTTATGGATCTATTTTGTATTGTAAGTACTTTAAAAGTTCAGGTTTTAAATTTATATCGTAAATTAAATTACAAATTTATTTAAATTGATCGATAATGCTGGTACCGACACAAATATCAACAAAAATTAACCAAAATACGAGTTTTTATGAGTTGTTTTCAATATATCAACAGGAATCAAGTGAATCAAGCTTATGAGTGAAACATTTTCTTAGATGACCCTTAAATTGGCGACATGCAGTTGCAGTCCAATCTATTCTACAATTTAACAGCATACACCATTAACAAATATTCATAGAAGAAGGCATCATTTTCTAGAAAAAGACTGTATGGGGATTTTAACAATGAAGTGTGAAGTCATCAATCAATTGAGGTAATTTGAAGATACCAAAAAGAAAGCTAAAAATATATAGATCAAATGAGAAATATATAACCTCATTTTATAAGCACATTCTTTATTAATACACTGTTTTGTAATATTTGCCATTTTATCAGACTCGAAACATAAATATGACAAGAAAACATTTCAGAATATAAAAAAATTGAGAATTTGGCCATTGGTTCTAACCCAGTATAAAAAATAACTGATATCTGTCGTGTAAATAGTGATTCTAATGATATTTGTTCATATGTTGATAGGAATATATTGATTGACACTTTCTGACAATAAGTTAGATGTAGTGATGGTAAAATGAGATTTAATGATGGTGATACGAAACTTTAGTGAGGTAGTTCAAATAGATGCTTTTTTATTTTATCATAATTAAAATTAATATTTAAGTATTTCATGGTATGTTCCTACCAAAACTCATTTTTATAAAAGTTATCCAATTTGGGCAAAAAATTACATTAAAAAAACTTATTACTGTTGAGATGAATCACCTTCACATATCTACACATATAAAAATTGTGGTATCTAGTAACAGTATGAGGTCATTATCCGTTTACCAGATAAGGAAGAGTGTACTCTTTATTTGATGTCACGATGGGCATTTGACCTTTTTGTTCAGTAGCTGTGTCATGATTAATCGAATGATCTGGAGATGTGGTCAGATAGTTCGCTTAATCATGATTCCTCAATTAAGGAAAAGTCTGCAACATTCAGCTGTTACATATTTTTACAAGGCGATCTTTTAATTTTACAAGCCATAGCTGGTAGCTTGAAAGTTCCGTATGTGTTTGCTGATAATTTGATCTCTATATTTTTCAATTGAACTTTTTTTGGAATGACATGAGTATCCTGTATTTAATAATATTAAATTCTTATGACACCCCGAAAAATGTCCAATAATTCAGTATATAAAAAACAGTAATATTCTGATGGTCAAGTCGGTTAGTAATTCTAATTATAATATATTATATATAATAACTACTAACGTTGATTGATTTATATTACCCAAATAAAAACTTTAATTATTAAAATCTTTCTTTTTTTCTCGATTTTGTTCCATAAAATTACCAAGCATTAAACAAATAAAAAATATTTTTGAAGCTAAAGGTATGTAAAAGTGATCAAGTCCATTACATAATATTTTGAACATTCTAATCAAGTATATGATTTTCTATATATATAGTCGTTGAATTGTTAATGTCTTATCACGTTTTACAGGACACCTGGAATTTTACTTACTACTAAGAAAGGAGTATTTATTCCTATATTTTCACTGACAAATATATCTTCTATATTGAACCTGCTATCTGCCAAAATACTGTCTCCCTTTTCACAGAGTTGAAACAAATTGCTCTGTTCAACAATTTGTCGATCACTAATAGATCCAAGATCAACATAACCTTCAGAGATCAACATAACCTTCTTACGTCAATAATCCTCCTGGCGAGGTACCAACCAAGAATTTTAATGTATTATTTTTGTTTGTAATGAAAGACGCTCTTCGGACATCGGTTTGGTTGGGTCGCTGAATGTCATCAAGCTCATAGAGGGGAAGCGTTTCCAAAAACTATCCAGTATGTAACGATTTACCAACTCTCCGCTAGACCAAATATCAATTAAACTCCACAAATCGGCAACAAAATTTATACAACTAACTATTACATTAGTAACTTCATTTTCACTTACACCAAACATTGTGCTTATTTCGAAGTCTGCTGTAGTCCGCCTTCATTTTATTAATAACATTCACAACTGATCCTCCACTGGCAGTCCGACAACTCTGTTCCAGCAATATTTTAAGTCATGAACCACTGGCAATTGAGAATAAATTTGAATTTGGCCATTGATTTTAATCCAGTATAAAAATTAACAGAATCATAATGTGCCAATAATAGTTCCATAGAAATCAATTTCATTATATGTGAAGTTTGTGTCCCGCAGGTATTAGTCTTCCTAAGACAGGTGGAATCTTTTAATTCTGACGCCTATTCACCATTCTTCATTTCGTTCCCCAATAGATACCAAGAAGCACACTTCTTTTATATTTTCAGATTTGTAACCTTTGTATTTTCAGATTTGTAACGTTTGTATTTTCAGATTTGTAACCTTTGTATTTTCAGATTTGTAACCTTTGTATTTTCAGATTTGTAACCTTTGTATTTTCAGATTTGTAACCTTTGTATTTTCAGATTTGTAACCTTTGTATTTTCAGATTTGTAACCTTTGTATTTTCAGATTTGTAACCTTTGTATTTTCAGATTTGTAACTTTTGTACAGTTTTCGCCTGTTCAAGAAGCGTCTTTGTATTCCATGGAAAAACAGAAGCGGTGGTGCATTTCTTCTAATATTTATGTTGGTGTTCCACTCCTGAAAATACAAAAAGTAGGATGAAATAAGGGATTAAAAAACCTGTTGGTGTCAAAAAACAGATTATTTGAAAAATAATTATTTCGATAGTATAGCTATTTCACTACATTTTGTACAAATTTCAATTCAAAATCTTAAAAAACAAGGATGTTACGACTTCGTAAAGGACAGATGGTCGAATGGTATGAAACACTTTTATTTTTTAAATACTAGATGAAAAGTTAAATGACGTAAGGAAGCCAGAATACAGTTACGGTAGTCAAAAAAAGTATTAGAGGCTTCAACATCAAAAGCAAGAAAACTTGTTGACCCAGCAAAAGATGACTCAGTGAAGTTAAAAGAATTCCCCATAGAATCAAAACTTTGAATGCATTTTTCTTAAAATGGTATTTTCAAAAAGCGTAACAATCTTAAATCTAAACCTAGTCAATTGAATTATTACATATTCATTATAGCCTTTTTTTCTAGATAAAAAGTGACGAAGTTTCATTGAAAAATTCAATATTTCCATTCATAGCCACACCACTTTGTAAGAACAAATCCTCCAAGTTGTTAACGCGATTTTTTATGCTCTAAGAATACGTATAATTTTTATGTTTATAGATAAGTACTTAGCAAGACTGTAAATTCTGTTTATAAATACAGGCTTTACGCAACTGGCTGAGAATTCTGTCACATTTCATATTTTTTAAGAAAAGTGTTAGATTGTATAGATAAAAATATGTAAGTTATATAAAATTGGATAATTTTTGGAAGAGATACAGTTTTTTTCGAGACAAGGGTTAATGACATCAAAAACAAAAAATTTCTCTGTCATTTTTAAGTATGTCCAGTGGCAGATGTCAATGTTTGAAAAATTGTAAAAATAAAAACTACATCTCTAATACAAAGTAGATTTATTTTAACTTTATAACAACAAATGCGGATTTCATTTTTTAAAAACCACGTTTTCCAAATGGCGGCCATCGAGTCTGACACACTCTTCGAGTCCAGCACGCGTGTTTTCAAAAACGCGTTTGCAGAGCGACTGGGGTATCCTACTGACTTCGGCTCGAATATTTTCTTTAAGTTGTGTCACAGTGCTCGGATTTGTTTTGTAAACAACTGATTTTAAGTATCCCCATAAGAAAAAGTCACATGGGCTTAAATCGGTTGACCTAGGTGGCCACGGTACGGAACCGTTTCGGTATATGTTTTTTTTCTCGAAATAACTACCGCACTGCATTCATGGACACATTAGCAGTGTGAGCTGTGGCTCCGTCCTGCTGGAACCATGTGTTTTGGTTGAATGATGGACTATTCTATAGTTCTACTCTGAAAAAGTCATTTAACATCCGGGCATATCTCTCCGAATTCACAGTTACAGTTTGGCCACATTGATTTTCAAAGAAATAAGGCCCTATGATTGCAGATGCAGACATGGCACACCAGACTGTTACTTTAGGCTTATGTAAAGGCTCTTGATGCATTTGTCTTGGATTGTGGACATCCCAGTAACAAAAGTTCTGCATATTCACATATCCTCCAATGTGAAAGTGAGCTTCATCACTAAAGAATATGTTGCCCATCCGGGTAGCAGTACGAAATCTAAACAACATCACCTCCGCGTAAGTTTTTCTTAATTCAAAATCAGAATCGTGTAAATCTTGAAAATTTGAATTTTATATGGATGGAACTTGAGCTTTTTTTGCATTATTACCTGTAAAGTTGATTTCGGAATTCCCAATATCGATGAACGTGTACGCAGTGATAAACGGGGATTTTCAACGACAGAAACCATAACACGCTCGACATTTTCATCCGTGGCTACCAATGGTGTAGGTCCTGGCCTGGGCCTATTTAATGTTGATCCTGTAGCTCTGAACCTTGCTACCCATGACTGAATGAGGTTGATCGATGGTCCATCATGTAATCGACGAATACTGTAACGATTATTAAATCGACGGCGTGCTACAGACAGCGAAAATCCACTCGAAATGTACGCCTCGACGGCAAAAGCACGGTGCTCCCCACTTCACTGTTCCATGGCTACTAAAACATCCGCACCGCTTGCGCTTCTAACGACGCCCCCCGCGCCCCTCTTATGTGTTGCGTTCAGAAACTATGTTTGATCAAACTTTGAAATCTGCCACTGGACACCTGTATTTTCGATTGGACATACTACTATTACTAAATAAAAAGAATTATGTGTTCTAAACATTTTTTTATAATTCGCTCCAATTTTCCTAATCGAAGTTACCAGAAAATGTTTTTGAATATTTATATTGAAATTTATGGGTATTAGTATGCTTTATTACTATGCCAAATTTCCTGTTTTCGCGTTAAACAGTTTCTAAGAAAAACAGTTGTTTCAACGTCGAACGGTTTCTGTGAAAAACCGCATATTATTACTGTTAAATTTTATGTTCCTATGCCATACGGTTAGTGAGCTATGGTAAATAGACGGGCAGACATGCGAGTGATCTTATAAGGGTTCCCTTTTTCTTTAGTACTATTTACAATAGCCAGAAAATTAAAAAATTAAGTACTTATGTATGTGCTGAAAATCTTATATTCGCTTTCCACAGTATTTCCAACATACCTGGAACTCCTTTTAGCTGCGAATTTTTCACGATATACGGCTTTTAGCCAGGATTATTTTTAATATTGTTGTTTTTTGGAAATTCTATTTTAGAGCATTGTAGAACGTAATAGCTGGTCATTCATGCTGAATATCCAAAAACATTTTGTTTTATGTTAACTATTATTTATTTTGGAAGCAGGCTATTGACAAACTATCAATTATATTGATAGTTAATATTATTATATAATAATTAATATACATCACAGAATAGATACGTAGTACTAGATATTACGTCTGTGTTCTGTGCTGTATATATATATATATATATATATATATATATATATATATATATATATATATATATATATATATATATATATCTATATATATATCTATATATATATATATATATATATATATATATATATATATATATATATAGATACTTTGATTATAAAAATCTGTCGAAAAATATCAAATACAGATATAATAGATTTATATAAATAGTATGTAGGTACTCTTAATGGTTTATAAGCGCTACTCACGCTTAATAGTTATTTACGTAATACTTTCATTCATATTTTTCGTAATCGCTGTGGTAAATTATAAATAAATTTGAGATACAACAACATATATTTTATTGTTTTATATGCGCAAGCCAATCATTAACTGACACAGCAGTAACGACTAAGTCAGATGATGGAATCCCATCTGGAATATTTAAGTACACTATATAAAATCCTTTTCAATTCATTAAACTCGTTCAGACCGATCAGAATTACGAGAGGTACATAATAATTCCTTACTGTGTCGTACAGCAATGTGCAATACACGCAAGATTTATCATGAAAAAAAGCCTGAGCGATTGAGCAACAGTAGTCAAAAGGAAAACGAAGGAAACCGCAATCAAAGTGTTCACTCGAAATACTTTTTCTCAGAAAAAAATGTGTGCAAATATACTTTTACCAACAGGATTTGTTATTTCTAAATAATTACCACCTTATTTGATAAAAAAGAATATTGAATAAAGCCAACAGGTAATAGGTACTTGACGTCAATCACTTCTATGTGGGCCGCAGCATTCGTTGATCTAATATTTTCACAGTCAATTATTCACTGAATTAAATTAAAATAAACGACTGTGGAGTCTTCTGACAACTTAATATAAGTATATTATCAAATGAAAAAATACTGTCATTCAATGATATAAATAGACTTTGCCATAAAGGAAAGTTAAATCAATGTAATAAAAAATGCATTTGAAACTTAGATTTCTCATCAATCGGACGTGCATTGTGAGATAATTATGTTGAGTAAGTATTATAGAATTCAATGGCCAGCTAGCGCCGCAGAAAAACTCTCCCCCTCCCCCTCCTCCCTCTCCTTGCAACACCATAAAAACATTGGTGTCACCCCTTCCATCACTTAACAGCTTTACGTAGTTTCTGAACAATTATTTTGCAATAAGTATAAGCAGCAGCGTACGAAGGAAGTGTTAAAAAAACTCATACGACTGATGTTGATGATGACGTCAATGACGATGTCAATGATGACGTCAATGGTAAATTGACGCATTCTCATAAAAAAATTAAATACTTGCGTACAATAATATAATTAGAAGTACAGAACTCAGTTGCAATTAAAACAGTTTTCACTAAAATATTGACTTTGCAAAATGTAATAAAATATTTAAGAAAATAATTATATATTACGAAAGTATTAATATATTACATTAGAAAGTAATTATATATTAGTAATTATAGTAATTATATATTACATTAGAATAAATGTTCACATTATCATACCAGCTCAACATTGGATAATGTAGAGATGTTGAGAGATTAAATTATATATTAATAGAGCACGCGAACTGCTTTAAACTGTCATTAGAATAAGCATAACCCATTAATTTAGCCAGGACTTGATAACCGGTTAAAATTTTAAACCGGTTTGACGTAAGTACATGTAAACCTTTTTATTTCGGTTACGCTCACTTTTACCGGTAAATAACCGGTATTTTCTATGGAACGTTTTATTTTCGGTTAAGCTCATTATACCGGTATTAACCTTTATTAACCGGTTTTCGATTCAACTTTTTTCTTTGATGTGCCGCTGTGCCTTCACACCGCCGCACTACCATATTGTATTCGGTCTATAATTTTCAATGTAAAAACGTCGACTCAGTCGGCTCACGCGTCTAAATTAAAATCACCTAACCACATTTTATATTTTGCTTTTTGCCGTAGGCCGTTTGGCGTCACCTGCTATTTAATTTGTTTAAACTTAAACCTTAACCCTTTTTATTTAATGATGATTTATTAAAGAACGATTGAGGTTGTAAACAAAATAAATAAAATAACCCGATGGCAGCCACCAGTCGGAAAGGGAACTTTCGTGTAACATGATAGCCATATTTATTTGTATATGCACATTATGGCGTTTTATTTTTTTTTAAGTAAGAAAAACAATTATTGGCAATGGTATGAAGTTTTCTAATAATCTTCAATCTTTCTAATAATTTATCCTTTGTGTTCTTTTGTTGTGATTTTTTTATTTGAAACTCAAACATCGGTTTAACCAAGCTACAAACTTAACTTAAATCTAGTCTAAAATTATTTTCGTACCGCGTTTTAGCTTGATAGGTAGCCTGTAGCGTAGCCATAATACACAAAGAGAATTCGTAAATTTCGTAGATTTTATTCAGCATGTCTGAATCGATCATAACCCCAGAACGTTACTGTTTATTGTTCTGGGGATTTCGGCCTATTAAAATTACCAAACAATCAAAATTATTTCGTAAACCGGAATCTCGGCAATATGTGTATTTACGAAATTTGACTAAAATGCAAAAGCTGTTAGTTAAGGTAAGGTCCAAAAGATAAGTAATAATAATACCAAAAAGCTATAACTATTGAATACGAAATGGATCGTCTTCAGACATAATTTAAAAAACAAATGAGAGCTATGTAAGTGCAATATATTTTTATAGTAATTTGTATGTTTATATAAATATACATATATATAAATATATATATATATATATATATATATATATATATATACATATATATATATATATATATATATGTGTGTGTGTGTGTGTGTGTGTGTGTGTGTGTGTGTGTGTGTGTGTGTGCGTATGTGTGTGTGTATGTTTATATACATAAAAGGCTCCCTAAATGACTGAACTATCAAGACGTATCGAACTGAGGAGGATTATGGAAAAATGGGGGTTCGGGATATATGGGAAAAAGTCACAAGTTGTTGGGACTAAGTCACGGGTGATAAGCTGGTATTATTATAAATAGGGAGCACATGGCGGGCGAAACGCCATTTTTATTCGTTTACTCGTCATTTTTATTCGTTTACAAAATTATAGTTACAAAATTATGGGTACTAAAATATTATGTTACAAAATTATAGGTACTAACCAAATGAAAAACAAAATTATTTACAACAAACAAAAAAGGGAGACAAAACAATCTACTATCCTTAGTAATTTTATTGCTTTCTAAGATCTCGTTCACAGCGCAATAACGGACCGTTACATTGAATATTATAAATAGTTATCAGTTATGACCAAATTACACAAGTTAAACTCAATGAAACATCGCAAAATCGAACAAAACATACACGCACGCGGCATGCGGCAACCTAGGAACGCGTACTTTTAATCGTACTAGGCATCTGCGGGTGACGTTAAACTGGCGGGAGGAGGTGTCAGTTCTTTACGCAGTAGTAATTAGTATCTTTTGACTTCTTAAGGCTTCTACATCTTAGCTTAGTATCAAAGTTTTGCACGCAATTGCAAAGTGTATAATATTATGAGAAAAAAATGAATTATTATTTGAGTTCTTATTGAGTACAGAAATATTAATGTTACAATCATTTGATTTAAGCTAAATTCATAATTTGCCCTAGGTTGTTATTTACGCTCCTCGATTATAACACGATGTACATATTAGAGATTAAATAATACTCTATCGTTAAAAAAATTGTTTATGTATCTATTTTTAAAATTAATCCCTATATTGAGAGACAAGGATATAAATGTACCTATATTTATAATACCAATTATCATACTTAATAGATAATACAAATTAGGATCCGATGACTGTATTAACTTCTAAACAATTCTATTGTACTTACACCTTATTTCCTCTTCCAAGTTAAAGAGCAGAAGTAATTTTTAAAATTAATCCCTATATTGAGAGACAAGGATATAAATTTACCAATATTTACAATACCAATTATCACAATAGATAATACAAATTAGGATCTGATGACTGTATTAACTTCTAAACAATTCTATTGTACTTACACCTTATTTCCTCTTCCAAGTTAATGAGCCGAAGTAATTTTTAAAATTAATCCCTATATTGAGAGACAAGGATATAAATTTACCAATATTTACAATACCAATTATCATAATAGATAATACAAATTAGGATCTGATGACTGTATTAACTTCTAAACAATTCTATTGTACTTACACCTTATTTCCTCTTCCAAGTTAATGAGCATAAATCACGACATATATGAAGCGAAAAACTATTATTATCAAAAACCTGTGACAAGACATTAATCAACAAATGTCAAGCGAAAAGTTTACTGCCAGAAGATATACCATGTTATCATAATATAAAGGTGCTACGCCCGCAAAGTTTTGCGGTATTGTGGTACGTTAGTATCAGTTCTTATTCTCTGGCGGTGGTTTCTCTGACGCACCAAACGCAATGACGCACGAAGAGATAGGCAGATGTAGACGCGACTGCAAGCGCGCCGTACGTTATCGGTCGCGAGCATATTATGTCTCTCAACTCGAGACCGGCACATAGTGGTCCGAAAATCAAGTTGTGAAGATTAAAATAATTTTTTTTTATATTTTTTCCAAGTGGAAATGATTCCAAATAGTATTTAAAAAAAATGTTATTGTTAAAAACCAATTCATTCAATACGACCAAACTGGTCATAATTAAAAAAATATTTTTTTACATATAACAATTTTAGGAATTTACTCCTTAAGATTCGATTTTCATATATAGAGCCCGGTATGAAGTCTTATGAGGAGTAAAATCAGAAGTTCAGAGCGTTAAAAAAATGTAACCGTTAGGTGGCCTCTCCGCGCAACATGTTTAGAGTGAAATATCAGTATGTTTATTTAGCATTTTCTTATGGCGTATTCGTAATAACGGAGTGCGACACACATAGTTTACTATCGTTCTTCTAACCTCCAAAATTAAAAAGTTTTTTTTAAATTTTAACGTCTTAGTCTGATGTTACTAAATGTTTTTAATTTTGTTCATTTGTGTTTTACTTGAAAATAATTACATTGTCAGCATTTTTTTATTAAAAAATGTTCCATTTAAAATTAAGGATATTGGTATTTACCAGTGTTACCTACTTTATACATTCCAAGACAGTCGTCAAGGACAAGGAGTCAAGGAGTGAACTTCAGTCGTGCGTCGGAGCTGACACGCACAATTTTTATTTTTACATTTAGAAATGATTCCAAATAATATTTAAAAAGAATATTGTCATTGTTATTTCATTCATTCAATAGTTTGGCCGAAATTTTAAAAAGAAATGTTTTTTATGTGGAACGTTTTTTTTTGTGGTAAATGTTTACAAATCACGAGCTGTAATTACCATGGAATGTTGTTGAGTATAGAGCAAGCTCTCGCCGCAGTCCGCTTCGTAATATACGGTACACCAAGGCATAAGTAAAATAAAAAATAGATTAATGTGTAAAACATTATGCCAATTCTTTTGGCCGGAACATAAGTTACGATTTCTTTTTTCAAAATATGCTATACGCTATAAATATGCTATACACTTACGAAAAATATGCTGTTATCCTGTTGCTAGAATCCAACCGGCAGTCTGCCGGAAGATAAATGCCTCCTGCTCCCGCGTCAACCTGTGGATTCTACACATTTTATTTGAACCCTTCAAAATGATTGATATTAAACCCTGCGTTACATTTCTATCATCTTCATCATTGATATCGCAGTCAGAGCTCCTATTCTCTTCTATTCCTGTGATATCGTTGACATCTAAAAACTATATTTTTTTTTGTTATTGCTTAAATTTCAAAGCAAAAGAGATTTCATGAGTCAGCTTAACTTCCGCTGAACTCTCAAGAACTTTTAGAAACAAAGCAGTTTTGATGAGTCATTAATTATAGTTATTAAGAATAAATGTCTCATTTATTAAAAGTTATTTTTAATCCTGTCACTGTTGGTATTAATATATGAGTAACAAGGATAATTAAAGATTTCTTATGAAGCTACATCTGTTATCAATATCTTAGTAATAGAATGTTTAAAGTTCCAGGAATTGCACTAAAAAATAGGTATTGGTTCATATTGGACTATATTAATGCAAACCTAATGACGTTTATCAGTTTGGAAATACGAATTAATGTAGTAATACATTTTCCTCATTAAAAAGTAGTAAATAAGGGGCAGGTAGGAAAACGAACTGCTCATGTCAGGTACCTACGTGAGGAACACTCATAAAATTATATTTTGACAGACGCTAAGCGGGATTGGTGAATATGTCTTATAAATTTGACTTTCCATGTTTCGTCCCATACAAAATTCCTCAAAAACCACAAACTTTTTTTAAATATTTCGCTTAACAATTTTTTATAGACGACTATGATCTATCGATTAGCGTAGTTGGAAATATAATTTTATGAAAAAATATACGTATGTATACTAAGATGTTACGCAGAAAATCATTGACTTTCTGGACAAAAATAATAAAAAACTTAAATTACAAATTAAAAAAAAACATAAATTACCATACACGACGAGATATCTCTTGATTATTTTAAGTGCATAAAACATGGTCTATACCCAATAAGGTACCATAGAATACAGATTGCTATTTTCAATCTTTCACGAGAAAAAAGGTTAATGCCTTTTTCCATCCAAAAACAATATTTTAAAAATTTCGGTCAAACTACTAATCTAATTACTTTTTAAACAAAAGCAAATATTTTTTTATATAGTAAACACGATTTTCGAACCACTGTGCGGCAGTTAATCGCGCGAATTTTCCTTTATGGTAATTGACACGAAATTAATTGAAAAAGATGTTAAACCTGCTACTTCTCGACTAAAAGGAGGATGAAAATCTGTTGGTATGAAAAACAAAGACCCTAAGGTTGGAAAATTGAAAGGAAGAAGGATTATTTCACAACTTAATTTTCAAACAGCTTTAATGTAGTTTAAAGAATAAATTCGACTCTCTCAAGAACAGCTTGCATGAATACCTATAATTGAACGCGACGTTAAAACACAGCGGAGTAGAAAACATCCCCACTCAAATTCATCGGTTCAAAAATTTGTGGTCACAATAAAATACGTATCTCGCAACTTAATTTTCAAACACCTTAAATATAGTAAGTTTAAAAAATAAATTCGACTCTCTCAAGAACAGCTTGCGTGAATACCTATAATTGAACGCGACGTTAAAACATAGCTAAGTAGAAAACATCTCCACTCAAATTCATCGGTTCAAAAGTTTGTGGCCACAATAAAATACATTGCAACTTAATTTTTAAACACTTTAAATGTAGTAAGTTTAAAGAATAAAATCGATTTTCCCAAGAACAACTTGCAAGAGTGCTTATAATTGAACGTGACGTTAAAACACAGCGGAGAAAAACATCCCCATTCAGATTCATGGGTTTAAAAATTTACGATCACAATAAAATACGTATCGTTAAAACACAGCGGAGTAGAAAACATCTCCACTCAAATTCATCAGTTCAAAAGTTTGTGGTCACAATAAAATACGTATCTTGCAACTCAATTTTCAAACACCTTAAATGTAGTAAGTTTAAACAATAAAATCGACTATCTCAAGAACAGCTTGCAAGAATACCTACAATTGAACGTGACGTTAAAACACAGCGGAGAAAAAACATCCCCGCTCAGATTCATGGGTTCAAAAATATACGATCGCAATAAGATATATATATCAATATGAAACTATTATGGCATATATACTACAAAAAAACTCTATTATATATATACTACAAAAAAACTCTATTAGGTTTACTTTTATGATTTATTTTTTAAAACCATAGTAAATTAGAAATTTCTGAGTCATATCACTAAGTTCTATTAGAAATGATCTTCTTATAAACAAGATATGAAGCCAGTTTTATAATTATTAACGTAAGAGTTTTAAGCTAACGTATACATTATTTATTATTTAAATAACCTTTTCGAGATCTTAATTTTATTAATAATAATAAATCATTTACATCACAATTAATTACTTATTTGTTGTATTCAATATATATAACATTTATATATTATATATGATAACATATAATACGTATACTAAGCATATAATACGTTGAAAAATTATTAAATACAAATCTAACAATGCCTATCAGAAGAAACCTGGGTCTTTATCAGCTCTCATTTTCTTCATGTAGTGATCTCTAAACCGTTTCCAGCATTTCTTTAGACCAGAAATTGAATAAAAATGAAAATCAATTTTAATCAGTTACGCTCTCAATATTTTTTTATAGATTATGGCAACTGAACAAAAATTACATTTGAATTCAACATTTATCATTATTGTGGAAAATGGGAGCATTTTAGCAAAAATGGGAGCATTTTTTACACTATTATTTAATTTTATAGAAATTCACAAAAATATTATTTTATGAAGTTTATAAATATAATAAATACTTACCAGGGATTACGCAATACTTTCATATTCTCCTTGGTGATCCCGGATGCGTCATATGAAATTGTGCTACATGAACTAATTCGATAAAAATATCAACATTTCCTTGGTAACAAGTAATTATTCTGCTAAATAACAGTTAACACCTACCTTAGGTTTGCCAGATGTCCGGGATTTCCGGAATTGTCCCGGAATTTGTGATATTGTCCCGTGTAATATGCGAATGTAATAAATTTGTCCTGGAAATGTAAAAAATTATGGTAATTCTTTAAAATTGTCCTTATTGGCATTTTTCGTGAACCTATACATGCCATAGCTGCATTACATTTTGCCAGATTGATCAATGGAAAGACCGGAATCGCATGAATACGGATCATGTCAAGGCATAATTTTAAATTCAAATAAATTGCGAAGAGTCTAACTCTTCGCAACAACTTCAATTCATCTTCAATTTATTTAAATAACTAAATCAAAACATGAACACAATAAATTAAGTATTATTGTCATTGTTAATCTACGAAAGTTAAGCTTCGAGTTGAAATTAGATAAGATTAATTATTGCAAGACAAATTCCTTTTGCCAAATATTAGTTTTAGCTTTTAGTAATTTGGATAATTGTGATTAAAATAACGACTATTTTTATATTAAATTACTTATACTTATTTAATAAATCAATAAACTTTATTAAAAAGTTCACTTTATATTTGGCAAAAAAAATAATTTTTCTATTTATTTTTATTAATCTGAATATTTTTTGGGCTCAAAAAAACCTTTTGTTGGGTCAAAAAAAAAGCGATTTTACATATGGCAACCCTGAACTACCGACGTGTATGGCGTGTGACTTTCCCACACCATCGCTTCCCGACGACGGGCGTTCCGTGAAACCAGAGCCTAACATATAAGTAAACGAGCGTATAAAATATTATTATTTATCTAAATAAGAAATTATAATAACCGAATGTAGTAATGCTAAAACTAATGTTAAAGGCAAGTTAAAACAGCAGTTTAGGAAACACAGATTATAAAAAAAAGATTAATTTCTTTCTAAAGAAAAGATTCCAGTAATTAAGTAACCAATAGCCAATATACTTTGAAGAAAACTTCGAGTGAAACCGGAAGGGCCTCCAATTACCGAAGCATTATTTTAACGGTCAACTTTTCTCAAGGTCTACATTGCGTATCAATTCTACAAGCGTACTCGGTCCCATCATATTTGTCTCATGTATAATTATGATGCTTTGATATTATGTACTATATTATCACTTCTATATTACGAGCTTGAGTCAAGTAGACCACTACCATGGAACCCGCAATAATCCTGCTCATTCCAATCCACGGTAGATGCCAAAACGCTACACCAGGCCAAAAAAAATCGATAGACGCCAGGTGCGCGACCAAGATGACAAAGCTGCTGCAAGTCGCACATGCATACTAGACTGCTATATATATATATATATATATATATATATATATATATATATATATATATGACATGCATAGTAAATTGCTAGACTGTGATAAGAAAGCGTCGCGACGCGTCAGGCTTAGAGACCGATAAGGACTTCATTATAAAGGCAGATTTATCCAGAGAAATCCTCGCACCACAGACACAAACACATATTCATTAAATTTTGCTGTTAGTTATCATCAGTTGCAAAATTTAATTAAATAAAAGTTTATTTTTAACAAAGTCTCTTGACTTGTCGAATTTATTAACTTTTTAGGGCTCCGTAGCCAAATTAAGAACTCTTATAGTCTGTCTGATGGTCTGTTTGTCTCATCCGTCTTACTCGCAGACTATTAATACTTTAAAGTAGAAATTTGGCACAATTTTACGTATTTATAATACCTACAAAGTTACGAGACAATCTTTAAAAAAAATTATTATTCTATACTATATATGAGGGCTCAAAAGTATTTTGACAAGTCTACTTTTGTTATTATCTGGTTTCCGTGTACTCCTATATAAGTGCGGGTTTTTCCATATTATTATTTACGACGTGCCTACAACTATTGTGAGGGACAAGCTGGAACTTGTTTGTTTACTTTCCACGTATATTCGAAAACATGTTCAAACTTGCGCTCTAAGTATTTTGACAATAGTTCAGTTCCTAAGTTTCAACGATACCGTTCGCACTGCAACATATTTTTCTACACAACCAAATGAAACTACGTGATGCAGTATTATTTTTACTTTCAGTAGTTCTTTACCACGACCTAGGTTTCGTTGTATTACAACATCTTCAGGTCAACAATATCTTTGCTAATAGCCCACCTGAAAATGTTGTAACACAACGAAACCTTAGGTCGTAGCAAAGAACTTAAAGAAAGTAGAAATAATACTACATCACGTAGTTTCATTTAATTGTGAATAATGCATTTCTACAAAATTAACGCCAAATTTATTAAATGTGTCTCCACAGCTTGTCAGTGCGTGGAATAAAGCTTATAATAAACGTAAAACTATGGAAAATAATCCTAGAAGTGGCCGTCATTTTATTCAATGCAATATTGTTTTGATTTTTTGTATTATCTAATAAATTATACTTATCAATATACATTTGAGAGTTACTGTACCTTCCCTACGTGAAAAGTTGATGTGAATTTTGATTAATTCGTGTCCTCCGTTATATACGCTATCGCTGAAAAGGTCTTTCAAATATATTAGGGTTATACCATAGACTCTTTTTCGATACAATGATCCGCTTACAAAATATTAAGCTAAAGCAGTATTTTTTCGTTAAAATTACATCGTTTTTTTTCTTAAATAAATCGCTGTTTTTGGATATTTGAAAAGAATTTACAATAGTGATATTAAGTTTGAATTAAATTAAAATTGTCAAATCTAAGTAAACACTACTAGTTTACGAATAATAGACAACCAAATTATGACACGTAGTTTTGTTTGTAAAGAATTCTTAGAAACTTTGAAAATTTAAAAATTACTTTGTATTTTATAATTTATATTCATTGTATCTATGAAAAACACTAAGAAATAAAAATATACTAAGAATATAATTATTTTTTGTTAAATAAATCGCTGTTTTTGGATATTTGAATTTAAATTAAATTAAAATTGTCAAAGCTAAGTAAGCTCTATTAGTTTACGAATAATAGCCGACCAAATTATGACACGTAGTTTTGTTTGTAAAAAATTCTTAGGAACTTTGAAAATTTAAAAATTACTTTGTATTTTATAATTTATATTCATTGTATCTATCAAAAACACTAAGAAATAAAAATATACTAAGAATATAATTATTTTTTGTTAAATAAATCGCTGTTTTTGGATATTTGAATTTAAATTAAATTAAAATTGTCAAAGCTAAGTAAGCTCTATTAGTTTACGAATAATAGCCGACCAAATTATGACACGTAGTTTTGTTTGTAAAGAATTCTTAGAAACTTTGAAAATTTAAAAATTACTTTGTATTTTATAATTTATATTCATTGTATCTATCAAAAACACTAAGAAATAAAAATATACTAAGAATATAATTATTTTTTGTTAAATAAATCGCTGTTTTTGGATATTTGAATTTAAATTAAATTAAAATTGTCAAAGCTAAGTAAGCTCTATTAGTTTACGAATAATAGCCGACCAAATTATGACACGTAGTTTTGTTTGTAAAAAATTCTTAGGTACTTTGAAAATTTAAAAATTACTTTGTATTTTATAATTTATATTCATTGTATCTATCAAAAATACACTAAGAAATCAAAATATACTAAAAATATAATTATTTTTTGTTAAATAAATCGCTGTTTTTGGATATTTGAATTTAAATTAAATTAAAATTGTCAAAGCTAAGTAAGCTCTATTAGTTTACGAATAATAGCCGACCAAATTATGACACGTAGTTTTGTTTGTAAAAAATTCTTAGGAACTTTGAAAATTTAAAAATTACTTTGTATTTTATAATTTATATTCATTGTATCTATCAAAAACACTAAGAAATAAAAATATACTAAGAATATAATTATTTTTTGTTAAATAAATCGCTGTTTTTGGATATTTGAATTTAAATTAAATTAAAATTGTCAAAGCTAAGTAAGCTCTATTAGTTTACGAATAATAGCCGACCAAATTAAGACACGTAGTTTTGTTTGTAAAGAATTCTTAGAAACTTTGAAAATTTAAAAATTACTTTGTATTTTATAATTTATATTCATTGTATCTATCAAAAACACTAAGAAATAAAAATATACTAAGAATATAATTATTTTTTGTTAAATAAATCGCTGTTTTTGGATATTTGAATTTAAATTAAATTAAAATTGTCAAAGCTAAGTAAGCTCTATTAGTTTACGAATAATAGCCGACCAAATTATGACACGTAGTTTTGTTTGTAAAAAATTCTTAGGTACTTTGAAAATTTAAAAATTACTTTGTATTTTATAATTTATATTCATTGTATCTATCAAAAATACACTAAGAAATCAAAATATACTAAAAATATAATTATTTTTTGTTAAATAAATCGCTGTTTTTGGATATTTGAATTTAAATTAAATTAAAATTGTCAAAGCTAAGTAAGCTCTATTAGTTTACGAATAATAGCCGACCAAATTATGACACGTAGTTTTGTTTGTAAAAAATTCTTAGGTACTTTGAAAATTTAAAAATTACTTTGTATTTTATAATTTATATTCATTGTATCTATCAAAAATACACTAAGAAATCAAAATATACTAAAAATATAATTATTTTTTGTTAAATAAATCGCTGTTTTTGGATATTTGAATTTAAATTAAATTAAAATTGTCAAAGCTAAGTAAGCTCTATTAGTTTACGAATAATAGCCGACCAAATTATGACACGTAGTTTTGTTTGTAAAGAATTCTTAGGAACTTTGAAAATTTAAAAATTACTTTGTATTTTATAATTTATATTCATTGTATCTATCAAAAACACTAAGAAATAAAAATATACTAAGAATATAATTATTTTTTGTTAAATAAATCGCTGTTTTTGGATATTTGAACTTAAATTAAATTAAAATTGTCAAAGCTAAGTAAGCTCTATTAGTTTACGAATAATAGCCGACCAAATTAAGACACGTAGTTTTGTTTGTAAAAAATTCTTAGGAACTTTGAAAATTTAAAAATTACTTTGTATTTTATAATTTATATTCATTGTATCTATCAAAAACACTAAGAAATAAAAATATACTAAGAATATAATTATTTTTTGTTAAATAAATCGCTGTTTTTGGATATTTGAACTTAAATTAAATTAAAATTGTCAAAGCTAAGTAAGCTCTATTAGTTTACGAATAATAGCCGACCAAATTAAGACACGTAGTTTTGTTTGTAAAAAATTCTTAGGAACTTTGAAAATTTAAAAATTACTTTGTATTTTATAATTTATATTCATTGTATCTATCAAAAATACACTAAGAAATCAAAATATACTAAAAATATAATTATTTTTTGTTAAATAAATCGCTGTTTTTGGATATTTGAATTTAAATTAAATTAAAATTGTCAAAGCTAAGTAAGCTCTATTAGTTTACGAATAATAGCCGACCAAATTAAGACACGTAGTTTTGTTTGTAAAAAATTCTTAGGAACTTTGAAAATTTAAAAATTACTTTGTATTTTATAATTTATATTCATTGTATCTATCAAAAATACACTAAGAAATCAAAATATACTAAAAATATAATTATTTTTTGTTAAATAAATCGCTGTTTTTGGATATTTGAATTTAAATTAAATTAAAATTGTCAAAGCTAAGTAAGCTCTATTAGTTTACGAATAATAGCCGACCAAATTATGACACGTAGTTTTGTTTGTAAAAAATTCTTAGGAACTTTGAAAATTTAAAAATTACTTTGTATTTTATAATTTATATTCATTGTATCTATGAAAAACACTAAGAAATAAAAATATACTAAGAATATAATTATTTTTTGTTAAATAAATCGCTGTTTTTGGATATTTGAATTTAAATTAAATTAAAATTGTCAAAGCTAAATAAGCTCTACTAGTTTACGAATAATAGCCGACCAAATTATGACACGTAATTTTGTTTGTAAAAATTTCTTAGGAACTTTGAAAATTTAAAAATTACTTTGTATTTTATAATTTATATTCATTGTATCTATCAAAAATACACTAAGAAATCAAAATAAACTAAAAATATAATTATTTTTTGTTAAATAAATCGCTGTTTTTGGATATTTGAATTTAAATTAAATTAAAATTGTCAAAGCTAAGTAAGCTCTATTAGTTTACGAATAATAGCCGACCAAATTATGACACGTAGTTTTGTTTGTAAAAAATTCTTAGAAACTTTGAAAATTTAAAAATTACTTTGTATTTTATAATTTATATTCATTGTATCTATGAAAAATACAAAGAATATTTACATGGCGAGAAAAAATATTAATATTTGTAAATAGTTAATAGTAGCACCATGTACTTATAAATGTTTTATATATGCTTAAATGTGTACGGAAACCGCGTAATATGAGTTGTACTTGTACTTAACAAGTTTTTTTTTAATTCCCCCAGTTTTGTTTTAGTTCGATAGGGCTTTAAAATAATCATGTCCAGTGTAGAAAAAATCTCAATAAAAATTACAACTCTCGTAATAAAAATCACAATACAAATGATAAACATTACATTACAAATGATAAACATACAAACACTCGTGCCATAAAAATTATAAAACAAATGGTGATATGGTCAACTTAGCAACACATTAAAAATTAGTTCAGCTCTATCTTCAATTTCAACTGGCTCAACTACAGAAAAATGGATGTTTTCGATTATGATGTTGTAAATACCTAGCTTCTTGGAATATATTATTTAAACATATAGCAATATTCGTAATAATAGAAGCGAATTAACAGCGGAATATTGTCATCAAATCTAAAAGCTTTTCTTTTATAGACGATTTTCCTTGCGTAGTCATTGAAAAGACCAAAGCTTTTAGTGCACTGGCACTATAAACGTCAAACATATTCGACAAAAAGTTTGCGTCTTCACGAAGGATAGAGCTATAAATAACACAAAGAACTGAGTCCCTTATTATAGTATTTAAGAAATTGAATCATAAAAGGAACCAAAGAAGCATTTGAAAGCAAAATTTCTCTTTGCTCAACATAAGCTACGTTGCGAAAACACAAAATCAAAATCATAAAACTGCCGCTTTTGGGTTAACTTCAGAGGAATTTTGAATATATTTGACTTTAATTTTGTAGAAATTCATTATTCACAATTAAATGAAACTACGTGATGTAGTATTATTTCTACTTTCTTTAATTTCCTTTAATTTTTGCTAATATCCCACCTGAAGATGTTGTAATATAACGAAACCTAGGTCGTGGTAAAGAAATTAAAGAAAGTAGAAATAATACTACGTCACGTAGTTTCATTTAATTGTGAATTCAGAGGGATTCTTAATTTATTATTGAAATTGCTATACTCTACTTAAAAAAAAATACTAGCTGTTCTTTCCTAGCTAATTAGGAACTAAGGTAAAGTGATTACGTTAACATATGATAAGAGATAAAAAGTAAAAGGGATCCTAGGTAAAAAGTGATTACATTGACAAGAATCCCACTCTTGTTATAACATCTTTTTGGCAGACCATACTTAAAATAATTTTTTGGTAAGCTTAACCAAAACTAAAAAAGCGAGTCGGCTAGTTTCTAAATTTAACCTTTTCGAATGACCTCTACAAATTATTTTGCCATAAAATATTATAATATTTTTACAGCAAATATTTTTATGGAGATTAAAAATATAAAATCACTTTTTAATTTAACAATATCAAATACGGCACACACTTTATATTAGTTTTATGCAGGTAAATGTTTTTTGAAGTATTTATTGGTTTTAAACTAAACAGCGACTCTAAATTTCCCATAAAAATTAATCTATCCGTATAGTCTTCGAATAACAAATACGAAAAAGAGAGTATTTTTGTGAAGAAACGATCAAAATTAAACCACTCACAGAAATAAAGTTATAAAAATAGTAAATTTTTATTGTTAACAATATTCAATAGTATGCAAAAAATATTTCAAAATTTTATTTGCTGTCGATCCTCGAGAGATTCCGATACCTCGTAAGGTTACAATCTGTGCAAACTTTGAAAAACATTTAATCATTTAAATAATACACTTTCACTTCTGAAATCTCATATAAAATCACCGTGCACTTGACTCTTCAAAACAAAGACGGCTTAGAATACGTTCCCGAAAATAGTATCGTGTTCGACAACTTTTCCAGTATTATAAAGTGGAAGGGTCTGTCAGCCTTGAACATGGGGACAGCTGTATGATTTGAGAGCATAGTACTGACTACCGCAGAGGCCGTGAAATCTTCCTCCGTGATTTCGATTACCGCCCTGTGAATGACATCCGTCACGTAAATAGGACTGTTTGTCATCCTCGAAAAGTTACCTTTTTTCGTAAAAACCTGCCACACACCAGTATTAGAGAGGGGTTCCACTAGCGAAGCGTCAGTACTTATCTTGAATCTTGGCAACCAAAGAGCAACTTCTTCAGTACCATATTTCACCTTATTTTCTTCCAGCCGTCGTAATATCTCAGTAAACGGCACCTCTTTCAAACGTAAATACATGTCTTCGATGCTAATCTCACGGTGTGGCAGCATTAGGAGCATGGAAAACTTGTCATCCGCAAAGGGGAGTTCGATCACGTGACCACCAAGTTTCTTCAGATTGATGAAACACAGCGGCATGCGCTGGAACATCAAATTCACACGGCCTATTACCTTACCGGCATCATTATGGAAATCTTCTTCCGCCGTAGTTAACGCATCAAAGGGTTTCGCCCATCTACCCTTAAAATAGAGTGTCTCCGTCAATATTACTCCACCATCCTTCAAATCCTCGGCTTTGATCAAATGATCGACTCGACCATAAGTCGCCATAGAGAAGTATACATTGATCTGTTTCGCGGAATTTCGTGGCTGTGAAACATTTATCGCCTGAAAATTTACACCATAATATTGGTTCATGTCTCTCGCATAATCAGGATTTATGATTATGTTATAATCATGAAACAAGGAGCTGGTTCTCTCGACAGTCATAGAACTTGTCTGTTTAAAAAGTTTCATGACATTCCCAAAATGTTCGTGACTATACCTCCTATTGACAATTTTGCCGATGTACTTTCTGAGTTCTTGGTTGGTGGTTCCTGCTGTTCCCTCGGCCAAGACCGCCATCAACGCCCAAACGAAGAAGGGAGCCATCACTAGATGTCGATTTAGATGTGTGCCCGTGTGATAAAATAGCTTGAGCTGGAAATTGCGTATACTATCACTGAAACTTATTTTATTTCTGTCGACATTCTTTTGCGCGTTAGATAACATTACTGTAAAAATCGTTATTAATATTAGTGAACGCATTTTGATGGAGTATTATCGTTAATTATTAATTTTTATATTGTTTACAGCTTCGTATTACGTTGAGTTATATTATTAGTTTTGACACACTTTCAGATGACTATTTTATACGTGAGTTTATCGCTAGTTGGTCGTGTTAATGTCGCACCGGACGACAGGCCGAGCTCTCATCACAGACTGCTGACGATCGATGGATTTTGCGACTCTTTTATTCTAGTATGATGTTATTTTACCGCCGCGCTTATCCTCAAACTGTTGCTTTTTTATGAGGTACCTTCATGTTAATTTAATAATGGTTAATTTAATATGTTCCTCAATTATTTGCAATACTTAAAAAAAAATTCGAGTGAGGCAATAATCGATAAAAGATTTAAGGCTTACGGTACGGTACAACATTTAATAGCATGTTGTAATACTAATTTTTTATTATTGCATTCAAACACCAAATTTCATCCTACAGGAATTATGTTACAATATTTTTTAGTTGTGCATAATTTGTTGCATTTTTGAAGACTATCCAACGTTACCCAACTCGCCAAAAAGAGGTATGGCTAAACATGGCCGCACCGCGGACAAGCATAAATATAACAGATCAAAACTAAAATAAAATAAAAAAGCCGTTTGCATATTTCTTTTTAAGTGTTGCCACAATTTTGTGCAAAAAAAGAAATTGAGTGGCTGCGTACCATACATATACGATAAAATCTTTATATATACATGTAAATATATATATATATATATATATATATATATATATATATATATATATATACGATATAATTTTTACGCGACGGAAGTTACTAATGATAACATTAGGTATTTATCGATCGGTTTGAAGTCTTCCTTGTGAATTCTCAAACGAAGTGTTTGCGCTTTGCTTTCCGAAAATTTTATTAATTATTTTGTCTATTAATTTGCATTAAAATGTCTATGAATTTTGTAGGGTCCTCTACTCTATGGTTCATGCTTTGGCTCTAGCTTCTGCTGTTTTAATGTTTATGTTTTATTCACGTAGTTTCAGCCCGTGTGATCCCCTTAGCTTCAACGGATTCCAATATTATCCCTCTAAGTCCTCGGACCTGTCCCAATCTTTTCCTAATGATCTAGTTTCGTAATGATCATGGATTGTGACAAAAATTTGGATAGAAAATCACACAAGTGCAAAGAAAAATAAGACTAAAAACTCTTAAACTCAGATCCTCTTAACTAAAATGCAATCAGAGGATACTGTACTTTAAAAGACTCCACATCCTTCAATAAAACGAATTCCTACATAGCTAATTCTTCTTTCATCCCAACTACCTCGACCCAATACTCTTTTCCTCTCCTAATTTTGTTGAAGACCGCCTGTATGTTGCTGGCAGCGTTAGACCATTCCGCGTTTACTGAAAAAAAATGCATAACCCGGGATAGCATTAAGCAAATTGAATGAAACAGAATTTTGGTAGAGTTCTTATCAACAGACCCTAACACTCTATTTGTGAATCACTGCTTTCAGTTCCCTGTACACAGTTTTCACCTCATTATTCAACATAACTCTAATGGCCATTGTTCCAGTCAACTAGTCGAACGAAGAGGTGATTCAAAGCATTGACGACCCGAAAGGTTACGACAAAATATTCAATGGCGGCCGGTGGGTTAACATTTTGGGAGGGTATCCCATCTATGGTCACCTGACGTAAAAATAAACAAAATGGTGAAGCGATTTTATTATTTCCTTGAAATTTGTTCTGCTCACTCGTTTTCGCGCGAAAATTGGTTCCGAACACATAGGTCATGCGCCTTTTTTCTTTATTGACAGGTACCAATGATATCCAGACACGCAAATTTACGTCCCGATTTAAAAATTATTATGTGATTATATAAATTGTACACTGTTAAATTAATCAAAAATAATGTTAAAAAGAAAATGCGGCATTGGCGTAACGGACCCTTCTTTATCGGACGCATTAATACGTGTTAGGTTTATAACACTAATGCAATTTTCGCTTGCAATTAAAATAGTGTAGACGCCTAAGCTTTATTGGCATAATGTGACATCAAATAAGCAGATTGATAAAGAGCTTAAATTCGGAATTTATTAGTAAATGAAATCTATACTTCTATCCTTTTGTGGACGAAATGTTCTATTGCTTGTTGATTGAAATTTTATATTTCGCGAATAAGTTTTTTTTCTATAGTTAATATAGCAAGCGAAGTCAATTTTATTTTATAACAAGATGGTGCGTAAAAAGTTTTTATTCCATTCAATACAAAAAGTTTCGTTCACTTTTTACGGTTCTCAGGTATAATGGTTATTAACATATTTGTTAATTTTTACGGTTCTCAGGTATAATGGTTATTAACATATTTATTAATTTTTACGGTTCTCAGGTATAATGGTTATTAACATATTTATTAATTTTTACGGTTCTCAGGTATAATGGTTATTAACATATTTATTAATTTTGTAATATCGTAAAATTTTCTCTCAATTTATTTTATGTAGTGCATTGTAGCAATATCAATAACAGCACCCCTGTGAATATTATTACGTAAATACAAAATATTTAATTCACTTTTCAAAGACGGCCCTTTTAAGTTGAATATCTACGATTGTTTAATTTCCTCCACCGGAAAATTTTGAACATAAATAGAAAACTTATCACATGAAAACAATTTTAGTACACCTAAATGCTTAGTATTTGTAAATATGTCTCTAATATTATTTAGGATAACATCGCAACATCGATTCCATCGATTGCAAAAATGCAATTATTATATCATTGTCCAATAAAATGGGACATTGTTTTAATTTGTATCGTTGCGTTCGAAATTATAATGCAACTCGACACCGTCGAAGAGAGGGCATTAATTGTTCTATATATTTTAATGACAAAGCAATCAAAAATGTTACGCGCTTCTGAAACAATCAGCTTACTTTCTTGTGTGTAACAAATATTTCTATGCCAAGTATTAATATATATAAAAAAATTGCCAATATTTAAATTCGTTGTGGCTCAATATTTTGTCATAACTTAGCGAATACTAAAAGATCGGTTTAATTTTCTATGAAAAATTTAAAATATTCTACTAAATCAGATTTGTGTCGATGTCAAGTAAAACCGCACGACGTTGAAAATTCCACCCCCACGGGGCAGATATAGGTTGATGTTATCTTACCACGTCATCTGATAACACTATATGCTTTGCAGATCGACAAATGTCGAAAAACCTTGCATAAGAAGAAAAAATTCTAAATCGGTGCTATTTTAGAAGTAGCCAGTTGCCGTAATAGTTTTTTTGACAACCATAACATTAAATATAAAATGTCTCAGGATATTTCTGTTTAATCAAAGTTTGAACACCACTTTTAGTTCAATCCATTACACTTGCACAATCATATTAATTTCCTTGGTCTTTCATTTGTATCTAAATTTTTTTTTAAATGATTCACTAATATGACTAGCCATTTGCGCTTCAGATTAAAAAAAAACGAAAACCGCTCAATAATCAATCCTATATGGCTGGTGGCACGTACATACATTCGCCCAGACAGGTCGAGAGCAGAGAGCAGCGTTACCACCATGTAGTGTATATGAATAAATATATACGATTGACTATGAATAACGTATATATTAATGTAGTTACGATTCGATAGCAATAGCAGGATTAATGAGAAAATTGTAATACCATTGTTGAAAAGCAACACGTAAAATATTATAAATCCATAAGCAATTATACGTATGTATGTACATGTAAAAATATATATATTGTATATATATATGTATATATATATATATATATATATATATATATATATGTATATATACATATATATATATATATATATATATATATACATGTATATATATATATATATATATATACATATATATATATATATATATATATATATGCACGCACGCGTACGTTTGTGTGTGTGTGTGTGGTCGGATGATGTGTTTTAAAGGACTCCGTCTCTCTTTGAACAGCTTGATCAATTTTTATTTCAAAGCGGCGTTTTTTGAAGACCTAAAACCAATAAACAATAAATAACTAAAAAACAACTATGACAATTTCATTCTAAACGCTCATATTTTTTAGGCTCATATTTTTTACAAATATTAATAAGTAAAATGATAAATAAAAGTCAAATGGATTTCCCACAAGGTTAAAATGATTCACCAGCAATATAGCGGACTGCAACCGTATGAAGCGAAAAATAGTAACTAGTAGTTGAGTAGTAAGCAGCTAGTGCATCTTCCATTTTCCCTTCTCTATCCAACCTTTTCCTCCAAAACGTCAGTTCACACACTCGGCGAACATCATCGAGTACAAAAGACATTGAAATCGATGCGGTATCTTTTTGTGTTTGATGAACTTCTAAAATTATGTGAATATTTTACAAAGTAAACATAAAGAATAACCGATTTAAATAAAAAATGTTGCTAAATATAAACATTTTCATTGCCATAATCTGAAATATAAAAAAAATAAATTTAACAATATTTATACTTTAGGACAGTATTCATAATTTTTCAAATAATTAAATAACAATAAAAATACTTTTATTGGGATAAGCGATTAGTAAACATGTCCAAATAATTCCGTGAAATAGAAGCTTTGGCCAGTATTTTTTTAGATATGGCTTATGATTTCGAATTGGCATTTTCGATACATTGTTGTGGCATACATGTTGCGCTTGATGAATTTACATAATTATATGAGTCTTTTATAAAAAATGGAAATATTTAAAAAAATAAATAATCGACTATAGGACGTATTTACAAAATCCCGCCTCCCGTAAAATCACTAATACACGCCGCTTGTTGGTGGGCAAGAAATTTATAGCCTATTCGCATTATCTTGATAACACAGACGGACTATAAATTTGTCGCAATTGTAACTAAAATGAACATATGTATTTTCGGTATCATTTAATAGGTTTTTCGGTATCGGTTTCATTTATTTTGTATTACCAAAATTATGTTGAAATAACAATAATAATATTAGTAATATTTCATTTTTTTCAATTTAATTAATTTTTTTTAAACGTTATAATTTAATTTGGATTTCATCCATTGACCAGGCCAGTTAAACAGAAAGGCTGTGTACTATGATTTTGTCTTCCACATGCGGCTTTATCGAGGCAGAAGTATACTATCAACACCGTAAGTGTTGATCGTCTTCAACCACTAACAACTTAAAAGACAAAATAATAGGATAACCGGAGGGGAAATATTTTTAGACTCATTTCAATATTTAATACTATGAGCGCTACTTTGTCGTTATCCCCATGTGAACAAATCTTAATCCTATGTGAGGTAATTTAAAAAAAAATGGAAAACCTCATGTGTCCACATGAGGTTTTTCCATTTTTTTTGTATGAACAAAAAAATGAGATTACTAATTATAAAGAATTGCGAGAGATACTAATTACTAAAGCTCCAACGTTTCCTCGTAACGCTTTTCCTTTCTCGTCATTACATGTGCAACGTGATAACGTTCAACTCCAAAACGAATAACGTGTGCATCAGTTCCCCAAAATAACCTGCATGATGAAACGCAAAATTCTCTAATTAAAATAAAATTTATGAACCAAAGTTTACTTTCAAAACACATTGTTTTCTATTTGTGTTTTTTTTGAAGTGAAAACTTCTTTAAGGGAAGAAGGGAAGGATGCTGGTGATGGTATTACAATTTTCTCATTAATCCTGCTATTGCTATCGAATCGTAACTACATTAATATATACGTTGTTCATAGTCAAACGTATATATTTATTCATATACACTACATGGTGGTAACGCTGCTCTCTGCTCTCGACCTGTCTGGGCGAATATGTGTACGTGCCACCTGCCATAAAGGATTGATTATTGAGCGGTTTTCGTTTTTTTTTAATCTGAAGCGCAAATGGCTAATCATATTAGTGAATCATTTAAAAAAAAATTTAGATATAAATGAAAGACCAAAGAAATTAATATAAATGTGCAAGTGTAATGGATTGAACTAAAAGTGGTGTTCAAACTTTGATTAAACAGAAATATCCTGAGACATTTTATCAAAAAATCAGTTCGGCAACTGGCTACTTCTAAAATAGCACCGATTTAGAACTTTTTCTTCTTATGCAAGGTTTTCGACATTTGTCGATCTGCAAAGCATATAGTGTTATCAGATGACGTGGTAAGATAACATCACCTATATCTGCCCCGTGGGGGTGGAATTTTCAACGTCGCGCGGTTTTACTTGACATCGACACAAATCTGATTTAGTAGAATATTTTAAATTTTTCATAGAAAATTAAACCGATCCTTTAGTATTCGCTAAGTTATTGCAAAATATTGACCCACAACGAATTAAAATATTGGCAATTTTTTTACATATATTAATACTTGGCGTAGAAATATTTGTTACACACAAGAAAGTAAGCTGATTGTTTCAGAAGCGCGTAACATTTTTGATTGCTTTGTCATTAAAATATTTAAAATAATTACAACCCTCTCTTCGACGGTGTCGAGTTGCATTATAATTTCGAACGCAGCGATGCAAATGTCCCATTTTATTGATCGATGATAATAATTGTATTTTTGCAATCGCTGGAATCGAATGTTGCGATGTTATCCTAAATAATATTAGAGACATGTTTACAAATACTAAGCATTTAAGTATATATTATAGTTGAAGATCCACCAATTCCGCAAGTTTTGATAAAATTTCACTAAATATGATTCCATGTTATCTTTCTAAAAATTGGTCGTCCTTTGCAACAAATTCATATTTCAATTTTTAGTATCCGTCCAGTCCGCACACAGACAGATGTTGTAACCTGACCTTGTTTTTGATAGAACTACGGATGTGTTTTATTGACATAAATATTACTACAATCGTATTTCCAAAACCCAATTCTTTTATATTATAGCTTCATCTGGATGTGAATTGAAGCTAGATAATAAGCAATTAACTTCTACAATGCCGGCTGCGTAGCCAGTACGCTACTATTTACAAATAATTATTAGTCTGGTGTGGCTCCTAGAAAAGAAAATTTGTTATCAATGAATAAACAACTCTACTCAATATTTATATGTAAAAATTAGGGGTCGCAATATTGAACCTTTTTCTTAATATCGGTATTTTCGATATCGAAAATTTCAGAATTCTGGAATTCGATATTTACGGTATTTCAACATCGAAAATTTCAGAATTCCGGAATTCGACATTAACGGTATTTCGACATCGAACATTTCAGAATTCCGGAATTCGACATTTACGTTATTTCAACATAGAAAATTTCTGAATTCCGGGATTCGATATTTACGGTATTTCGACATCGAAAATTTCAAAATTCCGAAATTCGATATTTACGATATTTTCGATACCAGAAATCAGACGAGTCAAAAAGTATGAAAAATGGGAAAAAGAGTCTCGAAATTAAATAAAAGAAATTGTTAATTTAATTTTTAATAAGTTTTATTATTTTTAAAACCAAATCACTACCTCAGTCGCACAAATCATCATCATCATATCATCATATATATTAATACGCTAAGGTTAAGATGTTACTCTCCCTTTTTAGAAAAAACCTCACAACTAATCCACATAAATTATATATCATTTTATAGATAATTGCTTGCTCTACCGGCATCCACAACTAAAAAATTTATTATTGCTATTGTTTTTGCAAATTAATTAATTATTAAAATTATATACACAAAACAGCAATGCTGCCATCTAACGGCTCAACGCCAATATGATTGACGGTCGGTAAAATTTTTGTTTAATTTCAAATCCACTCACGTATAAATAAAGTGGCGCTTTAGCTCAATGCTTTTGATACTTGCGCCTCTATATGTCAATTTTAGTAAAATATTTGTTTGATCTGTCATCTGAGCTTCATAATGGAATAAATAATGCGAAGACTTCGCACGGGTCACGCTAGTTCGTAATTAATACGTAAGGTATAATAATTGGTAAACTTTCATTAAATCAAATAAACTTTTTTCACAGTTCACACTTCAAGCAAATAAACTAAAGAGAATCATTAATCATGTAACCGAATATTTTAAATTGAAATATCAAATAAGTAAAATTTAATTCACTATTAATATAACATAAATTTGTACCCCGTGCCTATTGTACTATGTAAATCGAGTTAAAATCGATTAAAAAACTTGAAAAAAAAAGAATTAATAAAAGAAATTAATCAGAATAATATTATAAATATATTCTTTAAGAACTAAGTGGTTTATGACAAATAAAGTATATAATTATGCATGACAATCATTATACCTAATAATAAATCAACAAAAACTCTCTTTCAATAACAAATTCACAAAAACTAAGCTAAGCCACTTAATAACAATAATAGATAGTATTAACTGGTAATGATATTAATTGACAAATATAGAAAAAGATTTTTGTCTTGCATGGTTAACATGGCACTACAAAATAAACAAAAACCCTATTTAAAAACAAATGAACAAATCTAAAAAAACTCTTCTAATAACAAAATTATAATTATTTAAAAATAAACAACTTTAAGATCAACATAAAGAAACTACTTATCACCTTCACAGGATCACATTTTTTTTATAAATTCTGACTTAAGCATGAATTAGTTACGAGTGAATATAAATTTTAAAGTTAATTAACTTATAACTAAATATGACGGAATTAAATTATCAGTCTTTCCGATTACAATCATGCCGCTTGTTTAAATAATGCGATCGTAGAAATGATAATGTATCCATGGTTTTGTAACCTAATCTGGATCTTAAGTGATTACAAATATAACCTGCAAAAGAGAAAACTCTCTCCGACTGTACGCTGGTTGGTGGAATAGTAACCAAGTTATCGTAGCCTTTTTGAAGATTTCCTCCAGTACCACCATTTTCATGTAAACCCATTTCTATTTTAATTAAGGTATCTTCGTCTTAGGTAGCACATGTATCATCTTGCTGGAAGCTTATATCTTTTTTAATCGCAAGTTCTAATTCTTTTTTTATTTAATATTCAGTCTGTGGCTGCATATCTGAATCATCAGTATCCTTTTTCATTTCGGGCAGTGAAGAGACATTCACATTTGTAATTGTATTATTCAGATGATACATGTCCTTTACATGTTGCCTAATCTCGTCTGGGTTTGGTCGTATTAAGACGTCATTGTAACCATGCGATTGCTGAAAATAGGACTTCGGATTATGTAAATACTATACGTTCCGCTTATAGGTAGGCGACGTTCTTTAACATTTTAAAGCAGTAGCCCGATCATATGCTACTCGATCATAGTGGGACATAGCATCTATATTTGTCAGCATAAATAATAAAGCAGAGTCTTTTATAATTAAATTACTTCTTCTTTTGCAAAGCTCTTCTACTCTCGCCTTCACTATCTCTAGCAATTTATTAATTTTTTTCAATCTTTCAAACTATTCTTCATTCACCTCTAGCTCTGATCTTGAAAAAACTCTCTAGCATATCCGACAAACTATTCCATCTTATTCGACAGCCAAGTATTACTCGTAAATTCATCACTTTTGGTGGTAAAGCGCTGCTTGACGTCCTACAGCATTCATGACGCTAGCTCCATCAGTGGTTAAACAGACTATATCATCTTTCAAGGATAAACCAAATTCTAACAATATTTCTTCAATTAACTTTATACATACATTAGCCGGCATATTACCAAATACCCTGATCAGACCAAGGTTTTCAAAAATTATTAATAAATGTTCCAGGGGTCTGACTTGCACTATAATGAATATTTATGTTCATAAAGCGTCTGTTACCTGATCTAGTCCACTCGTCTAAAGTCAAAGACATCTTGATACCTTTAGCCTTCATCTGGCCGTTTATCACATAAAGACATCTTGATTGTTTTACTATGTGAAAGTACGATATTTTTAATTGAATTTGATGATTTAGGCAGCTTATATCCACATTAAGCCATGATTCGCCTTTGGTCAGCAGAATTTACAAATACACGTAATGGCATTCCATCTAAAGAGGTCAATCGAGAAAGGGTCTCTTCTAAACTATTAGAAATGGGAAAATACAAATGGAAAAATACAAATGGTCAACTATCGTTTTTTAACGGAAGCAGAAACCTCGTCGAGATCTGAAGCTCTGGAAGTTGAAGCGGACGATGTCGATGATGATGGTGATAATGATGCTACTGCTGGTAAATTAATAGTACGGACTGATCTTAGATATGTATGGAGTCCCGTAGTCGTCCCACCCGTTGTTTTTAAAATCTTATCGCAGTGTTTACATTTCGCCATCTGGTATTCTGTGGCTTTCAGAAAATGATACGAAACCGACAATTTCGTTTCGCTCAATTTTGGATCATGAATGTAAAGGTCCATGGTTTTACCTCAAATCAAAGTAATATATGTTTTAATATAAAAATGAATTATAATTTTGAAAGTGGTACCTAGCCTATAAAATGAGAGATAAGATGTCCATAAATTCATGTACATAATTTTTAATTTTAACGTTATTAACTTGAGCAAGTAGAAATGATTGAGATATTATCAGTAAAGCTTATTGAACATCAATAAAGAATTAAAAAAAAACCATTTTGGTAGGTCGGTAGGTCTATCTTATAACAGGTACCTAAATCAAGAAGGCATGTCTATCATAAAATAAATAAAGAAATAGTACAAGTCCGGGATCGATATCGGTAAATAAATACTAGGTACATAAGTACTTACTTGCCATCCACACATATGTTTATTAGTTATATTATGGTTATTTTGTTTACTCTCCTACATTTAAATTAAACTACAATGCGCGTCACAATAATCAATGGGTACGATTGTTTCCATTGTTTGCAAGACTAGTATTGCGGAAGGAACCGTCTGACGAGTTTCCAGTCGCTCTCGCGTCGCCTGACCCGTAGACGACCAATTGGCGACTAATACTCGCAACATTACCATATTTGGTGCGTTAGACGCACTCAACGCAATAGCACAGTCTTATTATTGTTTTTTGTTCTATATACTGTGACAATAATGCGCACGTGTGATTAGATACCTTAAAAAAATACAAATAAAATTAATTTGTAATTATTATTTGATGTAATGTTGAAAATATAAAAAATCCCGATATCGATATTTTAAGGCACAATTTTATTCGATATTTTTGATATTCGATATTCCGATATTCAAACCCCAGTAAAAATGCAGTGTATTCGTTGGTTTTTTTTGCATGTTTTATTGATGGCACGTGGTTCAAATTATTCCCGTATAATATCAGTTTAACTAATTAAGTGCAATCTGGGTTTACACGTCTCTTGCACACTTTGCAAACAAGAAGCAGTTGTAAATTCCGCGTTCGCTCTAACCAAAATGGACTAGCACTTAGTTGGACTGTATTGCGCTCTAGATCATGCCGCTGTTCAGGGGTCAATGCCAATTGTATTGAAGTAAAACTTCTTTACGCACGCTTGACTTGGGGAGTAAGCTGGTGAATGCGTGACGAGAGCGTTACGAAAAGTGTGATCGGGCAAGGCAAACGGAAGTTGAGAGGGAGATATTAGTTAGTGAAGACAGAAAGAGAGAGAGTTACATTTCGTATATCACTGTAGGGACAAGAGAGAGAGGTACGAGCACACATTTTTTTTCTCTTTCTCTCATAGCCAGTTATGTTTCGTATATCCAAGACACAGTGCAAGCCTATTGTCTGTATCACACTCTAGGAGCAAGAGAGAGCAGTGCGCGCGCACATTTTCTTTCTCTCTTCCTCTCATAGCCAGTGCATGAAATATATATATATATATATATATATATATATATATATATATATATGTGTGTGTGTGTGTGTGTGTGTGTATATATATATGCGAGTTTGCTAGCGTTACGCGAACGGTGATTTTTTGATTATTTTGTAATTTCATTTCGCTCTTGAACAATTTTATTATAAATTATTATTTTGTTCAATACATTAAATATTCTACGTTTAAAGTGAATAAAATTTTAAATTCCTTTAAAATTCCTAGCATAATTAAGACTTCTACGAAATGTTTCTAATTGCTTTATGTTAGAATAAGTATCCGTTTTGGAAATAAATTTACGCACAAAAGATTGTAAACAGCCTTTATTGAAAGACACTTAAACAGCTGCAAATCGTCCATCATAATATTCTCGGAGAAAAAAGTTAACTCTCTTTCCTCCTACATATTTGGCAATAAATAAAATAAAGACTTCTACGAAATAAAGACTTCTACGAAATGATTCTAATTGCTTTATGTTAGAATAAGTATCCGTTTTGGAAATAAATTTATGCACAAAAGATTGTAAACAGCCTTTATTGAAAGACACTTAAACAGCTGCAAATCGTCCATCTTAATATTCTCGGAGAAAAAAGTTAACTCTCTTTCCTCCTACATATTTGGCAATACGCGAATTAAAGCTTTCTGCCAAATCATTCGTTTCATTGTGAAGTAAACTCTAAAAATGTAAATATAATCCACAAGAGTTATATAATCTTAGAGATATGGGCGGAATATCGACATGACATAAAACTGGGTTTAGCTGTGTGAAACCACTACCAATAGACGTTATACCAGCGACAACTTTTTGGTTTATGTCCATTTTGATCTAACATATCCGTGTTGCTTCTAATCCAATATTAGAACCAACACGGATAGTTAGAAAAGAATAATATAAGTCTGTTCTCTTCTTTTTTGCAATACGTATGTGAGTTTTACTGCCAACGAAGAGAATTATGTGTGTTAGTAATTAAAAACAGTTCTAACAAATAATTAATATCTATTGTTATTTTGCCTTTCAAATTGAATATTGTCTCATTAGATTCTTCGCGGAAATTAAAAACATGACATATAAATATAGAACCACTAAAATGAAAAAAGAATTTAATAGATCTAAAAAGTGACTTCTCTAACACTATGGCTGATGGGCGCTTATTTTCTCGTATACTATGGAAATAGACAGCTTAGGATATATTTAATTGTAATAATTTAATTGAGTACCAATAACAAATATGATACATAATGGCCCAATATTATAATTAAGAGTCCAATAATTTAGGAGTCAGACTGTAGTAAACTAGTATCTCCTAAAATACAAATATATCCTAGAATAATAAATAAGTCTATCTAATATATCAAGACAATGTATCTCAATAAACCTATTATCTAGGGTTGACAAATACGACACTAATTGTTCTCATTCATGGATATTATCTTATAACCATCTCTCGACTATCTTTTGAATAATGCGGCATCACATGTCGAATGTTCGAAAATAACATTGTACTGTAGAAATTAGGCTCAAATATTAACCAATTCCATAATGTATGTAATTATATATATATATATATATATATATGCATATATGTATATATATATATATATATATATATATATATATATATAAGTATGTATATCTTCGGTTTTCTCTTATTCCTTGCCCATGAATGCGATCGCAAGGGTCGCGCCTTTTTAAACTTAAAGATCTGCAAACAAAACAAAGTGGATTATCCACTTTGATTTATCACATTTATTTCCTGAATAGATTTTTCTTCCAGAGGAAAACAGGACTTGTGGCGTTTCATTCGTTTGCATATATTCTAAATTCAAATCAAACTGACAAAAAGGTTGAGCGAAATAATAAAGAATGCAAGACTTAATTTTATTGATAAAATAACTTATTGCTATGAATCAGTGGAAGGCATTGAATAGTCGAATACGTGGAATGAAATCGAAAGTAGTTATAGTAGTATTGAGAAGTGATTAATTTGAGTATCAATATAACACTAGAATGAATACGGTAAATACATTTATATCACGTACACGTATTTAAATAAATACCTGTTGACTATGAGTAGAACTCGTACTACGAGGGGTTTCATTCATTAAGTTTCCGTATTTAGGCAGTATAAACACTTAAGTGTACATAGTAATTCTATTAAACTATTTATAAATATTAAACTATTTTCAAACATTTATTATTCATAACGTAAATATATTGTCTAATGTCGTAAAAACGTGGTATATAAGTATAAGATATTAATAAGTTTTTCTGTAATTTTCTAGTCAGATTTTACCGAAACTGTTTTTTTCATTATTTTTGGTTCAGTAGTTTCGAATGGGAGGGGAAACGCTGAATTATTTTGCAATATCTGGTTGAATATAAAATTTAAAATTACAAAAAAAATTTGTATTCCTCATAATGAAATGAAGAAAATCACAAAAAATTTAAAGACTTTATTTAACCCTCTTTTATTTTTATATAAATATTTAAAAAATTAGCTAGTTCAAAATATGGGGGTGAGGAAGTAGTTATTACCTATGCCATTTTCAAGTTCTGTAAATGGAGAAAAACGCAAATATCTTACTATATCTTTAATAGGCGTAAAAATATGGTGTTTGTTTTTAAAAATTATTAATAAAAAAATGTGCTATATTTTTTTTACAATATGTACGTGGACTCCTAAAAGCCTTATTTTTTCATAATTTTACGTTCTGTAGTTTTAAATAGGAGGGGGGGGGCAAATTTTTTGCATATTTTTCATCATGTCTCCGAAGATACGATACCTAAAATTATGAAAAAACTTTATATCTAATATTTTCAAACGATACTTTACACAATACATATAACTTAAAAAAAGTTTCGATTGATTGTGTGATTTGAGCTTCCCCCATGGAAAATTCTTTATGAATATTTTTGAGTATAAACTATTTAAACATGAAATCGATAACTGGAATATTATTTGTATCAAAGTGTCAATTTTATTTTGTGTGTAATTGATTGTGGGTTTGATTTTTAATAAAATTCATTCTAATTATTTTACCTGTCGCATCATCTAAGTTATTCTTTTCAAATCCTTTTTTTTACTTTTTAAAGTCATGCATTTCAATGTCTTTCGTGTCCCTTTGAATCGGGTCAAAAAACCGAGATTGAAGCAAGCCCCCGAGATGAAACTGGCCGAGAACGAAGATGCTGTTCATTATGTCTATGTTCTGTGGTTCGCCTTTATGTTTATTTTTTTATTATACGGCATTCGTTCTCTTATAGAAAACATTTGCTAACGTCAAGTGTGGAAAAAAGGCTATTCAACACTGATTAAATCATATTTCGGATATCTTCACTGTTGCTTGTTAACAAAAATATAAACTATGTAGTAAAACAGAAATTAAGTAAGAGGTTGACTTAAATAAAATGAAACAAATTTAAATTGCAATATACAGAGTAGTACAAAATAAGCATCAGTATAAAATTACATAGAGTAGTACAAAATAAGCATCAGTATAAAATTGCATAGAGTAGTACAAAATAAGAATCAGTATAAAATTGCATAGAGTAGTACAAAATAAGAATCAGTATAAAATTGCATAGAGTAGTACAAAATAAGCATCAGTATAAAATTGCATAGAGTAGTACAAAATAAGAATCAGTATAAAATTGCATAGAGTAGTACAAAATAAGCATCAGTATAAAATTGCATAGAGTAGTACAAAATAAGAATCAGTATAAAATTGCATAGAGTAGTACAAAATAAGCATCAGTGTAAAATTGCATAGAGTAGTACAAAATAAGCATCAGTATAAAATTGCATAGAGTAGTACAAAATAAGCATCAGTATAAAATTGCATAGAGTAGTACAAAATAAGCATCAGTATAAAATTGCATAGAGTAGTACAAAATAAGAATCAGTATAAAATTGCATAGAGTAGTACAAAATAAGCATCAGTATAAAATTGCATAGTCGGAAATTGGAGAATCTCTGAAACGCAGCTTAGATAATTGGATAGGAATGTTTGCGAGATACTACAGAGGTTTCCTTTCGAAAAAAAGTGAATTATGAAAACCAAAGTCTTGAGGATATTAAATATTGGATCTGGAAATACCCCGCACCCGTAATCTGGGATGGTCTTTCCCTCTGCCAGTCAGATATCAGGAACTAGTGAGGGGAAGGACATTTTCAATGAAATTAATATTGAAACTGTTAACTCTACTAATGCCAGAACAGTAATGAATTTATTATTATATGAATACATAAAAGTAAAGTAATACAGAGTTTCATATTCCTTCGTGTTCGCATTGTTATTGCTGAGGTGTCCCTGGTTCCCAGGCGTTTTGTGGTTTGGTGCTGGCTCATCGTTTCCGTTTGGGTGTCGTCTAGCTGCGGTGGAGTATTGTTGTGATATCCAGTAGCTGATATCGTAAATCCTCCCCTCTTAGGTGGAAAATATAGGTGTTCTGGGATTTTCCTGGACCTGTAATGGATATTCATTTTCGGTTTTATTAGCAGTTTTCTTACTTTTTGATTTAATACAGATGTAGCTTCCAATAATAATTCGTGTAAGTAAATGCAATATTAAACTCCAAATGCTTAGGGTAAATTTCAGGGTTTCGTTATCATTTTCTATCATTTGGTTCCTTAGTTCGTCGATTTGTGTCTTTGTGGAATCTATAGCGTCTAAATTAATATATTTACAATCCATGTGTGAACTCTTAAGTATTTTAATGCTCGTGATGTCAGGTAAACTAACGCTAGATAACGATGTATGTCTGCCGTCTGTAATTAATATTTGGTTATGTGGTTTCAGGATGATATATTTCATTTGCACTTCGCAGTTTTCAAATATAGTAAATAGATATGTTCCTTTAATAGTTTTTCTTGTTTCTTCGCCCTCACATCTTTCAGGGATTGTAGTTTCGCTTGGTACAATACAGAGCCAGTCATAGTCGGATATATGTTATATCTTGGATTCTTCTATGTGTTTTTAATGAGTTACACATACGTGATATTTACCAGTGTGTTCAATCAATCGTGCTGTGCAATTATCAATATCTATAATTTGTTTTGTTTCTCCATAATGGCATAGATAATTTCTCTAGGTTAGCTACAGGCATTATCTGTCTTGAGTAATGTACTTAAACTGGTTAACGAGGATATATTTGGATTCAGGTACAGAAAAGGTTGTCGGATATTGGTATGTGTAAAGAGTATAAACGGTAATATTCATAATATTTTAATTCTACTAATCGTACATCTAGGATACAAATAATACAATCTTGATTAATATAACCCTTAATGATAATAGTTTCTTCTAAATTTACTATATTTCCTAGGCATAATTCGTATGGGAATATTAAATATTTGGGTAGCATTATCTTCTGCAACGCGTTAGTAAGATCTATTGGATTAACAATTTATGGGTGCATCTGGCCCATCTTGGCAAAAGTTATGGCATTCTCAAGCTCAGAAAGTATTTGATATATAGTTCTAAAAACTGTTGTTAATTGAACAAAAGTATTGGTGAACTGGATCACCCGTCTGTCTTCAAGGCTACTATAAATAGTCCTTACTGTGTTTTCTATTTGCATAATTCGTGACGCTAGTACCATTTGGTTAATTTTGGGTTTTTTATTTACATTCTGAAACTTAACTATGGCATCTGTCATTAGGGTAATTTGTTCCTTTTTAAAATTGGTTTATCATGTTTTTGATTAGATTTAAGTTGGTTAATTATTTTATCAAATGTTCTGCTTCTGATGCATCTAGATTGCCCGTCACCGACTTAATTGCTGAGCCAATTGCATTTATTAAGCCTCTTTTCTATCGCGTAGTAGGTGCTGTTTGATTAAATTTATCTTCTATCTCAGTTATTAGGTAGTCTATCTGGTGGTAGTAATTATAAATTTAATCGTAATACTGTATTTGATTTTTTAGAATATTACACAATTTCATGTAAATATCTATATTATTTTTAAATTCTAACTTAATCAAACTTAATATCGAAAACTTTGAATTAACATCCACTGCTCCACTTGGTTCATTGCTCTGCCTAAGTTGTGCGGGTACATACCCGGGTTATCTTGATCTTGATTACGCCTACGGAGGCTGCGACGATTCCTTTGTAAGATTATTTAAGAGTCGTCTTACATTTTTGCAATGAACTCGTTTTTGTCTATTGTTATTATTTATAACCAGAGTATTATCGTCATTTACTTGTAAAATTTCAAAGGGTCCTTCAAATTTATTAGTAGTTTTATTTCTATTTCGAAATGAGTAGGTTTTGAGTTTTCATTTCGTCTATTAATTGTACTTTCTTTGCGTGTTCTCATATGTTCACCTATTTTTTCGTATAACAATTTCATACGGTTTATATGTTCTTCAATGTAATCTCGGTAGAATAATTTTTCACAGTAAAGTTTAAAATAGGACATACCCAATCTAGGGACATACCCCCCTAGATTAGGTATGTCCAAGTAAAAGTTCTACAGGTGTTTTATCAGTTGAACTATGTGTTTCAATGTTATCGTTATGGTCTTGCTTGAGAATACGCAACAAGTCTAATTGGGTCGAATGAAATCTTTTCACGAGACCATTAGTATTTGGGTTATTAGGTGTGCTGAAATGTACGGCGATTTTATGAGCACTTAAAAGGTCTTTAATTATTTCATTGTCGAACTCTGGGCCCTCGTCGATTGTGATTTCCATTGGAATTCCATACATTGAAAAATATTTAATAAGGGCTTTCGCAACATGTATCGAAGTTTTTGCTGTGATACTTATAGCCTGACCTAATTTTGTAAATGCGTCTATTATTGAGAAATGCTTGTTCTTCTACTTGAAACGTGTCGATATGAATCCGTTGTAAGGGTTTAGCAATCGTTTCGGTGATCATAAGCGGAACGGTTAGTGGGTGTCAGTCATATTTGGTCTTTTTACACTCATCACAATTATTTATGAATATTTTTACGGTTTCCTGCATACTGAGCCAATAATGGTTTATTCTAAGTTGTTTAACCGCTTCTCCTAAACCTCTGTGACTATTCTTGATTCATGATAATTTTTTACCATATTTATTTGTTCCTCCTTTTCAGTGACATTTATCACACGTTTAGTACATTTTATTAATTGTGGACCATTTTGATTGAATAAGTCATTATAAATTACGCTAATTTTTTTAAATAAGTCGTCATTTTCAAAGTGACAATAGTATTTAACTTTACTTTTAGTATTTTCTTTGAGGAATTGTGTAATGTGTTTACTTCTTCCCGTTACGGGTATATTTACTATTTCTATACTTTGTTTATCGTTTGGTTCATTTTTAATTTTAGGTTAGTATCGAACGAGTTTTTTATAAAAATTTCAGGTGTCTTTGTATCTATCGCTTCCTCTAATATGGGTACGCCTCGAGTGCATACTTCATTGGAGGAATGGGCAGTACCCGTCTCCTCAATTTCGTTTTGTATTTACTTAATTTGGTCGTTTGAATTATTAATGATAGAACTTTCAACTAAATCATTAAATTCAGCCTCATCCATTTATACCAAACCTCAAAATCTAGAGTCAAATCTAGATTAATAGCTAAAGATTGACCGTCCGTATCTAATCCGCATTCGTATTTTGGGATCCCTTCTTGTACACAATGTCATAATGGTACTCTTCTAATTTTAACCGCCATCTCGTTAGATGAATTAATTTTTAGTTTGAATTTAATCGTTAATTGAGTATAACCAAATTAGGGGTTTGTGACCCATATAAATCGTAAATTTACGCCGGTACAAATATGGCCTGAAATATTTTGTTGCTCACCATATTGCTGGCAGTTCTTACTCTGTTGTGGAGTACTTTTGTAGTCACACAATTCTCAGTGAAACTCTGTATCACTGGATTCCATCGGCATATGCTATTGGTTTGTCCATACCGATTGTACCTTGTGATAGAACTGCTCCTAAGGCGACATTCGATGCCTCCGTTATGAGTATAAACGATCTATTGGAATCCGGATGCTGTAATATTGAATGATTTGTTAATAGCTGTTTACCCGTATTAACTGCATTTATGAATTCGTCGGTGTGTTTTATAGAACGACCTTTTTTAGACTATTTGTTAATGGTTTTTTTTTTTAATTTCGCGAAATCCTTTATAAACCGTCTATTATAACCTAGAAGTCCGAGAAAACCTTTAATCTCTTTAGAAGATTTAGGTATTGGGTAATTGAGTATCGCTTTAATTTTATTTTGCTAATTCCAGAACAGTAATGAATTTATTACTACATGAATACATAAAAGTAAAGTAATACAGAGTTTTATATTCCTTCGTGTTCCCGTCGTTATTATTGTGGTGTTCCTGGTTCCCAGGCGTTATGTGGTTTGGTGCTGGCTCATCGTTTCCGTTTGGGTAATTCGAGGTCCTAAGTCCGATCGCCCGTCGGCTACAATACGCATGCAATGTTAAATGTTTTAGGTTTCCAAATGACGTCGCTTTGAGATAAAAATTGAACAAGCCACCAAAAGAGAGAGACGGAGTCTATTAAACCACATTAGACTTTGTTATATTAAAAAATAATGCCGGCTAACTTACTTTTAATTAAATGAAAGCAAAGTTTTCTTTGTTCTGGTTTCATAGTTTCTACTTGTTAGTTAGATGTGTTAACTAAATTGTTAATTAAGTTTGCTTATAGTGATAGCTATATGGCATAATAATGTTAAATAATCATAACGAAATTACGTATGAGTTAATTTTTTGGAAAATTTCTAAATTTTCCTATGGTATTTAAATGTTAGTATACGGCATCTACCAATTTGTATACTTAAAAGAGACCGGTAAAGATCCATATAGTGTTGGGCTTAGGTGTTACAAGAATAAAAATGACACTGTTATATAGAGAAAATTAAAAAAAATAATCTCCTTAAAAGTTTTATCAAAATCTTCAATCAAATGAAAGAGAAGTCTGGTATTATTTTAAGAAAAGTTAGGTTATTTTTCATAATAGATTGAAAATTTAATTTCTACGGGATTCTTTGAATTAGCCAAATAAAACAAAGTGCAAATTGTGTCTTGTTACATCCTCCATCCACAGATGTACCATATTAATCCATGATGCTCAGAGGCTCGAATGGGTCGTAGAATAAAGTTACGTGAACTACGATAAGATGGAAAAAACCGTTCATTTTGACAACAATGGAACCATGGTCAATGTTTGTTAACAGTTTATTTTTAATTAATTTAGGCAACCGCTACACGCTATAGAAAGCAAGAGTCATCGATTATTTTTTGTAGTCCTTTCCAAAAAGTTTTTTTGTTATTTTTACTTCCAATTAATAATTATTTATATTTTTAAAAAATAGAATATATGCACATTTATAAAAATAGCTTTTTTATTTCGTATTATGGCTATAAATTGTAATTCTATTTTTTCTTCTTTCCTGATTGTTAATTACTGAATTGTTGGATTTTTTATATTCTCAAAAATACTAGCTTTTTTAAAAATGATGTAACGACTGGGCCTATTTTTATCGGTCTCCTTTGTTGAGACTTTGATTTAGTATATCCTCGAACTTTAAAGTATTTCATTCCCAGCCTTTGGCTTTTTGGGCACTCCAATATAACGATTTGGGGCTTGAAAGTGGACGCAACTTTATCTGGATCAGTTGAGTCAAGACGTGGTCATTGGGAAACGTAAATCGTTACAGGACTATTTATTTCTCGAAAAGTATCTATTAGGAAGTAAAGTGTTGGTATTGGTATTAAGTACCTATACAGATATTAGTGTACCGGGAGCTGTTGAAAATAGCAATTCGAAAGCGAACAATAACTATGGTGAAAATAAACACTTTGGTAATGAACTGTAATCCTTGATTAATTAAATTAAAGTAAATTAAAAACACAATGTTAGCAAGGTGACGTTGCGTAGAAGAGAGAGGAGCATAGCCAACAAAAAAAATATAAAACTGCGATGTAGAGAAATGATATATTGCCAGTACGTTTTACTACGTGCTTGTTTGCGTTCTATCTATTGTCTATCAAACCAACACCTACTGGTATTACCAACACCTATTGGTATTGTGTAGTATTAGGTGTTGATCAAACTATATTTAGTGACGTCAAAAGCTGTATCTGAGATATATATGTACTTGCAAAAAATTATATTTAAAGGAATTGTGAGAAGATGCTTTGTAATCGTTTAGCGCGAAAAAAGTTTTATAATTTTATAAATAGTGCATTATATCAATACTTTATTACTTCAAAAAATGAAGACTAGTTTTCTAAGGTGTAAATAAGGCTAATTTTATTTTATTGATGACTCAAATTATTGAAATAAAGATAATTATTTTCAAATACATTTTTTTTATTTAAATCGAAATTATTTTTCTTTTGTTAAATATTCAAATAACTTCAGAAGTCTATCAAACACAAGATTCTTCATATTCGACTATGTTTGCGGAACATGTGAACCGACATTCTGGACGAGGAGTTGGATATGGAGGGCGCACGAGTTGCTTACTGCCTAATTACTAGTTGCTAGTTTTTTTTTGCCTCATACCACTATAGTCCACTATTTTGATATACCATGATTTGTTGATCACGTTGTATTACCGGTGAACTGTTTTAATATTTTGGCAGTTTAGTTAAGTTTAATTAATCATTTCTTGAAATTATCTTTCGCGCAGTAACGTGTACCGTCTTGCTATTGGTATTAAGTACCTTACAGACAAAAGTATATCGAGACAGGGAGCAATGTTACTATATAATGTCTACAAATAATACGATTATCTACCGATAACTTACAGAATAGTGTGTATATATATATATATATATATATATATATATATATATATATATATATATATATATATATATATTGTACATATACAGGGATATTTTTGGTCAGCGACAATATATTGCGGTATATATTGCGACAAAATTTGAAATGTTCTTATTATTTATTAATGATGCGTTTCTAAATTAGAATTCTCTATTTTTACTTTGTGAAATTAGTGTTTTTTACTTTGTGATTAAAATAGTATATATATGTATATGTATATATAAATATATATATATATATATATATATATATATATATATATATATATACATATACACATATATATACGTATATACATATACAGGGATATTTTGGTCAGTGGCTAAACCTGAAAATATTTTAGAGCTCAAATTTAAACGTAAATATTTGTCTTCATTCCTCAGAGACCCGAAATAAAAAAATGGTAAGCATCTGCTTGATTTTTAAGAAACCTAGAATGACTGGACACCCTAACGCTTTTTTCCCGGGAATTTGTTAAAACTCGTGCGTCCGCTGGCTGGCGCGTAATTAAAAGTTGACCTTGAAATTTCTCGCGTATGATAATGAAACATTTGTGACTTAAATTTGAAATGTTCTTATTATTTATTAATGATGCGTTTCAAAATTAGAATTCTCCATTTTAACTTTGTGAAATTAGTGTTCTTTACTTTGTGATTAAAATTAAATTAAATGATCTATAAGGTTCCGATTATTCCTTCGTACTTCATACGGGCTTAGGACAATCATAATGACCATGTTCTTAATTTTTAATTCAAGTCGGTAATGAAATTACCGATTTCAATAAAACAGACGTAAGACATGTTAAAAACATTGGAATCAACTTATTTACAATGATTGAAAATTTATATACCTAATCCACTTTTAGTCCTTATCCTTAATAATATTTTAACAATTTTTCAAAGGGGATTCCATTCCACTTGATACCAAACACACACGTTTTTGTAAATTGTTTTTCAATTAAAATTTAACGGTACTTTTTAATTCACTAAACTCTGAAATTATTTTCCCTTTAAATTCCTCGTAACTTCGTGCCTCTGCAACATACACACGTCTTGTCACCTCAACCTACAAGTAGAAATGGCATGAGGTCTAGTGACCTAACAGGCCATGATACAATACCTCCACGCTTAATCTATCTATTTCCGTAGCGATTGTTCAGAAAATCGCGCACTGACCTTGCACTATATGGGGGTGGGCCGTCATGCTAATAAGTCAAATTCCTTGTAAATGCTAACGTCACATCGTCGATTAAGTTTTCAGTCGCATCTCGTAACATATTCAAATATGAATTACTTGTTATGCGTATACCTTCGGTAAAATATGGTCCAATAATCAGATTTTCAATTGTTCCTGCCTACACATTTACATTAAATCTCATTTATGGTGTCTTTAATTCAATGGGGGTTAGTGTAAGCCCAAAAATAACCATTATGGACATTATAAAGTTTAACCCGCGTAAACAAAGCTTCAACTCTCGACAAGATGTTGCTGTCGATATTTCGGAGTGACCAATTGTAAAACCGAGTCCAATAATCAGATTTCCAATTGTTCCTGCCCACACATTTACATTAAATCTCATTTACGGTAAGTGTCTTTAATTCAATGGGGGTTAGTGTAAGCCCAAAAATATCTATTATGGACATTATAAAGTCCAATTCGCGTAAACAAAACTTCAACTGTCGACAAGATGTTGCTGTCGATATTTCGGAGTGACCAATTGCATAACCGAGTCCAATAATTCGATTTCCAATTGTTTTTGCCCACACATTTATATTAAATCTCATTTATGGTAAGTATCTTTAATTCAATGGGGGTTAGTGTAAGCATAAAAATATCCATTATGGACATTATAAAGTTCAACCCGCGTAAACAAAGCTTCAACTCTCGACAAGATGTTGCTGTTGATATTTCGGAGTGACCAATTGTAAAACCGAGTCCAATAATCAGATTTCCAATTGTTTTTGGCAAAACATTTACATTAAATCTCATTTACGGTAAGTGTCTTTAATTCAATGGGGGTTAGTGTAAGCCCCAAAATATCCATTAGGGACATTATAAAGACCAACTTGCGTAAACAAAGCTTCATCTGTCGACAAGATGCTGTCGAGTCGAGTGACCAATTGCAAAATTGTACCTACTCCCGCCAGGCCGTCGACGTCATAGAGAGATTGCCCGTGTTGAAAGTGATACGAGTGTAACCAGGGTTGCCACATGTAATATAACTTTTTCCGGGACATTTCTACTACTATAACTATAACTACCAGTTATTTAAGAAAAAAAATTACTTTGACCCAACAAAAGGTTTTTTTAAACCCAAGAAACATTCAGATTAATATAAATAAATAAAAAAGTTGTTTTCTTTTGCCAAAATACAATGTGAACTTTTTAATAAAGTTTATTGACTTATTAAATAATTGTAAGTAATTTAATATAAAAACAGTCATTATGTTAATCACACTTATCCAAATTACAAAAGGTAATAGTAATATTTGGCAAAAGAAATTTGTCTTGCAATAATTAATCTTATTTAATTTTAACTCGAAGCTTAACTTTCGTAGTTTCACAAAGACAATAATATTTAGTTTATTATATTAGAGTGTTTTGATTTAGTTATTTTAATAAATTAAAGTTGAAGTATAACTCTTCGCAATTTATTTGAATTTAAATTTATGAATTGATTTGATCTGTAATCATGCAATTCCGGTCTTTCCATTGATCAATCTAGCACAATGTAATGCAGCTATGGCATGTATAGGTTCACGAAAAATGCCGATAAAGACAATTTTAAAGAATTACCATAATTTTTTACATTTCCGGGACACATTTATTACATTCTTGAACGCGGGAAAATATCACAAATTCCAGGACAATTCCGGAAATCCTGGACATCTGGCAACCCTAGGTGTAACTCAAACAATACTGACTCACATCGAAACGTTGAGCGGCATCATTCGTGCTAGCACGAGGATCGCATTCAAAAAAGTGGAACATTGCGTCTTCAATTTCGACACTAATTGGGGTATTACTTCCTCGACCACTAGAGTGTGATAAAACGGTAACCTGCCCATAATCTAATAGCCTTCAATTAATTGCTAAAATTGTAGAACGATGAGGATCTCGATTACTTAGATCTCCCTGTCTTTATAAATGCGCTACACTTTCACTTTTGTGAAATCTTCGAGCACCATAGAAACTTTCTTCGTTCAAGATATAACATGGCACCGTCTCATAATATTCACGATTACTATACCTGTGCTGATTTTCTTTAGCCATTGTCGAAATCGAAACCAATGGGTCACGTATGCAAAGCGAGGCATGCATACGTAATCAGGTCATAAACGCTACTAACTAACCAATACGCTCCGACATGAGCGGCCCTGTGTAAAAAAATAGTGGTGGTCGCAGGCGAGGAGTGTTTTTTGGTTGCCGCACCGTCTTTTACACCGGCGGCGCGCAATTAGTTACAGTTACTATAACCATGGTTATTTTTGATCCTTTAGGACAAATTATATATATTATAGAAAAAAAGTTGTAAAAAAATTTGAAATTTTTTCATTATATGATTTAGTTACCTATTCTTAATGGTTTTTTAAAATATTGTCACTGACCAAAATGTAACCCTATATATATGCATATATATATATATATATATATATATATATATATATATATATATAGATATACATATATATATATATATATATATATAAATATATATATATATAAATATATATAAATATATAAATTTGCCATTTACATACAGAGTCAGTAATTTTATCAACCTGAATAGTTAGAAATTTTAAATTACTTATATCACATTTCACTTCACTTTTAAAATAGAGTCTAAAATATTGTTCTGTAAATATTGCCGAGTATATACTTATCTATGGTCGAAACTTTCGGGCGAATGTGTGACGGAAAACAGAAGAATTATAGAAATTTGCCATATACATACAGAGTCAATAATTTTATCAACCTGAATAGTTAGAAATTTTAAATTACTTATATCACATTTCACTTCACTTTTAAAATAGAGTCTAAAATATTGTTCTGTAAATATTGCCGAGTATATGCTTATTTATGGTCGAAACTTTCGGGCGAATGTGTGACGGAAAACAAAAGAATTATAGAAATTTGCCATATACATACAGAGTCAATAATTTTATCAACCTGAATAGTTTAAAATTTGAAATTTCTTATTTCACATTTAATAAAATTTCACTTCACTTTTAAAATAGAGTCTAAAATATTGTTCTGTAAATATTGCCGAGTATATGCTTATTTATGGTCGAAACTTTCGGGCGAATGTGTGACGGAAAACAGAAGAATTATAGAAATTTGCCATATACATACAGAGTCAATAATTTTATCAACCTGAATAGTTTAAAATTTGAAATTTCTTATTTCACATTTAATAAAATTTCACTTCACTTTTAAAATAGAGTCTAAAATATTGTTCTGTAAATATTGCCGAGTATATGCTTATTTATGGTCGAAACTTTCGGGCGAATGTGTGACGGAAAACAGAAGAATTATAGAAATTTGCCATATACATACAGAGTCAATAATTTTATCAACCTGAATAGTTTAAAATTTGAAATTTCTTATTTCACATTTAATAAAATTTCACTTCACTTTTAAAATAGAATCTAAAATATTGTTCTGTATATAGTGTGATATACCTTTAAAAACTGAATATGAATTTAAATTCTTCCTAATTCTTCTAATCTTTAATTCTTCTCCTTAAATTTTCCTTAAAGTCTTCATGGCATCACGTAAAGTTGCAACCAAATCTATAAAATCCAATAATATTAGTATTTGAATTTTCATCGTGGTCTCTAGGTTACTATCATTACAAACGAATATTGTTTTTACCAAGTAATGCTAAATTAATTGACTTTATTTTTTCCTCAAGAATCGTAACACTATTACGAATCGTAACAGTATTAAACAGTAACACTATTTGTTGACCACACATCAGAAATATTGCAAACTGTGGAATGAAAACAAACTAAAACCGATGATTTGCACAAATCTACGAGTTTTTATTATACGCGTTTGTATTAAAACAACGCGTAATACATTTATTTTCAACAAAACAATTTAGCACTAAATTTAAAACCGTTCGAGAAGGGTCTAAACTCTTTAAAACCCTTTTCCATCAATCGACAATATTCAAAGCATTTAATACTTTGCGACGAATTCATAATTTAAGTAATATTATGATAAATGGCCACAGTACATTGTGCATCAGATACATCTTATCCTTCCTCATATCTTCCTCAGCCTTTTTAACCATTGACTTCTTCTCGTCGACAGCTAGTACATCCTACATAAAATCATTGCCTGCCAAATCTCGTTATCGCTCATCGGCTTCGCGTAATCAGAGCTATTACTGTTCAATTCTGGAGTGGGTTTTAACAAAGTTCAAAATTCCTCAGCCAGAAAATGTTGGTAAAAATGACTATAATACAATTCTTTTAATCATGTTAGTCAATATTTTAACTTTTTCCTACCAAGTACCCTCCTACGTAGTCTCAGTCATTCTTGCTTTGCTGAACCTATAAATACTGATGGTTCCGCCAACACTGGCATATCCATTAATATTTATGATGAATTTTCATAACGCTTTTTTACAATAAGGCCACGTTCTCTTCGCCACGTTCTCATCAGTTATTCAATTTCTTGTCAGGTTACGGGGATGACAGGATGACAGAATGGACGACAGAACGGAACGGATAGCAGGGCAGACTGAGCGAATAGTATAGTTGAGTCCACCCTGCTGCTTGAACAATCCGTCCCGTATTTCCAGGTAGCTCTTGACCCTCGACGTTTTCAAATCAACGTTACTATTGCAAGGGTCAGGGATATCAAAATCCTCTCTTTGTACATCACCCACTCATCTCGTCCCATTACTCTTGAACTGCGGGGAATTTTATCCTCCATATACATAAAGTCCTTGATTTTAACGCTCACCACCCATCTGTGGCTAGTTGCAGTCTCTAGGGTTTGCTTTGGTTGACCTCCAAGATGACATAAGCTTATATATGTCACACAGTAGCCCCAACAATAGCTCCTATTCCATCACAAAACCCTAGTATGGTCGATATCTCCTCCTGTTCCTCGTCCCTGGCATCGGTAATTGCCCAGAATATCCTTGTCATATATTGGAAGTAAGTAATTACAGTTGTCACTTTTCAAAACTACCATCTACATAGTAATAGTTAAATTGACTTATATTTAAATTGTTTGTAAGGGTTTTCGTTCACGCTTGAATAGTCTATTTTTATATAATAATTTGTCACGTTTTTTCGGCTAAAACAGCACTTTGAATAGGAGAAGATTTTTCATTGCGTGGGGAGTTACTTTAAGTTTAATATTGAGTTTTCCGTGGTCGGTGTATGTCCTACTTAAGTGCCAGTTTCGCAATAGAGATATAAACGATTTGAAAATAACGGGTTTGAAAATAGGGTTTTTTTTGGGTTGTATAATATCGTTTAAGCCATACAAAAAATATCACAACGGTTTTTTGTATAGAATAAAATTCTCAGAATCATTAAGTTATAATCCAAGGAAGATATATACTGAAATAAGAATTATATTTTAGGCGTTGTAATTCTTTATATCATTTTATCTCAAAAATTGGTAAAATTTTTCGCCATCGCATATTTGTTTTAATCCATTTATATTGTCTTACATTATTATTTCATAATTTATTTGACCACTATGGATGAGACAGTATTTGGAGGCGTGTTTTTTATACCTGTATTGAGGATACCCATAGACTTAATTCATAAGGTAATAACTCTATGGGCATACCCCAATAGGGGGACAAAATATTCTTGTTTAAATTTATTGATATAGACATAATTTTTTGTATCCTTTGCCTTTTTATAGGGCCTGGCTAAGGCCCATGACCTTATCATCAAAGCTATATCGAATAGATTAATCACTGAAGTAATATCGAAATCTTAAAAAATAATAGAAGAGGGTAATGCCTTCAAAGTTCGCCTACCGTCTCGTCTTCGCTGATCAATTTTAATATTACAATTAATCTCATTAAAACGATTTTGGCATAAAAAGCGTCAACTCCAAGTAGCAAAGAAGAAAAAGGAAGAAGCCAAGTGAATGCAATCACGTGAAGAAACGTTGTACATTTTCCTTGCATTACATCCTGCGGTAGATATTGATTTGGACGATATCTTACAGTAAGACCAATAAATTTTCAGAAAATACACTTTCAACATCCTTAAAAAAGGTGAATACTTGTTAGTCTCGTAATATTGCGAACAAATGTTCTGTGAAATAAGAATATAGCTATCTAACTTTTTACAATTTTTTCCTAACAAGGATAATTCTTTTCATTAGGAGACAAATTTTGGACATGGTTTAGTATTGGATCCTTTGAAACAAATCGCAGGATCGTAACTCAATACACCGTAAAACAAAATTTCATCATGAGGAATGATAGAAGAGGGTAATTATCATTCTTTAATCGTAAGCTTGCCACGAACGTAGTCTCTTTCAAGTGCTTTCCTTAAATCTGTCACATGGAATTGGTACTCTTCACTATCTTCATATAATTCCATGACCTCACCTATTTTAGTTTTGCATTCGCCATTTATATAAATTTGTTAAAATTATATATTTGCAATCTTTGCTGTAATCGTAATGGTAGTTACCTCTAACAGAACCTAAGTCTGAGATATTTGTTCCATGATTTGAAATTTGGATCACGATGTCAGCTTAACGTTGATTTAAAAGATTCAGAACAGTATTTTCAAAATTCTCATTGCCTGCATATAAGGGCGGATTGAAGGGGGGAGGGGGGGGCACAGGTTCTTTGATTATCTAGATGATAAATATGTAGTTATTGTCCTCACTCGACGATGATAGAATTGCATATGCACGCATCTTATTATTAGTTTGATTAAATTGTATTCGGCTTACGTATTATCACAATGATCGTATGTAGTGAAGTGACATATATTATAATGAATAACAAGGACAGGAAAAGACAGAAGAGCATAAGTGCATTTTTCTTTACAAACAAAAAACTGACGATGTGGAGAATGAAACTCTTCGGCCCGCGCGACTTGGATAGTCAACTGATGTTGGTGATGTGTCTGCATGTCCATTCTCGCTGACTACATCAGCTCCCACTAGTTTTTTCCAGGAACGTGATATAGGTACGTATCCCTAATCGATTACCCACAACTCCAAATTGATTAAACATTTAGGCCGGTATTCAGAGACAGGTTAGAGTTTGATTTCAATATCCATATTCCCGAATACTATTCATTTGTTTACTTACTCCTTTTACTCTACAAGAGAAAAACCTTACAAAAATTACCGGGCGTTCTGTTATAAATATGGTGCGAACAACTTGCATGATAATTTTTAGAAATGAAAAATTAAAAAAATTTAGTTTTTGATGTAATTTTTATTATTTAGAAATGGACAATTCTAAACAATAACGCTGATAAATTCGGATCTCCATCCGATCCACGCCTGCTACTATACACAGAAGGTGTTGTTCCGATGCATGTGCTCAACAGAGATGACGTATTTGTAGGACATCTTAGGCTTTTTCCGATCGTTGTCAACGCAAATTATGTGTCGTGAATTATGAATTCGTGCCGTTCTTTTACAAAGAAAAAAAAAAAAAAACTGCATTTTCTATGCAATTTTTCACTTTTGATGAATCATTCAATAATTACTGTTTATATAGATATGAATAATTAAATGTCTGTTAAATAATGAATGCGTTTTCAAATAATCGTTGAAAAAATATTAATTTTTGTTGCAAATGATTAGCCTCAGAAGAGTGAAGTTAGATAATATTATTGTGGTGCTGTGAATATAGTAAAATTTTTCATATTTTATATAATGCTAATTTTTATTTTTATGCAATGAAAAATTTACATATACGCTGTTAATGTAAATAATATTTATCTGTATATAGATAAATAAATAAATATTTACAAAAAATACGAATTTGTGTTCGAAAAATTATTTATAATTTTTGTTCCATTCTTATTAATGCAGAGTCAATTTAATTTCTTAATATAATTATTATAATGCAAACTAAAAAAAATTGATAATAAAAATTGATACTGCCTAATAAAAACTTAAACATTAATTATATAATTCGATTAAATTTGGAAAAAAAACTGTATTATTATATTATATTTATATATATTATTTTTTATTATTATAAAATAAATTTTACCACGGTAAAATTTATTTTATTCTGTAACTGTAATTTTAATTAAGCTTATTTTATAATTTTTATTTGGCTAGAAAAGGATCAGTGGTTGAAAAATGTTTGGTAACCTACAACAGATTTTAAGTTTCCACAGGTACACGAAGGAAAAAAAAACAAAATAACAGACCCATAAATACCCTACAAGTAGAATGGGTTGATCCTCTTTTAAACCTCCGCCGTCAATACTTAGCTGATCGTTATTTACTGAAGGCAGCTAGGTTTTCTACTCACCCCATTTTTCCAAAACTCACCCTCCTCTCTATGCTTATTGGGCATGCTCCTTTTTGGCGTTCTAAGTCCCGACCTTTTCTTATCGTTAGCTTCCAAAGATTCAAATCCCTCTTTAACCCCGTTTATCAAAATTCATCTCTCCCTTCATAGTTTTCCATTTTACTCGGTATTTTACAGGACAAATACTAATTTGTGTTTTGGAGTTGATAAGGAATAACCAGAGCTCTAGAAAAATTAGAAATGCTAATTCACTGGTCAAATTTATCTTTAATTCTTTTTCGATGGATTGGACGCGTATGCATTAGAAACTCTGAGAGGTGGCTATGTCGGAGCGTCATTTTACTGTCCAACCACCGCTCATACTGCATACATCCGCCTTCCTAAGGAATGTTCGATGTTTTCCGGGGAATGTCATGCTATTATGGAGGCCTTCAATTATGCTCTACTCAAAAAGATTCGTAGGCTCCTTATCTTTTCTGATTCCTTTAAGTTGTTTACAGTTCCTTCTCGCGAATCTATTTTTTCTACTACAATTCGAAGCTTCCTGATTCTACAGATCAAGCAACTTACGCTTGATGTGAAGAGATCGGGATCCGATGTTGTTCTTGCATGGATCCCTGGTCACTGTGGCATAGTAGGTAATGAAATAGTCGACGCAAAAGTTCGATTCGCCGCCGGGAAAAGGATTCCATGTTTCACTATTAATTTCATTGAAGACCTTCTTCCCATGATTTGTTCCTGGATGACATCTGACTGGCAGAGGGCGTGGGAAAGATCATCCCAGATTACGGGTGCGGGATATTTTCAGATCCAATCTTTTATACCATCAAAATCTTAGCTCTCAAAATTCACTTTTTCTCGAAAGGAAACCTTTGTAGTATCTCGCATGCGTTTGGGTCATTGTTCTATTCCTACCCATTTGGCTCGGCCGCGTGTCAGAGAACCTCCAATTTGCGACTGTGAGTTTGGAGAAGGTAATCGAAATCATCTCATTTTTGCATGTCCATTAAATAATAGATTTCCTATGTTTATTTACAAATTATTAAAATATAAAATTAATTTGCCCATTAACACAAAATCACTTTTATCTATTACGAACAAACCCATTCTAGTATTAATCATTCAGTACATAAGAAAGAACGTCATCAAAAAATAGAATCTTTCATATTTATTTTCTTATTCGTTTTATGATATAGTTTACTTTTTTGTTAATAAGCGGCAATGAAAGATATCCGAAATTTGATTTAATCAGTGTTGTACAGCCTTTTTTATATTGACAATGGTTCGCAATGGAGAGAACGAACGCCATATAAAAATAGATAAAGGTTACCTGCACGGTTTTAGTATATAATCTGTGTGCTCCGCAATGTCTTTTTTAAGCACTTAATATATTTTTCGCGTTTGCGAAAAGGTCTACTAGCTCCCTCTACTAGTGCTCCGCCCCAAGCACACAATGTTACCAGCATTATAATTTTACCCATCATCTGCAGAAAATCGACGCATATAAATATATCTGCTTGCACCAGTACGATACACTTTTGCATCATTTACCTTATATGAAGTATTATTACGGCTACCATGTAAATTTCTTAAATGTTTATTCCAACCACAACCAATAGACGAAAAATTTGGTTCAAAATTATTGAAAATTTGTGCGAGTGTGGGAATGTGCGTGTGTGTGTGTGAGCGCGTGCTTGTGTGTGTGTGTGTGTGTGTGTGTGTGTGGGTGTGTGTGTGTGTATGTGTGTGTGAGTGTGTGTGTATGCGCATATATATACATGCGTGTACACATTATTCTATAAAATTATTTTAGTACTTTTGCCAATAATTTGTTGTTAATGCAAAAAGAAAACAATTAGCTTAGTGTCTTGAGGTAAAAAGAGAGGTTAAAAAGCCCGCTACAAAAATTTGAAAATAATCGGTCCCGTACTAAAGAAATTCAAAAAGAAAATAACGTGATAAAGTTTCTACTTATTTGAAATAATATCTGTTCCCATTTTCAGGAAATTGGAGACGGCGAAAATTAATAAATGTAAAATTTGTTTCTTTCGCGTGTCTCCGTAATCCTATATACGATGTAGGATTATGGAAACGCGCGATATTACATATATGCAATAGGTAAAATATTCTAAAAATTAAATGTGTTACCTACATATATGCAATAGGTAAAATATTCTAAAATTAAATATGACAGCGGAAATTTCAAATGTTGCACCAACATTTCCCAAATCCCGATTTTTGAACAAATTAAATTTTACATTTTTCAGTATCAAGCAATTAAGACGTTTTAATTTGGGTAAACATTTTTTTGAGAGGTGATAACACTAACAAAAATGGCGCGCTTCTGTTAATAATAATCTGATTTGATATTTTAAAATTGCATAGTTAATTGAAAATGAAATTAAGTAATAGTATTTACCTATGAAAAGTAACCTTTTGTTAAAAATACCCTTTTGTTTGTTTTGCAGTCCAGTGATATTTTTGCAGGCGGGAATAGCACAAGTCTACATTTTAAGCGATCTCGTCACATATATGTGTCTTAGAATGCACAGTAGTGTTTTGATACTACGCATTTTCTGCGTAGTTTTTGTGGACACACCATCGCGCGTATTCTCGGCTTCTGGAATGCTCATTATTATAAGACTGGAAATCAGTAGATTAAAAAGTATGTGTCAAATCTATTATACTTTAGTTCCCAAGTGGTTCTGAGAGGAATAAACAGCGAAGAGGCTAGCGCGATTGGCGAGAACTTTAACCGTTTTAGTGCCATCGTTTTTTACTCGTATATATTTAAAAATGTCAAAGAAATCTTTTGTACTTGATGTCATTTACCCTTGTCTCGAAAAAAAAATAAAAATTATCCAATTTTAATAATTTTTTCGGTGTTTTCTTAATAAAAACTTGGACAAGGATAATAAAATACAAAGAAAATTATGGAAATATATATTGTGAACAAAAATTATAACAAAAACTGAAATCAAGGTCACACCGTATTTTCGCAGTCCGGTACATCCTCCATATCAGCAAAATAATTGTTATCGTCACTATTATCACTATCACTCAAAATTTGCATTACGCCAAATTGTGAGCGCACCACAATGTCACTCCCACTATCACTTTCTTCACAAATTGAAAAACAATCATTTTCACTCGAATTATTTTCGTATTCCGACAATGTGGGTTAACAATTTTCTTTTCCTGGATCCTTTTTATGTTTGTAATTACTAATAATATTATAATTTGAACTTTATGTAACATGTAGAAAGATAAAAAATTAGCGATGCGTGCGAGCGACCTCCCCTACAGCGCGCTAAATAGCAATTGATTTCGCGAGCGCCATCGCGCTCGTGCCAAATTTAGTTTCGCACGAGCGCGATGGCGCTCGTCGGCACTCAAATGATTAATAATCGTGACAGCTCCATGACGTATTGAACTTACTAAGTGACATTTTGTGCAGAGTTTGAACATAAAGTGAATATGAAAATACATATCAAAATCGTATACCAAAATACCTTTGACTTCAAAAATTAAAAAGACAACTTAAATAAATGCTTTGAGTATAATTCTAAGCCACAATTAACACGTATATTGTTGTTTCTTTACATACTACAACAATTTTTTTTATTAAAAACATTTACTGCATACATATGATTCCATGATATGAAGAAATTCAATGTAACACAAGTAATATGGTCAGTTAGAAAAAAAGCCAAACACATGGTTACCACTACTTATTAATTAGAAGGCCAGTGGCAGTTTTATTATTAAATTTATTTTTCATAAATAATTGATTAGAGAATTATGCAAGATCTCATTTTGTGAGATAATAAAAATAGGTTTATTAAAAAATTAAAACATTAACACATCTTTCTATTAAAAACTCGAAAATGGTTTTATAAAAAACGTTACTATAATTTCTAAATCTATTTTTATCGCATATAAGACAATTCAAAGATGTAGAATAAATTTATAATTGTATTTGTAATAATTTTATAAAAAAATAAATGCTTCACAGAAAATTACTACGAAGTGAAGAGTATCACAATTAAAAATAAGTACAAATTTGTCTTTGTCTTAAAATGTAAAAAAAATTGTCAACACAGGTCATAAACTATACGCGTGAGGTTAATGATCAATGTAATGTCAAAATAATTCTATATTTGTTTACAATTTTAAGTTCATAACCTTTTAATAAATATGAGCAATATTTATATACAAGAGCCTCCTGCTCTTGGAAAAGTAAGTTATTACAATCTAAAATCAGAAATTTATTTCGTCAATAACCTTCTTTATTTCATAATAATGGTTTTGCTCTGTAGGTTGTACTGAAGACTAGCGTTGGTGACATTGATATCGAATTATGGACCAAGGAAACGCCGAAGGCTTGTCGGAATTTCATTCAACTTTGTATGGAGGGTTATTACAATGGTTAGTTTTATTCCTTGACCCATATTCTATTTTGACGGCAAAAGCCCTTTATAAATACCATCATCATTCATTGTTTCATATGATTTTAATTCTATAAAAATGAGTTATTGATAGAAGACTAAAGACTTTGCCATCCTAAACCATAGAAAAAATCTGAAGTTAGTTAAAAGCAATTTATTAATTGAATTTGTTGACTGACTACAAGCAGTTTATTAACTTAAATTTAAAAGGCTGCTATGTTGTTTTATTTAAGTTTGAGGTGTAATACAATCCTTTAAATGAATAAATATATATAAAAATCTACATATTCAAAAAATATTCCGCTCGTAACTATTTTAATAGAAATATTGGTTTGAAAAGTGTCCTTATTATGATGAAAAGACTTGTCAATTGGCTGTTTAGCACCAAATTTATAACCTCTTTACTCTATCCTTTTTGCTTATTTAAATTTTTTAACTTATTGGTTTTTATTATATAAATTCATATTCGAATTTGCATATTCAGTATTCAGCGTCACTACAAATGGCAATTAAATCAAAACAATTATAATAAACAGTTCATTGTAAAAACGCAGTCTGTATGGGAAATATTATTGAAATCAATTTTTTATAATAAAATAATTGCGGGTGGGAAATATTCATTACATTCAGTTTGCATATAAACATTTTAAGGCGTAAAGCATAATAATTACACAATTATTATTGCATAGCCCAATATTTTTTTGTAAAACTTCAATGTATAAATATGCAAAGTTTACAGTTTTATTACATGTACATTAACAACTCTATTTTTTTCAGCCATGCTTTACAAAAATGAAATTAAAATTGTTTTAAATTTTTATTATTCATAGAAAAATATAATTAACTGCAAAATCATTTGTATGAATTTTCAAAATATAAATAATATTGTTCAAATATTAATTAAATAGTACTAAATTTCACGATGGTCATTTGTTGAAAACAGCTAATTTTTATGTGATTTATTTAAATTTCAAAGACTGGTAGCACCGTCTTGTTTTAGAATTTTATATATCCACATAATTTGGTTTCTGAGCCATTTTTATTTGAAATAGAAATTTTAATAATTTAATTATAAAACTGGGGCAAATTTTATGTTTTAATGTTTTTATGACTAAGATTAGATTAGGTCTAAGATATGTTTTGACATAGTCCCAAAAAATTTCTACTTTACTTTTTTTAGAAATTAACTCCATGAACATAATTACCGCGAAAAAACCCAATTCAAATCAAATAAAATATATGTTCGAATCGCGAAAGTTTGAAAAAGTCTATTAACTCCATATGTTTCTCAGGTCTTCGGATCACAGGGTTGCAATACATTTGTGACACAAATTCAATTATATGTGAGAAATTCAACAAAACCAGTGCGACAAAATTTATTTCTGTTGAAATATTACATCATGTTACATCATCAAAACCAAGATAATGCTTTAGTGGTTATCTACACTTATTTTAAAGTTACTTTATTGTTGTGGATGCAATGAAGTACAAACCTGATATCAAGTTAAACAACCCGTGATGCTTTTTTATTTATGATTGTGTTGTATCTGAGAAATTGTGCTAATATATATTTATGGCTAAAATAAACTTTCTGAAAGTAAAATAGTGAACTACAATTTTGGCCATAAAATAGAATTAGATAGTGATGCGAAAAGAATCTTTTAGCAAATGCACTAAATAGATCCTTATATTCTATTTCAAGTAGTGGAAGTAGTAAAAAATTTGTGTTTAGATATTTTTTCAATTATTTATGTAAAACAATATTTGTAATTTCTCCTTAAATCAACACAAAACTTTTTACATAATTAGATCGTTTTGATCAGAAATCGTTATAATTATAAAAGTGAGTTTTGAAGGTGATTAAGTTAATACAGAAATAGCTAGTAAACCGAAGAAAAATCTTCTAACGAATGCACCAAATAGATTATGACATTATATTTTAAAAAGGGAAATTGTAAACAAATTTATTGATTTAGTACATTTTAAATTTTTTGTATAAAACAATATTTGAAATGTCTACTTTAAAACGAAGTTTTTTACCTAGTTAGACCATTTTGTTGGGAAGACTTTATAATTAGATAAGCGAGTTTAAGAGGAGATTTAGATAATATTAGATTGACAACTGATAAAGCCATCACTATTTTTCCAGTCATTGTTATGGAACATCCTGAACATCTCTGTATTGTATATGTTGAGAGCATGGCGTTTGACCTTCTGCTCAGTTAACGACAGGGTTTCGGAGAGTAAAGTATAAAGTATAGAAATTTTACAAAGAGAACTTGGAGTGCTCTTGCTTCCTGAATTCCATTTAGGTCGAAAAGAGGACGAGCCAGTATATGCACAACAATGGCTAAAGGTCTACTGCCCTACGATACAACTAAGCATTGGTGCCAAAAATTAAAAAAATAAATTTTGATCTCTTATAAAATCCTTATCCAGATTGACCTCCTACAATAAATTTAGAAGAATTAAATAGCCTTATTAAAACAGATCCTAGGTTATCTTTACCAAGTTATCTGAAAGTAGTTTCACATAGTTTAGTGGAAATGTTCTGTTTCTTAACCACATGATCTAACACCAATGAACTGAAATGGTGGGTTTATTAATTGCCAACATGGTATAAAGTCCTATAAACTTTTACTTTTCACGTAAGACAATAATCTTGTGTATTCTCGTTTCAGGTACAATATTCCATCGCCTAGTATCGGATTTCATTGTTCAGGGCGGTGATCCAAATGGGGATGGGACAGGTGGTGAATCAATATACGGAGCTCCTTTCAAGGTTTCCACATTCTCCATATGCATATATGTGTATTTTTAGAATATAATCTTGTATTAATAAACTACTCGGCGAGTTTAAATTTTATTAAAAAAATTTCTGGCACAAAATTTATAATTTTTCATTTTAGCAGTGCTGATAATTATGATGAAACATTCTTTAAATCTATAAACCATTCATTTTCATTGTACTCAGTTAACAAAATTATGTAGGACAGTTTGAATGTTTCACTGGATAATCTCCGTTACTCTATCACGCTGTCATTGTAGTGATTGATAATTCTAGTAATAATCATCTTTTCAAAATAACCAGACGCAAGACGTTATAGATGTCTAAAGCAAATAGTTATACACTAACAACAAATTATGGGCAATCGAGAGTGGCCAGCCAAGGTAGTTAGTCTAACAATCCTTAATTTGCTGTTAGAATCAACTCATCATTTGTTGCTCGTTAGCCTTCTCTTATATCTAGTTAAAACTTGACATTATCTTCCTTAATGTTTTAGACGGTTAGAATGCACTGGAGGCGATGCAAGCGGTCCCATTGGGGCATAGCAATTTGATGATGACTTCATTCCAATATTCATCCAAAATTGTTCACATAATATATTCACTGTATAGATTAAGAAACTTAGATAAAAATTTGCAGCAAAAAAATGGGTATAGTCATTAATAAATATGGAACAATTCAAGCACCTAATTTTTTTTGCAGGATGAATTTCATTCGAGACTTAGATTCAACAGAAGAGGTTTGGTTGCCATGGCTAATGCGGGGAAGGACGATAATGGGTCACAATTCTTTTTCACTCTCAATACGACACCGGAGTTACAGAACAAGCATACCATTTTTGGGAAAGTTACCGGTAAAGTCTTATAAATAAATTGCCAATTTTTTCGTATTAATTGTCACATTATGTCGCATATGATATTTTCTGTAATCAAATAGCTTGTCAGTGAAGTTTTCGTTACAGTAAATTTAATAATTTTAGAAATTAATCCATATTTATAAATGTAAACATATGAGGGAATGTCAAAAAGTATGTGGAATTGGGTAGAAGGAAGGTCAAGTTTTTCTCTTTCAGTGTATCCTCCCTTAACTCTCATACATTTCTGAGATGTGTCGATTAACTTATTTGTATCCTCAAAAAAATCTCCTTTTCTCCTTATCTTGAAAATAAGAAGAAATTGCAGACTTGACCGCTTTATCATCGCGGAAATCACCCTTAACAATTCAGCTCAATATTATTTCGTCTTCAATCTCTCTACGGAGACCTAAGAAATCACATGAACTCTCGACACATTGTTGCTCTTGTGGTGGTGTGAGCATTCTCGGCACCCATCTTGCGCTGACATTTGTTATGCCAAGATGGTCATGAAGAGTACTCAAAACGGTTGCAGAAGATACTCCAACCATTTCTCTCAACTACTTCTTATTTAATTTGGCATCTTTCAATATAAATTTTTGTACTTTTTTAACAATGTCCGAGGAGGTGGCTTTGATTGGCCGTCCTCAGGGTGGGTCGTCTTCGATCAAATTCCTGCATTGTTTGTAGAAATTGTAAATCATAGTTTTACTAGGTAGGGCAAGAGTGCCCGCAGACCAATGACATCTCATCCAATATGGATTATGATGTCTTTCCTTGGTTTATCAGGAACTTGATGACAGCTGGAAATTTGATTTTCTCCATAGTTGATGATTTCTTCCAGAATGAGCTGCTTGAACGATGATATCTCAGAGGTTAAAGACACAATTAAGCAGAAACTTGGTATATATACTCGTAACGAGTTTCTCTTTAGCGACTATGTAAGTAATCCCCACCCCTCGCCATCTCCTATCTTTTACGAACTTTTTGTCCCATCTCGTAACAAAAAATAATTAGCTATAAATAAATACAATATTTTAATAATAAATTAAGTGCCTGTTTAAAATAAGTCATTGCTATAAAAAATTTGGATAAACAAAATCATTTATTTATTTCATAGATGGAAATAAAATAGAGCTCCTTATGAAAGACGTCATGTAGATACGGCTGTTCGTAGAATTGTCTGAGAGCCTCGAATTTCCCATACAAGATATTCTTGCACTTTTATAGTTTGGTTAATATATAACAACTTATATGCACTGATTGTATTTGTTTATCTACATATTAATGTTTTCTACCCATTTTTCATGATTGTATTCGTTTATCTACATATTAATGTTTTCCATCCATTCCTCTATTTAACCTTTAATGTATTTTAGTAGAATAAACTTATTTAAATACTAGACGCCATGTGATAGTTAGTACTAGTTTTGTTCACATATACCCCAAGCTTTGGTATGTGCAGGTGTTTCAGAAATTGTTGCTTGCTTTGGTGATTCAGAAATCACAGCTACAATTTTCTATTCAAATTATATATAAACTTGGAATTCTTTTCCTCCATAAGGACCTTTTCATTTTTGCAATTGTCTGATTCTGAAATGTTCTCCCATAGTATCGATAAAAAAAAACCATGTCGCTCTAAAGCAAAAATGCTCAAACATTTTGATCAATCAACTACTCTCTCGCTGATATCCAATGATATAATATTTTAATATAATATATTTCATAATTTACATACTCTTGTAAAATTTGTTTACTGCATATTGAGGTAAAACTTCACATTTTGTTTACCAGGCGAAACAATATTCAACATGTTAAAACTAGCTGAGGGTTTAACAGATGCTGACGATAGACCTCTGTACCCGCACAAAATTGTCTCTGCCGAAATACTCCTCAATCCTTTTGAAGACATTGTGCCAAGGGTATTACCTAAACAAAACAAGGTTGTCAAAGATGCCGCTAAAGAGAAAAAGAAAAGGGATAGAGTCGCCATCAAGTAAGTATTGTGATCTTCACATATTTTAACATAATTTTTTTGTCATTAAATCAAGATAAATAGTAAAGATATCATTAATGGATAATATTAGTAAAAGCAGTGAACCATAAAAGTTCTGTCTGGTTTAGGAAGAAAGCTTTACTGTATAAGGTATTCTGAAAAAAATTAAAAATGTTATATAATTAAAAATTTTGTACTTAATACTAAAAAATTTTGTACTTAAATACTAAAAAATTGAAAAACATATTTCCCCCAATTAAAAAAATTACAAAAAATAATTTAAAAGCAAACAACATTTTCAATTAAAGGAAATAAGTATATTTTGGTTAGCCATCATTATTAATTCCCAAATTTAGTGGAAAAAAAATCTGTAGGTAGGTGATACAATAATATAGATTTTATGTAGTTATGTTATTTAAGGATAAACTAACTTAAAAAGTTGCATTGAGTTATAGAGAAGAAAAATCATTCCATTAGAGTTATAGGTTAATTATAATGTGATATAAACTTAAGATACGTTAGCTGGTCTACTCTCCTTTGGTAACTGTATTTTATAGAGAGCCATTTGTCGACACAATATACTGACAAAGAACCCACGACTCCTCTCATGTTGCAAGTTATCTCCCATAATCAAAGGAGTTTTTTAATAGATATTACACCTTTTTCTATTTACCGTGTGTGCAGAAACTTTGGTCTGCTTTCCTTTGGTGATGAGGCAGAGGAAGATGAAGACGAAGCCGTGGAGTATCGTGGAAAACCCAAGTCTACACATGACTTACTTGACGATCCCAAACTTAGTAAGCAGACTGCTGCCGGTAAGATTACTTATACTAACTTTATAAATAGATAATTTGTGAGTATGTCTTTTTATTTGACTTAGAAACCATTGTAATGAATTCCTTTATCGATAGATCATAAATGTCAATTAGCTTTGATGATAAGTATTGGCTAGCTATAAACAGACCATGAAAGCACGTATAATTTGCTTAATTGACATAATTATCTGTAACCATATAGGTACTTTATTATAAGGTAGATTATTCTTTTGAACCTAGGCAAAAAAATTATAGCCTGGGTACATGAAATAAAACAATACTTACGAAAAGAAAGTAATTGTAATATTCAGGATGGATAAACTTAAAAACAACCAAAATACAAAAACTTAAAAACAACCATAATACAATAAAGAAACTCATAATATCAGCAAATAAACAATAAAAGAGTCCAGTAGAGTAAGAGAGAGTATATACATATATATATATATATATATATATATATATATATATATATATATGTATATATATATATATATACTTACTGACATTTATCGTGAGGGGACCCCTTCTTTTTGTGGGATTATACATCTATTTTGTTGTATTATTTGGACTGTCTGAATAATAGTGTGGGGATTCAAATGCCATAGGCCGCATTCATGATTGTTTTCATATCTCTCTCCGTATGTTTATATAACTTGAGTCGTGTTTCCATAACATTTTCCATAAGTCAAAATCATGTCTGTGTATTCTAAAGTCGTGAAATATATACATGGCATTATGAATACCTGGTTTTGAATGTTTAGAGTAAAAAAAAACACAATTCACTTATTCCACGTGTGCACATACAATCATATCACATACAACCATAAAAAAATGGTTAAAATTACACATTCATAATCAAAACTATGCTACGTGTTGTGTCTATCTCACAATATATTAAAAAACAATGAAAACATGATCACTAGCAGTAGCAGATTGTACAACAACGTCTTTCTAGCGACCGAGATACCGAACTCCTAAAGCAAATTTCCTTTGTTTCGTCCCATAGCGATCTACATGGCAATGAATGAATTATTTCTCGTCTCATATATTGAATCTTTACATATTGAATTTATCATTACGAGAATGTGACAGTCGTTTCTGTCAGATTTTACCTTTCATGGGGAACTCGTATCGTATTAAGACTCTTATAACGCAGGCATAAGAATAATTTTACTATTTGCCTGTAATTGGGATATAATATTTACTTTATGCAAAGGTGTCGATGTGGTAACGTATATTAACCTAACAAATTCTTGGTGAAAATACATGGTATTTGAAATTACAAACCATGTAAAACTATTCCTGTGAATAAACTAACGAATTTATTAATTGAATTTTGGTGTACGATTGAGAAACACCGACTAGTATATGAGAATTCATTCGAATGGTCAAATCCACTTTGTATATATATTTAGAGACAAAAATAAAAAGGTTACATAACATACACACAAAGGGAAAATGTGATGTTAGAGAATAACTTGGAAAATGCCACTGCAGTAAAAAAAGGAAGTAACTCACAATTATGAAAAAATAAAAGCATTTATACAATGATATAATATTTTTTACATTTTTAATTAATATTTTGTTAGTTATAAATTATACTATTAGATACCAAAATATTGTTCTTGAGATTTACAGGTATTGTCATTGAAAATTTTATTTACTGATATACAATAATTAAAATTCTATCCAAAAGGCATTTGGGATAAGTTTGTATATACCGATAAATTATTATTTGAAAATGAATATAATAATCAATTTATATTATCCAAATATTCAATACAGAATAATAAACTATATTAAATTTTATACTTTAAAATTATCGATGTAGAAAAGTCACTTAACATTTCATTAGTTTCATATGTTGGTGAATTATATGTATGTGAATAACATAAGTTGAAAATTAAATAATAGTAGACTTACTTATGATAAGTGACATTGTTTTAAGTTCACACGTCTTTCTGTTATACTTTTGCATTTTTCAACAGCACATTAAACCATTTTCAATAAAACCAGTAACCATTTTCCAATAAAAATAAACATATTCCACGAAAGGGAAACGTTTTGTGTCAGCTCGATTGATGGTAAATTGTGATTAGATATGATGTGTGCTTACTTACAAAAATTACATCAAAAATTGACAAACTTTCTACTTACAGATACTCACTCCTTTGATTCTTACCTCTATGGTATCATGTCAAGATGAATTTAACATGAGAAAATTTTCATTCAACAAAGTTACGGTCAACTTCAATTGGCATTTTATGAGGAAGCCCCCACCCCATCCCATGCCCCCCCCCATCCCATGCTTAAGTTCAAACATGATCATACCAATCTCAGTGATGATCTGCTTGAAAGAAGTCCCTCAACAAAGACAGCTGAAGATAATATCAACGCTGTAGGACTCATTATAAAGATTAACAAAAGAGTTATCTATCAGTAAATTCGGACAAGTTTAGGCATTAGTATGAGTCGAATACCGAAAATGATACATGCAGATTTATAAAAGTTTTATGCTACGTATATACCGATGATTCGACCGAAGCTCAGAAAACTGTTGCATTAATTAGTGTTGTGAAATGTTAAAAAATTCAAAATAGGTCACTTAAATGCTGTATTCAAAATAGTCACGGGTGACAAAAGTTGCTACGAACTCAGAACTAAGAATCTATAAAAAATATAAAAGTGTAATTATTCTAGGGTTTTCCAGTTGAAAGGTCTCAAAGAAATTATCCATTTGAAACGTGGATATGATAAAGTTCACTACGTATGTAGGAATATATACACGTATAGTAAAAAGGAGTTTAAGTTTGCAAGTAAATTGTCAAGTCTTGTATGTCCCATCAAGAAATTTATTATATCTTCATTGTCTATGATCTGATCAACTTTCCGAAGATTTTCCTTAGCATATACTTTAAAAATTCTAAGCCCCCTTTTCTATAAACTACAAAGCGGAATAAAACTTGTTTATTTGGAATAAAGGGTAGTTTAATGAAAGTAAATTTTCTATGTCTTTTCTTTATTTAATTGAGAAAACATATACTAAACTTTATTTTGAGTGGTTACAAGTGTTACTTACTGTTTAGTTTTGTAAGAAATTAATTTTTAATACTAAAACAATATTTTTCCAAAAGTACTTTGTCACTTTTTGCAATATTTTTTTTATAATTTTCTCTCCATGAAAATACACATAAGAAATTGTTGATTGTAAAAAAAATCGATATGAAAAGCGATTATAATTCTTTGTTTCGAAAAAGGAAAAATGGTGAAATTTTTGCTTTTTTTAAAAAGCATGCTGTTTATTTATATACTCTTTGTATATGTAGAAATGTCACAGGCTCTAAGTCAATAAACATTTTTGATGACCTACTATTTTAATTTTCAATAATGTGTATTAACAATTAAAAAAAATATGCATATCCGTACATTTTCTATATGGATAATATACTCAATCTATAGACTTACTGGACAAGTCACGATGCCGCCTCCCTCTCCTTTGGCATGGGTTTGATCATATGCTCTATCGTTTCCTATGTTAGCGTGTTTTAACTCGTAACGTTATAGTTGGCGAAGATAATTGCAATCTTTTGTAGGACTTGTTTCTCTGAGACTTGTGATTTAAAGTATTAAGCAGCATATGTTTTATTTTCTCTCGATTATTTTTGGTCATCTGCAATGTGCATACTCTCTCTTTTGTGTATATTTACTTTTTAAATCAAATGTACTTGTCGTTTCATATCATCTTAAACAATATTTAATTGATATTTACGCTATAGCAGTATTTATGGAGCCTCAATAAAATATAGTAATCAGCTATACCTACAACAAATTTAGTTTAATGTATTTATAACAATTTTTTTACTTAAACTTTAAACTTTAGAGCTAGTCACATGAATGGAAACACTAAAAATTATAAAAAGAGGAGACCCTTTTTCACAATATGTATGAAAAAATCAACCAAAATATTTCATACATACCACATTATGAAAATACGACAGATATACCCACTTTTGATAATTTTATTAAATTAAATAAGCATAATATATAACTATCTTATTTTTCGTCTCAGAACTCAACCTCGATGATGACGAAAGTGAAAATTACAATGCCAGTATTAGCAAACGCTCCGAAGCAGAAACTCAAGCAACGGTAAATAGTATTAAGGAGAAATTGCAAACAAAGAAAGCTAAAAAAGACAAAACGGCTGAAAAACCTCAAACCGAAGAAAATGGAGAAAGTTCAGGTGAAGAATATTATTTGGGAAAGGAAAAGGCGGACCAGAGGCGAAAAGAGACGTAAGTTTCGTTGGTTAAGTTATTGAGTTAAATATTACTTTGTAGTTTGGCCTCTTTTAGTTAAGGTCGAATGTTATAATATTTCTTAAATGCGTTTGTCCACATCCTAACATATTTTTATACCTTTATTTTCCCTTTTTTTATTTATAAAAGTAAACTTTTATAAACAAATACACTTCATACTTTAAACAAATAAACTTTTATAAACAAATACGCCATAACTTTTCTTTAATTTATAGATTGTGATTAAACATGGCATATATGTTACGCCAAACACAATAGAATCCACTAGTAAAAACTTCATCAAAATCCTTTTAGCTAGTCTTCTATGATGTGCAAACAAATAAATAGACTCACAGACAAATGGGCAAACATTTGAAAAAAGAAATTTGTGTTCAATTACTTTTGTCATACTTCTTTAAATTTTTTTTCATAAATACCCTCAATATAAAGAACACCAATCCTACAGTTTTATTCTATATATAGACAATAAAGTTACTCGTAAAAGTTGTTACATAACAATCAAATTTATGCAGCCTAGTTCTATACCTACCAAAATAACTATATTAAAAATATTTAAGACATATTCAAATTATAAACAAATTTAGAACACAAAGTAAACTTCGAAGATCGTTGTCGGTCGTCTTTCGTTGTATGTATGTAATATACAATGAAAGACAACCGACAACAATGTCTGCTTCGTGGGTCTGTCCACATTCGGGTTCCTTGTACAGGCACATACCACTCCACACTTCACCTCTGGCCATGCCCATTTCACCAATATACATCCGGGTGGAAAACTTCATTGCGCAATTTGAGATATACGTAGCTCCATCTATTGATGTATCTATTGTGTCCTATCTTTATTGTTGCATTAATGCAAAAGACTTTTCTAAAAACATAATCCAAATTGCTTTAGTAGTTTTCACGTGATGTGTGCACAAATACACAAGCAGACAAAAATTCCAAAAACAATATTTTTCTGTTATGTTCCTTAAACCACTTTTTTCTTAAATATCTTTAACATACAAGTAGGCTTATTCTATAGTTTTATTATATCTATAGTTAATAAAGTATGTACAATACAATTTATACAGCCTAATACTAAACTGAGTACTGAAATTTTTAAATTATGATCTATCTGTATGCAACATTTTATATAAATTCAGGTAGTATTTTTTACGTGAAACATCCAAAGAAACAGACGTACAAATTGTTTACTTTCATCGTCCATTTTAGAGGTGGATTTTTTTTAAAAGTCTGTCTGTGTCCTATTCCAGGTCATTGTTATCTGTATGCGAAATTTCATACAAATCTAGGCAGTAATTTTTGTGTGTTTGACAGCTAAACATCCAAAGAAATATACAAACATTTACATTTATAATATTAGTAGGATGATTTTTTTAAAGTGGCCTATGTCCTGTTCCAGATCTCTATTTGTATGCAAGATTTCATACAAATCCAGGTGGTATTTTTTGAGTTATTTAGAGCCAAACATCCAAACAAATATACAAATTTTCACATTTATAATGTTAGTAGGATTGAGGAAATGAAATAATCTTGTATCATATACGTACAACATTGACCGATTTTATATCCACAAAATGACCAACAATGTCATCTACCCTCATATATCTGCCTGTATTCAGATTACTTCCTTAAGTCCTTAGCCGTTGTGCACCACTCCACACTTTTCACCTTTGCCATACCCATTTTCCTAATGTGTATCCACATAACATCATCTATTGATATACGTAGATATACTACATTTTTGTATAATTACTATCGTGGAGTAACTTGGCACTTCTTTGTTGTTGTACTAATGCAAAGTAAATTAATTATTGTAAATATTACATTTGCTTATCTTCTGATTGAATGAACTGGTTCCTACGAAATAAAAACTAAATATTACTTCAAGCCAATCTCTGTGTTATTCATAAAATTCCGTTTGAATTGAGTCTCTGCATTTTACATGATGTGTGTCCAAACAAACTCACGAACAGACAAACAGCCAAAAATTCCAAATACAGTTTTTTGTATTCTATTTTTTTATTATGTGGCCTTAAATCATTTTTTCGTAATTTCAATGTCCAGATAGGCCAATCCTACAATTTTATTATTTATTATATGTATAGATTATTTGAGTTCATTGTCATACCAGTATTTGATTTTTCTGTCTATTATAATTTATTGGTTTGACAAAATGTTAAGCCCAGATCATTTGGATTAAACAATTGTAAGGCAATAAACACTGAACACTCATATTATTTATCAAACTTCTTTTTACTTAACTAATCTTAGCACTTAAAAATCTTAAAATCTACCAGATAAGGTAGTCAATAAAATAATGTTTTTAACTAGCATATGTTAAAAAGTTTTTGTATGACAGTTAATAAAATAATGTTTTTAACTAGCATATGTTAAAAAGTTTTTGTATGACAGTTAATAAAATAATGTTTTTAACTAGCATATGTTAAAAAGTTTTTGTATAACAGTCAATAAAATAATGTTTTTAACTAGCATATGTTAAAAAGTTTTTGTATGACAGTCAATAAAATAATGTTTTTAACTAGCATATGTTAAAAAGTTTTTGTATGACAGTTAATAAAATAATGTTTTTAACTAGCATATGTTAAAAAGTTTTTGTATGACAGATGCAGGCATATATTTTATTTTCGTATTAAATTTTACGGCTCTGGGTTCTACACTTTTTGAATTGAATAGTATAATTATGTCATTAATGTTGCTATCTATTACGTGTCTTATAATAATCAATACGAATGAAGGTTACTATTGAAATAGCAAAATAATTTGATGGGTATCATGCAACTTCTGTACTCAAGTGTTATGGATATTTTGAATCATATAATTACTCAAAGAAGGCTCACAAGTACTTTCCTATCAGTTTTAACACTAAACTTTTAATGATTCCGTGTAAAGAAATGTTAGTCTTTCTAATGTTACCAGGATTTTCTAGGACCTTAAGTCTGAAATATTATCTGTGGGAAGTAGAGCAAGTCCTATTTGAGGGTTCCATATACCAAATAAAGAAACGGAACCATTATAAAATTACTCACATGTGCCTGTTTGTCTGTTAGTTACAGTCTTTTTTCTTAAAAACCATTTGACATGGAGAGTTGAAAACTGATTGATGTGGAGATTTAGCATAGCTTATTTAACTGCATGTTTAGATTTTTACCTGCATATTTAATATAATTTCAACAGTGAAAACGAAAAATATATTCATTTGAGTTGAAAGAGGCAAGTTTGGTATAAACAGAAATATGTTTTTTTGCGGTTGTATGGGACAGAATATAAAGATTTAATAACAATTTTTTTCAAAATGTAAGAAACTTTTTATGCAAGAAAGTTCTAAAGATATTGTTGGAAATTTCTAGAAAAACATGTACCCCACACCCATATCCAAAATTACTTAACTTAAAATTATGGAAAAAAACAGTTTTGCTGAGGCTCTACCGGAAAATAATAACTATGATTCTAAATTTTACAGTTTTAGAGAAATTCATGATATTTTCACACTTATGAAAGTTGTACTAGGCAAAATATTTATATGTTAATGATTAATATTAATATTTGTAAATAATTTAGTAGAAATACTGTCTACACTTAATTGGTTAAATTTCTATATATGCTTTAATAAGTACGGGAATTTTTACTCATGCTTAACAGCGGTTAAGTTTAAGCGGTTTATTGTTCAATGAGCAAGAAATAAGTATCATATATCAAAAAAATTTGTCAGTGCTAAAAATGCTACCTTGATATATTATTGAGTCCAATGACATTATATTAAATAGACGAGTCATTAAAAGACAAGGCCTTCAATACAACTATCTCTTTTATATAAAGGTTTTTTTATATTCTTAATCTCCCTACTGTAAATCGCACGTCGGCACTGTTTTTTAGGATCAAATTTTTTTTGCTTTATATGGGTGTAATGTGTATTTAGTATGTCATTGCTTCGCCTAATACATTATGGTGTTTAAGTAAAATCAAAACTATAATCCATAATTGACAAGAAGGGTGATTACCCTTACACTGTCTCACCTTTATCTGCAGATATCTTGATGGTGTAATCGTTTTCATGAGATGAAATATCTGTACTTCAAAATAATGCTTCATTGCAATGCACCAACTATTAAACACTGTATACGCATATGTATTGTCCCTTTGCAGACAGAAAAACACACATTGACATTCTATCCAAAAGAGAACCAAGAAAGTCCTTCTTTATTTTTATAAAACTCCTCTGGAACATGTTTATTCAGAAATGTGACTAAACATGTTTATGTATAAAATACAACTCAAGAAGTTTACTATACATAAATTTGTTTAGTCACGTTTCTAAATATACATTTTATAAAAATAAAATCCACACACAACGTAGCGTTCCATATTTGTCTATTTCTCCATAAATATTTAATAATTTCATTTGCAACTTCTAGTAAAATGCTAATATCAAAAGTTTTCCACATTTTTCAAACCCATAGTTGGAAAATTAGAGGAGGGTGAGGGAACTTCGAAAACTATGTATCCAACAGGGCTTAGAAATGGTAACTGGACCCGCAATTACATTTCAAAAGACCTGACCACTGATAATTTAACTTAGTTATATGTACAAAGAAAAATTATTTCGCTCACACAAATTTTTTTTTTAAATTTCACAGTGTATTAATTGAATTGAATTTATATATCTTTAAAATTGTAGAAACTACAAGGGTGTGACAGATAGGGATAGTAAAAAGGACTTTTTTGGTTTACTTTGATTAAATATTAAGATACTTTTGTCTGTCTCTAAGGGGAATAAACGACTTTGTGTTAAACATGAATTTGCTAAACATAACTTTGTGCTAAACCTCATTATTGGTCAAAACATTATAGAAATACACTATTTAATTATCATGGATAGCCATCAATATCATGTTGTTTTTTTACTTATACCATCAAAACACAACTCGCATTTGTCAGGTGGCAAAACTTCCTGTATTTTTAATTTTTTTTTTGCTTTGGAGTACCATATGACTATTTGTTGTTTTTCTCCTAATGCGGCCTGTCTGTTTAATGTTTTTATACTTGTATGTTTGATCTAGCATAAGGTTTCTTTTATAAGTCTTCTACTAACATTCCAAAGAATTGTAAAATTGAGAGAAATATCTGAGGATAGTTGTTCAATTTTTTCAAGAGATATAACGATAACATATAATAATATTTGATCATCGTAGCATCACTTGAGTTCGATCGATAATACAAAATAAATGCTTTTCTGGAGAGAAAAATCTAATCCTTTCATGACACCATTAGACAATACTATTTTGTATCGTCTGACATATAATTTTTTTAATGTAATTATATTAAAAGGCAATTCAAATAAATAGCAAAAAACAATTTTCTGTGAAACCATGTATTTTTCGATTCTTCATGCACTGGTACTGATATTCTGTACATGGAAAATATTTTAAGAAGAGTGATTGATTTAACGTATAGAATGATAGTAGAAGACAGAAAACCTGTTTTTAGAATTTTTGTCTGTCTGTGTTAATTTATTCTTCAATTACGCGAAATCTACCACACAGATTTGGATGAGATTTGGTATGGTAACAGTTTATACCCTCTAGCAACATGTGAGACACTGTTCTTCTGGATATTACATATGTAAAAAATATCCTGACTTGGTGAATATTACGATATTGATACTGCCAATGCCGTCTATTAGCATTTTAGTAAACTTTGTGCCTATAGAGTTCCGAGAGAAAAAAATTCCTAATAATTTCTGTTCTTATATCTCTATGTTTTGACTTACACGATGTTGAACATAAAACTGAAGGCACCCAGTAGGTGGGTTAAGACGTTAGCCCGACTTAGCTTGTTCTAATGTGCAGAATTACACAAATAATGTCACACAGCAGTGTTACACTCAGTGTGATAATAGTGCAACGCTCTCTGCTGAGAGGGAAGACATGTGTGAAGTTGACAGCAATTTAATGTTCAGTGGAGCATTGTTCTAAACGAAGATACATGTTAGCGGGCATACAGAGAGCATTTGGTGTGCATGTTGTGCTGCGAGCAACTTGATGGACTTGTCATGGCTGTTTTATTTTTTCAAACTAAACATTTTTTACTTTAAAAAATAGCATTTAGGTGTTATAGTTTGTAATATGTGTTGTTATTTCTTTTTTATTATGTTACACATTTATTCAAAGCGGTCTTTCGACATTCTAAAACAGGAATAGAATCTTTTCACATCCTATTTTATTCATGTGTCTTCAGATTGACTACGTACTTCAACTGCCGTTTTCATATTTTAGTTAAGAGAACCAAACATAAGAATTCCTTTATGTCTGGTTTGCTCATATTCCTTCTAATAATGGAACACTTGACTTGAAATCCATTCCCGCTTTGCACTAACGGAGTGGATCCGTTTGTCTCTGGCCGGCTCCAAAGAGAGCGTTCAGTGTAATGCAATGCTCCTGTATATATACGTCACATCCACCACATGCCGATCCTTTGCCACTTTCTCAATCCAGAACTTTCTATCAGCTTAAGCGATGATTTACACTTGTGGCATTTATAAACTTAATCTGCTTTCTGTTGCTAATTTATTACATTAAATATTAATTAAAGTCTATTAAATTAAAAAGTTTTAAAAATCCGAAATTACTTTAAATTTTTAATTTTAGAGAAAAGATTCGCGATGAAATAAAACAAATGAAAAAGGATATAAAGAGCACAAAATCGTTAGACGAGGAAAGGAAAGACGAAGGAGTTGGCAATAAAAGTAAAAAGTCTAAAAACGACAATGAAATGTACGAGCAATACATAAGTGAACAGGAGAAATACAAAAAGCTTAAAGAGACAATACCAAAGAAGGGTGCCGAAAGGTAATCATTATACATTTTTTTATTAATTTTTATTTATTAGGGGAACATAGTAAATGCGATCACTGGAAGACTTAGAAAAGAATTTTGAATTATTATCTACATCAATTAAGAAGATTTTCACCTTCCAAAACAGATATGTCTTTGTAATTGAATATCTCTAAAATATAGTCATTTGGAGACGAAGCTTTCTTGATTAAATTGTGGTCAAGAAATTTTTTAATCACAAGGTACTATACCTTGTGATTAAAACGTTTGAATACACTGAGAAACATTTTCAAAAGTGTGACAAATTAAATAGTCCAGATTAAAACTCATGCACATAAAATGTATGCAGACAATGTTTTATCGACAAATGTTCATGTTCTTTTATTTGTAAAAATACATTTTATTCGAAATGTATTTTTTGTATTTGTAAAAAATGTATTTTATTATAAATGTATTTTTGAACTCGAGTTTTAAGAACTTTTATCTGTTTTCAAAATTTAATATGGTGTTTCCAATATGGCTGTTCGAAATTGGGATGAAACCAAACATCACTTTTTCTAACCGAGACATGGATATATAAGTTTTAACTTTCTTTAAACGCACTTGGAATATATTTTATAAAGATAAACAATTTTATTTATAGATAGCTTCTAAAATCAAATATCTGTTCAGATCATGCAGAGTATGAAAAAGTATAAATCTATGCATGCCCCAAATGATCATGCATAGATTTATGCATGAAAAAGCATAAATCTATGCATGCCCCAAGTGATCATGCATAGATTTATGCATGAAAAAGCATAAATCTATGCATGCCCCAAGTGATCATGCATAGATTTATACATGAAAAAGCATAAATCTATCAAAACCCCAGACTGATACCCCATAATTATTTTCAAGCTTTTAGTACATCATCAATCATACAATACAACCGTTTAAGTTAAAAAGTTTCATTTTACTTTTATTTTTATTTTTTTGGAGTATTTTTTTGCTTAGCCTGATTTTATTACATTTATCCGATCCACTGAAACGAAACCGTGACTTAGGTGAATTCAAAGTGTCCAAGTTTCAACTGAATATCAAAATTCAATGGCTCAAGACATTTCTTGTGGCCTGCTTTATCAATTTCAAACCAGCAGATCGTCAAGTCTCATGATTTAGGTAGACCCACAAGATATCCTCAAGTCTCACGGTTTAGGCAGGTAATACCCATACAACATCAGGATTTGAGGGTCCATAACGTTGTATTGTCATATATCTGAATATGTGTTTCATGAAAACCAGTTAATTAGAAGTAGCGAAAAAATTGATCGTATAATATATATATATATATATATATATATATATATATACACACACATACATACATACATACATACATACATATATACATACATACATACATACTTACATACATACTTTTTGCATACAAACTTACATAAATACATACATACATACATACATACATACATACATATATATATATATATATATATATATATATATATATATATATATATATATATATATATATATGTCTCCATGCTTCCTTGATCCTAAAATTTTCATTACAAGTAATATAGAAAAAATCATAGATTGATATAGATTAAAGGAAATTTATAGAACAATTTCTTAACTTTTCCAAAGCTTTCCTATAATCTCATCTCTTATGTTTGTTTTCTTCTTTATTGAGGTAAAAATTTTATAACTCAACTTTCGTCCAGTTGTTTGTATAATTCTTTTACTGGATGATGTTGGAGATTTCAAAAGTAATAAATATATTCTAATTCAGATTATTTCAAAAATATATAATGATCTAGATATTTATTAAAAGACAAAAGGGAGAACTGGTATATAATGTATAAATAAGTAGTAAATAACCAGTTGAAAATCCCTGTATTGGCATTTTTTATTTCAGACAAAAAATTTTACTACAAACTTTATTTTTATAACAACATAAAATGATAAGCATTTTCCAGTAAATATCTATAGAATAAATATGAACCCCACTATAAAAATCGCTTGAGTAATTAAACTGCTTATAAAATTTTCAGATTTTTATTACTCCTAACTTCATAATACTGTATAAGATTTATACAGATACTTGTTCGCTATTAAAAAAATTTGATCTTAAAAATTATATGCCATCACTAAAAGGATACGATTAAAAAAAAAAGTAATTAAAAAAATTAAAAACACTACTGTGTAAAAACAATTTATGTTCTTTAATTGAAATTTTATTATAATTGAGAGGCCTGTCTGATAACAGACTGATACACATTCTCAACCATAATGTTTCATACTCAAAACAGTTGATATTTTTTAATTCACCTTATTCATCGCAGTTGTGGACTCTGCCATAGAATATCATGAATTTAAATCTATGTTAATTAAATTTTAGCTAAAAAATATAAAGGTTAATTTCTTTATTATATTTCTTTATTTATTATATTATACATGCTTTATTTTCTTTGATGTATGTGACAAGCATTTTAATTTTTATTATCATAGGATTAACTTGTATTATCATTAGATTTGTATTATATTAGGACCATCTCATAAGGTACGTGGATGTTGCCAAATGTTTGTCACTTCATATTTACATACCATTGTGTATTAGTTATAGACGAAGTATGTGACAAGTATTTATCATTACATAATCCAGTTCAGCTCACGTGACATTGATACCTAGAAATAAGTAACTTAGGCAATTAGAACTTATTGCTGGGACTGACACAGGCACAACAAAGGTATGCAGGGTGCCCATGTCAAAGTAATGAAGAGCGTGAAAGAAACTAGACTTAAAATCGTAGGCACTTTGAGTTGATGAAATGTATTTGTTTTGAAGAATATTGGGATAAATGAACTCTTTCGAGTTAGCAAGTGGGGTCAACCTGTCACACAAACTTGGAAGTAAAATTTCCCTAGCAAGCGTTTTCAACATTTATTAATATACCAACTCGTTAAGAACTTGAATTCTATAGAGACGTACAAGAGCGTCAGAAGACATTTTTGACTTTAAAAGAGCAGTTTGTGAGTTATTGTAGAGCTCAAACTTTATAAAGAACGGGATATAAAAATAATATAATATAGCCTTAAGCATTTTATATTACATAAAATAAATTGCACGTACCATATTTACAACAATTCCACTTTGTTATCTCTTGTTATTTTGTAGATGCGTGTAACGTTGTTATTTTGTAGATGCGTGAAACGATATTTCGAATTCAAAATTCACAAATTATATAGCTCAAGTCCAAAATAACCTTTACGAACATCAGTATGTCTTTCTTAAATTAAAATAATATCGTCGTAATTAATTTCCTATCTGATTAAATATATTTTTATATTAGTTTCCATATATTCTCTTCAAAAACTTACTTGAAATTCTTATTGTTATGAGATACTTGTAAGATAATATTTGTAGGGTTAAAGTTTCCTTGTGTGCACCTATTAACAGTGCTAAAGCAACTTTTAAACGGCTCTCTCATTGTACACCTAATAACAGTGCTAAAGCAACTTTAAAACAGCTCTCTCATTGTGCACCTAATAACAGCACTAAAGCAACTTTTAAACGGCTCTCTCATTGTAGACCTAATAACAGCGCTAAAGCAACTTTTAAACGGCTCTTTCATTGTGTACCTAATAACAGCACTAAAGCAACTTTTAAACGGCTCTCTAATTGTGCACCTAATAACAGCGCTAAAGCAACTTTAAAACAGCTCTCTCATTGTGGACCTAATAACAGCGCTAAAGCAACTTTTAAACAGCTCTCTCATTGTGGACCTAATAACAGCACTAAAGCAACTTTTAAACAGCTCTCTTAATGTGCATCTAATAACAGCGCTAAAGCAACTTTTAAACAGCTTTCTCATTGTGCACCTAATAACAGTGCTAAAGCAACTTTTAAACAGCTCTCTCATTGTGCACCTAATAACAGCGCTAAAGCAACTTTTAAACGGCTTTCTCATTGTGGACCCAATAACAGCGCTAAAGCAACTTTTAAACAGCTAAAAAAATATATGTAACTAAATAATTTTAGTTACATATATTTTTTTTGTATCTTTTTCAGTTAATATTTTTGTTATCTATTATATATATGCTTTATAACTATGTAACATAAAGTTTTTACATTAAATTGTTTTTGAGAAAAATGTATGTGATATGTAGACGCTTTAGTGAATTTATATCGATTCTGTTGTCTCATTTTAAGGTAGGGAATCCTAAAGAAATGTATTACAATTTGAAAATTTCTGCGTGTACTGTATTTTATTTTTTATGAATATATTAGGTTAGCTAGAAACTAATTTCGGTTTTGTAGTATGCAATGGAACTAAATTTTTTATACAAAGAATGAAATTTAATCAGTTGCATATTTTCCAGTTTGTTCAATGACCTTTGTTATCTTTTTCTAATCTGCACTATACTGTGCTAATAGACCTTCTGGTTGCTGTTAACAAAAAATTGAACCAAGTGCAATTTCTAACATTTCTAACCATCATTGTTAATGAAAGTTTTACGGTTTAAAGAGTTTTGTGAACTTCAAAATTAATGGTAACCTGATGGTGTCAGGTCAGGGCTATATGGAGGATGTGACATCACTCCCCAACGAAGCGCTATAATTTTCCATGAGTTACCAAAATGTACAATGAGAAGAAATCATGTTCCACTGTAACAATGCAAGGTTGTTACAGTGGAACATGATTTCTTGGCGATTTCCTAATTCTAGCTGTTTTTCTTAGATTGATTCCTCCAGTTTTATAAGTTGTTAACAGTAGACAAAATAATTGTTTTTTTCGTTAGAAACAACTCTGAATATATAATACCTTTGGAATTCCACCAAGTTGATAGTGGGATCTTTTTTCATTGCAAGTCAGCTTCCTGTGTTGTTTGTGTTGGTTCATCACGCTTGGAGCATGATGATTTTTGATGTTATAGTTGTAGACTACCTATTTTTCATCACTAATGATGATCTCTAGAATGGAATTTTTTTAAACAATTCTGAAAAAACAAACGGCACCGTGAACTTCATGTATGTCTTTGTGAGACTCAGTAGCTCGTGTGCATTTTTGCACATCTTGTTAACAGCTGCAAACAAAATTACACATAATTCTCTTCTAAAGTAAACTAAAAATTCATATGTCAAAAGGAAAAAATTATAACATTGACAGAAGTCACTAGTCAATGCAGTCACTAGTCAAAACAGTGGGTACTGTTGACAAATAACTAGAAAATGCAAGATATACCGTCACTATGTGATTTACAAGACATCTCATCATCCATCCATAATGTGTTAATGTAGTATAAACCAACTTAAAAGGTTAAAATGCTTAGTAAGATTTGCAGAAAACCTTTAAACATTGGGAAATTTTAATACTCTTTGAAAAGTCAAAGGGGAAGTTAACAACATATTTTTAATTTTAATTGTTTTGCATTATTTTTCCAAGTATATTTAAAAAAATTACATAGAAAAAAAACATCTTACATACACATCAGTAAAAAACATAGATATTATTACTACAGTGAATGAGTGACGCCAAATTCATCTTATAATTCCCTAGGTACATTTCTAAATCTATTGCGGTTATGAATATATTTGTAAGATCCATTTTTATTAAGAATTTCCCAAAAGACAAAAGCTTTAATTTCAGACCCTGGAAAATGTTTGTTCTACATTACACTAGCAAAACTTAAAATTTCAGGTATTTTTAATCTGTAGCTTGTAAGAAAAACTGATAAATCATACAATTATTTCACCCAAGCCTACATGCAAACTATAAATGATCTTTTCGTCATTTATTACAGAGAACCGAACAACGGCATAACGAATAGAAAGCGACTCAAACGCAAGCTTTGGGTGAAAAAATTGTACGAAAACCGCGGCTATCCCGATAACTATACCGACACGAGATTCCTCGAGGAGCTGAAAAAGAATTTGTACGTCGAAAAATACACTCTGTTCCAGGCGATTGTCGGATCTTTGCGAGTGACGCAACGATTATGCTTCTGCATTCTGTTCGCAGTTGTATTCGTGTATATGTACAACGAATGGGTCGATACGGATATTGTAGTTCTAGGTGCGACCATCGCAACTATCATAGGCTATACAATATATTTAATATTACAAAAAGTATGGTCAAATACCGGAGATTACGTCTTCAACATGAGAAAAACAATTATAGATAATTTTAAAACGGTAATCGCATATTTAGTTTTAGGTTATATTTTATCACCGATCGTCTACACTTTAACCGATACAGTGAGTACTGATACAATTTACGCTACGACAGTTCTTATGATGATCGTGCATTTAATATTCTTCGATTACGGCGTATCGGCAGCCATTGTTTCAAATTCATTGTCAATAAATGCCGCAATATTTGGTTCGATATGTTTAGTTTCACGTTTATCGAACGCATTTGACGCATTCATTTTGTTGACGTTATCTCTTATACTTTTTGTTTTGAGTCAGCAGTTAATTAAGGTTATGTTAGGATCTGTATTATTCCTAATAGTTTTTTCATTATCATTGCTCTTGACAACAGTTGCTTTATACAGTATATCACAAACCCTCGTTTACTTTTTCCTCATTAGTTTTACATTTTTGAATATATGTTGTCCGATTTTGTTTGTTCGATGGCAGAAATATAAAGATAATATTTACGGGCCGTGGGACGAGGCGATAGTGTATTGTTCGGATGATATTATTAAAAATGTTAATCCTTTGCATTTCAATCCGGAGAATCATCTCAAAAGCAATTGATTGAAATCTTTCGGTGTCTAGTTGCAATTTATAACATTTATGTGTTCATTTATTAATATTTTAAGCGTAGTTGCGCTAGTTAATTTAAGCATATTCCCGATGAGAAAAATTAACCTTAAAAAGGTGAACGAGAAAGGGATAAGATGAATAGAAAATGTTTATCATAATTAATCTTAATTATTTTTCCGTTTATAAATTATCCTGCAAGGCTGAATAATGGTTATTTATTTGTTAGTTTGTTACGGGGGATGAAACGTGTAAAATAAGTATAGATCATTCAACAATTTTTTTCAATAAGTCTGAACGATACGCTAATGAATATGGTCAAGAAACAAATTATAACGACTAGTTATAATAGCTTCTTGACTATATTCATTAGCATATTGCTCATATTAGTTGTGGGTAATACTGATTCACACGAGTGAAATGATTCACTGAATCTGAATCAGTAGAACTATGTCGATTCATTTGATTGAAACAAATAGCTCTTTCATTACGTTCTGTATATTTATGGAGTTGAAAATTGATTTTCCTTGTATTTTCCTGGCTTAAGACTGTCAACTTGTGTGATAACATTACAATCTCAATATTAAGGCAATTATATATTAAATTCAAACGTATAAAATGAATACCAGCAGCCAAATAACCAACAAATTAGTATTATTCCACAAATATTGGTAATTTCAATTAGAACGTAATATTGATACAAACCAAGGCAATATCATAGTGATACAATAATATTGATATATATAAATATATAATAAAGATATATATAAATATTACAAAATATATATTCTTCAATATTCTTATTGAAATTTGTTCCTAACAAATCAAGATTCGAGTGAGTTTGAAAATATGATGTATGTTATCACACAATTTTTTATAAATCATTATAAGAAACAAGTGACACGTCTACCTAATACAATATGAAGTTGTTGCTTTTCACTCTCTCTGTGTGATTCTGTATGAAATAGAAAGGGATGCACCTAATATGAAAAATTAATGAGTTCTAAGTGAAGAAACATTTCACTAAAGTGAATGACGGGCGAGTCATAGAGTCACTGAATAAAAAAAACACAAGTCCCAAGCCATTCCATCCATTATTTGTTATGCTAAAACGTTCCTGAATCAGAGAATCAAAAAATCAATAAGATTCCAAGTGAGTCATTTAGCTTAGTGAGTCAGCATACTACAGGTGTCCAGTGGCTGATTTCAATGTTTGAAATATTGTAAAAAAAGAACTACACTTCTAATACAAAGTAGGTTTATTTTAACTTTGTAACAACAAATGCGGAGTTCATTTTTTAAAAACCATGTTTTCCAAATGGCGGCCATCGAGTCTGACACACTCTTCGAGTCTAGCACGCATGTTTTCAAAAACGCGTTTGCAGAGCGACTGGGGTATCCTACTGACTTCGGCTCGAATATTTTCTTCAAGTTGTGTCATGTGTAATCGACGAATACTGTAACGATTATTAAATCGACGGCATGCTACAGACAGCGAAAATCCAATCGAAATGTATGCCTCGACGGCAAAAGCGCAGTGCTCTCCACTCCACTGTTCCATGGCTACTAAAACATCCGCACCGCTTGCGCTTCTAACGACGCCCCCCGCGCCCCTCTTATGTGTTGCGTTCAGAAACTATGTTTGTTCAAACTTTGACATCAGCCACTGAACACCTGTATATAGATGGTTTTGCCTGTTAGCCATACATAACTTATATGGAAAATAAATTATATGAGAAAAGTAGTAGAAATAGGATCATTATCCTAAAGTAGCATAAGATAGGGTAGTATAATAAAATTAAAAGTATAGCCACACTGCTCATATTTTCTTGCGAAACATGCACTTCTTGCGTATATGTTATTGCAATGTCCCAATCAGATTTGATTACTTATTTATTGGTGATAAAGTATTTGTATTGTTAAGCCCCTATAACACTAATCATTGTAGAACCATGCAAACCTCATCACCTGCCACCCTTTCGTTATGAACGTGTCAATTTTGTACGAGACGTTTTGAACCGTACTCAGATTTTTCTCAAGAAAATTAGTTATGGCAAATTATTTAGTTGGATTAAAATGTGAATGACAAAAGATTTAATACAAATAAAAAAATAGAAATAATATTACATATATAATATTAAAGATAGAATATTACTTTGATTATTAATTGTGGCTTATGTAATAATAAACATAGCAGTAATAAACATAAACGTTGCAAATTCGCAGAAAAATAATTATAATGAACATTCGGAATGAGAGGAATGAGCATCATTAAGTCTAAAATTAGCAATATTTAATAAAATCGGTTTTTCGTACAATTATACAAATTCAATATGAATTTCCCAACAAACAAAACTTGAAAAGTTAGTTTTATCCAGACATGTTCGAAACGGAGTTTTTTTGGCTTGTATGATGTTCTGATATTGCTCTACACCTTGCCTCGGTGAAAAATAGTAATATAAGTAGATAGAGAACAAACATTCCAGACACAATCCATTTCAATGAAATGTTAAGATACAAGAATGATTAATAATAATATAATTTAATATTTAGACAGCATTCAACAATTTTAAAATAATACTTTTAAGTACCTCAATATTCCCTGAATTAATTTCTTTCAAGTAAATTTAAATCACATTTGACTCTTTGTTTACGATTGCCTCTGTTAATCTTGTATATTTATGTATAAATGTCTGGTATAGAGTCAATGCATATTTGCATTTGAGCTTTACCTGGAAATTTCGCAATTTAATGAAATTAATATTGTAATAAAATTTACGATAGCTACAAGGTTAGCCCTTATATGGGCTAAGAAAAATTCAAGATTTCATTAACTTAGTTTGAAATTACAGATATGTAAAGTTGAAATTGCTCTTGCAAGTCTCCTATTTGAGCTAGAGAGGTGGGAGATGATTTTTTAGCATTTTGCATGGCATTTTCTTATGATATCTATGTACAAGTTGTTGTTCAATTCTTATCGGTATTCTTGAGTACAAAATAAGATGATTATAGGCAATAAATTTTTTTGCATCTTATCTCGTTCTTGAGATACACTATTTCAGTGTTACCATAAAAAATAATCCTCCTCCAGTGCAAGCATACCAAGCTCCGTGTGGCATGATCAAAGCTATTTATGATTCAACACACCTAACACCTTTTTCGGCCTTGAATAGCGAGTGATACAAGTATTATTTCACAGAAAGGAAAATGATCATAGTCATAATTCAATCTTTTCTTAAGTTTTTATTTTGTATCAAGGAGAACCTTCAATACTTTTAAACGTTTTATTATCATGATAATAAAACATTTAAAAGTATTGAGAAAATATTGAAAATGGAAAAATGTTGTTATAGAAAAATAAATTATTTCTCCATGAATCAATTATATTTATAGATTATTTTCATGTTTTATTTTTGAAAGGAAGTCGAAAAAAATTATTTCTATACCAATTCATCAAACTTTCTATTTATAGGTACATATATATATATATATATGTGTGTATACGTATGTATATGTATATATATATATATATATATATATATGTGTGTGTGTGTATATATACATGGCGTGCAGGAATAAGTATCGAACAAAGAAAGACGAAAATTTTGTTGACTGAAAAATAGTTATAAGTTTAATAGTTTTTTTCAGAAAATTGAAAATAATATTTATAATTATTTGTCATTTTTGTCACACATATGATACATGCGCACATTATTCAGCGCCACTCAGGGGAATAACCTACGAACAGCTGTGAAGACATCGCCACTGCAGTTAAACACCACACTCCAGGCAAATATTGGGTGTGTAAAAAAGAGTTTGGGTATTATTTTTTTTTGCACTCAATTAGAAAAGGGACATATTTTCACTTTGATTTCAACGACGATTATAACTTTATAACCAACAAATCGTGTCTTTCTTTGTCCGACATTTATTCCCGAATAGCATGTATATGTATGTATGTATCAATATATATATATATATATATATATATATATATATATATATATATATATATCTATCTTTCAAATAAATGTGTTGGCATATTTTGATGGAATCTTGTAATTATCTTAGACTACTTTAGGACTATTAAAAACTCTTGTTCCTTAAAAATCCGAGATGGTTAAGTAAAATCACTTTGTTGTATTAATATATTTTGTAAAAATTTTGTAAACTTTTGTAAAAATTAATTGTTAAAAGAATCTTTGCTAACAGCCCACCTGAAGATGTTGTAATACAACGAAGCCTAGGTCGTGGTAAAGAACTTAAAGAAAGTAGAAATAATACTACATCACGTAGTTTCATTTATTTTTGTAAAATCACTTTGTTGAATTGACACATTATTATGTTGCAAAATTCTAATTAGCTTTTGTTTGGGACTTTGTCTGCATTCAATTTAAGTTTAATTGTTTCAAAGACTAAATTAACAACATAATAATGTCATCTTATATTTTGTATCGGTATAATTATTGCTCAGCTTCCTTATATTATAACACATTCCTCACATTTTAAGTAGGGCCCTAAAACTCATATTCGCTAATTTGATAACGTTTTATTTAATTTGATTAAAACTCAAAGCAATCTAGGTTTTCATTTCACTTTTACAAATTTTATTGTTTTTCATCTTATTGCTCCCTAAAAGAAACGTTTATATTGGAAAAATTCATAAAATGTTACGACGATTATATACAGATATTTTATTATAGTTATATTAAAACACATAATAATTAGTTAGAAGATGTTCACTTTGAAGATACTTACAATTCTACTATGCCATTAATAAGGCCGAGAAATTTTAGTTAAATAAATCTGGTTAATGAAAATAATTGAGAATGTCTTTCCAGAGATGAGTGGTCGGAAAATTATATTTCAAATATTAATTTTTGCATTATATTACTTGTTCATAATGTGTTAAGAGCACTTTTCTTATTTTTAATTATATATTATCAACCTTAATTGATCTCTGGGAAATTTGCCATATGTTTTTATATTTCATTTAACATTTTAGTCTTTCACATAAATATGATTTAAAAAGTCTATGACGTGAAAAGTAAATTCAAAATCTTGAATATAAAAGTGTTTAATATAAAAAAAACTATGATATTGTTTGGTTGGCCTTTGAAGTAATAGCGTTTGTCAAAATGTGTTGTTTGAATTTGTTGTAGTATCAATTAATCTTAGCATGATTTTTGTTTTTAACCGTTTTAGTGCCATGGTTTTTTACTCATATATACTTAAAAATGCCAAATAAATCTTTTGTTTTTGATGTCATTTACCCTTGTCTCGAAAAAAAACTATATGTCTTCTAAAAATTATCCAATTTTTTCGGTGTTTTCTTAATAATAACTTCTACAAGGATAATAAAATACAAAGAAAGTTGTGGAAATATATATTGTGAACAAAAATTATAACAAAAACTGAAATCAAGGTCACATCGTATTTTCGCAGTCCGGTACATCCTCCGTATCAGCAAAATAATTGTTATCGTCACTATTATCACTATCACTCAAAATTTGCATTACACCAAATTGTGAGCGCACCTCAATGTCACTCCCGCTATCACTTTCTTCACAACTTGAAAAACAATCATTTCACTCTAATAATTTTCGTATTCTGACATTATGGGTTAAACATTTTTTTTTCCTGGATCCTTTTTATATTGTAATTACTAATAATATTATAAGTCGAACTTTGTGTAACACGTAGAAAGATAAAAAATTAGCAATGCGCGCGAGCTACCTCCCCTACCGTGCGCTAAACACCAACTGATTTCACGAGCACGAAACGGTTAAGTAAAATAAAAAAATATCATCATATTGGATATTATTATCCTGTTCATTACCCACCCTTGCTTGTACTTCTGAGTGCCATATATTTTTATTTTTTCTTTAATAAATTTTACAGCAATATCTTGCTCGTCATCCAAAATGTTTTGTGTTATTTTTAATTTTGTTATAACCCAACTTCGCTCGGCTACAGTTAGGGCATTTAATATTTCTTTCCAGTTAATTTTGCATCGTATGTTTATATATCACTGAATTTTTTATTAGATTTAATACAAACATTTCTATTGAAAAGCTCATTTAGTAAATAATTGATATATTTTATATAATGTAAAATTATAAAAATAAAAATTTGTTTTTAATAGAAATATGCCACTTTTAAGACAGTTATGATCCTAATAATATCCTAAAATCAAGAACAAGATTATTACTCGAAACTATAATTCTAAAAAAAATTATAAGAAAATGAACATTATAATAAATTATATATTTGCAATATTATGTACTGCTTATAATATACAATGATTTAAAAATAGAGACAATACGAATTGTGTTCAAAAACTATTAGGTCTTAGTTCAGCAAAAATACATTTATTTATGTATGGATTTTTAACATTTAGTCTCTTCACAGTACTCCTCTTTAGACTGCACACTTTCGGGACCAGTGGCCGTGCTGCCATTTTTATAATTATTTAAGGAATTCCACTTATATCAAATTATTGGACAAAATAGTATTTCCTACCATTTAATGATTTAACAATATATAGCAGATAAATATCCAGTACATAAGCAGATAAATATCCAGTACATAGCAGATAAGTATCCATACATCCTGCCTAATTCAATTTCCTGTTTAAAGATATCCTATTAAAATATTAGTAATATTTTAATAGGATATCTTTTATATATCTTATATCTTTTATATATATATATTTAATACAATTTAATTTCCTGCTAAAGTCATATGATTTAATAATGATTTAACAATATATCGCAGATAAATATCCAGCATACATCCTGCTTAACTCAATTTCCTGTTTACAGATATCCTATTAAAATATTACTAAATACAATTTAATTTCCTGCTAAAGTCGTTTACCACTTGCACAATTGTTCCTGAGCACTTAACATGCTGCTAAATCTGTTGTAATACATGATACCTTCTTATAGTTCAAAGGGTTAACGAAAATAAATGTTAAAAATGCATAAGTAAATAAATGTATTTTTCCTATGCAAGTTTCGAGTTTCTGCCGTTTTTCTACTGGTTTGTTGCAGGGAAATCTTGATTTTATCTGTTGTGTGAATTGTCATCTCAGTACAAAAATTTCGAGTTAATAATATTAATTGCCATTAGAAATTGTCATAGCTTATGATGTATACCATAGCTCATACTGTTTATACTAAAGGTTAGTAGTATATATATATGTATATATACATTGTTCATACTGATTATACTAAAGGTTAGTGCGTATTTTCTGTTTATTTCAACGACGATTATTACTTTATAGCTAACAAAACGCGTCTTTCTTTGTCCAACATTTATATACATATATATATATATGTACATATATATATATATATATATATATATATATATATATATAGATCTCTGTCAAATAAATGGGTGTAAGAAATTATTTAATTTATTGCCAAAGATAATATTTTGATCTTAATAATTTTATTAAAAGTATTGTAAAAATGTTTTTTCTCTGTTATAAAGCTATATTTATTTTTTTTGTTGTAAAGGTTATATTAGTGATATTAATATATGTAAAATTTTGATGTACTAATTTAAATAAATGGATTTTTGATGGTTTCGCAATTATTTTATTTTAAGAAGATGTAAAGAACAAATAAATATGAATTTAATAAATGAACAAATTTTTTGTTATCTTTTACACATATTTTATAACCAGAAATACTTTTTGGATAAAGTTTGACCAATCGTCATTGTATATACTTTACGGAGATATGGTGATGCATGTAGATTACACCACAATTTCCTCATAATTTGAACTTTTATGGTTTCCTAGGAAATTATTCACAACTTCCTTAAAAGATTTCCAGGCTTTTAATTCAATTTCACTTAATATGAAATAAAAAATACATATTCTCTTTATTTTTCCTCGTAATTATGAATATGTATTGTTCATAACCCGTTCCACTTGGACTGACAGTTGTAACTATGAGTATGTTCCACTAGAAATGAACAATGACGCCATCAATAATGTTTTGATCACGACTGCGATCACCAAGTGGAACGATACATTGAGCGTTGCGATTGCCTAGTGAAACATACTCTATGACAAGCTCTTAGAATGGTTACAATTGCAATCACAGGCATAAACATTGCGGGTGGTTAGTGGAACGCATCTTAAATGTGTACAGAACTATTCTCGTATTTCGAGTTCTACTCGTGTTTATCAGATTTTATTTAATGCTTAATTTCAAATTCTAAAAATGATACAATTTGTAAAAAATGGGTTTTAAAATGTAGCAATTTGACAATAAAAGATTTCGAGTTTTAGAAAGGAATGAATAAAATTTCCATGTTCCTCTTTCGACTCCTTCGAATTCATCAAAGTATTTTCTGAGCGAAATTGTTTTACAAGGATTGAGAATCGATATGTTTCAGTGTCTAGCAGATTTTTTTATACTGATACATTTTTCTATACCTCTTAACCAACACTTTGTGTCCTATGTTAGGTGTCCTATCAAAATTCTCTCGAAATTCTGAGATTAATATAATACTCCCAAAAACTCCTTTCGAATTGCAACTGGTGGTGGCATTACAGACATATAATTCATTTTTCAATAAAAAATATCAACATAAAAGAACCAACTAAGAAAAAACTGTGAATACCAATATTACCAAGTTACCAATATAAATTATTTTTCTTGACTGCAAAATAATATTGCTCAAAATTCAAAGCTGAGTAAGGGATTCACTGTGCTGTGCTGTATCATTTTAATGATGCCGTGAGCACCAGACGTATATGCACTGCAGGACACTAATTCTTTGGATTAATGTTGAAATAGTGTATCTCAAGAACAGGGTGAGATAGAAAAAATTTTGTTGATTACAATAATCTTATTTTGTATTTAGAAATCCGTCAAAGTCGACTTGCTGAACCAATTTAACAACACCTGTATAATTAATGGCTTAGAATATGTTCACATCAGACTTAAGTCAACTGCTGATTACGAACCCTGAAACTCTGAAATAAGTTCCTATCGCGTCCACTTTTATGTCCTTGCTAGGCAAATATCCCACAGCGTACAAAAGAGCCTATTGTTAATACGATAATACTGCGCATTTCTCGCAAATAATGCAAAAATGTCTTTATGCTTTGCCATATTTTAGTCGAATGAGTCAGGAACTTATTGAATATATTTGAAATCAATTTTGTAGGAGTTCATTATTCACAAATAAATGAAACTACGTGATGTAGTATTATTTCTATTTTCTTTAAGTCTTTTACCACGATCTAGGTTTCGTTGTATTACAACATCAACGTTGTATTAGCAAAGATTCCATATCTGTCTTTGCTAAGCCCACCTGAAGATGTTGTAAAACAACGAAACCTAGGTCGTGGTAAAGAACTTACAGAAAGTAGAAATAATACTACATCATTTAGTTTTATTTAATTGTGAGTCAGTAGAAATAAGCTATTGCGTTCCGAAATGTAACCAATTTGCAAACCAGGAGCTTAATGACAATAAAACATTTGGTCCCAAATAGTCAGTCATTATGTTCCGTGTAATAAAGTATTGTCACTTCAGTGTGGTTCAAACTATAATTAATATCGCACATAAATCAATATAACACCTTTCATTGGTTTTACATTTGGTGTGGATATGAAATTAGTGTCAACCTAAGTAATTAACATAGACTAATTAATAACAATGGTTATTATTTCAAAACAAACTACATTCAATTATAAAATGTTCTATGAGTAATATACATTTCAATATTTTCAATACCTCTACCGCCCTGCCCTGCTTAATTCTATAATAACTTACAAAATTGGGTATTATTTTAATTGAACTTTTATAAACTGCAATTTTTCTAATTTTTTCAGTTATGGAACCAATTTGATACAACTTATGACATTTATATATTTTTTTTTTATTTTTATATTTATTTATTAATAAATAAATATAAATAAATAGATATATGAATAAATAAAACCGGAGATATGTCGAATTAGTGGTATAATCTTGTTCTAACTTTCAGATACCCTTGCTTTTGTATAAATATATTACCAAGGATAACTTCCAGTTAATTTTATTACATACACCGGAACATTTGCATTATACAACCTCATATAATAACAACCATTGAATTTATTACCTTCACTAAAATACTGGTATATCGTATAACTCTTAGAAATATAATAAAACCTTCACCGCTCCCGTACAATAAACTCACTAACATAAGCAGTGGGAAAACCCACACAAACCCGGTTTCCGCTATTGTGTTTGAAACATATAAATGCTGTTGGATGTTCATAAGAATTAATCTTTGCTAATATCCCATCTGAAGATGTTGTAATACAACGAAACATAGATCGTGGTAAAGAACTTAAAGAAAGTAGAAATAATATTACATCACGTAGTTTCATTTAATTGTTAAATTTTAGACACAAATTCAAATACATATAGTTACGCAGACTGAAGAAAGGGCTTTGAGTCAAAACAGTAGTAAAAGGTTCTATATTTGTATTATTGAGGAGCGAGTATCACATAAATGAATAAGAATAGTTTTGCTGCAGGGCTAATCTGAGTAGCCTGTTCCCTACAGATAACAATAGAAATCTATAATTAAATGACAGAATTAATTTTGGTTTTTGTCAGCCTTGCTGACATAGTACAAGTGTGACAAGAAAAACTAAATATTGCTATCTCACTCTTGCCTTTAGACAATTTGAGACTTGTAAAAGTGCAATTTTGATGGTAGTTTTCATGGAAACTGGATTTATATCTAGCGTGTTAAGATTTCCATAGTTTAACATTGAGAAACACGGGTTTGAATTACAGAAATGTTCTTTGTTCGACTCTAAGTGAAAAAGCCATCTGAATATTCTCAGCGTTTGTTCAAACATGCAGTGACAAGACTACAAACAGTCGGATACTATTTCTACTTTTAAGTAATATTATTTCCACTTCTAAGTTACTTTATTTTATTGTTATTTGTATTTTGTAATACCGAAAATAGCAATTATTATGCATAATGGGGTAAACAAATGTGTAGCAATAAATCTTTTAATATACCAAATTTGTTGCTGCATAACATTATGCACAATAACTTATGCTTCTCTCAATATTTGCTTATTTTTTTCTTAAGATATCTGCACCATTCTTGCATATCCTGCCAAGTAAATATACACATAATAATATGTTGATTTCCTAAAAACAAGGCTCACTCTACTTCGATAATGATAGAAACAATATTTTATTGTATTATTCAGAGAAAACTTCACACTGGAGCTGCTAGCAAAATTTCAGAAGAAATTAATGGCAGCTAAGGAGAAGCATAATCAGCATAAAGAATCGGAAAGTGATGACACAAGTAGTGCTGCCCAGGAGGAGAGTAAAGAAACTACAGATAATTTAGAAGGTGACGATTGGTAAGAAATGTTTACATATAGAAAAATATTCCATTATGGGTCCTATACATTTTAAATGCAGTGGGGTCACGCTAATTCCACATAATATGTTGCATGCGATTACCTCATTATTAGTTTTATCAAGTTTCATAGTATCTGCCTAGATTTGAGACTGTCTTGCAGTTTTTGTACTAGAGTATTCAGTAAGGCGGCGTACAACTATGCTTTCCTAGAATATTAAAAAAGAGATTAAATTAAATTATGAATCCAAAAACAAAGCACAAATTGTAATTATTTTGCAATCATAATTATTAGTGTATTAGCAAAGTTATAAATAAAAAATATATTTATGTATTATTCGCAAGATAACTGTATGTAATCATTCTAAGACAATATTTTCGCTTTTAAGAGGAAATAACATGTTTATGCTTTTTGGCCAATATGACAAAAAATTGTGTAGTTCTGAGTAAAGTATGCATGGGGCATTCCATCAGCAAAATCACAACATATGAGAGATAACACCGTACTACTAAGAAGTAACTAGGCATAAACAGAAAATTACAAGAATGATCGTCAAGTCACAACATCCAAGAGATAACATTGAACTACTAAGAAACAACATAACTAGATAAGGCAAAGTTTTTTAGAACACAAACGTCAGCAGAGGAAAACCAACAAATAAAGCCCGAATGACTGACAAATTAGTCTACTAGTCACTGTCTTAGAGTTAGCGTACTGTCCATAGTTGTTGTAATTTTAATAATAGTAACTTCAAACTATTTACTAGTATATTAATATAAATTCAATTATTAAGTAAATGTATTTTTTGAGTATTCGCAGAATGTAATACGTAGCTTCTGACATAAGAAAAATTTCTACGAAATAAAAATTGCAAACTTAAATAGTCTTCAATAGTTCACGTGCCTTTTGTAAGGATGACAGACGGCGTGCTGGATTGCAAAAGGTTTCACATTAAACAGGATATGATTAGCATGACCACGCTGTTCTTTCTTTTTACCATTCACACGTGTTCCTTTGCACAACTAAGACACACGAAATACATATTACATAGTGAGTATATACAACTGCTGGTGAATGGCATTGCCAGAATTTTTCTTCGGATTCCCTTCAAAAATAAAAGACGAAAATAATTGATAACACTTTTTGATTTGGGCTCTTATTACAGAGAAATTATTTTTTTTTCAATAATGAAATATTGTTTATTTTCAACACTTCCACTATCATCATTAAATTTAAATGTTTCATTATTATGAACAGAACATCCGAAAAAAAAAACTCAAGGAAAACATTGAATTATTATTATAATCAATATTTTTTTGTGAAATAATGTTCTTGTGAAGTTAAGCAAATCGCTTTGACAATGCTGCACGGTGCCTGGTATGTATAAACTACAGAATGTTTAACCATTGTGTTGACGTAGCAACAAGTGTATCTGGAAAATGGGATGAGATAAGATAAAATTGAATTGGTTATAATAGTCTTATTTTGTATTCAGGAACCCATAGAAATCAACTTGCAATACTAATTTAACAATATGTTCTTTGTGGAAATATTAGAACACAAGCTTATTCCGTATTTAGTGTTCATAGAATATTTCAAATAGTTTGTGTTTGTTTTTTTCCATTTACCTAAAATAAAATTAAAATTAAAAAACAATTGAGTGGATTTTGGTAAGTTAACACAAAATAATATTTAGTCCCTGTTTTTTCGTAAAGAAGTGCTACAAAGACACAGCATGTCTTTGCAGTTATATGCATGGCTATATAACAGTTGATGTAGCCATAATGAGATATCACACAATATCCGAAATATTAGGCAATAGAAATAAAGGTGTCATGGATAATTCGTCAGTTAGAACATCAAGCGTGAATAAAAATAGCACAGTACCCAACAAACGAAAACGTCACAAAGAGAAAGCAAAGTATAAGTAAATGAACGCTTGCTGTCATTTGTCAGTGTTACCAATTGTACAATACTTGTGTGCAATGCATTATGATTTTGAAATAAAAATGATTTCGTGTTTTATTCCGTGGTTCAGATAATATTTATATTATAATTATTGTTTTTTAACTTCAAAAAGTTACATCATTTCAATATAAAATAGGCTTACTTTCTATACACAGAATGGGATGTTAGATAGTGGGAAAAATAAACGTCAAAACAATTCCTTTTTTTATTTCACGTAAATTAAGAGTAATTAACTCCTCATTTTTAGGGAGTAAAAAATTCACCATAATTTATTAATTTATTTTTAGTTCCTTTATATCTATTTTATTCATACATATTTTACTTTTGTGCACATTACTCTAGGTACAGGTAAGCAGAAAATGGCCATGCCTTCTATCATCTGAAGAACATGAAAAATAAGATGATATTTAATTTCTTTTTCCCTAACCGTTATCCTCACACTTTCTTATATTGTCCTGGATACACTCATTTTCAATTACTTATGACAAGATATCAGAAAATACACAATTCGTCATTGTAAATTTCCTTTTCCAGCTGAAATCCAGGAAATATCACAGTAGTAGTAGCATATATTTTTAATCAGACGTTTTAATTAATCTCTGATTTTTTGTGACCGTGTTGTACAGTATACAAAGACTGATCGTGATGATGTGGTGTCGTTTTTATCATGTCTTGGATGTAATTGATTTGTGGAGCACGTACCGTAAGTATGTACATAATGGCACGTTGGATAAAAATGAAAATTCCGGTAATACTTCGTTGAGCGGGCTACTGCCAAGTGTAGCAAAGCAAAGCAGCCCTTGAGTCACACGGCATCCTTTTGTGGATGTGACTCATTTTTCTGTAAGCGACTTCCGGTTTACAAAATCATTTAAGTGTGTTATTATAGGGAACGCATAACGCGTTAGAATATTTATAAACATTCCTGGTAACGCGTAACGCGTTAGAATATTTATAAAATATTATAGGGAACGCGTAACGCATTAGAATATTTATAAATATTCTTGTTTACGCGTAACTCGTTAGAAACTAACAACATCCACAGAAATACACTGTTCAATGTATTGAATACATTTTTAAATGTTTTCCATACGGGTGAGATTTCAGTTGACCTTATCTATATTTACTAGGCCCTCCAAGTTCAAATACTAAACTATAGATTAGTATTTAAAAATAAACAAAACAATGTGCTTTTGACAGGTTGGCACACGAGTTGCATTTCGAAGAGAAAGGGGCAGTACTGGCAAAGGATGCATCCACAAAGGGCGATGACTGGTTTGACATTTATGATCCTCGAAATCCGCTAAACAAACGCAAGAGGGAGGAGGGTGCGAAAAATACAAGCAAAATTAAAAAGACTGATAAGATATGATTTCTGAGTGTACAAATAAATTAATTCCGTAATAAAATACTTTGTGACTGCATTTATTTTGACTTTGACCCTAGAGTTAAAATCACAACAATTTATGTGAATTACAGTATTTTTTCAAAATTTGTTGTAGGTGGTAAGTATTGCTCTATTTATATATAAACAACAGATAAAAGACTTTGCGGTCCCTATATTCCCACATAGAACAAAGACATAAACTCTGAAATCACAATAATTTAACCGTTGGTGTCGATGAGCGCCATCACGCTCATGCGCATACTAACTAAATTTGCCATGAGCGCGACGGCGCTCGCAAAATCAGTTGCTGTTTAGCGCGTGGTAGGGGAGGGCCTATTTTGATATTAAGAAGTGTTGTGATTACTTGATCACAAGACTTCTTAATATCAAAATAGGCCACATCTACCTGCTGCTGTCGATCGAATTACTTAATCATATAAAAACCATGCTAGCAGTCCGTCAGGTGAGACTGGATATGCAAATAGATATGGCGATGCAGAGCAGTTTCCCATTTATATTTTGGGAAATATGTATGTATAAATGAACGTATGCAATTTGAGTAATAAATACTTTTTTGACCCAATTTTAGAGAGCTCTACGGTAATTATGAAGAAAAAAAATTTCCACGCTTTTTCTTGAATAATTCATAAGTTTATTTTCACAAAAATTACTCAGTTTTTTTTAGAAATGTTTCTTTTATAAATTTATATGAGATTTTTTACAAAAAAAAATAGTTAATCTGCCAAAATTCAAATAATATTATTAAATAATTGAGAATAGGACGAGAAAGTGGTCTTTTTGAAATTTTAATAATTGTTTTTAATACCACTTTATATGATTGTAAATAAAAAAAGTGCGTTAACATTTAAAAAATTTCATAATTTCAAAAATGTATGGTTGTAGATAGTTTCCATTGAAGTAATTTTCGCACTTAGTTAATAATTAGATTTTGGCGGTGCAGCTGTTGCGAATTTAATTTGGTCAGGACCGTCTGCGTCGATTTGATAATTAGCACTCAGGCCATAGAATCAGGTTAAGCTTATTTACCGTTTTGAAAAATTTTCTTTGCTTAGCTTAAGAAAAAAAATTGGTATCAACATCCAATCGGGCTTGTAGAAAAGAAAAAAATAAAAACACCTAACTTGTTGGAATTAAATTTTATTAACGATCATTAATTAATGATAATGAATGACAATATTCGCATTACAGTTACTTTACGAGCGTGCATTTCACGCAATTCATAACAATAAAACTATGAGAATTTGATTGGAGGTATTGTATCATCATAATCACTAAATTATCTTACGTATATAATATCTAATTAAAACTAAGGCACAACTTTGAAGGAAAGCATTTAAAACAAATTCGCCACTTAAAAATTGGCTTTTCAAACATTCAATGTTCCCATTTCAAATGAAACGAAATTATTTTCATTTGAATTTCGCACCCCAAATTAAAATGAATTAAAGTTATGACAGCAGCTGTCAAAATAATGACAGCTGTCAAACAATATCCAATCTGTGTTGCCATGACAGCAACATAAATGTTTTAATAATGTATATAACAATTTAGAGAATACCTTATAATAATTCTAAATAAAATAGTATATTTTTCAATTAAAAAAAATGGATATCTATTACATAAACATAAAAGTGCCAACAAGTCAAAGGCTGCCAAGCAGCACAAAATTGCTGTAATTATGTATACAGCAATATTTTAAGTTACATCTTATAACTCGTATATTTTATATTTTTTTTATCATGAACTTTTTTTTGAATGATTTTTTTAAAATGTGTTTTCAATGTTAACTGAACTGGCGATGAAAGGGAACATAATTTTATTCTAAAATTCCTATATTAACTTAATCTACTTGTGCGAAAAGGATAGAATATAAACATTTCATCATATTATCAATCGGTGTTTGTTTATCATATAACTCCTATATTCTTATACAGCAAAACACATGTTTACATTTTCATAGTGCTTAATAAGAAAATCTATATATTTCTCCAACTAAAAAGAAAAAAAATTTATTTCATAAGTCCATTATTACAAATTACAATTGCAAGTGTTTCCAGTGAGGCGATCGTGAATGCGTCTGAGCTCACGAGTTCATAACGAGCTCGCTGCGAGAAATGTTCACAAATTTTCATGCAATTACAAATTTCCTTCTCTTTCTAGGGAAACAAATCTTCAAAAAAATAATTTTCTACGTAAACGTCTTCTAAATAATAAACAAAGAGCAGTGTTTTTGTTGGAACCCATTCTCTTTTGTAACTGTTCAAAGACACAATAGCACACCGCACACTTGCGGCAGGCTCGTTACGAACACTCGCTAGAAACACGCTTGCAAATTGCCAGCGTCATAAGGTTCTAATTAAAAACCACCAAAAAGTGAGTTACAACGTTCTTCCTTAGAGGTGTCTGACATTACTAATGTTTGTAATACAAGATTTGATTTATTGTGGGTGAATAGGATCTTATTTTTAATATTTATGTACAGTTTTGAGCATATTTTAGTATTTTCATACTTACATTCCCAATTCTCATCTTTTTGTGAATTTCCCTTAAAATACATAAGTTTAATATTAAGTTTAAATCTGGCTGTAAAATTGGTTCTCTCTCGTCTCTGTCACCTTTCTTAACTTAGTTATGTTCTATAACAACATTTCTAAATAAACTACCTGTAAGACTTAGCCACAAAACCATTTCTCACTTTAAAATCTTAATTACATATTGTCTTTAAACATCTTTTGACACGACAACCGTGTCCGTATTAATAAAGGTACTCGTAGAAAATTTACGTTAGGCTACAATGATCCCACCAACTCTTAACCTAAAATAGTCATTCTGATATCATTTCTTGCCTATATCGTAGCCTGGCATTAGTGTTCGGAGGGCAAGTTTTAGCTCTTCGTTGTACTCCAGGTCGTCTTGGGAAAGGTTCTGCCGGCAGTAGGAACAGCTTTGGCTGTCCGTCGATTTGAATGCAAGTTTCAGGCAGGACTGAAAGTTTAGTTTTGTTTATGTTAGTTACTATATCCTTATATTTTTACATGATGCGTGCATCGAACATTGACTTAGTCTCAAGGAATAGATTCTAGAAGATGTTTAGAACTCATATAGGAAAAAACTTGGAAGAAATAATTTTTTTAATATTTCCGAACAAATATGTGTAGAAATTATTTTTTGGATATTTGGTCTCTTGAATTTTTAGTCTGAGTATCATTTCCGGTAGATGCAAATTTTTTACATAATTTTACAACATTAAAAAAGATCTACTAATAAATAGTGAAAGGAAATCAAGAAAAGGGACCTTCGTTACAGAAATAAAGTTTGATTTTTAAAAAGGTAATATTTTTTAGAATAAAAAAAACCAAACAATGCAGTGATTAATTATCAGAAAAAGAACAAAAACAAAATACAACATATGATCATCAAGGAAAACAAAAAACCTATCTTCATAAATATTTAGTATTTAAGATTCTTAATAAAAAATAAAACTAATTTAAAAAATGTGACAAAGTATGACTTTTTAAATATAGATGGTTAAATGTGTAGCCAATGCCTGCATTACAACTGTTACGTGATGTTGATAATCATTGTTTTGTTGAACGTCTTTGTTACTCTTCACGAATTTTTGGATAGTTTTTTTCAATGATTTTATTGGGCATTCAAGCTTCATGTATTAGTATGTTATATCTATGCATGGAGGATATAACAGGACATAATAAATAGCATTTCCAAATTATCACGAAACATAACCCGACTTCATAACAAAATACAAGATTTTTCATTTATCTGACGGCTTAAATAAAATTTTAAGGGGCTTATTTTTTCCATTTTCCCTATACAGGAGTGTGATTTTTGGCATTCACTCTCCTTATGTTAAAATTCAAAATAATACACATTAATTTAAAAAATAACTTTGGCTTCAGAACCTTCTGTAAATTGAATTTAAATTTACATTATGCAGACAGCCCATTTACAGTCAGTTATAATTCCTTCAATGATTAACAGAGGTTATCATGAATGACGCTGACGCTTCGGAGCATGGCAAATATCAACATATCCGGTGAGTACCATTTACCAAGCGTGTTGGTGGAGCAGCAATTTTGCCCACCTTTGTAGCGGCAAAAAATTGTGCAACTTTGGACATTTCTAGATCTTCAAACTTTCTCTCTCTGAGCGTGCGCCGGAGTTTGATGTGTAGTAACGATATTGTAATTACTAATCTATATTGATATTTAAAGCAAAAAATTTATTTCTTTGTTCTCACTAATTTCTGAATGTTTTTATTTTGGAAATCTCATATTTTGAGGAAGATTATAGGCCATATATCATCACACTATGATTTATAGAGGCAGAGCACTGATAAAAGATGTAACAGAAGACGGAGAACACTGTTTAAACAGTGCAAGGTGGAGAGAGATCAGCTTATTCATTGACTGATTTTACTGAGTATTCCCACCGATATACATACAACCCCGACGGCTGATGTCATTTACCAAACAGAGCATAGGCGTTTTAACGGAACAGTATAATTTAGATAATTCTATGCGGGTGAAAGAGTGAGGCACAACTGGTGTAATAAATACATAAAGTAGCAACGTTTCATTAAATTTTATTCAGTAATGTATAGATAACCAAAATTGCTTTGTTTTTTTAAAAACAGTTTTACACTGGTGAAAATTGACACACATCATGTCAGATTTCAAAGATATACTGGATATATTGTGAATGAAGTTAGTGTGTAAATAACTGTAAACTCATTAATAATCCAAGATGACAAAGATTAAACACCGTTTTATTTAAGATAACTGGGAACATAATTAATATTATAATCTGTAATAAATCTTTGTATCATTAACAACCTATCTTGATAAAATTTGTGGTAAAAGAGACATGAAGTAGAAAATAAAAAAAGAATATAATAATATAACTTAAATAAAAAATTATTAACTAAACACGCGGGCAGTGGTAGAAAGAGACAAAAAACTTTTATCTCATTCCTTATATTTTTTGAGCATACGCTGGTAACAAAATCACATTTCGTTTGTATATAGTTTGATGAAATAGGCTATTTCACTTGAATTTTTAAATTGTTCTATTTTGCATTATAAACACACTACATTTCTATCTCCAGGATACATGCCGTATTTTTTACATAAATCACTTGTGACATCACACACAGTGTAAACAAACAGTCCTGCCCGCTGAAGGGGATTATTATTTAAGGAAGGGGATTTTTATTCATATTAAAATGGTGTGTAGTGACACAATGTACAAATACGTCTATAAAAAGTCAATACAAAGTGTTTGTTTCAGTGCCGACAAATCGTAAAAGACGAAAAAAAAGTGGCTGCAATTAGCCCAAAGAGATCCAAACAGCATTGTAGATCACTCAAATGAATGTGTGAAGATCGTTTCGATATAAGTAATATTTGTGTTTTAAACACTATTATCGATATCAATCCCTATAAACCAAAATAATAAGAATATTACATTTTGGTATGAATGCGTTTTAGTACCAATTATATTTTGACAATTGTTAGTATTTATCTAAATTAAAATTTTTGATATGATATTAAAAACGATATGTTTAAAAAAATTCTGCAGCAGACGATTATTTATTATAAAAAAATCAATTTAAAAAATTTCATACCTGTTGACTTTTGTTTGCGATGGAATATGTATTAACCTTTTTTTTTAGTTAGTTCACTTTATCTTTTATCGCTAAGCACTTATTACACAATTAAAAATATAATTTCTCACAAATTGTTAAGTATTTATAATATAGTAAATTTAATTATCTGACTCGAATATTTACTTAATCTGTAAATTTTAACAATAACATCTTTATCCAACAACATTTAGGAAAAGTCTATTTGTCTATGATTTATGTTTGAAAAATTATAGTGCTGATATATATATTAGCATATGCATTGCACGGGAATTGAATAAATTTTTTACCATTAGTTATGACCAGAAGTTATTCGAATTAAATATATCATTTGTAATGTATTTCTTTTATATAACACATATTGAATAACATACGTAATGAATTCATATTATAAAAAATTTATACTAAATGCAAAAGGTGATAGTTATGAATTAAAAAAAAGAAAAAAGGACCGTAATTTAAAGATTTAAAAACTTTTCTGTGGCATCATCTGACTTTTAACCAATAACAGGGCATTTGCGACGCTGATTAAATTTCAAAAAAATATTGAGATTTCTTTACGTTTTTTTATATAATATAAACTTATTCTTCCGAAAATTAAAAGCAATACGCTTATTTACTTTATAATCTAACAGGATGATCAGGAGGATAACCGAATTGTGGTATATTTTCGATGTTGTCAAATAGCCTATTGTCTTGATGTATGTTGGCAATATAATCGTCTTCATGTATATTGGCAATATAATCGTCTTGATATATGTTGGCAATATAATATCCATTCCAAAATAAGAAGTAAATGCTTTCAGCTTTCATCAGTAATATTGGTGACAGTCAACTTCCACTGGTGAATATTGACGTTCACCTATATCAAACACTCACAGTAACATACATAATAAAAAAAAAATTTTGAATTGAACTTCATGGAGCTGAGAAAAGAATAGAGGTTGAACTGCAGAAAACTGCTTTTCAAAAAATAAGTTTAATATGATTTCTGAAACTGCCTACATACAACAGATGAACAAACATGATAATTACCATACAAAAGTTGTGTTGACACTTAGTGGTCACCGGATTAGCGGCTACCTCTTGGCAGATGATGCATAGGAACAGCTGCGTCACCTTCTGGATGAATTGCTAAATAGAAACGATAAAAATTATATAAAGTGTATTAGATCGAAAAATGGTAAATAAAATGTTCAATGTGTTCAGTGCTCCATAAACAAATTACAGATTCTGATAATTCCATCATATCTATCTGTTCTACCACATAAAATTTAATTAGGAAAACTCGTAAAAATAAATTTAAATGCATATGTAATGCACATCCTTGGAGAAGGTGTCATTGGACAAGTCTTAAAATTGAGTCCCTTAAGTCGTTTCAGGGTTTCATATCCCAAGAAATGAGAACATCCATCAACGATTTGAGTTTCTATAAATTTAATTGTTTTGCTCATATTTCTTACCTGTTTGCCCTTTTCACTACAAGTCACCAGACATTCCTCCCAAAGTTTGGCATTCAAAGTGTCCTTCTTAATAATTTCCATTTCCTCTTCGGTTAAAGGACTTGAACGTTTAGTCTTTTTGTTGTTTGGTGAAATTTCCGTTTCGCCTTTGGTTTTGGACTTCTGAGCAGCTATGGTGAAGGGGTTTTTGTTGTTCTTGGGTGAAGGACTCTGTAAGCTTGTGTTTGCATCTTTACCTGAAGTACAACATGTTAATATTAATTCATTCAATTTGGCAAACGCAAACTTCAAATGAAAATAGGCCAAGTTAAATTCATCTAGTATGTTTGGTGGTCACTATAGTGGCCAGTGCGGTCCTCAAAAGATTAAAATTACTGCATAAAATCAATGTATATTATAAAACAAATAAATTATTAAATAGAACAATATAATATATTTATTATATACAATAAATATATCTTCTCAGAATTCTTTTACTATTCCTATAACATATAATTAACAATGTATTAAATTTTCCAGGAACCAATTGTTTGATCAATGTGATAGCCCAAATCTGTCATGTTTATATTTACATCAACACATTCTCTGCACCTAAACGAAATGAGGATAATGCGGTGGACCATGTTAATTAAAGCTGTTGGTCCGACTCGACTGTCAGTCACTACGTGGAACATACAAAATACATTTCTAACTTGCAGTTAGTCCAACTGAAAGTCTCGACCAAGTATGGGTGACCAATGAAATCACTCACTTTCATATTTGTTCGAAGGACTTTCAGTCACAGAATTGTGAGTTGACATTGAATATGAAAAATGACTCAGTGGTCGGAAGGCAGTCCCTTGAACAACATTAGGACTACACATCATCGCTTTTAAGTGCATACAGGTGTATTAGGAAGTCATAAGAATAAAAAAAGAAGTCATAATGGTCATTAGAGTTATCTGCCTAGTATTACATCTTACCTAGTTAGTTGGTAATTTTTCTATTATTTAGTTATTTATCATTTTCCCATAGTGAATTTCGGCCAATGTAAAGAATATTTCTATATCACCTTTGTGATTCCTATAATTAATTTAGGCCAATGTAAAGAATATTTCTATATCAACTTTGTGATTCCCATAATTAATTTCGGCCAATGTAAACAATATTTCTATATCAACTTTGTGAAAAGAGTTATTTTTACGTAACAAAAACTGTATTCCTCTCTTATTAGGACCACTATTGAGATGAAAGTATCAAATTGAAATTAAGCAATTTCAAACACTCACTCCTTTTGGACAATCGACATAACCTTACGTTGGCCAACAGGGTAGCTGATATTCTCTGCTATATCAACGTCCCACACATCAGATACGTTAAGCAAAAAAAAGGTCTTAGAATTTCGCATACAGCCTCTCAACTCATACTGGCCTCGGAAGGAAATGTTGGTGTTAAAATCTATGATGCTCTGCTTACCTCGTTGAAGCGGTAAATAACCTGTACACCTACGAAGATGCCAAACAATTACTTCTAAAGATTTTTAAAATTTACCACTTTACCTTTTCCACGTTTAGGCGTTTCCACCTTCTCGTCCGGCGAGTTAGGCGCTTTCGAACCCCTTGTCCGTCTCTTCTTCTGCGGCGGAGATTCGTTAATGCTCTTATCCAGTTTTCGCTTTTTCTGAATGTCTTCCTTGTTATCCTTGTTCATGGAGTTGCTTTCCTTCAACACCTGCTTTTTATTCTTCGTGCCTTGGTTGGAGTTCTTTTTGGACAGTTCCTTTTCTTTTTGGGCTTTCTTTTCAGCCTCCGCTTCGAGGTAACCATCGGGGTACTGTAGGAAAAATATACTTTATAAAATATTTTAAATAGGAACATGTGATTAATAAAGTAGAAAACAAATATTACATTTCTTTCTTATTTTTGGTTATTTTCTATTGCTATACAACTTTTATCTATTAGTTAATTTTTTACGTTGCTTTTAGTTTTACTGAAAAGCTCAAAATGCTTTACAGCCATGTAACACTGTGAAGTGATGCGATGCAACAACACCAAGCATAATTTTTACCATTCTTTATAATAGAGGATAAGTTATAGAATGCATTAAAATAATTTTTGGAATTTTGGTCCATTTGTTTGAATACATCTTGTAAAACCACTGTCTCAATTCAGATGTAGTTTTTTGAAGCGAACATAAGGGACAACCTGAAATAACATTTCATTTTTATTTCATCATGATCAGACTACTCATTCAGAAAATGTGCAAATTTAATGTTTTAAAAAATTAATTAATTGTACAGCAACAATAACGAAGTGTCTAGCTGTCTAGAGCCATACATAGTAATTACATAAATCTATAGTATACAAAATGTACCATTACTAAATAGCACCACTTCACTCTGTAATAGTGAAACAACAACATAAGTAAATTGATATACACTTAATTTTTTTTTAAATAATACTAGTTTCTTCTAAAATTTAAAATTTGTCATAAGTCATTAATAGGGAAATACGTCAACCTGTATGTTTTATTTCAGTAAACGTAAGAAATATGGCAATATTGCATAAATACCCTTCTTAGCGACCGGTGGTGAATTTGACTTATCTAACTATCCCTTTCATTTGCATAGTTTTACAAAAGAAGGTTAAAAAAAGAAAAGGATAACAAAATTCAATTTAAAGGTTAATTTCATTTCAAGGTCAAGGTTGTTTAAAATTCGTAAATCAAAATTATTGACATTTGAAAATCTTTAATATCCATAACTCACCCAAATCTAAGATTATAAAAAATACTGTCATCGATTTTTAAAATAAATTTATTGAAATAACTATTAATACAACATTTTTTTTATTTATCATATAGATAAATTATTTGCTTGTTAGTAATAATATTACTCTAATTTTATTGCCATATCAAAATAAATCTTCATGGTTTATTTATTATTTAATATGGCAACCCCCACAAAGGTCTACAACCAATCAGGACGGTTGAATCTTAGATACTTATTGTTTTCGAAACGACAGTTTATTTTTGTTATTGTATAATGAGCTTCAGTGGTTTTTGTTAGATAATATTTGTAATATGTTTTCGAGTGACTGAAATCAGTGAATATGTCGTTTTTTAGTGTAAGCAAATATTTGGGCATCATTTTAGTGTACGCCGAATGAAATAATAATACTGGCGAAGCTCTTAGATTGTGTTACCGATACTTGAATTGACCTTAGATAAGTACGTAAATAATTCTAAAACAAAATAATTTGAATTTTAATTATTGTATACGTGTGCACAAACAAATTTTTTGAATGAAATGTGTACTTAGAAAATGAATAAATTATAAACAAAAAAAACAAATGTATCAATTAAGCACAGATCTTTTTACTTTTTGATAAAAACAATTCATCTGATATATGACAAGTTATACGTTGCCAAATTGGCTATTGGCGTTATTTGCACAGGTGCTAATTTATACATGATCATAATTTCATCCAAACTCTAAACTCTATTTATTTTATAAACTAGGCGACTTATTTAAAACCATAACATTTTGCCAGATTACACACGATTAATTGCACAAGTGGATAAACTGGCACTATTTAGAGTACGTTCCACTAGCCGCTCACAACGATCACGCCCACGACTGCAATCATGCCCATTCCACTAGCTTGTCAAACGATGTAACTGATAGTTCAAGTGGAACGAGTTATGAACAATGCATATTTTAACTATGAGGAAATGGCGGGTATTTGACAAAAATACAGAGATTATAGCATTGTATTTTTTTCTTATGTATTAATTGTTAGGTAATAATTTCCACTTACGTTAATTACAAAGGTGTAATTTAATTTCTATAAAAATTTGATGATTGTTTACATGTTTTGCGCCTTTTTGTGTAACCTTTACTTTTATTATGTATTTCTCGAAGCTGCATAAAATGATTCTCTTCGTTACCATGTTTAATTTAAAAATACAATATAAATTTATTTACGTAAATTTCATATATCAATGTGTCAAAGTCAAATTGACAGTTAAACGATCGCAAGAACCCACGTTGATAAGTAAGTCGGCACGTGCTCGAAGCGGTCATGAACAATGACGCCATCAATGACGTTTTGACCACGACCGCAACGACTGCAGTCCCTAAGTGGAACGATACAGTGAGCGTTTTGAGCGATGCGTTCGCCTAATGAAACATACTCTTAGTGATGGTACATACTGTATATATGTACCAAGTTACCTATCTAGGATTACTTGTGTTATTAAATATATTTTATATATACTGTATATTGTACCAAGGTACCAATACCTACTGTACATCAAAAGAGGGTTTTATAGTTAAATCGCTGATGAAATGTATTTTAAATAGGAAAATAAAGTTTTCTACTTTGACATGTGTATTAGGTGCCAGAGCTGAAGTGTGAATGTACACTTGTAAAAATGACATCGGTACAGTTTTCAGTGGTATACGTGTACAAAGATGCAGGCATAGCTAATTAAAACGTCTGCAACGACTGTGATCGCCAAGTGGAACGATACAATGAGTGTTTTGAGCGTTGCATTGGCCTAATGGAATGTACTCTTAGTGATGGTACATACTGTACACCTATTGTACATCAAAAAGGGTATTATGGTTAAATCGATGATGAAATGTATTTTAAATAGGAAAATAAAGTTTTCTACCTCGACATATGTATATGGGCAAAATGGGTGTGCCAGAGCTGTGAAAGTCAAAGTGTGAAAGCTGTTCAAAAAGCTGTCAAAGTGTGAAAGTATACTTATAAAAATGACATCAGTACAGTTTTCAGTGGTCTGTGTGTACAAAGATGCAGGCATAGCTAATTTAAAAATAAATACAAGTTATAATATAATTGTTAAGTAAAACTCACAATAATAGTGAATGTCTTGCAGTTTTTCTCCCACGGCGCAGGATTGGGATCGTCCCGCCGCAAGAGATATTTCCACACTCGGAAGCCAGACTTTCCCGTCTCCGGGTAATATTTCACTACTTTGTAAATGCCATCATACCTGCAATTTTAAATGAGTGAACAAATGGGATCATGTAATAACCTTACGTCAGTAAGAAATTCAATTTAAATGCCTGTAGACATAAAAAAAATTAAAATGCCCTGTATATAAAAAAAACAGCAAAAAAATGTATTTTTACTTTTGTAGTTTATAAACGGTAACAAAAATTTAATAAAGAATTTTTGTTTGAAAACTACATTATGACAAATTTACCATGAGTACAACTCTATGGTAAATTTGTCATAGCATTACGTCACTAATAGAAATGTGTCACAATGTTCCATCACTGTCATGTTTATTATAGTGTTACAGTGTGTTCCACAGTGTTACATTGTCATTTACGAGTAAAACTTGCAATATTCCAGGGTTCCGGACTGATTAAGATTTATAAAACAGAGCTGTGCGATTACACATAACACTAATAAATCATTAGATCATAAAGATATCTAGAAATATCTGGATTATGGTTATATGCAATTACTAATTAGTAATTTACAAATAAGAACGAGTGAATGACAGCAAACATTTGACAGAATACATGTTATTGAACTAAGTGAATTAAAGAATGCATCACTGAATGAATATGTAATATAAAAATAAATGTTGTTATTCTTCGGCCCAAATTACTAGATATCACTTTAAGCTCTTAGATCAAATATTAAACTATTGAATGAAAGTGGTTTGAACTTGAAATTAATTGTCCAAATTAGAAATTATATTAGTAATCATTCATTCGATTACAAGTATAATGCAGCAATTAATTTTAGAATTATTTATCGGAATATCTCCTTAATAGATCATTGAATTATGGAAATCAGCCATAATTCCCCACCACTAATATTAACGTTTAAGGGTACATAGTATTTATATATAATCTACTGTTTACAAATAGTATTTTTAAACAAGTATATTTATATATATTGCTCAGTATGCCTTGAACAGTCGTAAAAATATTGTGAATACCTAAAAATTATTTTGAACAGTATTGTGATTTTAAAACCATCGCTCCAGTTTTCGGGTAAATTTCTAGTAATGCTAATTTTTTAACAATTTTGACTTTAACGATTTCGGGATAAATATATATTTTTTGACTATTTCCAGGTATACCTATTTCTAAAACCATCTTACCAAACATTTTGAAAGAATAGTTTTGAAATCCTTATAATTTGTCCTTTCAATTAATGTATGTTAGTAGAACATTCTTAAAATTTTCTCAGTGAAAAACACAAATAAAATATTTATTCCATTATGTTTGCAACATCTTCTACTCCAACCAATCTCTTATTTTTAGCTTCAACCTTCATTTCCCTTCTTCTGCCTATCAGAGTGGTCAGATCCACCTAAACAACAATACCGAATAATGCTTACCGAATACCCTCAGCAGGAGCATATTCCGGAAAGTGCTTAAGCATCTTATATGACCGTACAACCCGGACTGGTTTGCCATCACGCCACTTCTCTCCTGCATCTGCCCCCGATTCAGTTACTTCCTTCACAGCGCAGTTACGGGCAAGTGCTCTGAAATATTCAGTATTTATAGACTGTTATACCTAAGAATAAATATTTTAAGTAAATAAAATCCCAGGACATAATTTAGAGGGGAAAATGGTCTCAGTTGACTTTGTGGAACTTTTATATATTGTCATTCTTAACTTTTGATGGTTTAGGGATACAGAAGAATTTTAAAATTTTAAAATTGATTTTTTTTTCAAAATACATAAAATGTAATTTTTATTATAATTATAATATAGTGCACGAATGCTTGCAACAGACTATTTTTTTAACAAAAGCTTACTGAACAGATTACGTTTATATAACATTTGAACATTTTGAACATATTTTTCTAGAAATAACATTTTACAAATCGAGCGAAAAGATACGTCAGTCAAATCTGCGCCATTTCAAAAAAAAAAATTAAAAGTGTGTATGGAAATTTTTAATTTTATTATAAAGTTTTTTGTTATAAATGATTCTGTTGTCATTTTTTTGTCCAAAAATAAGACATTTTTTTATTTGTGTGCCATTTCCAGACATCTATAGAAAAACATGTCTCGATTTTAAAAATTTTGGATTGTCATTCTAGATTAAAAATTATGGAAGAAACCCCATTCGTCCATGTGATGATGGCAAAATGTTAGGTCTCCACGAGTGGATGCATATTATTACCACTCTTTATTAAATAAAAATATATTAATATTTAAATAGCAAAAAATAAGATAACAAAATGGTTCACTTAAATTTACTCTCCGGAATTTCATACATCCATAGAATTTATGAAATTCTTTATTTCTCAGACAGGCTTTTTCTTTAGTGTCTTACTGTGACTTAAACCCTTTCATCAAATACAGTGGATTTCAGTTTTAATGACCTCTTATGACCTTCCGGTTATTGTAACGTCACATCTATTTTACACTATGACATCTTGAATTTAAAGTACTTTTTCATACAAATTCTTTTCGGCTATAGCAAATTCGAATATAAAATGATTTCCAGTATAAGGACTAAACCAGTCACAATTTATGATAAAATTCTTAGAAAAAACATTATGACGGTGTCGACTCCAAAACAAAACACAAGATTCATTAAATAAGCTTCTCATCTTTTGTTTACAAATCCAATGCACATATTTGGTGAACATAGGGATTTACCAAAAATCCTGAGATAGATATATTTGTAAACATGGGGATTTATCGAAAATCCCAATAGCCAGCAGATAGTGAACTTGTTGCCATAATGAGTGTTGCTCAACTAAACGATAAGGATCAGTTACAAACTTTGTGTTTCGTTGAATCGTAATTATGGCATCAATTGCCATGTAGGCATGCATTTACTTTTGCAAGAAAAAGTGGCAATTTTGAAACCGCAAAATGGTGAAAGAAATGTGAACTTATCTAAAGAACTCAAAACGTCACGTTCCAACGTGACGTGGGAAAACCATACTGAAATACTCATGTAGTGTGAATTAAACTCCTTGAAGATTAAAAAAAATCATAAATCAACTATCAAATTATCAAAGGTATGTTTCTAATGTAATCGAAGATTTCAAAACATACCTTTTACAAGAAAAAGCAAATGATTTTGCCACATTCTGAAAACAGAATTTACCAATTTCGTCAACCATCACGATATTGTAATGGGTAAAGTTTGTGGAGAAGCCGCCGGTGTTTCCCAAAATGACTGTAGTAATTAGTTGAAAACAGTTTTACCAGTGTATACTTTGGTCAACAGACTGAAGAATACACTGACAGCTAAATATGGAACACTGACGAAACGGGTTTGTTTTTAAATTAACCCCTGAGAGAACATTAAAATTTAAAGGCGAAAAATGCATAGGTGGGAAACTATCAAAAACTATAATCACCATGCATATAGCCTCCAGTATGAACAGAGATTAAGATTACTGGTGATAGGCAAGGCAAAGAAACCAAGATATTTTAAAATGTCAAAACTTTATGTTGATTATGAAAATTGATGTTGATTATGTTGATTACAAAAAAGCCTGGACAAGATTAGAAGTTTTTGAAAAAGTTTTACATCAATGATTCAGCCTATTGATAAAGACATAATTAAAATCTTTAAAATCCTTACAGAAAGATTCTAGTACAAAAAATGATAGGACATAATGAAAAGAATACTATGTGTAATGAATGCCAGTGAAATGATTGGAACAGATACAATAAAAAAATGTTTTTCTCTTGCGGGATTTTGTAAGTCTTCAATTACTACAATAACTGGTTACGATTTGATGATAAATTGGACAGTTGGCACAACTGGCTACAATATCTTAAGAGAAAATAAGCATTGCAGATTGGGAAACTTATGTTAATATTGACAGTCAAGTGGTCACTACTAGGAACCTGAGTGATAGTGAAATTATTGAGTGAGTAATTCCACCACAAGATGAGGAAGGTGAAAAAGATGAAAAAATACTTCCTATATTTGAGGATGCATTATTGAGCAGTTTAACACCACTGAAAAGATATTGTTTATTTTGCAAAAAGACAAAGATTTAAGTATCGAAGGGCTTATAAACATTGGACAGATCCTACATCTCACGTTATTACAGAAAAAGAAAACGGAACAGTTAAATATTACAATTTTCAAAACATTCTAAAATTATTACATTGGTAAATTTTCTTGAAAATATGTGATATTGAAACACATCCATGTAAAAATGTAAACTGTTTTTTATACCTTCATTACTTGTGTTACAACTTCAAAAATAGAGACTTAACACTGGCAGTCCCTTCATCATCGCTATGACTGAAATCCACTTTATTTGTAGTCCAAAAAAATATAAATAATTCTAATCTAGAAAATAAAGAATTTTTAAAAATTGTCTTCGTAATTTTGCCTCCTAACTGCTTTTTATGAATCATTTATAATAGTTTATAATAGTAACTAATAAATGACTGTTAATATAGGTATAGTCTTTACATTTTATGAAATTTTTTATATCCATTGCTGAAAACCTAAAAAATGTGTGGACCGTAGGTTTTGCATAGATTCAGTTTAGATAAGGTACAATGGCTTGATAATATCCATTATAGCTTATCCACATTTTACCTATTATTATCAATATTTTAACTTTAGTTCTGGCAAACCCGGTCTGCTGAGTTCTCCTAACTCGAATATTACAATATGTTTTTCTCGTCTAATTGATGATATAAGCATTTTAAAAAGACCGATCCCCATCTAATATTACCTGTGGTACACTGATAAAATTGTAAGTAACAGGTTAACAAATATTAAAATTGTAAATAATGTGTAACAAATTCCACTCACTTATTCTCTCTGGTCAATGTTTGATCACTAGACTGATCGGCTGTCCGTTTGTTTCCCGACAAATCTCTTCCACCACTGCCAGTGTAAGTGAATTCCACTCCATTGTCAACATCATCTTCATATCCACCTTTAGTAAAAGAAGTAAAAGATCACAATGAGATACTTTAAATGAAAAAAGTGCAAAAGAAAAACATTCACTGCAAGTTATGATCTCAACTCCACTTTTTTCATTTTTGTTTTTACCGGCTCGTTAAACAAAATTAAAGTAATAACTCAAAATAATTATTGTAATATTTTTAAAAGCTTTCAGCATTCTCTCAAATGCTGCCATTTTTAAATACTACTAAACTACAGATTTTTAGAATTAAAATACTTTTATTATAAATTCCATTTATTTTTATCTGAATCACACATCTACTACGTAACTTTTTTCGCTTGTTTTTAAGTTTTTGATGCGGTTTTTACTTAGTCAGGTTTTTTTTAATTTACTTTCATTTTGATATATACACTTCATATTTATTGAAAGTATTCATCAATCAATACTTTCATTTGTTACCCTACACAATACAATTGTTTAAAATTAATTTTTCAAGTCTTGTAATCTTGACAGGAAATGTAATATTTATGTTAAGCTGATGTTACACAACCTACATTACTCTCATCATCAAAATTCAATGATATGTTTGAGAGATATCGAGAAACATAAAAAGAGACATACATATATGCAAATGAAAAACATAACCTACGTTTTGAGCTCTACATTTGGGTAAAAAGATAGTTGTGCAAGGGTAACATGGAGTTAAATAAGGCATGATTTATTGAGACAACACAATATTTGAATATTTAGAGTACTTTCTATATCAAAATTCAAGTTATTCTACAACTTAGCAGCAAATACTGTATATGAGTGTTCATTGAATGGCATATTACATTTGGGAATAAGGAGGACAAAGAGGCCTTTCAGAACTTAATTGGAAACCGTGAACACCTAAGAGCTATAAACTTGGGGCTAAGATATTAAGGGCTGTCGAGATTACTTAACATATTATAGAGAAGACAAAGATAGATTGCGTAGATAACTATTTGAGCCATGACCATATCTATTTGAGCCATGACCTGTATTTGGAAACACACTTAGGTTTTCTGAAAATAGAGGTGCAGCAGATATATATAATTTTGAAGACATTTTAATTTATCTAGGCAATCTTCGCTGAGATCAAGATAGCACACATCTCTGTTATCAAGTAGGCAGCAGAAGTGTATGACAAACATGAGCCCTAGTTTTAATTTAACATTTCAGAAATTTTGTAGTGCCTATAGCCATTTAATTATTGCTTGCAGAGAATACACATTAAATAAAGTCATCTGTAAAAACTTCTGTAATAATTACCTGACAGCACCAAACTGTAGGCTCCGTCAGTATCACGTCCGTGAATTCCCGACACCGGGGGTCTATGCACACCAGATTCGGAAAGCTGCAAAACAAAAATTATAGCTTATATTGTTTGTGTTCATAAAAAAACAATGCTCAGTAAGGCCCAATGGTAAATATAGGGATGCATATAAGCAAAAGGCCACGTACCAAAACACTTGAGGTGTTGGGCCACAATAACGAGTGAAAAATAACAGCCCATCTCTTGAGAAGAGTTATAAATATATGAGATTAACAAGAGAAAATTCAAGTGAAGCACTTTTCCGTCTATCACTATTAAATGTTAATATATTTTTTTTCATAAAAAATTGTGACAATACATCTGCTTTTACAGGCATTCCATTTTAAACATTTTGTTTTTGTTTGACTGTTTGAATGGTATTGTTGCCATAAATGTAAATATAGTACTAATCTCTATTATACAATAAATAAATGACAAAACAAGCATAATTTGTGACAAAATGATAACACGAAATGACAATCTATTGATAACCTTTGATATTTAGTTTTGCCAAATTATACATAAAAAAAAATTATTTTCTTTATTTTAAAATTCTTAAAAAATTTTAATGGAACACTCAACCCCAAAACTTCATAGAAATAGCATTGGTTTCTTGATTGCTATAGAAGTTGTGATGTTTAAAGAAATAATCTAATGATTGCATAAGCAATTCTGATATATATGCCTCCTATCAATTTAGTTCAACAAATTATCTATAATTACCTGTATTCTGAACCTCCAAACCATTCCAACTTCTACACCTGGTATGGGGCCAAAGTGATTTGGAGGCATAGCACATGTCTGCGTTTTACCTGCACGCAAAAGATATAATGCTTATGTACAAGAACGGTAAAGGTCAAGTCCTGTAAAATTTATGTGAGAAATCGTACAATTTTTTTTTTACTTTTTACCTATAGATGAAATGTACAAAAATTTTTTCACTTAAAGTAATTTATTCGCTAAGTTTAAAAAAGAAACTTTTATGCACTTAAACCTCTAAAAAACTTTATCAATTTATTCTTATAAAAACGATTGTTACGTGATTCATTAAGTCCTTCAAACACTGATTGAAATGTAATCAGTACAAACTATTGGAGAGGTGAAACATTCTAGTTTCATGTTTAGTTCATAGGCAAAATCGGTAATTACATTTTACACTTCAATAGTATGTGTGTTATTTCATTAGGCGTGCTAATGGCATGATATGTAAAATGAAACTCGACTACCGAAATTTATTATATATTAAGCTTATTAAGCTGCGTAGCTATATTATTCCCAATTTAATACATTTAGACTTCAAATTAATTAGCATGATTTTATTTATATTACCTGAAATTCTATTCCTATTAATTAAGAATTCTCTACTGCTCAATCTTTTTTTAAAACTACATAATTATTATATAATTCAATTAAAATCTATAAAAAAAATTGTTAATCGTCTCAGTAGCTCTTTTGTGGTTATACAACTAGGAAAATATTATAAAAATATCTCATTCATTCTACACAGTATCTTACAAATTATATATATATATAATGTATATTACAAAGCCTTTAAACATTTAAAACAGTTTTTCCAATTTCATCTTTATTAAAGAAAAAAAAATTAATACACAAATGCAATCCTTTGGTATATTTGAAAATTAAACTAGACTGAGTATTTTAAGGTTCAGGCAGAAGTATTTTTGTCTAAATCTATAGAACATACAATGTCGAAATTGGGTATATATAATTGAAATAAATTTCCAAATCGTAAAAAAATTAATGAAGTTTTAAAAAACAATACTGTCAACAATAAAGGCTAATTTGAAAAATGTACTATAATGAATAAAAAATTATATTTTGGTAGTAGAATAGACGATAACCCAAATTAAATAATAAAGTAATAGGTAACATTAACAGATCCTAACAGATCAGAAAATAACCTAACAGATCAGAAAATTTTAAATTTATATTTATAATAGAAATTCAATCTTTAAGGGAAATATCTCTATCTTTCAACGTCATTTTATTATCTTTCTATCACACGGTATTCTAAACTCATATTTTAAAAAATTGTGTGGGTAGAACATGTACTGGAAGTGAAACTTCTTAAAATTAAACCTACATCGTGTGGCATTTTGTTGTTGTTACTCATCCTGATATGGAGAATCCTCAAAAGGAGCCACCATGGAAACTTGTGGATAATTTTTATATATTGAAAAAATATACTTTCAAAAATACAATTAATTAAAAAATTGTATTTCTAAAACTCAAAAAAGAAGTGTTAGAAGGCCATTATGCCACACCATCTGTCACTTTACATCCGATAAAGCCTTTTTACTCCCATCACAATCGCTGCATACTCAATACTGGCGGAAATAAAATAATTAAGTATTTCATAAACAAACTCAAAAGTGAAACATTGCGCACGGTGGCGATAAATCTGCATAAGCACGATCTGTTCTTGTAAACACCCCTCTTTTAGAAATGATGTAAGTTTTATTTGCGCACAATTAATTTTATTCCCTTTTAATTTTAATTTTTCTCGTTCCTCGACATAAACTTTTCATTCATATTTATTATATACAAGTGTCATTCAATTGGTATAGCAAGTCAGTTTCTCCAAAAATAGTTTGTATTACATCCATTTCTCAAGATACACTATTTCGACATTGATACAAAGGTTAAGTGTCCTCCAGTGCAAGCACACTAAGCGCCTCGTAGCTTCATCGAACGATAAGATGTGAGGCGACAAATTCCTTACTCAGCTTTGAATATTCAATGCGGAGTAAGGGATTTGTTTCCTTACGCTCAGACGCCACCTGAACAATAACAGTATTATTTCACAGAAAGGAAAATTATATATGACGATAATTACGTGTTTTCTTTCAGTTCTTTTTTTTAGAAAAATTAATTATTTCTCCACATCTTTTCTTATTTTATACTTTGAAAAAGAATCTAAAAAAAATTCTCGCAGCTTCATCAAACGATACAACGTGAGGTGACAAATCCCTTACTCAGCTTTGAATATTGAATGATAAGAGTATTATTTCAAAGAAAGAAAAATTGTATATGATGATAATTAAGTGTTTTCCTTCAGTTCTTCTTTGTTAGAAAAATTTATTATTTCTCCACATCTTTTCTTATCTTATACTTTACAGAGGAATCTGAAAAAAAATTCCAGATATTGCAAGAGTGTATTTCTGAGAAGAATTACTATTTTATTTATGTTATTAATTCTTACAAGTAACTTGTCAGTGTCTCATTTTAATCCATTATCCATTTTTTTTACTTCTACAATAATATATCCAAAATATAAGTTTTTTATATATAGATAAGATGTATCATATTTCCATTAAAATTGAGAAGTCCAGTGCAAGTTCCATTTGAATTTTATTTCAAAGATTTATAAACCACATTCATATTTTTAAATGGTACATAAACTATAAATTCCAATTTTGGCCTGAAAACGTCTTTAATATCCATTAATGGACTTTTAAAGAGAATTTTCTTGAATAACGTTGGAAATTTTACAACTAGTTCTGAAGTTCAGTCAAGCAATTTTAGTCAAAATTATTACAATAGAAAACATATTTCTCTTAAAATGAACATAAATGGCGCTCCATATCGATGTGACACTTATTTCTTTGATAGTTTCAAAATAAAACAATAGTCAAATTGTTGTTCTTATGAAACTTTAACAATGTTCAGGAGTAGCTCACTTAACCGTTTGAGTGCAGACAAGCACCATCGCGCTCTTGCACATACTAACTAAATTTGCCACGAGCGCAATGATGCTAGGGGAGGTCGTTCACACGCATCGCTAATTTTTTATCTTTCTACGTGTTACATAAAGTTCAAATTATAATATTATTAGTAATTACAATATAAAAAGGATCCAGGAAAAGAAAATTTTTAACCCATAATGTTGTATTACGAAAATAATTAGAGTGAAAATGATCGTTTTTCAAGTTTTGAAGAAAGTGAGTGACGTTATGGTGCGCTCACAATTTGGTGTAATGCAAATTTTGAGTGATAGTAATAATAGTGACGATAACAATTATTTTGCTGATACGGAGGATGTACCGGACTACGAAAATACGATGTGACCTTGATTTTAGTTTTTGTTCATAATATATATTTCCATAATTTTCTTTGTATTTTATTATCCTTGTACAAGTTTTTATTAAGAAAGCACTGAAAAAATTATTGAAATTGGATAATTTTTGGAAGAGATATAGTTTCTTTTACGAGACAAGGGTAAATGACATTAAAAACAAAAGATTTCTTTGGCATTTTTAAGTATGAGTAAAAACCATGGCACTAAAATGGTTAAATACTGCTTCATCATCTATTTACTTCTTAAATTAAATGCGAAGTCTCTCCATAGTAATTTTACTATGTGCTACTTCTTTGTTTGCTGTTTGGTACCTAAAGAACTCTATTGAGTTTATAATGTGCTTTGTGATGGTGTTATCGTATTTGTTGTGAAAAAAAATTACTTTTTTGTTAAAAAGTCTAAAAAATTTGCTTGCCTTAGACTTTTTTAAATGTTTCCTAGTTTATAGACTTTAATTCCTTTTTAAAAATTAACAAGCTTGGAGACAATGGACGTGGAATCCATGTACAATTTTATGTAGCTTTATGCTTATTTTCTAACTTACCCACACAAGCCATTCCTCTCCCCCAATCCCGTTTACTTTTTGTCTGGTTCGCCTTTTTGGCTTGCTTGGCGGCGCCAGGTGCCACCACGTCGTTGGGATCCCGCTTGCAGGAAGGACAGTACCAATCTTCTTCAGGCAGATCGGTTAGCTCTGGGACGAGGCAGAACATGTGGTAGCCATTGTTGCATTCATCGCACAGGATTATCTGGAAACAATGAGATATTATTGAAAGGAATTGTTAAACACTTTTTGCTTATTATAACTGTTTAAAATATCTCATTATGAGGGGTATGAAAATAATATTATGGTATAGCCAGATCAAAATAGGAGAAATAAAATATTATATGTTCATTTATATTCTTCTTCAACAGTGTATCAATCTATACTAAGTATAAGGCGAGTTTACATACTGGTATGTCTTACAGGAATAGCCAAATAAAAGAAAAGGAATTCCAGTATTGGACAACTCCAGGTACTATCATGACAACGTCAATCGTGTATTGTATATTGAGAGTAAATAAAATTTTTGTGTTGAATCGTTAATTCATTTGCAACTTACAATCCCAAGCGCGTTTATGTTGTCTGTATTTGTGGTAGAATTGCACGTTAGTTTTAGGTTCGGGCCTTACGTTTTCATACTCTTTGGAATTTTGTGCTCTATGCATTTTTGTAATTCTGGTTATACTTTGCCCTCATATATTACAATATCTTAAAAAAATAGAGAAACTTTTTCAAATTAACAGCCTTGCATCTTTTTGCGTTCAACCGAACCATATAATTAATCTCTGAGATATGACCCCATTTATGGAAACATGTCGAATTCATAGTCAAAAATTTGTGGGTTCATCTTGAGCATGTGAAGTTCATAATGTCTGCCAGTCACTAAAATCTGAGCAGTACTATCATAAAATTTAATTTTTCGTGTTTAAAATGAGACCGAGTTGAGTGAGAGTGAGTCACTCTTATGCATATTTTTAACAGAGTTAAGTTTTAAATTACTTTAACTGAGACTATCGCTCATTTAGGTCTGATTGCCTCCGCACATCTGACACTGACTTTAAAGACGTTTTCAGGACAAAATTGAAATTTATAATTTATGTACCATTTAAAAATATGAAGAAGGTTTAAAAATCTTAATTATATATATATATATATATATATATATATATACAAAAAACCTATATTTTGGATATATTATTGGAGAAGTAAAAAAAATGGATAAAGAATTAAAACGAGAAACTTACAAGTTGCTTATAAAAATTAATAACATAAATAAAATAGTAATTCTTGAAATGACAGTGGAAGCTCGAAAATATAACCGTCTTCGCAATACATCTCTACTTTGCTCTGTTAATTGTGTTCCAGGAGACATTCAACCATGAATCAATGCTTTTATGAGGTCTGATCATCTCATCAGTGAATGACCACATGACTTTTCGTTCTCTACTCATCTCTAAATGCCTTGTAAAGGTATATGTGTGTTGTATCATAAAGGAATTTCAATATTTGTATCTGTATTGAAACAGATAACTATACTTTCGCTGTATTACAACACTTGTTTCTACATTTGGTTCATAGGTTTCTACAAATCTTTTGATATTGTTAGAATGTGGGAGATACACCTCAAAATCCCTACCTGAAGATGTTGTAATACAGCGAAACCTAGGTCATGGTAAAGAACTTAAAGAAAGTACAAATAATACTACATCAAGTAGTTTCATTTAATTGTGAATAATGAATTTCTACAATATTAATGCCAAATATATTCAAATAGAAAGAGTTTTTATGTCAAGAGAGATTTTATTGAAATACTTTGTTTAAATGAATCAACTAAGAAAGGTAACATGATATATTTATATACATTCAAATTCTTCGATCAGTTTAGCTTTATATTTAGTGTTTTTTTGAACGTTTATAAACAGAACACAAAATTAAATGAATCAAAGACTTATTCACCTTTTCTGGCTGCTGTTTGCCAGAACAGAGGAAGCATCCGCAATCTTTGCACGGAGTATCTGTGTCATCTCTGCAAGTTGTGCAGTTTAGTGGCGCAGCTCCTGCAATAGCCAATATCATTAGCGTCTTACCCATAATATTTCTACATTTTCAAGGAAAAGAAAAAAAACTCAAAGAGATAAAAGAAAAATGAGACTGGTATAATCAATGCAGGACTCTGATATTATCAATGGTACAGAAATCAAGATTAAAATTAAAAACTTCGGAATATGAAGATTATTCTCTGGTATTTTCACAAAAGCATTGAAAGCCTTCCGCGAGAACAACACCGAAAATATGTAGAGCATACTCTCCAGCTCTCTGGAGGAAGGGGAAGAACTACACCAAGAAGGTTCTCGAAAGGAAACCTAAATGACACCAAAGTAGAGGCAGGCTCAGAACAATCTGCTTGCTGCCAAAGACCAAAGAAACAGGGCTGGATTGAGGGAAAGTGAAAAATCTGGTGCAAAATCGTATACAGTGAAGAAGCTTTGGCGGGAAGTAAAAGTATTTAGCACATACTGTAAAAGTGGACTTTAAAGGAATTCATTATGGATCGGAGTTGTCAATTTTAAAATATGAAGGTCTATCAAAAATTCTTCACATTTCAGTATGAGGGTAGCATATTGCCAACTAAGAATGGTTTTGCTGAGGAAATAACATGTCATTATAGTACATTAATTGCTTCTTTGATGGAAGTGGTGTTCAGGTTTATTCATCTTCTTAAAATCATCTTGGGAATTTGATAATTCCTAAGACATGAAAAGTACACAGAATACTAATTCTAATAACTCCTGCATTTCAGTGATTACGATTTCTGGAATAACATTAGAATTGCATCTACATTTAAAATAATAAACAGACAATATTTCCTTGAAGTCTTGAATACTGTTTACTGGAACAAAAATAATTATGTTACTTCTCATTCTAAAAATATATCAATAACCAGTTACTAAGTGCCTTGTATTTTGGAAGTCTAACTAGTTGTTAGCTATCCAGGACTATTTGTGAGAAAATTGTTGTATTACATCCATTGAAGACTATCAATGAAATTTTAGACCGAATTTAGCCATTTACCCAGATTTGTTTATTAATGTTTTGTACTGACTTGAATTCAGTTTTCAGTTTTCGCTTTTTATACATATTATCATGTGGTTGCATTAAGAGTTGAAGTTACCGTGAAACGAACTTAAGTAAGTAGTGGGTAGAAGTTAAATAGTTTACACATTCAGGCTGGCTAATGATATTCGAAGTCGCTTCTCCGTCCCGATACTTATCGAAAAAAACTTCTAAGTTAAAAGTTAACCGAGTTACTAACAACACATTTGATTTACTTTTAAATATTTTCTACGTAAAAAGAATTGTAACTAATTCTTAATCCAGAAAAATAGGTTGACATTAGTCCCATAATACAGACTACTCCATGGCGACACCGGCACTAAACGTGTTAATTACAACAATACGGAGAGTACGGCACAAATACAGTTCAGCACCAATACATTTTAACAAAATATCTTCAAATTTGTATAAGCCTAGCTATTTTTCAGTAATTTCGCAATGAATTTATCTTTAAAAAGTACACGCTTAACATAAACAAAAGAATAAACGTAAAATAAATTAAACAAATTAAAAATAAACATTAAAAAAATTAAAACGCATAAAAAAAATGAAATAGGTAATTTAATAGCGCATGACGTTTTCAACAATGTTATATAAAAAATTATCTATCATGCAAACTTAATATGTTTGACTATCTTTAAGTCTTTAATTTATGGTACTTTTTTCATTACAAAAATTTATTACATCACCTTTTGTATTTATTATAAAATTTCAAGTAACATGATTAAGTAAATTATGTACAGAGGTTATAAATACAAACACAAATTGATACAACAAAAAACAACAATGGTCCAAAAATTAAATAAATAAAAAATTATGTAAAGAGAGTTTGTATAATTATGTATAAACACGAATTGATACAAAAAAAACAAACCCAAATAGAGATGTGTCAATCACGAACAAAAGAATCAGTGAGAGCCTATCTGTTATAACGAATGAATGACCGAATCACGAAGTTGTGAATGATTCGGTCTTTTTCATCAATACCAATCATGTGATCACATTCACGATTGTTTGACTGGATTGTTAGCTTCACTTGAATCATATGTTACACACTACAGAAGAACACATGGTCACAATTGATATTTTGATTTTAATTCGGTTCACAAGTTATTTTATCTGAAAGAACATTTTGTTTTAGACAGCATTTACATTGATAAATTGGATCCTGTATGTGAATAAATATTGAATAGGTATTACAAATTATTTAATGTTACAGAGCATGATAAACGAATGCATTCATTGTATGCTAGTATAACAGATGAATGATTAAACTAATATATACGTAATTTTTATTAAGATAACTTATATACATATTCATTCTTCGTAACGTAGAAGTGCTGTACTACAGACTGTGTATATACTATAATGGTGTATCCGTCTGTATATAGAAACTGTTGTTCAGTATATAATTAGTTTACAGTAATTCATTTATTGGAATAATCGCATTCACTTAATTAATGTAACTTTTAATATTTTACATGAAGTGTTTAGTGTTATGTTTGATAGACTTTGGAAAGTTAATGTTAATGTTCGTATCAATAAAATGAGTTGTTATAGCTATACAGCTTGAATTGTTAACCGACGTCCAACCATCATAATTTAAATGTTTCTACAGAACACTTCGTTTCTTCAGTAAATTCAACATTTTATAACAGTAAATATAGTTAAGTAACAAAATTACTAAAGAAAGTTATTGGGTGCTAAAATATATGTAAATAAAAAAGGAAAAAATATCATTAAACGATTGTCCCATCACAATTGTAATAAAAACCGCTAGCAATATTTTCAATCTTTAAACTTTCTCTCTAATTAAAAAGTGGTCAGTCACAATTCACATTGATGCATATGCTACACAAGCTGAATAATGACTGAGACTAATGACCAATCCAAAAAAAATTTTTTGGCGCAAAGATGGGCACGCGCGGCAATTTGTAAATAATTATATATATATATATATATATATATATATATATATATATATATATATATATATATATATATATATATATATATATATATATATATATATATATATATATATATATATATATATATGTAGACATAGAGAAATACACTTTATTGTTTCCTGAATGTTGGCACCAAAGAAGTAAAATTTATTGAATTTATATATATATAGTTTTATTGTAATAATTTATAAAAGTGTTTAGTGATGACAAAAAAACTTAAATTAAGTGAAAGAAAACAAAGTAAAACGAAAGATGTTAGAGCGGGCCGCGCGCTCTTTACTAGATATACCATGTCTGTGCAAACATTAAATGTTATAAGTCTGTTTGTAATGATCGTAAATATAAAAAATGTATTCGATGTTACAACCAAAGTCTGAATGATCTCAATGAGTCCACCAATGAAGATTATAATCTCAAATTTATAGTTCCCGTCTTGACTTTTTCATAATTTTCTAAAGTTAAGAAAATAATATGTTTGTTCGTATTTTAAAGAGAAAAGGTTTTTTTTTGTTTTCATTATGAGAGTCAATAAAGACTGATTATGAATAAAATATAATTATTATTTATTTCTAACCCCCCTGTTTGGGGTGCCCCTTGCGTGTAATTATGTAATTATTTGTAGCGCGTGTAACGGAGTGTTAAATAAAATTTTATGGTGCTTATTTTTTTTATTTTCTCTATAAAAGAGTTTCATTTTTATTCTTGTACACTTGAACTCATCTCTATGTGGGTTTTTGCCAGTATCCTATCTAAATTTAAATACTAAGGAGTAATGCTATAATAATGTACTGTTAGAGAGTCACTTATATTAACATTGTTTTTGAGATCTTAACTTTCTGTAATTTCTGCTTTAAAGCAACATTTTTTTTTTCATAAAAGTGGTTCTAAATTATCAAAAAAAAATGTTGGGTTTTGAAGGGCAACAATAAAATAAAGAAATAATATACACAAATTGTTTTAAAAAATCAGTGTTTTGTTTACCAAAACAAAATTTTTGTCTTATGCCAAATGTGTCATGTTGACATGACTTTTCTTAGAATATTCTTGTAAGAATATTGATGGTATGAGTGCAGTTTAACACTAATTATATTTTGACAATTCTTTTGATATGACATGATAGAACTTATTTTAAAAATGATGTGTTTCAAATAATATATTGCGAAAAAAATATATTGCGACTTGCGATTATTTATTATAAAAAAGTCAATTTTGGCAAATTTCATACCTGATGATTTTTTTGCGAGAGAATATGTTTTGTCCAAAGACGTTGAAAGCCACGCGGGGCCCACCCTCACTAGATATGCCATATGTACGATACCCTGTGTGTCATTTGGGTACACGCACACTAAGAAATGTAAACAGTCCACCCACTTTTAATCTACTCACACTAAGGCCTGACGCATGGTCGTGTGCCTAAAAACCCTCACACTTTCTCCCTTGAAGTGTGCATTTGCACAGTTCCATGACATAATGTTTGCACAGACATAGCATATCCAGTAGAGAGCGCGCGGCCCGCTCCAACATCTTTCGTTTTACCTTTTTTTCTTTCACTTAATTTAAGTTTTTTTATCATCACTAAACACTCATATAACTATTATAAATTATTACAATAAAACTATATATATAAATTCAATAAATTTTACTTCTTTGGTGCCAACATTCAGGAAACAATAAAGTGTATTTCCCTATGTCTACATATACATATATAAATATATATATATATATATATATATATATATATATATACATACATATATATACATACATATTTATATATATATATATACATATACATATATATACATATATATATATATATATATATATATATATATATATATATATATATACAGGCCTTAGTGTGAGTAGATTAAAAGTGGGTGGACTGTTTACATTTCTTAGTGTGCGTGTACCCAAATGACACGCAGGGTTTCGTACATATGGCATATCTAATGAGAGTGGGCCCCGCGTGGCTTTCAACGTCTTTGGACAAAACATATTCTCTCGCAAAAAAATCATCAGGTATGAAATTTGCCAAAATTGACTTCTTTATAATAAATAATCGCAAGTCACCATATATTTTTTTCGCAATATATTATTTGAAACACATCATTTTTAAAATAAGTTCTATCATGTCATATCAAAAGAATTGTCAAAATATAATTAGTTTTAAACTGCACTCATACCATCAATATTCTTACAAGAATATTCTAAGAAAAATAATGTCAACATGACACATTTGGCATAAGACAAAAATTTATTTTGCCAAACAAAACACTGATTTTTTAAACAATTTGTGTACATTATTTTTTTATTTTATTGTTGCCCTTCAAAAACCAACATTTTTTTTTGATAATTTAGAACCACTTTTATGAAGAAAAAAATGTTGCTTTAGAGCAGAAATTACAGAAAGTTAAGATCTCAAAAACAATGTTAATATAAGTGACTCTCTAACAGTATATTATTATAGCATTACTCCTTAGTATTTAAATTTAGATAGGATACTGGCAAAAACCCACATAGAGATGAGTTCAAATATACAAGAATAAAAATGAAACTCTTTTATAGAGAAAATATAAAAAATAAGCACCTTAAAATTTTATTTAACACTCCGTTACACGCGCAACAAATAATTAAATAATTACACGCACGGGGCACCCCTGCACCCCAAACAAATTGAAGGATTATTTGTTATGTGGTTAGAAATAAATAATAATCAGTCTTTATTGACTTTTATAATGAAAACAAAAAAAAAACCTTTTCTCTTTAAAATTAGAACAAACATTTTATTTTCTTAACTTTAGAAAATTATGAAAAAGTCAAGACGGGAACTATAAATTTGAGATTATAATCTTCATTGTTGGGCTCATTGAATTCATTCAGACTTTGGTTGTAACATCGAATACATTTTCTATATTTACGATCATTACACACAGACTTATAACATTTCTGGCACGTGGGTCTAGTCGAGCGATCTTTGGCTCTTCCACAGTCATAGCACCTGGTCGCCTCAGTCCTTTTTCGGGGTATATCATCTTGTTGAGTTGTTAATTCGTTTCGGTTTATGCCCAAGAAAAGCATGCTAGGTTTTTTTATGTTCCCAGGACTATTTTTGGAGTAAAGTCTTTGCTGCATTTGTGGTTTTATGTGTTCAATAGCAACTGAGGGCAAATAATCACTGCGGCAATAAATAAATCAAATAATCTTGGCGTCAATAATTGGCGGCATTTATTCCTGCTATATTTACCATGTCAAAAAATATAGTCAAAGGCTGTTACAGTTACAAGTTACAGATTGTGTCTCGTATCTGTTATATTCAGTAATAATTTTAGACTTTCTTGCGTCACTCCTATTAAGGTAAATTCTGTTATCATTGTGCACAGTTGACGCTAGTAAAACAAATTTCTTAGGTTTTGGTACATGACACCAAGGTGCACTTCTTGTGGAAATCAAGCATAGAATCATTTATAGGACTACTTGTAGATATTTTGCATTGTTGTGGAATCTCTGGTTTGCTTGATTTCAGTGTTCCTATGGCACTAATCTTCTCTTTTTCAAGCTTTAATAACAATGGTATACTTTTGAACCAAATATCCATTGTCACGTTGCAACCCATATTCTCAAGAGGCTTTAGCAATCTAGGAACAATATCAAGTACTTTGTTTCAACACTTAAAAAGGTCCTGGTGGGTGAATCCCGGCATAAATTTCCAGATTATAGGCAATAAGGAAACTGAACATCAACTAAGGCATATAGTTTCGAGCCATACTTATTTGGTTTATTAGGTATAAACATACAGAAACTATACTGTCCTCTATAAGCTACTAGTTACTCATCAAGAATGAGATACTCAATTGGTGTTTAATATTTTTGTAAATTATTGACAAAAATATCAAATAATTGTCCATTTCTTTCCAACAATCTCTGATATTGACATCATTAAAACGTAGACACTTTAGCAAAAATACAAACCTGTTTTGAAACATAGTAAGATTTATTGCGTTAACTGCAGTTCCATATTAATTGTCCCAAAAGTCTCGTTATTCTTCTCCCACTTTTCTCAACACCCATCATAACTAGCATTCCTATCAAAGTTTTAATGTCAGTAGAATCAGTATTTTTTGCATCTCACTGTCGTTGGTATTTTGTTTTTATCTAGTAAATGTAAATATTAGTAGAATTTGTAATAATCTCGGTAATTTCCTCGTTCATAAAGAGATCAAAACAAGATTTTGATGTTACACAAGTAACGGATTGACGAACGGATGAACGAATATCGGAGGCTTAAGCACAAATGCTAATTATAAAAGGCGTAGTCTTCCGGTCAAAACCTGATCTTCATCTGAATTTTTAACACTAAAACCTTTCCAGAGAACACATCCGTGCACCGGTGCTGCCGTCGCATCAGTGGCGAATACTCAAGGACGCTAACAGCTATTGACAGCGGCAAGAATATAGGTACATTATTTAAGAAATAATACAAATAAATATTTGACTGGAGTACGCCTGTGGCCCGCACGTATAGCGGAGTGTTAAAATGAAAATTTAAGAAATGAGAAATCGTGTATTTTTGTATCAGAAGTTAGTTTATTTTTTATAATCTTTTTTCAAAGCTTTATATATGTAACACTTTGAAAAAACATAATGAAATAAAGTGCAGATTGTGTCTTTATATCATAATACACAGTTGTAACATATTAAGCCATGAAACTCGTAGGCCCAAGAGGACCGTCAAGAAAGCACGTATGTGTAAGTTGAAAAGAGGGAAAAAAACCTTTGACAACAACAGAACAATTGTCAATATTTATTCTTTCTTTCTTTTATTCTGTGGCAATTATTCTCTCCAGAGAGAACTTTTGCCAGTATCAAGTTTAGATTTGTTGGTTAGGCAACACTGACTACATTACACTCCGAATATATGTCACTATTGCTTAATAAGAAAAATAAACTAAAAAGCAAAACAAAAATCAAATATATACTATGCTAGAAAAAATAAAGAGAAAATATAAACAAAAAAAAACAATTATAGATAATATAAAGGGGACAACAATATACAGACAAATAATAAGTACATACAAAAAATAAAAACAGATATACATGCATATAAAAGATCCTAGATTTTGATGTCGTTCTTTCTTATGTATTGAATGATTAAGTCAAGAATGGTTTTATTAGAAATGGATAGAAGGGTTATGTTAACAAGTAATTGAATTTTTTGATTTAGTGATTTATAAATGAATGAAGAAAATTTATTATTTAATGGACATGCAAAAATGAGATGATTTAGATCTAATGTTTGTCTCTTTATTAGTTGACAGGTTATTTCTAAATAATTTAGGCAATGGCTATACATAAAAAAACCAACTGATATGATTATTTTTTGTAATTATGTATAGAAAGTTAGTAGTCGCTTCGTTAAGATTTTTATTGTCATTTTTATTACCTATTAACAATAATTATTATATTAAAAACATAATATATGTGCATTTATGAAGATAGCTATTTTTTGTTTTATATTAAGGTTAGAAATTGTATTTTATTTCTTGTTTTTCCCGACTCAATCCATCATTGTTTGCTTTTTTTGTGTTCTAAAAAATACCAGCCTTTTTAAAAATGATTTCTATTTCTGTAACACCACGTCCATTTTTGTCGGTCTCCTTTATATAGTGAGACAACACTTAGATAAAATAATTCTGCAGCATGGCTTTGAGAAAAGAAATTTAATGCACTTCAAAGTTCCAGTAGTCTAAATATTACTATTACTGTAAAACTCACTTTTCTCCATCGGTGTTTTCATGAGTTTATTATAATCTTTGGTTCTCTCTCGTAATGGCACAACTTTCTCAATGGCATATATCTTCTCATGGCACTTTACTCTTGTATCGTTCTGCGGTATTCCTTCGGCGCCCAGATACAGTGTTCCAGTTAATTCCACCGACTTTCGCAACTGTTTTATTTCTGCTAATGTGAAGTCATACCTGGAAAGTTTAATTGTGGTATTTAGTACGTAGAAAAGAATTTTTCATGCATAGAAACTTATCCTAGCTCTGGAATACAGCCATCTAGAATTTGGAGTAACTTTTATACAAAATTAACTTTTGACCGCCAAGTGTACATATATAATCGCGGGTTCTGCCACTTAGTTACATTGTAAGAGTTGGCTGACAAAGGTTCTAGGAAAATGTAAAAAAGTAGGTCCGGGACATGGTAATCTCTTGGCCATGTACGTGTGCCAACAGTCATCACGTGACAGTTGGCACACTGCGTCAATATGGAATTCTTTATAAAACTTTTTTAAAATTTTACTTTTTATCGTTAATCTGTTTCGGTAACAAAACACAGATTTATCAATGAGCAAAAAAAAGGAATAATATTTTGCTCATTGATCATTGGTTGAGATTTGATCAAGTTTTAAACTTCATTACGACAGAGTTGTGTAGGTGTAAAACTTTGCATTTGGATCTAGCGTCACGAAAACGACTTTGTAATATGACTAACAAAAAAATTGTATGAAAGACAGAAAAATATTTTCTTTGTAATAACTCAGAACTTTGTTTGTAATAATAGACCCAACTGTTGTAAAGTAGGCGGGGAAAATGTCTGAACCAATAAACACTTATACTTGTTTTAGGTATATATTTTTGTTGATGTAAAAATATTCCTTTATTAACAATTATTTGCAGAATGTATTTTGTTAATAATTATTTGCAACACAGTTCATATTTGTTATACTAAACAATTGTTAACCTTGTTGTTATTTCATTTGAATAATATATTTACTTACTGTTTATTTCATTATATATTTTAACTATACTTTATTAATCAGGTTACAGTTCCAATTGAGTTTATACTTGACAAGCTATTGTAGTAAATTTATATTTACTATTGGAAGTTAAACTATATGGTTAACCGACAGAAGCACATGAAAATTTAAATAGTATATAGTGAAAACACAAAATATATTTGCTTTGCACGTTTAATTAAGTTCAAACAGGAAAATATAGACACATGAAGTTGCATTCGACTATCTTGAAAAAAAATTATTTAAAACTTAATGGAAAAATTATATGCGAGTTAAAAATCAGCAGGTGTCTGGACTGCAGAATTTCGATAAACAATTTATTAACTTCACACAATTAAGCCGAGTAATGTTTCAATTATAATAATATAAAGGCATTTATATAATAACATAAAGACATTTTATGATTATAATCATAATATAAAGGAATTTTGATCTTGTCCACCTTTGTAAGTATGCTTAACTTACTTAGTTATAGCAAATCGACATCTACAAACAAATATCAAGTTGATATTGTGGTTTGCAGATCCATATAATATATACACGGGTATAAGGATTTTGCAGTTTATACATAATGTCAGTGTATGAGCAAGATATACAAAAATAGTGTCAGTGTATGGCAAAATATGTATCTATTATGGCAAGAACAGGATGGAAATAATTTTGTTACAAACGCCTGGCAATTAGGCAATATACATACTCAAGTAGGCAATCACTTACCGAATTTAGTTTTGGAATTAATAAATTATTGACTAAATTTCGGTGCAGTGCTCACATTTGATCAAAGCACTACACTTTTGTGGTTGGTCTGGGTTATTGCGATTATTATTGGCGATTTATTAAATTGCAACCTTTTGAATGGTGGCCTGGAAGGCTTGTCGTTGATATAATCACTTGGCGGTGAAAAGTTAATAAAGGCAGTTTGTAAAAAAAATTTTTTTTAATTTTTTTATTTCTAAATGTTATCAATACTTTTATACCATATATATTATCGCTTTTTAAAAGAGCACAGACTGGTTATTTTTTGAAGTTTTTGGTTGTAAATTGAAATTTTTTGTTATTCTCCCTAATTATTTTTTATGAGCACATTAAGTAAATCATTTGCAATTTAGGTTTTCAATATTTATTGTTTTAATGTTTGATTGAGATCTTTAATCCTATTTAAAGTCCTATAAACACCTCTAATGCCAACCTGCCATGGGTGAGGTCATGCTGGGAGCCTCGTACACCATGTCTATTTTAATTTCATAATTGACAATAATAGGCACCAAAATACAAAACCATGGTTTTGAACGTGATCTTCCAAGTGTTGTGTGTGACACGTGTAAACAATGTTTCATCAACGATAATGATGACGCACTGATTGTAGAATTTGTGAGACGACTATCCCACTGCGGGGTATCAATGGCCTCATGGGCCTGACCCAGCATCAATGACCTCATGGGTATCAATGGCCTCATGGGCTCGCGCCATGAGGCACTGAAGCTATTAAAACCTACATAGACTGTATTTCTTCACAATGCTGATTCCTCTTTATCATAAATGTAAAAAAAACCTAACCAGTTTCTAAATAATCTTTTTATAATAAAATCACGTCAATAAATTTATTATATCCAATCTTACTAGTCTAAAAAATTAAATCAAGAGATATCAGAAAACTCTTCCAAAAAATATCACAAATGCGATCAGTAGACTATTTGCAAAGTATCATCTGATGTTTTTCCGTAATTTTAATAATAGGTGTAATTGGTCACATTATCCTAAATACAAAGACCTAAAAATAAGGAATTTATTAAGAAAAAGCACACTGTACTGAGATTTGTAAAGTGTCGTTGAAATTCACAAGTTTTCCCCTTAGTGGAATAAAAATAACAAAACATAGGTAATAATTCAATGAGATATTATGTCTGACTCAATTGTTCAGTTATGTATGACAAATGGTGTCAGCCAGCATTGTTCTTTAGTCTTGTACAGTTACAAAGAAAGTCAGTAGTTAACTATTGGCTGCTATACATACTTATTTCGCTACCACTCACCAAGTCGTAGAGGATTATTAAGTAAGGACACTACCTTGTCTCAATACATTCTTAAAGTTATTCAATTACATTTTTTAAGTGTAGTAAAATTTAAAATACATAATATTTTATTAGGTAATAAATTTTTTTATTATTTTGTATATATAGGGCTAACTCATATAGGACGATCTACAAATGAATTAGGTTTGTTAGAAATAATTTTTTTTAAATATATGTTGCAATACTTTTCAAATTAATATTATATAAATTCATTTGCTTTCAAACTAAAATTTTTCAAAGTAGATTTTTTTAGAAAGTAGTTTGTGATAATGCATATGAATGCTGGTACAGCATTCATATGCATTATAAACTAGTATGCATATTAAACTAGTAGGAATACTTCCATAGAGATAACATAAATGCACTATTTGTGCAAATATTCATATTTGTCAATGCCACCACATTGTATACACATATATATTATGAAAATTTGGTTACTAATATGTGAACACTATTGCATATATAAGAAGGCTATGACCATAGTTTTGTTGAACTGTTTTCGTTTAGTGGCTTGTTGCTCACATAAACAAAGCATCAAATTCAGAGTACTTCACTGGTTATGAGTATGAATGTCTACATAGAGATGTCTTTACAAGACGTATTTATGTCCATAATAGATTCTCTATTATGTTCTCAGCTGTATATATCAATAGTTGATATGTTAGATTGCATATTGTCTGACAACAATCGATCAATTATGATAAATGTTGCGGTATTTGAAACTGTTTTTGGGGGAGCCTTGTCTCAAAAGCCTATATGTACCACTGTTAACATTTTACTACTGTTGGAGAAAATAGGTTTAATAAGTGTTTCCTATAATAAAGTATAGTTAACAGGAAGAAAAAATATGGTTGGCATTCAAGAGTGCAGATAACATGAATCAAAGTACAGATAACATCTAGGTATATTAAATACAAATTGGAATAAGTCTGTTAACAGCCTAACTGTTGACCTGGGCTAAAGTTGAAGGTATAGTTTATGAAATAATGTAACAGGAAGAAAAAATCTGGTCGGCATTCAAGAGTGCAGATAAAGTGAATCAAAGTGCAGATAACATCTAGGTATATTAAACACAAATTGGAATAAGTTTGTTAACAGCCTAACTGTTGAAGTTGCACCAGCAGTCACTTGCCTCACTGTACATTATAAATTCACTGATCAACAATAAGTACCCATTTGGGTACTTATTACCCATTTGTATTTATTACCGCAATTTATAACTCTTATTACTGCAATTTTTGACCTGGGAGACCGCAATTTTTTCGTAAGTAATGGAATATTTAATCTAAAATTATTATTGCAACAAAGAAACATGTACTAACTATGTACTTTACGTGTACTTTGAGAAGTTGTTGAATAAATTCTATACCACAACCTCAAATAACCTTAAAATGTCTCCTGAATAACCGGTCACTATTGAGGTGACTCAGGAACACTTTCGGTGTATCAGGAGACATTTTATGCAGTATTCATTAATACTTGTTGCATATTTAGATTTAGAAAAATTACTTCTATTTGTTTTAGTACATTCCTGACAGTACTGTATAATTTCTTTCAGTTTCAAGGCGTTGACAGTTGCAGAAAAGCAAAGACAGATAATTATGAAAAAAATAAAAGAAAAAAAACGAGAAAATTAACATGAATAAAAAGGTTGAACAATTCTATGAAGCACAGAAAGTTCAAAGTAAGATTAAACTTTACGTCACTCTTTCTGAAGATATTGAAGCTATTTCAAGGCAAATACGTCCTAAAATTACACCGTTTGTTGGTACAATTAATGTACATCAAATATTTACAAACATTTGTAATGAGCTCCAATAATTTAAGCTGTTTCTGCAAGCATGGTTTCTGTCAATGTTTGTTGCCAAAATACTACAGGCCGACAACCTTGAATGTTGTTTTTGAAGATGAAAATCTATTTTTTGAGTCTGACGATGACATGCCTATAGAACATGGAAACATGGAAAGTCTAAAGAAATTGCGGTTGCAAGATCTCAGTCTTTCCGAATTATGTCAGACTAAAAAGAAACATGTTTATAAGGTAATTTTCGGATCTTCAGACAAAGAGCCTGAACCAGGGCCTTCTGGTATAAATACTGGCAATGATGACAAGGGAAACTGTTCAATTATGAAATGAGTTTACTCGCTAGTAAATGTACACGGTACAAAATGAAAAATATACAGATATGCTTGCGTCGTTGATTTAGATGATAATAGTGAAATTAAAGTCACGTTCTTACGACATGTAAAAGAAAGAACAGTCTTTCTATTAGGTTGTAATGACATATCTTTTATTCTACCCAAAGGCGTTGTTCAAATTTGTTCCATGCCAGCAGTTATAAATAAGCGTGGCCAATTGTACTATGGTTTCAATAATCCCATATATGTATTTGAAGTGAATTTGCATTTGATTTAACTTTAAGAAACTTTGATGATCTCATAATAATAAATGATAGAATTTTAAGTTTAATTTTCTAATTATTAATAAAGAAATATTAAGAATTTGTTATTTTTATAACATAATATAGTAATGTTAAATGATGATTATGTCTCTGGAGTCCCTAATTTGTCTCTTAGCTCACTCAGTTGTCCCCAATTATCCGCATAGAGTTTAATTCATTTGTCATACATAATTAACTGAAAATTTACAAAACTGGTATCTTGATTCTTTTTGAGAATTAGAGAAGTACACAGTAACGTCTAATCTTTTGTAAGTTATGTTTAAAGCCATTAATTTAAAAAGGGAAAGCCAAAAAATTCTTTTAGACACCTGGGAGATATTAAATATAGTGTTTTTTTTAAAAAATACTGGCTGAAATGTTATGTTTGAATATGCGTAACACATATATTTGTGAACGTAATAAAATAAAAAATATTACAACAAAATGCCTTGTTATTTATGTAAAGTGTTATGATAGAGCTATATATGTCAATAATTATATTAAGTACCGGAAATGTGCTCTGCTCTGACTTAAAATTTGAAGTTCATGATATTTCCAAAGTTTAGTTGATAACGTATTACATTATGAAAACATGATTTTAAATACAAAAAATTGTTGATTCACCCATAATGTGACATGGTGATGTCTTATGGAGACTTGAATTTTCAGTGCTAGTATTATTTCACAGAGAAATATATACTGAAATAGTATATTATACTTAAGTTCTTTTTTTATGAAGTTTCTATCATAATGATTCATTAGGATACAATTATGATTAAAAAAACAAAATATTTTTGTCATACCAAGTAATTTTTAGATGTAAAGTTCATATTGTGAAATACCATGAAAAAGAACTTGGAGTTAACCACAATATGTATGTATACTAAAGTATTTTTGTCATACCAAGTAACTTTTAGATATAAAATTCATATTGTGATTTTACATTAAAAAGAGCTTGGAGTTAACCACAATATGTTTATAAAATTGTCTTTTTTTTTTAAAAATAATCATGCAGGAGAGCTCCAAAATTGCAATTTTTGAACATTCTATCTTGAGAACCCTAATACCTAAGCACCTGGATCTCCTGGTGAGTATTGTAAACATTCAGTAATATAAGCCCTAAGATCATGTTCAACTATGATAGTTTGTAAGTTACGAGCATGTAAGATTTAATTAACACAAACCTTTTTGTTATCACTACATGAATATAATACAGTACAAATAAATATAAATTCTGTACCTACATGATGCTCTATTTTGAATTAAAAAATACATATCTATTGTGCTAAATTTTAAAATCGGCACTAAAATCTTGCGGTCTTAATTGAGAACAATTAATAAATTTTATAAACTATTAAAATTCTGTATTTTGTCTCCATTTTTGGCCCAATTTTAACATTTTTCATAACCACTTGGTGGAAAGATAGACTTTCAACTTACAGTTCTAAAGATCTTCAATTTATAGTTGTAAGCTTGTAAGTTATCACTTGTACTCATTAGTAACAAATTTTTTAAAGCACATTTATACAAATTTATTGAAAAGCTTTAAAACTTTACCAATATCCTCTTTCATGGTGATCTTCTGTATTATAATTCACCATTATTCGTTGGCCGATAACTAAGTCATCTACGCTTATTTCTTTTCTTGCTCTTGGTCTAATCTCGTTCAGTGTACAATATTTTGGAGTACCGTCGTCATCCTCACTGGAAAATATTCAAACCAATTTATATTCAAGATACACAATACTACTTTTAATCTTTTAATCTTCGGTGTTTCCACTAACACAAAACCACAGTAGTTCGTTCTCAGAATAACTAATGTTAAATAAAGACATACATATAAGGAAAAATTATTTAAAAAAGGGGATACCCCAAATATCACATTAACATAAATATAATTTTTGGTTACAAATTTGAATTTTGTGTGTATATATGATGTGGAATTAAAAATTATTATTCGAAAAGATAATATTATCAAGTCCCGTTGTTGTCAATGGGTGCGTGTAGATAATTATCTGAAATCAAATCAAAATTGGAAGTTTTTTTTAATTAACCTCTAAGATTAAATATGTTTTTGACTTCACATTTTGGGAATTTTATCGGTTTTTCTTAGAATTCTATGCAAACTGTTATTTGTAAATAAATCTGTTAAGTACGAATCCTTCCTATACTCTTAGGTACATAAAAAGTTAACATTTCAGAGTGCTAAATATCTATTGAATTATTTATAAATATTATTTTTTGCCATATAGATATATTGTCTAGTATATATTTTATAGGCAAAAGACAAACAATTTGACTGCCTATATCTCTTTAAATTATTAATGCTAGTTACTAAAAGGCATAGAGGTACGAACGCATTAGTTACCAATAGATAAGATGTAACAGCTCAAATGTAAAGAAACCATGTGATCCATCACAGCAGGGGGTGAAACTGGACGCAGGAAAGGGATGCTAGCTAGCACATGATCATTGTCATAGATACAGTGATGTAATATCAACTTGACCTTGACCCAATCTTTACCTAGAATCACGATTTTATTTTCCTCTGATCAAAGCAACAGACTTGTGACCTATCATTATTTGCTAACTTTTAGTACATGATCGTTTATAGAATAAAATCATTTAATTTAAAAGTTTTTTTAGCTTTATTTTGTGTTTAACTTTCTTGTGTGCTTTATTTGTTTAATCTGATTTTATGACATTTATTCAAAGATTGCAGTTTTTTGGTGTGGCTCATGATTTAGATAGGTTATACCTCTACAGCATCAGAAGAAAGGATTTGGAACTAGGAGTTCAATGACAAAGGCTCTGCTTGAGTTCCAAAATAATAATTTAAAACCTACATTTCCCCAAATCTCACAGTTTAGACAGGTAAAAAACCCGAAGCAGCAGTACTGAGAAATTAGAATCCGGAGTTCAAATTTAGATTACAGTTTTAGTCAAGTTTAGATGATCAATATCCCTGCAGCATCAGCGATATTGGTTGTGTAATCATGGGACTTGACAATCTGCTGGTTTTAAAATAATATTGACGGTCTCTAGTAGAGACTTAATCATTATCAGATTTTGAAGATCAAAAGTTTAAATTATCACAATATTATATTGTCATTGCACACTGTATACGTGCAAAGTTTCATGAGAATCGGTTAAGTAGAAGTAGCTGAAAAATCGATCACCAGATTTGAATGTTTACAACATATGGAACGTGAAGTTAAATAAAACCATTTAAAATAAGTTTTTCTAATAGAATATCTACTTTTGCCCCAAATATTATCATGCTTTAATATACTCTGCTTGGAATATACAATTTAGTGTACAGAGCATAAGTCAATAATGCTCTCAAACTTATCAGCATCGGGCATTTTAAAAAAAGTATAATTTTAACAAAGCGACACCTGAAATTAAAACTTTGACTCAGAATAAACTGACAAAATTGAATAGTTTTTACATAAAATTGACATTAATTGAGTAATGCCAATTTAACTAAATTTTATGGACTCAACTGACTTTTACAGGTTTAATTACCCAGTTTCAACCCCTGCAATTGACAGGGAAATTGGGCATCATTTGCTATCAAGTGCAGTTTTTTCAACAAGGTACAGCGTCATTGAGGGCAGCTCTTGCTAACTCAGCTTGAGTATGACTGATATCAATGGAAATATTGGATTCAATATAATAAGTGATGAAAATGACGTTGGAAAACCACAGAATAAAAATATAGCCACAGATTAGTAAAGAATGAGTTCGAGACATTATCCACGTCCGTATTTTACACAAAAATACAATGTTCATGGTACTCTATAACGCTACAAGTTCAAAAAAATGTTTGTCTGGGAGGTTTAGCCGGTTTGTAAAAACAATTTGATCTGAAATTTGTAAAATGAATTCAACATTATGACCCGGAATGTAAAAAACAAGCATCAATGCAGTTAATAGATAATGAAAAAAACTGCAAAATCTTGTTTTTAACGTCAGATTACAGGCTGTAAGTTTGAAGTCAAGATTCAATGAGGACGGACTTCTAAGAAACTGACTATCCACATTATAATTCAGATCTGGCTGCCAGTGACAATTTCTTTTTCAGCAATTAAAAAAGGACTTGAGGGTAAGGATATTTGAGGGGACAACTGAAACCAAGAGAAAGCAAAGTTTTGCAACATTTTCTCAATGGTTCGAAAGGGCGCCATAAAAGGTATGAACATTTCTTGTATGTGCTACGGCAACTAGTGAAAATAAACAGTGCTAGTGTTTGTCTTATATACTGGACATATCAGTGTGGTAGCGACTCTATATTTCGAAATTGTTCTTAAAATTTTATTTAAAATAAAATTACAAATTGAAACTAGAATATTCCTTTAACTTAGTAGAAGAAATTGACATACATAATGTGTGCACAGTAGAAGAAATTGACATACATAATGTGTTACATAAGCAATAACTAATATAAATACAACTTCACTCACTTGTCAAAACTAACTTTATACAAAATGCCCACATCAGTCTTTCCGTCATCTTTCTTCCCTGGAGATTCGTCATCATTCTTCTTTGAATTCTTTGGTGTTTTTGAAAAATAATCAGCAATTCCTCTCTGCTGCTGTGGGGTTTTCGGGGACCTCGTTTTACTGTTTCGTTTCTTTGGTTCTTTTTTAGGAGTATCGTTATTTTCACTATTTACGCTAGTGTTGCTTCCGCTCGCACCATTGCAACCGTTGTTATATCCGTTTGTTTTAGGAGATTTGATTGGGCTATTGTTTAACTTATCTGGCTTGTAAGTTGGGTCGCGTACTATTTGAGTTATCTTAGCTTCGAACCAAGCACCATGTTCTCTGTCCCTTACGTCCACGAGATCATCAATCTCATACAGATTGCTTTTCGCATCTTGAAAAATAAAAAGTTTGGAAGAAAAAATATAATAAAAACAATTCGATAGTACAGCTACAAAAGAAGAAATTTCGTTAATAATTTTATTCAACAAGCAGTTATTTTTTCATTTGTTGACCAAATGAAAAGAATTAAGAAAAGTAAGTCTTTAGAAATATATCAAATATTTAGGGAAAATTAGATGTTTCAGCACCGTTATCTTTATAGCATATCGAGATTAATGGTCATAGGTATAAAAAACAGACAAAATTCCGTAGTGTTTGACCCAGATGTTATAAGAATTAAAATACTTTTTTCAATTAAAATACTAAAAATGATACTTTTTTCTTCACAAAAAACAATTTTTTAATACTTTTTTTACGGAACTCTTCAAGCCATCAAGATAAAACAAAGTACAGATTGTGTTTCACTGTACTCTCCATACACACTAATTCTCGTAGGCTCAACAGGGTCTTCAAAAAAAAGGCCACATAAAACTAGAAAAACATAACGCTTTTTTAAAATGAGGGTGACGCTGTCAACTATCAAATGGCATAGCAATAACAGATATACAAATGAATCTAGAACCACAAAGTGATCTGTTGCCAAAATACATCATGTGTTTATCAGTAACTTAATAGTTAAAAAATGAAATTAGAGTATGTCTATAATTATGGTGGTCACATATACATTAGCTTACAAAATTACTATGTTTTGCGACTATGTAGCAAGCTATCAGTTGCAATATTAATCTGGATCGGCCTTCTAACAAGTCCATTTTAAAGTGGTAAACAATCTCATTACGAGAGGGTGCATCTGTGACCAGATAAGGGGACAAAGAGGAACCTGTCTCCAAAGTCATCTTAGTAAATATTAGAATAACTGATGGAAAGTCGTTAAATTTATGTAAAATCAACCAATACCGCATAAAACTTTATGAGTTAATGCCTAAATAGACACAAACGTGTTGAGATAGAAGTATAAAATATTGAAACTGTATATTAACATTAGCTCTAGTTCGAACCTGTTATAGCCTCTTACTGATAATCTTTCTTCTGAAATAATATTTACCTTCATATTTGATTTCCTTCTCTGTAGCTACCGAGTTGTTACTTGCTTCTGTACACTTATCAGTAGATGAAGAGTCATTCTCAGTTTTTGGCACAATTTTTACCATCAACTGAATAACGTCATTTAATTTTATGTTGTAGTCATGAAATGAGTACCCATTCTCTAGCTGAAATTGAAAGAAAAATATTGAATTTAAAACTCATATCAGATTTTTAAAAATAATTTCTTTTCTAAGCTTCCATATACAAAGAGTTTCAAAGAAATTATATTGTGGAAACGACTTTGTCTATCCATCAAAAGTCTCTAACAGGTAAATGGAATGAGCTACAGATTTAAAATTTATACATAATACATAGTATTTTAGTCCAAAACAAAATAACCTATATAGAATTATGTATAATTCAATTTTAGGATATCCACATACATACAAAGGAGGATCGAAGAAAAAATTGTTTCTTTTACTAGGCTTGTATATCATTAACCGTTTGAGTGCCGACGAGCGGCATCGCGCTCATGCGCGTACTAACTAAATTTGTTGCTCTTTAGCGCGCGGTAGGGGAGGTCGCTCGCACGCATCGCAAATTTTTTATCTTTCTACATGTTACATAAAGTTCAAATTATAATATTATTAGTAATTACAATATAAAAAGGGTCCAGGAAAAGAAAATTTTTAACACATAATATTGGAATACAAAAATAATTCGAGTGAAAATGATCGTTTTTCAAGTTGTGAAGAAAGTGATAGTGGGAGTCACATTGTGGTACGCTCACAATTTGGCGTAATGCAAATTTTGAGTGATAGTGATAATAGTGATGATAACAATTATTTTGCTGATACGGAGGATGTACCGGACTGCGAAAATACGATGTGACCTTGATTTCAGTTTTTGTTATAATTTTTGTTCACAATACATATTTCCATAATTTTCTTTGTGTTTTATTATCCTTGTACAAGTTTTTATTAAGAAAACAACGAAAAAATGATTAAAATTGGATAATTTTTGGAAGAGATACAATTTTTTTTCGAGACAAGAGTAAATGACATCAAAAACAAAAGATTTCTTTGGCGTTTTAAGTATATATGAGTAAAAAACCACGGCACTAAAGCGGTTAAACAAATTTTTTGATTAGTGGACCATAAAATTGTTTTTAAAACAAAGATCTTTTTTCTTTCTATACCTCAAAAAAGAAAAAAATAGTCCTTATAAGATCACTCACGTGTCTGTCTATCCATCTGTCACAGCTGTTTTTCTTAGAAACCGCTAAAAGTAGAAATTAAAAGTTGGCATAGTAATAAAATATTCAACAGCTAACACTACAAAATATTTATGTGGAAATTTTAGGGGCGGGGGCATCCAAATAGACACACAAAATATTTTGTGTATTTAAATGGATCCCCGTGCCCCTAAAATTTCTATATAAATATTTTTGTGTGTTAGATTTTTGAGTGGGGTTTGGTTAAAAATAAAAAGTTTACAGGAAAACTACAGCGATTATCTTAGGTCTTATAATTTTTTAAATATGCACCATATTTTTACACCGTGAAAAGATATTTTAGGCAATAAATTTACATTGTTGAAAATTAATATTTGTAAATAGTATAACAAAAATACTATGTTAAATGATTATAAGCGCCCAAATGTGCATAGAACCCTCATAATGCAAGCTTTTTAATTTCTGTCTCAAAAGTGGCTATACCTAGGAAATTGCAATCAATATCCAATATCACACATATTCTGTACTTGAACAATAAACACTCATAATTATAATTATTATACTTATATAGTTTACAACTAACGGACAATACATGCAAAACATGTTTTCTTATACTTGTGAAACATGGACTAGGCAATACATGTGAATATGTGTTTACATAGTGATAAATAGTAATCGCCCTTTCCGGTCACAATGCTTCCAGACAACTGTATCCAACTAAACACAACGCTCACTTAGGTTAATATTACAGTAAACTGAATAACTGTTACATTAGCAACTAATAAACCTGTCGTTTTTTTCCTGCAATTTGAACAATTTCGTAGAATATTTTTGAAAGTCAATACCAGGATAAATAAAAAATAGGCTGTTTGATTTTTGACAAACACAATAGACAAATTTAACGAAGAGATCTAAGAGTGCACTTTCTTCAAGAATTCTATACAAGGCGAAAAAAATATAATTATGGGAGAAAGAAACTCCTCTTACACAGTTTATTTTTCAAAAAACTAAAAAATTCAAAAAAGAAATTTTTATCATCCTGATAACCCTCACCTTCATATGGTAAATTCAGGAAAGCTAATTGTTCAATATTTATATGTCTTGTTTCATGTTTGTCTTAATGTCTCCGGAGCCTGAATGTACCGGCGTTTAATTTATCAAAATCGGTTTAATATTTTAAGCAATGTGAAGAAATTCAAACATAAAGAGAGTAACATACAATCTCGCTTTTACTTTTAGTTTGCTACAGTTGACTAATAAACATACGGGTTTCCGAGTACAAAATAAAATGTGATTTTGTTTCTGGAAACAAAATGTTTAAATGTTATTATTTTCGAGTAAACATTTTCTTACTGAATAATAAATTGTTTCTGTGCAATTCTGATCAAATTTGTTACAGATTATTTTTGTATTATACTTTTGAGAGGTAACCAAAAGAAGTTAACAATTAACCAAAAGCCTGGATAAAACTATTCGTATAAACAACTTCACTATAAGAAAAATGTGCATATACAACATAATACAAGGTATTAATAACAAGAATACTATTCGTGATATCAGTTCAAACCAACAGACCTCCGAGGTTATAGTTAGACACTGTCTCTACCTTCATCCACATGTGGTTGCCCATCCACCACCATCAAAAATACTACTTAAAACATCATGTTTTTATCGATATCTGGATATAACCAATACAATACATTCCTAACCTAACCCAGACAGAAATTGGATTTATTATTTGTAAATTAAATGGCGGTCACCTGCTGTATCTAAATTACTTTAGCTTCAAAATCTATGATCAATCGACTCAATGACTATAAATGAAGTAAATTGGAACACAAATTAAATAATAAAAATGTGTGAGCGTTTCCTTTAGAAAATTTTGTTATTTGTGTAAGGGTTACGCTTACATTTGCTCGACGGCATCTGTTTGTCTTATTTACTTAAGTAATCAATTAATTTAATGAAACAACTACTTACCACTTTTCCGCCGTAAAATAACCTCTGAAGTTCAACTGAAACTCCAAATTTATCTTTTATCAACTGTCGGAACTTCTCAATTTTAGTCAGCTTCGAGTCAACCACAACTATTGCTTCGGGTTTATCACTGAATCTCACGCGTACATGCATTGTTCATTGAATATTAAAGAATTGAAAGTGTATGTTTTAGGTGAACTTGGTTTTTAATGAGCTTTCTTACAAAATTTATCCAAATCATTCAATGTTTGTATCCAGCCTAACAAAATTTAATCAAAGCCAAAGTTGACAGTTTGCGCATTTTTGGCGCCAATATTTTCGTATCGTCATTTCTTAGACATTAGTTAATGAAAACTATGGATTACATTCGGATAAACATTTAATGCAAAAATGAACGGTATCCGATATTTAATAACAACTTATATTCAAATTTATTTTTAAACATTTGTTAATTCGTGACTAACTTATAATCTTATTTTGTTGATATTATTATTAAAAGTTCATTGTTATAACAGTGAATTTTTATTTATGAACAAAATGTCAATACGATGAATTGAAAAACATTGTTAAATATATATTTTGAATTTATAAATATTCATATATTATCTAGGAGCAATAACAAAACTTGTTGCTTCTAGCATATTACAGTTTAGGTTTATAATTGTAATATATGATTTGTGTTTTACAGAACCTGTGTTTCACAAAATAGATACGATACTGTGTTTATAATTATATCAATTTAGAACAAAATTAGTGTTGCCTCTTACAAATGAAAAAAAACTTTGAGCTGTTAATAGTAATACGAATAAAAATATTTTATCTACTCAATTTAAGTTATTATCAATAAAATTAAATACACATTTTAAAAATTTGTGAAAATAATATATTATTAACTACATAATTTAATGCGTTTGATTTGATACAGATAAACTTAACATTTTACAAGTGGTGAAAATATATTTTACACATAGTAATTTTGTATGGAACTATGAATTTGACATCATCTAACACTGGATAAATACAGCCACCACAGAAAATTTAGGTGATAAGTTTGTTAAGTTTGAAATGACGTGTGTGTGTGTTGCGTTTTTAGTATATAATCTGTGGTTGCGTTTACGTTTATAAGAAGTGAATACAGAGGACATTTGCACGAAACAAGTTATGAATTAAAAAGTTATTTGTGGTTGCGAAAAGTGTATTTTAATAATAAATGGTGTGTTAGAAAAATAGAAAGTTGCTTATTAGAAGTGATAAATATAATTGTAAAATACATTTCTACGTGTGATTTTCAAAGCTTAAAATTTATAATTACCAACATGAGGTGGTTTCAATTATCATTATGTGCAGTGATAATTTGTGTTTTTTTGTGCCCAGCGCAAACGCAGAAACCTGCAGCATCGCCGAAATTAGATTTGAATAACTTGAGTACGGGTATAGGTAATTTTTCATTAACTCTGATGTACCACACGGCTAAAGGTCTTGATAATAATTTCATAACATCTCCGCTTACTGTATGGTCGCTTATGGCTGCTTTGGCAGAAGGTGCGTCAGGTACAACACTCGACCAACTGTTGAAACATCTTCGTATCTTGAAAAAAAACCGACAATATATGAAGTTCTATTACGCCGAATTAGCAAAACATTTAGTAGTGAACACATCGACAGTCTCATTAGAAAGAAACAGCGCGGTGTTCGCTGATAGTTCTAGCCCCGTTGATCCAGACTATGCCGCCCTTCTGCGGAAATCCTATTTGACAGATGTTCAAAACGTTGACTTCAAAAATACTGGTCCTGCTGCGAAACTGATAAACGATCATGTTAGCCAAGCCACTCACGGTAGAATAAAGGAAGTGGTTTTTGAAAAAGACCTTAAGGATGCAAAATTTATCTTAACAAACGCAATATATTTTAAAGGCCAGTGGACAATACCCTTTAATGTTTCCGAAACTACTGAACAGCCTTTCTACGATCCCGACGGTAATGAGATTGGCAAAGTCAACATGATGTATGGGCGTGCGGTATATCCCTATGCAAATATTGAAGACCTTGAGGCTAGAATTATCCAGCTCCCTTATGGTGAGCAGGAGCGACTTTCAATGTTGATAATTCTGCCATATGCCGGCGTATCCCTCGAGAAAATGTTCCTCAACTTCCAAACTGTACCACTGACTGAGCTATTTGTGAAGTTGGAAGAGGCTTTAATAGAGTATGAGGGCGATGAAGTGGAATGTTGGGTACCACGTTTTAAAATATCCACAGATGTCTCCATGGTTAAACCACTCATGGATATGGGAATTCATGAGGTTTTTGAACCAAATTATGCTGATTTACCGAAGATCTCTAAGCGGAAAGTCTATTTGTCACAAATACTTCATAAGGCTGAAATTGAAGTGACAGAGGAAGGGACCACTGCTGCTGCTGTGACCGTAGCTGAACTTGCAAATAGAATAACGGCATCTAAATTTAAGGCTAATCGGCCATTTGTGTTTTTGATTGTAGAAAAGGAAACAAATTTGTTTGTGTTTGCTGGCATTTATTCAAAGCCATCACTGTTTTAATGACATTATTCAGCTATGGTTAAACCGGTTTACTCCATTCAATTGTATGTGTTTGTGACTTAACACTTATACCATTGACCAGGTTTGCCTTGATACGCATACAATTATGATTAAAAATAATTTTTTGTAACATACTTTATTTTTTTGGAGATTTATATTGGATTTACACATTTAGAGTTATAGTAAATTTGTGATAAATGTAAATATGTATATGTTTTGTACCTTATATATATTTTTTACAAAATTTATTTAGCATAATATTTTATGATCAAAATGTGTTTAGTTGCCGTGGAGGTGTGATAATTTATATACCATGACTTGCTTCGACTTTTCATTTAAATATCTTTAAAATTTCATGCCTTTCATTCAAAGTCATATTGCATTGTATCATTTAACACTTGAGTGTTTCACTTTGGATATGAAAGTAAATTCATAAATAGGTTCTAAGTCACCAAATTTTTGTATATGATTATGTAGATTGTTTATTCTAGATGTTTAAAAAATCTGACTATTTTAGATTATTAACGAATTATTAAATACTGTTCACTGATTGGATGGATGGTCCTTAAGTTTAATTTCTTTTTACTGTATAAGTTTAAGACTAGACCGTCATAATAATTTATTAAAGTTAATTTTTATAGTCAGTGGCTATGATTTTATACATACATACAAATTAAGAATGGATTTAGTTTTTATTGGAATTGTTTATATGTACTAACTCTTCACAAGTTTAGTAAATTATTAGGTTATTTACTTCCTCAAATATTTATGTATAACATTGATAAAGTAGAATTGGTTTTGTGGGCATTAAAATTCTTTATTCAAATATGGATATGATTTAAAAACTTTTTTAATTGTCTTTCATTAAGAGACATTTTTGTTCAGTGTGCTTAACTTGATTTACATCAATAGGGTCAGACGATTCATTCAATAAGGGATAAAACAAAGTGTACAATTTACATTAAAAATCATATTTCGGAAACATATTCTATTAATATTTTAATTTTATGAGAACATATAAGATGATCATTATGTATTACTTCATAAATATTTATATATACCAGGAGAATCTACATGAAGGAAAATTCATTACACTTAGCAGGGCGAGTATATCTAAGTTCGGCTACCTGAGGCTTTTTTAAGTGATAGTGGGAATTTTAATGCCCAATTATTATACATAATCATTCAAAATCAAATGTATACTCTAGTTCGACAACTTTGCTTCAAGTCTAAAACCATAGTGGAAGCTGCTTATAAACTTAAAGGAATTGCCAATTCTGGACAACATATGAGTAAGCAATCTGACTTGGGGAAAATTTTTGAAAATAGTTTTAAATGATAATAAAATTTGTTTCATCTCAACAGTTGAAATTTGCACATGTTCAACAATATAATCTAATACTTACAAAAGTTTTTGGTTAATTGAAATCCTTTAAAGGCCGACCTTTGTGTATTTAGCCTATTATTTGGTGTAATTTTTTAAATTCAATTGTAGAGGTAGAATGATTAGTCTAGTTTATTATATTTTTTAGGGGAATTATGCATTTTATAAGTTTTGAATAAATAAATAATATCGAATTGACATATCATTTAGTTTTTCTGTCTTAAAGAGATCTAAAGGGATTTAAAAAACAGTATTTGTTATCACAAAAATCTAGTCGTAAGAATCATTCCATGACTATCAAGTTTTAATGAAGGAGGAACTTAAAAATTAAACATTTTTTTCTCATGTCTTAATATTTAAGAAGAAAATCTATGTATTTTGTGTGCATGAAAATACTCGATTTGCGCATTTAAACCAGAATGTAGACTTACAACAAAAAATACTATTTAAAAGAATATAATGGAAATGTGTGATAGCTTTTTCATTATCTAATTTATGTAATTAATAATTATGATCTATTATTTTTAGTCATGTATATAAGACATGACTAAAAATTGTAATAAACTGAAAAATTATGATCTTTCCTGAGGTAGTTGTTATTCCTTGTTTCTGATGACTGTTCTTTATATAATTTAGTAATGTAGTTTAAGTCACAAAATATTAATAGCAAGTTTATACTTCAGAAATTTTGTTTTGGCATTTAAGAATATCGATAAGTGGATCTTTTTATAATTTTATAAGCAATATAAAGTTCGAAATAAATTTTTTATTATACATTATGCTGTTTTATTATGTTGCAAGAATTTCTTCTATATAAAAATGATGTGTTTGTATGTGAATGTATAATTTAGGAACGTTAAGGATGACTCGTAGTATTATGTTATTGCAATGACAGATAAGTTAGTATTTTGTCTCTATGATTTACATTAACTTTTTTATAAATCCTCTATTCGTCTTTAGGCACACCATTATGATAAGTTGTAAAATGCAGAGCATATTTACATTAAAGCATTAGATCAAGTTTCCTTGTGACAGAAACAAAACCTTGCTTTTCATGAAGATAATTGTAACACATTTATTTAAAATTAAAACTTAGGAAACCGAGGGTGTATATTTCTTCAAAAATTCGTGGGCTTTTGTATTTAAATGTTTATTTACATGCTTTTGGAATATGCATAAGTCGCTTTACTTGATGCTTTAATTCATTGAAAACAAATTTTAGTTGGAATTAAAATATACATATATATATATATATATGTATATATATATATATACATATACATATATATACATATATATATATATATATATATATATATATATATATATATATATATATATACATAAAGAATACTTTTTTCTATATTTAAACCTAATAAATTGGTTAAAAGCCAAAAAATGATTCTAAAAACAATGTTTAGGAAAAATCAAAGCGTTGTTAAAATTGTTATTCAAATAATTTATATCAATATGCAAATGTATCACTCATAAAGTTTGAACTATTCATAATAATTTATTAAAAAATTTTTTGGCTCGTCTGAATATAATGCGAATATGTAACTTGCGTGACGCAGAACAGAAGCTATACAATATCTGACAAAGTTACTTTTTATCGCAATTTGCCAATGAAAATATGTGTGTTTTAAGGATGGCTTGAAACTGAAGACATGGCATTTTGTCTACAATCATCAGATATAATTATTCTGCTGTGATTTTTAGTGTTGTGTGTATGGCTGTTATCTTAACCTGTTTTTATCGTCAAAACTGTTACTTCACAAATGTTGTTGTGATACTATCGGATAGATTGCGTATAGTAATTGTTTTTTTCCTCATTCTCTATTTGGCTGTTTTGTTTTTTATTAGTTTTACTTGTCTATAATTGGGTATTTATTTTTCTAATGTTTCCTGTAATGTCTTGGGTGTAATGTAGTCTTTAGTGTTCCATAAAATGGAACTGAAAAAATGGAAAACTTATGGAACTACTTTGGTCTCAATCTGTCTGTCAGATATTTTATTAATTAATGTTCTCTTTGATAGCAACAATGTACCATAGTATAGTGTTGTTATAATGATAGGGTATTTATTTTTAACTGCTGATCATCTTCAGTGATAAAGACCATGTATAATAAACAATTGTGTAAAATATTTATATTTGACAAATGTTGTTCTCGGGAAATCACATCACAAACAATCACAGTTGTTCTCGGGAATTTTAACAAGTAATCTGAAAGTTCAAAGTTATGTATTGTTTTGTTCGTTGTATATTTTCCCTATAACTTTCCAGAGTAAATATTTTGCATTGCTCCTTATTATGCAGTGTAGTGACGTATAACTCCATTAGTTATAATCTGTGTAAGGTCATAGATCTTTCCAATTTCGTTGTGAGTCATCAATTAATATTGATAAAGTGATAACAGACAACTGCGTTTTAGATGACATCGTTGGGTGGTTTGTAGATAATATTATATATGATCTCTGTAATTAACTAAACTGTCTCGTAGGTAATGAATACAGAATTATTAGCCAAAATTCGTTCATGCAGATACAACCCTTCAACAACACTCTCGCAAAAATATGTATTCATAGGTAGTAAACAAAAATCAGTTTTAAATGGTGAAATAAAGAGTACGTGATTTATTTTAATGTATTTTATTTTGTAAATAAATGCTTAAATTACGGGCGGCCTTTAAAACAATGAAATCTTTTTTTTTTTAATTAAGAAAGTGTAAGCTAAATGATGTGATGTATTCCATTATAAAAGAGTTAAATACGTGATATTGTTGCAATTAGCGATATGATTAAATACTACACAGTATAACAGCTTTATTAGAAAAAGTAGAGATTTGTTTCAAATAAAATTGTAATTGAAAAAAATTAAAAAACTCGCTTTTGTAACAATTTGAGCTAAAAAATAAAAAATAGCGTGGGATGCTCTCGGCTTATATTTTCAATACAAGCACCCCACTCTTTTTTTAATTAAAGTTTATTTTTTTCTGTCATTCAATTTATTCTTATATTAATTTTATCCAAAAAAATCAAGTTATACCGAGATGTGAAACATCTTTTCGTTTTTGCTATAAAAACGTAATTATTTAGTATTTTTTTTAAACTATAATTTTATTTTCTAAATTTTTTAATTATGAAATTAATATATTGTTATTGGTTCTTGATACCTGTGCAATTCGGACGTCCGGAAGCAGGGTTGCCATATATGAAATCGCTTTTTCCGGGACATTCCTACTACTATATAACTACCAGTGATTTGAGAAAAAAAAATTAGTTTGACTCGACAAAAGGTGCGAGCGCGCTAAGCATGTTTGGCTCGACTTTGGCAGCCGTAGTAATCGTAGTATCGTAATTTTGTGAAAAAAAAACTAGTATTGGTGAATACCGGGACAGCAAAGTGAAATTACTTGACACGGGACAACACGCAAAATTCCGGGACAATTTCCCGGCCATCTGGCAACCCTATCTGGAAGTAGAAGAAAATTAAATTGAAAATTTCGGTACATTCATACCTACCTATATACATACATTCAAGTGCAGCTAACTACTCTAATAATTTTAATAGTATAATAGTTAATAACTACTTCTGCTTTTAAAATTACATGTTCGAATAAATATATCACGTAGATTCGCGATGTAGTTGTAAATATTTCCTTGTTAAGTTATTAGAAGCGTACGAGGAAGTCTTGCAAGAAAAATTATTATACTTAATTTACGTAACAATACTTCCTCACTAATTATTAAACAACAATAGACTAATTAACGGGCAAAATATGAGATAATAAAAAAAAACATTTCACAGATATTACGAAATGTAATCATTTCTAAGGAAACACGATATTTTATTAGGCATTCTTGTTTTTTTCCTGTGTCGAGTAAAGAAATAACATTTTACATTTATCTGTCGTGAATCAAGTCACAAAAAAACTTTGGTATATTTGCACTATGTTATTCACGAAGTTGATCAAAGTTAAGCGAAGAGAATAGTGTAGAGAACGCTTTTTGCAACCTCGCCTCGCCTCGGGAGTTCCGATCGCTGTCTTTTTTTTGCACCCAAGTCAAAGTACTTCGCGTCTCACTATACTACTTAGCGTACTTCAGTTTGCAGATAGACGTCGTACTGTTTATACGTGGGTGCGTGCGGGCGACTCACCACGGCTACTGAACTTCTCGTGAGCTTGCACAAGTGTTTAGTAACATACTTCGGACTGCGATCAACTTCGACGGGCATTTCGTCGAGGTAACTTCGCGAGTAATGTAGAGGGCCTAGAATTGATCTGTAAAAATTTGTTTTTGTAAATTCTATGTCGCCCAACGCTCTTTAAAAGTCAGGGGAACCCCCGAAAAATCAAACGCCCTTCACAGATATGCCAAGTATTACCAAAGATCGTCAAAATGGAGGTCAGAATGTTTTGATCGCCCACCGAAGTTATTGTTAACAAATAAAATAAATTAAAAAAAATTAAACACGCGTCATTTGTCTTGTCTGTCTGGTCGCGTAGAGCTTGAGTACTACTATATTGTTAAGGTTGTCACTGTTATATGAGATTATTTATCCATGTATATGTATTAAGACATGGATAAATAATCCAGGTACAGAGCTATGAGGAAGTAGGTTACAGAGCTATATGAAGTGTATCCTGGAACGCAGCTAGTCACACGATGACGGCGACGCTAGGGAGCGAGTGACGTCATTTTGTCAAAGAGGATGTTAAAATTCAATCGTCAAACATATTAAATCATGAACATCACAACTTTTACGCGAGCGAAGCCGGGAAAAGCTAGTATAGTAATAAATCAGCTGCTGAATTTACGTATTGCGAAATAGACGTTTATAAATAATAGAGAAATGGAGATTTTCGTTATTACATTGGACGGACAAAGAAAAATTCCCCTTGCATCATGGGGAAATCGATAAAATTTTAAATATACGGAAAATTTGATTCAAAAAATTTCAATGCATTATTGCGATTTTATCTCGAATTTTCATAATTCGCTAAGTGTGATACAAAAAAAACACGGGACAACATTTACGCTGAAGCCCGCAAATCAGTGTTCCTAGTTGAAGTCTGAAAAAATAATATGGAAAATTAGTTGAACATAGAAAATTAGTGCAAAAAACATATATGAAACTCCACAATAAAGTATACAAAAAGAAAAAAGGCACAAACAGAACAAATAAAAAGTATCTTCCAATTACTGTTAATTAGGTTAGTTTAACATTTAAAAAATTATTATTGTATTAACGCAAAATTCAGGACTGTTGTTTCACTCAAAATGTAGTATCTAGGTTTTTTAAGATTGTTTTGTGAATAAAAATGCGAAATAAAAATTTCATTCACGGTAATTCACAAGTAAATATATGAAAAAAACATTTAATTCCCGCAAATTCTATGATGTAGTCAGTTTTACCGATGATTTCAAACATCAGGCTAATATATTCGGCGAGACCCAGCACTAAGTACAAGAGACGACAAAAACAAAATTTTGTAGACCAAAAAGAAAATTTACCAGTCACGATAATGTTGTGGGGACGAATATTTTAAGATATTGTTTGTTAAACAGGTCTAGAATACAAGCAAAGACAAGAGATGAAACAAAAAAGTACCGACAGAATTCTTCAACAATGAAGAGTACTAGTGCTGTGACCAAGTTTTGGATGATATAGATCTAATGATAATTTAATAGTAAATTCTTTAACGTTTTGACTAAGATCAACAAAAATTTGCCTTTTCGCAATGGTGAAGCCCTAAGGTGGGTACAGGTGTTTGGACTCGTTTATATTTTTTTAACATTAGGAAAGAAAATAATAATGTAAATATATGTAGCTATATAAGTACATACAGGTACTCACAAAGGCATGAAGCAACAAAGACATTAGTAAGTAAGATAAACAAATGCATGAAGTACAGGTATAAATAAATGCATTATATATACAAAGAAATAAAGCAAGTAGAATATTAGTGAGCGAGTAAGGACGTACCTACGAATATTCAGAAATATACGATGGTATGAAATAACTAGGATATCAGAAGGTAGTATGAATAGGTATATACAGACTTAAAACATTGACTATGGTGAAGTCAATAGAGAATGTGATTTATATATCCATATGAATGGATGTATTAATGTACATGTGTATTTAGATATGTATGTGTAGAAATATATGAATATATTATGGTTAATTAAACGCCAGAAACGTGAAATGTAGCACTAACTCGTGTATGTGGGTGTGCATGTATGTATGTGAGAGAGCAGGAGAAGTGCCTACTAGGCACCAATTTCAAAAACCTCTAGCAGCGACTATATTTTACAATTTTTTTGGCGTTTGGAAACGATGTTGTACTGCAAAAGTACTAATTAAGTATCGTATTTAAGTGGGTTAATTTTTTAAAGTTTTATTCATTCTTATGCTCCTGATAGGCATATTAAAGAATATGCACAGATGTAGCCATGCATATATGAATTATTATTCATTTTTTTGTGTATTTCAATAGGTATGTTTTTCTGTTTAGATTTTAAAAATAGTGGTCACAATTTTGTTGATTAAGATTAAATGAACATAATAAAATATTCTACACGTTTTAGATCTGTTTATAATTTAAATTATATTTGATTAAACATTTAATCAAGACGTTAAAATATAAAATCTTGATCATATTAATGTGATTTGGCGCTCGGATTATTTAGAAAAAGGGAGACAAATTGTAAGAAAAAATTAAATATTATTATCGTGCTTCTCAAATATTAAAAAAACATCTATAATTTATTTATTTAAAGTAAACATTAATTTAAAACAACATTTTTCTATAGCAAATGAAAAGGCAATGGAGATTTGATGAGTGCTAATGATCATTATTATAAATAAAATTATTCTTGTGATCAAAGTTCGTGTGGTAATATATCGGTAGGATTACTTGGCATGACCAGTCAATAGATATACCGGTCTCTTTCTAGCTCGGACCTTTTGAGCAGTTTTTCTCGATTTCTGTTACATTTTTTATGACTAGCCTGATGATCCATTTGAATTGTAACGTGATGGTACATATTTTCCTATATTCTTCTTCAATGCATGTACCTACTTTCTGACATAAATATCTTGAAATCAGACGAGCGATTCCAGAGATTAGAGCGAACAAACAAACAAACTTTTCCACTTTATACATTAGTATAAAAATACTAAGTAAACTAATTGCCGGCTCCTGCTTTGCCCGAGTTAAAAAGGGATTGTGACTACACTTTGCATAATTTTTTAACATAGTCATTATTTAAGGTTAACTTCTTTATGATATTTTTAGTTAGTTATGTACTGTGTGTTTTAATCGCGTATATTACTGCACAGCACAAACTTGTAACAAACGACGTATAATTATTAGCAATAAATAGATACTAACTCAGAACAAACAATATATAATCATTACCAATATGTCAGTACTAATTTAAAATAAACTATTTATAATCGTTAGCAATCGATCAGTACCAGCTTAAAATAAACTATACATAACCGTTAGCAATATATCAGGACTAGCTTAAAAGAAACTATATATAATCATTAGCAATGTATCGATATTAGCTTATAACAAATAATTTGTAATCACTAGACATATATCGACTACAGCCTATTTGGAGACATCATTGTCGGGTATAATTTATTCAAATTTTATTTTGATGCAGCTGTAATGATTTAAAGTTTAAATAAAAAGTTCTATCGTTTTAATAAAAAATTAAAATAAAAAACTCGGTACGCTTCGACTTCATTCATTTAAACAGTCCTTGCTTATTACCTTCTTTACTTAACAGTTGTTGCTTATTCTGACCGATCTAAAGTGACGTTATATAAGCTATGACATCTCGGATATTGAAACAAAAACCTTTAAAGCATATTATAAAAATAATGTTGCATACTATTTTACAGGCTCGTGTTTAAAAAAAAATATATGACAATTGCACACCAAATCAGAAATAATTGATTTTTGCATTTTCTCCTTTACTTGTGGCATGGAACCTCCCATTATATCGACTTTCAAGATTGTACGTCAATTGGAAGTACCCTATATGTATTGGTGATAAGGGAGTAAGATTATGGTAAAAATTAAGTATAATACGCTTTAAAGGGCCATGTCTTTTCTGCGTCATCCAAAAAACTTGAAATTTTTCTGCGTCAGCCAAAAAACTTGAAATTTTAACATCACTGTAAGCCTATAGAACGCAGTACACGATATTAATTAAACTATTGAATATATTTGACGTTAATTTAGTAGAAATTCATTATTTGCAATTAAATGAAACTACGTGATGTAGTATTATTTCCACTTTCTTTAAGTGCCTTACCACGACCTAGGTTTCGTTGTATTTCAACATCTTCAGGTGGGCTATTAGCAAAGATGCTATAGCCTTTGATAAGATCTTTGCTAATAGCCCACCTGAAGATGTTGTAATACAACGAACCCTAGGTTGTGGTAAAGAACTTAAAGAAAGTAGAAATAATACTACATCACGTAGTTTAATTTAATTGTGATTAATTAAAAGATTAACTCGATATCTCAGATTTTTACATCAATGTAAGCCTATAGAACTCAGTACACGATATTAATTAAAATATTAAGTCGATATCTCAGATTATTTCTGAGAAAAAGGTCTTTGACAGACACACAAAAAAATTATTTAATGAGTTTGTCTATAACCTGACATTTAATGTTTGATAAAAATAAGATTTGAAATGGGAAAGTCCGAGTAAAAAATAAACTTTCCTTTTTAAAAAAATTGAGAATGGTTACATGAACTGTAAAAATTCCACTTTAAAATGTTTGCGTGTTACTTTTAATTAATGAGTTTGTGTATAATCTGACATTTAATTTTTTATGAAAACAAGATTTGAAATGGGAAAGACCGAGTAAAAAAAAACAATTTTTTCGAGATAACGCATTATCTCGAAAGACGTGATATTTGTTTGTTAAAAGCGTGTTGTTTTTAAATTAATATATTTTTATTAAAACCGCAATGTTTTATTCAATTGTATAATGAAATTGCATTAAGTATTAAGTGTGTTAACTAGTTATAGCATCCGAAACGTAAATTAACTTTCATACGCATTTGTTAAAAAAAAGGTGCGTGACCATCATGCGCGTTGGAAGGAAATTTCCTTGGGCATTATAAGGCAGAGATGAAAAAGGAAAATATTAATGTAATTATGAAATAAATACAAAATAGCTTTATTGACAGGAAACCTTCCACTGTACCCTCTCTCATATCTCTTCTCCCACCCTTTTTCTCTCCCTTCACGGTATGACAGAAACTAAAATAAGCTAAGTTTTTATATATACTTCACTTTTTGTAAGGGTCTCACTTCTAAACATGTAAAGTTTTATTAAAAAATACTTTTTTTACATTCAAACCAGAACAAAACAATCCTGTTAATTCTTTTGTCACAAAATCTTAACCTTTGTTGGTTCAGACCTTGTGAACCTTTTGAAAAAAAAAACATAATTTCTTTTGTATGTGTTATAATAATATGGTGCTGTACTCAAAATTAATTACTTAAACACTACATAGTAATGTAGAAAAGTGTTCTCGACTATTTCAATCTGCCTATACGTACAATGGATTTTAATTTTACCAATAAACCGAGGTCCCAAACTTGATAGAAATATTTTTTTAGTTTTATTTAATTACCAATTGAAATAAACCAATTAAAAGGATCTGAAATTTTCGAAAGTCTTGTCAGAGCTGTCAGAATCAGATTCAGGGGAACTTTCTTACTGTAAAGAGTTTCTCGTCAAGTATTTCTCATCAATAGCTCAAAAAGTGTTTCTCATCAAAATTTGCCCAGTTATGTCAGTATACGTTTATTTATTTCTTGTAGGATTCAGTTATATCTTCAGTACTTACTTCGTTAAAAGCTAATTGAGCTTTTACACTTTTAAAATATTTATGTAAATAATTTAAACTTTGAAATTAAATAACGCGTAAAGTGGCAACTTCACTGTTGTTGTCATATCTTTTTATCATTATTTTTTTTAGTTGCAACATCACATGGATGCAATAAGTTAAAACGTGACAATGCTGTCGTCATTCCCATCATATTCATTAGCGATGTTGTTTACATCAAAACTTTGATCATTATTTGAATTAAGTAATACGTGCGATTCCAGCTTGTAGATAAGTTACAAAACGTAACAAGTTACAAACGTAACAAGTTACAAAGTTACGTATGTAGTTACAAACGTACAAAACGTAACAAAGGTCAGTTCTGAGTAAATTTTGTATCTCGAGTAATACGAAGAAATAATGGCTTGTGTTTTTTATTTCGTAATGCTAATTTTATGGCTTTTACCGTATTGACTGCGTCATCATTTCTAACGGATTATTGTGAAAGTCCCGTTTTTTGTATGTTTTTATGAGAATTTATTATATATATTTTGACCCTGGTCTTTCATTAAGTTGATAAGCTTTTAAAACTGTTGTCATTGCATATCATTAGTGATATCGAATAAGCACAAAGGTGGCCGACAAAAGATAATATGGTATAGTAACGACAGGGCCGTTACAAGAGGAAAAAATACACACTTATACAGATAAAATACACACTTATACAGATAAAATACACACTTATACAGATAAAATGAAAAATGATTCCCTTAAATTTGTATTTTAATCATCAGACGAGCAAATAATATTTATACTTTTTTCTTTCGGGAAAACAATTCTCAAAAAATTAATTTCTTTAAGAATTATTAATTACTTTTATAAGCCACATATTTATACAATTATGTTAGCTAAAAAAAATCGAGAATGACTTATTAACAAGTGTATTGCTCTTATCGATGAACAGCGATTGTATTATTATAATCAGATGTACCTGCGATTTCATACTCGTGCACCTTATATAATGTTAATAGTAAGATAAGGGGTCAAAAGTGACAGTACCATTTTGAGGCGGTAGTTGAGTTTATTTTGTTAAGGACTTACAGGTTAAAATACAAAATGTACTTGTATAACAACTGCAATAATAACAACTGCAAAATACAAAATGTATTTATATAATAACTGCAATAATATCAACTGCAAAATACATAATGTACTTATATAACAACTGCAAAATACAAAATGTACTTATATAACAAGCAATAATAACAACTGCAAAATACAAAATGTATTTATATAACAACTGCAATAATATCAACTGCAAAATACATAATGTACTTATATAACAACTGCAAAATACAAAATGTACTTATATAACAAGCAATAATAACAACTGCAAAATACAAAATGTATTTATATAACAACTGCAATAATATCAACTGCAAAATACATAATGTACTTATATAACAACTGCAAAATACAAAATGTACTTATATAACAAGCAATAATAACAACTGCAAAATACAAAATGTATTTATATAACAACTGCAATAATATCAACTGCAAAATACATAATGTACTTATATAACAACTGAAAATACAAAATGTACTTATATAACAACTGCAATAATAACAACTGCAAAATACAAAATGTACTTATATAACAACTGCAATAATAACAACTACACTGTACTCTTCTTTATATAATACGTAGCTACCTGATAGCGATTCAGATAAATAGATTATCTGAATCGCTAACATGTGAGGAAGCCACATAGAACTGGCCGTGCAGAAACAGGCTGACACTGAGTTCCATGGCTACTAGTCGCTCGTTTTGACCCTGCGCTTTGTTAATGATTATATCATAACATGAGCTAGTAGGGAAAGTGAAAGCGATTGAAGAGAAATAGGAAATAATCATTATATACTTTTTACAGCCAATTAGAAAAAATTATTCGCTGTTTTCTTCTATTTAAAATTTCAACAGTAAGCGTGAGTTCGGCATAGCCAATCCTAGGCAGAATGGGCGAATAAACTTTTTCATTATTGATCGAGTGAAGTTCCTCATTTAGGGCCCCTAAATGAGGAACATTATATTTTTGGGATCTATCAGAATCTTGATAATTATTAGATATTTCGTCAACAAACTGACGAAGTGCACGATCACCTCTTAGTCGTACTCCGCTGAAATCTTAAGCAGTAAATGTTTCTGAAGCGCGGATAGCGCATGGTGCTCACGATCACCGGTTAGTCGAGTTTTGCATTCTTCGCTATTTGAGTGATCGAGAAGTAGCTATATGATCTAAATGATAATTTAAGGGTAATTCCCGCTCATTAAATGTTTCTGAAACGTGAGATAGTGCATGGCGCTAACGATTAACTTTTAAATGCATTTCACATTCCTCGCTGGTCTCGAATGGATGAAAAGCAGTAGTGCGAATTTGCTGACAACGTTAGTTAGGATTTACGTTAAGATATTTATTACCTAAATTTATTTACCTAAAGCATAATTTTCTGACTGATACTCTCGCTTAGCAGTAAGACTTGCCTTATTAAATTCTCAGACCTCTCACTCTTTTACCATTTCTTGAATACTGAAGGAAACTTGATCTTTTTCTTGACTAAAGAGCCAAAGTTAGAAATAAAAATAAATATCTACTTGGTCCGAATTAGAAAACCACGTCATGTGAGTAGGCAAGATGAGACAAAATTTTCTAAAAAAAATTCCTAAAATAAACTATATAAAAATTACATGGCCAATTTAGAGAAAAGGCGTATTTCAAGCCTTGCCAATAGATATTCCGTTTATACGTTACAAGCAAACGTATGTAACACCAAAATCATTTGGTTTCGTTAAATTTTCCAAACAAAAAGTATGATAAGTTTTTCAATCATCAATATCCAAATCATAAAGCAATTTGGTGAAAATTCCATAAATGCAAGCCGAATCAATGAGATATGACCTGTAATTAAGGTGTAGCATATTAAAAAATCCAAATCGCAAAACTTTCCAAATACGATAAGTATCAGGTATGGCCGAAGTAGTTAGTTTTATAAATCAATCGCATTTGTTTCCGTTTAACGGCAGAATAGGAGAAGTAATGGCGTAAAAGTGCCTTGATCAAGTACCTTCCGCTTGCAACCACATAATGGAAATATTTAATTCGATTCTTATCTAAGTCTACAATACCCGCCTGCCCAAAAACTTCAATTTAAAGATATAAAATTTTAATCGAAAAATAATTTAACTCGCTAAGCAGCGTCGTTTACTAACTTTTGATGGCCAAACGTAACTATTAAGGGTGTTTTTTATAGGACTTTAAATTGAAAAAAAGCAGATAGCAGTTATGATAATGGCCATGGCATTGGCTCAAGTGAAAAGGTCATTATATGCCATTGTGTTTAAATACAATTTTAGTCATGTGGGCACCGCGGCTGGCTTAAATGAGCGTAGTATGAAGATCAATACTTAACCACTTTTTCGAGCAATAATTTGTTTTGGTTGAATGGTTACGTCAATTAACAAAATTGTCGGATTTGGAATGAAGAAAACCCACGTACCATTATTTAGATGCCGTTATTTTCACAAAAAGTTATTGTTTGGTATGCTTTATGGACTGGTGGAATCATTAACCCGTATTTCTTCAAAGACAATGCCGGAGAGAATGTTACAGTCAATGGAGAGCGCCTTAGTCCGTTATTATTGACTTCTTCGTTTCTCAATTGAATGGCATTAATGTTGAAGAGCTTTGGTTTCAAGAAAACAATGCAACATGCCGTACAGCACGCGACACATTTAATTTATTGCAGGAAATATTCGATGAGCGCATAATTTCGTGTAATGCTCTTGTGAATTGGCTTCGGTCATGTGATATTAGACCTATGGATTATATTCTGTAGATATATGTGAAGTCGTTAGTATATGCATATAAACCACCAGACTTTGAACCACTTGGAAGACAACATTCGCTGCGTTATTGCCAATATCCGATTCCAATTGTTTGAAAAAGTGGTTGAGAATTGGACGTCAAGATTGCGCTTCATTCGAGCCAGCCGCGGCGTCCATATGCATGAAATCGTTTTTAAACACAAATGGCATAAAATTAACTTTTCAATAAAGCCTATACTGTGACCATCATCATGGTTTTAATAATTTTGAAGTTGTATACGTCTAAAAAAGCACACGTTATAATATCAAAGGTATGAGAGAAACTTAGTGTCAACAATGCTCTTAAATATGATCATATGATAATCAGCCATTTTGGTAAAGCGTTTATAACAATGTTGCCAATCTTTAAAAATATTTTCACTTTAAAAGTAACTGGAAAATAATTTAAACGAACATAAGAAGAAAGTAATGTTTGGTACATTACTAAAGTTATTGCAGGCGTTATATATGTACCTGGCAATCGAGGTTATGTGAAATTTCACGAATTATTGGCCATTGAAAAACTATATATACATAGCCTCAATATATACCATCTCTATATATACGATCTTAAGAACATACATCATTGTCGCTAGCTGTTAGTCAATTTGAACGTGAAGAAATATTGTACTCGTGATATTATTCGGGCAAACAAATTAATTTATACGCGGATTTCGGTTTCCTGTGCGTTTTTGCTTTATTATTAAAGTAAATAATTATACCATCTTACAGCTTCGTTTGCTATTTTACTCATAACGTCGTTTCTTTGAATTTGATTGCCATAAATATCTCATAGCGTGCGGTCACGGCGCTGGTGTGGATTCGACTAGCACTGACCCGGCGATGGGTCTATTCGTAATAATGTTATTATATTATATATAATAACTTCATATATATATATATATATATATATATATACATATATATATATGTATACATAACATTGTTACAAATAGGCCCATCGCCCATCGTGCTAGTCGAATGCAAACCAGCAGCGTGGCCGCGGGCCATGAAATATTCATGGCAATCAAATTCAAAGAAACGATGTTAGCATAAAAAAAGCAAATGAATTCGTAAGACGGCATAGCTCTTTACTTTAACAATAACGCAAAAATGCACAGGAAACCGAAATCCGATGTAACAATGAGGACAGTGACTAATCAAAGGCAACAAAGTGATTACTCACGTCGTAGTGAGAATAATATAATCGTGGAAGAACTCAATGACGCGGAAGTTTCGCACGAAATTTGTAGTAATTCGGAAAATTTACAACAGCGTTTAGACGAAAACGGTCAGTCAGAGTTAAAATTAGGTCTTTAAAAAGATTTTCAAAGTATATTTTTACTTAAAAAAGGTAAGTGATAAAAAACTTAAAGAAATCGGTTTCACGACCTCAGTGTTAAATCAGTCTTTGCTTATAGTAATTTTAATAACAATTTTAGATTTCATTCGATTATAATTAAATCAATTTACAGGAAATTACATTTAACAATGGATGGACGATGATTGCATTATCAGTAAGACATAAGCAATAACTTCATCGAAGGTTGAGGGTATAAAACTTCGAACATCTGATATACGTATTAAACAAATGGGCGAATGTACCTGGTTGGCTTATTTAACGAACACGCTAACTGTAGCAATACAATGTTTTCATGTAAAATATCAACATTTGAGTCGAAGCTACGAGTTTAATAAAGTTGTGGGTTATATTACTATTTAATAAAGTTGTGGGTTATATTACTATTTAATAAAGTTGTGGGTTATATTACTATTTAATAAAGTTGTGGGTTATTATGGAACTAGTCAGATAAGTAAATTGACATTTAGATAAGTCAACTTCATCAGAGTTTACCTATGTACGCTTGCACGCAGGCAAGTTCTCGACAGCTGTTTGCGCACTCTGTGTACACTTCCGAGAATGATGTCGGAGCTCGACGGTATTATCGGATTACTGAAGCATTTCGAGCCAGATTTGATATCCCTTTTTCAACCCAAGATCTATATGATGTACAGCTTTCAAAGTTTACGTATGTGAAGAAGTAATATACATCACAATATATTTTGAAAATTTCGTAAATATAGTTTTTAGAATTCCTGGAGTTAAGACCCCCAAAATTTCTAATTTTAGCACTGGCTAACTCACTCATCATCAAGACTTCTGCCCGACTTTTATTCGATCTAGAAACTAGTCGGGTTACGTTGGGTTAATTTGGATTAGGTAAGGTTTTTCGGATTAGGTTTGTTTCGATTTGGTTAGGTTATGTTACGTAGGTTTAGAATTAGGATATATTCCAAGATTTATCAATGAGCAGCCTAAAGTAGCGCCATACCATCGAATAAATAAATGTAAAAATGGTTAATTTCTCTTTAGAGTAGGCTGTTAATTGAAATAAGAGTTGAAATTAAAATAACCAAGTTTCAGCTAGCCTCTTTATTCACAATTAAATGAAACTACGTGATGTAGTATTATTTCTACTTTCTTTAATTTCTTTAACCACGACCTAGGTTTCATTGTATTACAACATCTTCAGGTGGGATCTTTGCTAATATCCCACCTGAAGATGTTGTAATACAACGAAACCTAAGTCGTGGTTAAAGAAATTAAAGAAAGTAGAAATAATACTACATCACGTAGTTTCATTTAATTGTGAATAATGAATTTCCACAAAATTAACGCCAAATATATTCAATAGCCTCTTTATGTAAAATTACAATAATGAAGAAATTTAAAAGGTACTCATTAACATTTTTAGGTACATAGCGTAAATTTTAGGTACATAAATTTAAGGCGTAAATTTTGATGGGATTACCCTTATGGCAATGCTAAAAGAGATGTTATTATTTTAGTAATCTATGTAGTAAATGATGTCTCCTGAAGGAGCCTGACAGCTTAGGCTTAAAGTTATATAATTATTATAAATTATATTATACATTTTTTAAAAGTTATTATAGTTTTTTGTTTTCCAAACTGTTAACATAACATTTAACAGATTTAAAAAATAATAAAAAAAAAAACAAGTGTGCTTTAGACCACACGACTGAAGTAAAACTTCAAACTCACAAAATATGGACTTTAAAATGAATTTACAATTTTATTCATTTTAAACGTGGAATATTTAATGTAACAAAATAATAATTTATAAAATTGTTCAAGAACGAAATGAGATTACAAAATAATCAAAAAATCACCGTTCGCGTAACGCTAGCAAACTCGCATATACATATGTATGTATATATATATATATATATATATATATATATATATATATATATATATATATATATATATTTCATGCACTGGTTAAGAGAGGAAGAGAGAAAGAAAATGTGCGCGCGCACTGCTCTCTCTTGCTCGTACAGTGTGATACAGACAATAGGCTTGCATTGTGTCTTAGATATACGAAACATAACTGGCTATGAGACAAAGAGAGAAAGAAAATGTGTGCTCGCACCTCTCTCTCTTGTCCCTACAGTAATATACGAAACGCAATTCTCTCTCTTTCTGTCTTCACTAACTTATATGTCCGTCTCAACTTCCGTTCGCCTCGCTCGATCACACTTTTCGTAACGCTTTCGTCACGCATTCACCAGCTTACTCCCCAAGTCAAGCGTGCGTAAAGAAGTTTTACTTCAATAATTTTTCAATTTTTTATTGGTTTTTTTTAATAAAATATAGTGTGAAATACCTAGTTTTCCCTTGATGTTAAATGTACAGTTTTTGAAAGCAATTTTTACCAGAACGAAATGGTAAATAATTTTTCTATATTTTTAAAAATTTTAAAATAGTATTATTTTACATCGATTTAGCTTTTTGGACAAATAGATCAACGCGTTTTTAAAAAAAAATTAAGTGTGGTGAAATTACTACTTTCGTATGTCCATGTAAAGCTGATTACACAATTTTTGAGAGCGATTTTTAACAAAACTAAACAGCAAATTTTTTTTATTTTTTCAAAATGTCAATAAAACATCATCAGAAATTGACTTAGTTTTTTAGACAAATCGCTAGACGGGTTTTTTAAGCAAAATTAAAAGAGTGGTAAAATTACTACTTTTTCTGTAATGTTAATTGTATATTTTTAGAGGGCGATTTTTGCCAAAAATAACGGTGTATTATTTTCAAATTTTGAAATAAGTTATACATTTATGGTTTTAATAATTTAGCGAATTTCATCGACAACGCATTTTACACTCATTTACCTCGATGTGCTTAAGAAAGGAGGCATTTGATTTTCTTAGTTTCGTTCACCATACTGCTCAGATAGAATCAACACGGTCATTAAAATAATAAAAAATTAACGAAATTGAAAGAAGTACAGTAACTCATATGGAGGTAAAGGCAAACGATTCAGGTCCTAACGGTTAATTAAAAAAAATAAAGAAATACGTCGCTTTATTTTAACAGGAGATGTTGAGATTCCTGAACACTCGGTAATTAAAATTATAGTAAAATTGTTGATATGCGTTTGAGATTTTATACGTTTATCTAATGTTTAAGTAACTATTTTATAATTTTCTTGTCAAACCACAAAGGAAATTAATAAAATATAACCATTAACAATTCGTACCGGATTACGTATAAATACGTCTTTTAATAATCTTTTAACAAGTTATAAACAAAAGTTCAGTCGGAAGCTGTTATTTTGATGCACATCAATTTATATAATTTTATAACTATTATATTCGTTACTAAAATAATACGTTGAGCTGTGTTAAGACGTTATTATATGCTACCAAATTTCAATATAATGTAATATAGTATGATGCGCGAGTTCGGCTATATGATATGAAGACTATCGGTAATGAATATAATTGTTATAAATTTAATCTAATTATAAAGTTATAAATATAAGCTTCAGACAGAATTTTTGTTGTTAACTTTTTAAGTTTTATCCCTAGTCGGGTATTAGTTTGTTAACTATTATCTTTATTAGTTTGTGCCTGTGGTTTCGCTTGCGTAGATTTATTGTGATGGAGTTCTCTCCAGTAACATGAATGAGATTAAGGTAATTTGTGTGTTAGTTTAAATTTTAAGTTAAATCGCAGCAATAGTCCCTATATTTTCTATTAACCAGTTCTTAAGTAGGCGTAATTGGGTCTTCCTGAGTGAGTGCCGATAATTGAATTTTAGTTCTTTTAGGGAAAAATTGGCTGCGAAGAAAGTAGCCTAGAATATAATTTGAACCAGTCATAAATTTGAATCAGGCATCAGGGAAAGTTCCAAGTCAAAACCGTCTGGTTGTTCGTGCTTGAATTTTTAGCAACGAGGTAAGCAAACAGATAGATAGATAGACGGATGAATAACATAATTTCTAAAAGAAGTTCCTTTGGATTCTATTCGATCCCGTTACGTCTTTATCACAAAATTATTTACAAATGTATATTTTAAACAATTTTGAATGTATCCAACGGTTGTTAGATTGTTATTCGGTCGCTTTTATGTGATACTCACTTCAAGAAATACTTAATTGGCTAGCTAGTTTTATACGAGACGGGTCATATGAATTTCCATACCATACCAGCTGTTATACGCGGTTTTATTCGCGTGGTCATGACCAAAATAATTAATTTATATACTTTATTATGAATAAATACTTCGTTATAAGTACTTAGTAACTATTTCCTACGAACTTTCAATGTTTCGAAATAAACATCTACTTATAAATGAGAAAAATAACTACGCATTGTGCAAAATAATTATTTTACGAAAGCAGCAAACAGCAGTTAATTAATAGCTAAAAAGTGGTTTCAGAAATAGAGGTAACGAAAAAATCAAAAATGTTTGGCGGAAACAACAACAAACAAAGAAGACGCTGGAGGCGGAAATTGGCAATAAGAAAAACAATAAACAAAGAAGACGCTGGAATTTGACCAATCTAGACAAAGGCCGAAATTATTTAAAATTACTCAAAGACACATCGTCAGTTGACGAGCGCCTCAGACGTTTTGAAAGGACCAACATGCGCTGTAGCACCGTGTGCGACGTTACTAGTATGTCTCGAATATCCTGGAAAAATTGATACACAGTGCAGCGCCAAGTGCGACACAACTTCGTTCTGTCCAAGCTGTAGTACAGGCGAAACTATCTGTCCCTCTCTATTGGATTCGCTGCCTTCTCTGTCATACCTTACGTACGAGGCACATGGTTATTAGTTTTTCTCGCTTTATTTCTTTAAATATAATTAAACAGATATGAAAACTTTTATTTTCAAAAGAAAAGATGATCGCATATCGAAATGAGCTTCGAAAATAACCTGAAAAATAATAAATATTTTATCTTAAGTACTGCAATAAGAATTAAATCCAATGTATTTCATGCGGTTATCATTAATTATAAGTTTTTTTAGTCAACGCCAAATGTGAAAAAAATCCTTTCTTTTTTTAAATTTGTCTTATTTTCAATAGCGAAAACATTGTTTAAGTCGATTTAATTGTTTAGTATATTATCTCTAGCAAACTCGTCAATTTTCATTTAATATTATGCTAATGTAGATAATTCACACCCTTATTACAGAGATAATTATTGTTTATTCAGAAATGATTCCAATATAATTAATACTCTGAGGGCCAAGACAATTTATTGTCTTGTTTCTATAAGGTTAGTTTTCGCTTTAATTTGAATCTAACTCAAAATTAGGAAAACAGACACTGGCTGGCCTATAAAATAGCCCACACCCTTAAATTATTTTGGCTAAAATCGCCAATTTTTTATTAAATATCACATTTGAAATCAATCGGTATGGCGGTAACGGATGATTTGACTGATTTTTAACGTTCCTCGAAACGTTAGAAATGACCAAGAAGCGAAGAAAACGGACGCTGTTGGGCACATGTTTCATTGCTCCTTGAAATAATGATGAAGTAAATTAATTAACTCAGAAGTTTAGGCTGAAGTATGTAAATCAATGTAACTGTAAATCAATATCTAGTGACTATATGACTAAACTTTAGTTATGAATTAGCGACCAATTACTTTGTGTCGTTTTTAGTCTATGGCTTATGCAGCCCAAGTCAATGAAGCCTCCTCCCTTTATATAAACAAATATCTTCAACCGTGGTCATACTTGATGGCAGTGTTTAGGTTTATCCAGAAGATCGTTTGTCGTGTGATCATTAATCGTTTCAATATAATTAGATCAAATTTATAAATTAGTCAAAAAAAATTGCGATAATAATCTTAAATAAATATGATTCAATATTTCATAAAAATGGCCAAAATTATATAAAAAATAAATATAAAAATGTCAGCTGCATAAAATGACAGAAATTATATAAAAACGTAATATGATATAAATGATACAGAATCTCCGTTTCATTTATTTAACTTTTTTCCATGTAATTTTTTTACGATCGGAATAGGATTGGTAACAGGAACATGTGTGAATCTTATGGGTTTTGATAAATTTACCACTCTTGCGTCTCTAATCTGTGGTAGTGCCAACTGTTAAGGGCTGTTCGATAGCGTAGCAAGCACTACTTTCGTGACGTCACAGCTCGGTGCCTTGTCTCCTACTATAGTAATTACGCTGGCCTCATTTAACTATGGAATATGCTATTCATTTACGGAAGTCACATTTAATTAACTATCGGTATATTAACTATAGACATTTTTAAATTTAATTTAATTTTAGTCACATTTTAAATTTATTTTTTAATATATCGAACTCAACAAATCCTTTAAATATCGGGCTTTGCCATTTTTTTATCGAATCGATGTATCGAATATTAAAGACCGAACATTTTAGTTACATCGATGTATATCGAATATCTTTAATTTAAAATTATAAAGTGCTGCGATGTAGTGCCGTATCACGTTTAAAAGAGGAAGCAAATACCGAGAACACTTGTGCAAATAAAGTTTGCGATGAAAAAATGCTTCTATCTGTGAAAAATATATTTGAATCTCAAATAAATATCACGAAGATATTTGCAGATAAAAAGTGATTAAATATATTATTGTATTTATGATTTTCAGGGCTGAAATTTTTGACTACCAATATTAGGTGGTTTTAATTGAAAGTGTGCAGTTGAAAGGGCGCAGAACAAGAATATAGAATGTTGCAACGTTACTTAATTTATGTACTGATGTATTAAGTAAAAGTATAAGAATTTTTTTTACTTCTGATGTGCCACGTTGCTAGAGAGCTAAATAATAATGCAATTATTTCTCTGATTAGGGGTTTTTCATCTATGGCTGTCTCAGAAGAAGGCAAATATTTGAGTAGGTATTCTGATTCGTGATATTCGACAGTCTCTTCACAGAGAAATAGCGTGTTATTAGTTGATAGATCGATTAAGATCGAATCAAGTGATATCACTCTACCCAGAAAATTATATTCGACAGATTTGTATAGTGTTAAATTAACGATTTCGAATCTTTCTGCGAAATTGATCAACAATTATGTATATTACTTCCACGCGCGGTTATAAAAAAGGTCGCAAACGCTCTTGAAGTTGAAAGTAACCTCAAGGATGCTAATTTGATCTTAATCAATGCAATGTATTTTAAATATAAACGAACATTACCACTCAACGTGACGGAAACTTGCTTACAAACTTTTTATGATCTCGGCGGTCAGAAGATTGAGGAAGTCAACTTGATGGTGTATACCTATGTATGTAGATATTGAAGACAGTGAGACTACAATTATCCGACCGCTTTAATGTAGGCTGCAGTAAATTCCGCAAAGTTGGTATTTTTGTTAACACCTCGTGAATCTCCCGATAAATTGTTTTTCAACTTCGCCAGAGCATCCTTTACCAAGTTTCTAATTACATGGCAAAGAAGAATGTTAGATATTACGTTTCAAAACATCCATGGATGTCTCCATAACCACTCAACAATGGCGGTATTTATAGTATCTTTTAACTCAATTTCCGAAGCTCTCTAAAGGGAGATCCATTCGTTGCAAGTGTTTCAAAATTCTGAAACCGAAGTGACACTGCATTGATGCTGCCGTGACTGAACTGAATTCAATGACAGAATAAAAGTGCCCGAATTTAATGGCAATGGGCCGTTTAAATTTTTTGTTGTAGAGAAGGATACTAGTTTATGTCTGCTCATTAATATTTATTCAAAGCCATCGGTGTTTTAATAACAACAACTGTCAATAAACCGGTTTATTCCATTCCAGTTGTACGAGTGAGTACCTTGTTGTTTATCTTGATGTTTGTCTTGATATATATATATATATATTAAAAAAATATGATAGAAAATAAAAGGCCATAATATACTTTATATCATATCTAAATAAGTATTTTAATTAAATTTATATATTTAAAGTTATATTTAAACTGAGTTTGTAACAAATGAAAAATATAGATAATATTTTGTACCACAGACACAAATATTTATTAAAAGAAGTTAGTTAGGCTAATATTTTATGGATCTATAATTAAATGTAGGTATAATTGTTGGGAATTAGTGGCAATGACTTGATTCTGAATTTGTCTTGCACTTATTTATTTGTTATTTAAACATTTTTAAAGCTTCATGTATTTATACTTTCACCGTATCATTTAGTATTTGAGTATCTCACATTTTGGATATTAAAATTAATTGATTAATAGATAATATGTGAAAACTACGAATATTATGGTTTTAAGTCATTGCGGCGTTGTAGATAATTATGCTGATTGTTTATTACAAATAATTAACAAATCTAACTTTTGGTTGCTATGAAATATTATTCACTGATTATTAAATGGTTTTTAAATAATTTTTTTTATAGTGAAAAGTTCAAGATTAGTCTCTTAAAATACTTTAATTATGTGTTTATAAAAGAAGACAATTTTAGAAATAAAAATGTTAAATGGGTTTTTCATGGTGATTTAAAGTTTACTTAAAATCTGCTTGTTATCGTAACAGAATTTGGTATTTGATTAAATTTTTTTTATTTCATTAATCATAATTCCAAGGTACAAGCTGATAAAGAGTGAAATTTTTTTTATAATCTTAAAAATTTACCGAGTTATAAAAGTTTAAATTTAACCTTTAGAAAAGGACGGCAATACCGTGTTGTGAGGTTATTTTTAATATTGCACATTATATTCTACAAGAGGAAAAGAGACAGGGATATACCCAACTCTATCTGTATCTTCAAATTTAAAAGCCTACAACTGGCTTATTTTTCAATCAATTTTTGAATTTTTTTCAAGACTGGTTTTTAATTAACTTATATTTCACAATATTGTACGAAAAATATCAAATTTTGGAATGAGTCAACAAACGTATTAGGCAGTTATTTTGAAAACGCGTTATTAGAGTTTATGCCTTTGAGAGAAAAAAACTATATGTTAACTGCCACTTTTAATTGACGTAAGTTTAAAAATATTACCTTAATATTAATAGTTGTCATAGATAGGTAGCTTGTGGCAAAATCGATTTACGATTTTGCTCTTGTTTATGGTGATGTATAATACTTAGTTTATTTCTGTTCGAGGATAGGAGAGATATCACTAAAGACAATTAAATGAAACTACATGATGTAGTATTATATCTACTTTCTTTAAGTTCTTTACTACGACCTAGGTTTCGTGGTAAAGAACTTGCTTCCAAATTTCTTCCTTCAGCCAGGTGGTGACGGCTTTTGCTGTTGCTTTGTGGGTTACTCGAGTTGTTCCACTAGTCTTGATGTTCACGCGACTCGGTGTAAGGTTACACTTTATGCACGTTTTGTTGAACCAAATGCTTTGTATCGTCTTCCAAAATGTAATATCAAGCGAGACAACGTAAACCTCTGTCTAAGGATAATACACTCTCTTTTAACATATCTCCTTCACCTTATAGAATTTGATACTTTAGACTATAAAATTAGAAATGACGTCAGTATCATAATAAAAACCATAACATAAAAACAATTAAACAAAATTAAAAAACTAAAAGCCAAAACTCAGAAACCAAAAGTCACACCCAAACAAAAGTTTTATCCTAGAACAGTAAACCTTTCAAAATCAACATTTAATAATAACGAACTAGAACTTTTGAATAATAGCCCACCTGAAGATGTTGTAATACAACGAAACCTGGGTTGTGGTAAAGAACTTAAAGAAAGTAGAAATAATACTACATCACGTAGTTTCATTGAATTATCAATAATGAATTTCTATAAAAAATTAACGTTAATTATAACGTTAAGTGTTTGGTCTTGTCATACTTGAGTATGTTATATTTGCGAACTATTTTTCTTTTAAACGTACAATTTGAAAGAATCAAAAATAAATACCGCAAAAAGTTTAAATTAATTATTATTTGCAACTACAAAAAGAAATGTTGTACGAAGATTTAATTTACGGTAACCGAGTAATTAAAATGCTTTCTCGTAATACGGGCACTTCGGTTATATATCTATCTTATATTCATTTCATTAAAATGTGTAGCGAGAGAAGAAAACCATACTATTTTAGTCGTAATAAATATTAAATTAAGTGTAAGAGTTAAGTGTTTGGCCTTGTCATACTTGGGTATGTTATATTTGCGAACTATTTTTCTTTTAAACGTGCAATTTGAAAGAATCAAAAATAAATACGGTAAAAGTTTAAATTAATTATTTGCAATTACAAAAAGAAATGTTGTACGTAGATTTAATTGACGGTAACCGAGTAATTAAAATGCTTTCTCGTAATACGGACCCTTCGGTTATATATATTTTATATTTATTTCAATAAAATGTCCAGCGAGAGAAGAAAACCATACTCTTTTAGTCATAATAAATATTAAATTAAGTGTAAGAGTTAAGTGTTTGGCCTTGTCATACTTGGGTATGTTATATTTGCGAACTATTTTTCTTTTAAACGTGCAATTTGAAAGAATAAAAAATAAATACCGTAAAAGTTTAAATTAATTATTATTTGCAATTACAAAAAGAAATGTTGTACGTAGATTTAATTGACGGTAACCGAGTAATTAAAATGCTTTCTCGTAATACGGACCCTTCGGTTATATATATTTTATATTTATTTCAATAAAATGTGCAGCGAGAGAAGAAACTCACACTCTTTTAATCATAATAAATATTAAATTGTAGTTAAATGAAGATACGGAAATGAAGACAATTTTTAGCGTGTTCAAATTGTCTCTATTTAGTACGTTACAAACGTCATTGTTTACAACAGACTCTATCGTACTTATAATGTGTACGATAGATGATTGATTTTGTAGCCATACATTACCGTAGATTCTGTAATTATTAGTTACTTCTTAAGGATACTGGACCACTCTAATGGTTTCATGAATACGTAGAATAATAGACTGTTGTACAAAGTCTCGATACATTCATTTTCATGGAAATAGCTAGGATGTTGTATGACGTAGTTATGATGGCTGGGATGAGCTAGGGTAACTAGGAAATATATAGGATGTTGCATGATCTTGGTAGGTACTTTGTTGATTATTCCATTTCATTATGTGTGGTTGGTTTAATTTGACTCTTCGCTAGTATTTTTCATTATTTCAAGCTAAAAAAATAACTTAAAGTATTTTTATATAGTTAGTATACAGTCAGTTATTTTTCAAATTGTAAAATCTTCGGAAAATTTTGTGGAAAACTAAACAATAACAGAGGCGATATTTCATTATATTAGTTTACGCCCATCAACAGGTTGCTAACAGGTTTCCTTGTTGTTTTCGTCTCATAAGCATCTATTTTGACTTATTTGTAAACACATTTTAGAGTCCTTGGAAATTCTCGTAACCTATTAAAATAATTTATTGCCATTTTGCCCTGAATTTGGTCAAGTGTTAGGTTTTCACACTACAATAAATAAATCGTATAATTAAACTTCGTCCAAAGCACGTGTGTACCTGAGAAGTGTCTTTATATAGATATTTACGAGCTAACTCGAACTAATTAAATTATCGGTTATTATTAAAAGAAAATGATAAAACTGAGAACGTAATTTATAAGGAAAAATATTTGTAATTTTCATAAGTAACATTGCCTTAACTATATAACTAAAAGCACGTGGTCAATGCGTCGAAACATTCTCCTTTATAAATGGCAGAGTAATATGGTTGTGCATAGTAATTGTGTATACGATCTGACATCATCTAACGTTTGAAATAAGAATGCACAGATAAAAAATATCGATGAATCATTTACGCGATTCATCGATGTTTTACAATGCATGTATAAATGTTGATGATTTTGATATATATATATATATATATCTGTATTAATGCCTAAGTTAAATAGTAATATCATTTGAAATGCATTAAATTTCTTAGCCCGTAATACTTTTTTTTCAACCATGCAAGAAGATTTCAAGTTTGCAAAAAACTTTTTGATGTTTCGGTTTAGGTCATTAAAGTAAATTATTTTACCGCTATTTAGCTGAAATATTCTTTGTAAACAGCCCACATTTTCAATGGATTTTGTTTTAAACGATTACTATGTATCATTACTATGTACAACCTGTATCAGTTTTATATCGACCATTACTGATTAGTACAACTGGTCAGGTGCAGTTCTCACTCTCTGTCTCTCTTGCCGTATACTTCATTACTGAAGGTCGTGTTTATTTGAAAGTTGCTAGTGGTGTCTGCCAGTATTGGTGTCTGCAAACAGATAACTCATTAGAAAGACTTTCGATTTCATTTTATATGAAGTTCCTGTAAACTAATTTGCCGCTGATCGCTACAATGTCTTTCAAAGCTGGCAGAATGAAGAATATGGGCCTTTATTACTGTGTGTGTTTTTTAAAAAAATGTTGAATGGCATTTAAAGTAGCGATAGTGTCTTCGAAATGTAGTTTCTTAAACCGTGGTCTCAATATTGTGGTAATAACTAACGACATAAACTGTTCAGCGATGCCTATTCATTTATTTCGTTCAGAATGTGGTTATGTCCTCCCAATATTAAAAGCATCTTTACTGTTAAGTTTTTCAACTTTTAAACAAAGCAATGCGTTTAAGGGAAAAGTGTTATTGCAATAATATTTACCAAAAAATTATTTGCTTGTGTCTTCGATTAAAAACAATGTTTTAAGGAGAGATGACGCATCATTATTTATAATCGAGTCGACATGAAAATTGTTTTTTTATGTCAAATCAATAGAATGTTCATCACCTTTGAATCATATAATATTTTCTATGTCAACGTGTTGGTACAACCTGTATCAGTTTTATATCGACCATTACTGGTTAGTACAACTGGTCAGGTGCTGTTCTCACACAGTCTCTTTTGCCGTATACTTCATTACTGAAGGTCATGTTTATTTGAAAGTTGCTAGTGGTGTCTGCCAGTAGTCGCCTGCACATGAATCTTAATTCGGCCTTTCTCATGGCCGAAATAATTAAGAAGCCGGTGAGGGTATCTGGTATTGGTCTAATTTGCGAAAAGGTGATCGACCATGAGGGCGTGCTCCTTTAACCTTACCATTGTAGTCGTGACAAACTGGTGATATGTAATCGGAGTACTTGATAACACCTTGATAACAGATTGTATATAGTCAATGTTCAATGCCAAATTGATCCAGGTTTGATTTATTAGTTCTTTTTGCTGTCCATATTATGTAAAGTGTCTTTGTTTCAAATGTAACATGTAAATGTTTCAAATTAATTTTATTCCTTCAAGAGAGAATTGCCTAAGACAAAAATTTTCCAAAATAAGAAATTTAAGAACGCCAAAGTTCGGATAAGTTTTGCCAGATTCATGTCAGTTTACTCATGGTATCTTTGGCCATCTATGTTTTTATCCAAATTTCCTATTTGCATTCGCCTTGTTAAATCAGCGGCAATAAGCGATATACAAACACACTTACAAATTCCAGGTTAATTGTCGAAGTAAGTAGGTCGCTTTTGTTTATAACAATGTCTTTGGTTTTGGACATGTTGGCCGTTAATCCTACCAATTACTGTCATATTTTACCCGTTTAAATAGCTCGGTTTGTTCTTTCTTTGACGAAGCAAAGAGAGTGATTTATTTTCCCTACATGTTAAAAATGACGAGAGACATAATATCTTCCTGACATACACCTTTTTTGGTTGGAGATCATATTTTTCATCCAGAAATGACATCGTTCATCCTTACTTTTGCCTCGTTGTCCATTCTGATAAGTAATATCAGAGTTAAGGTGCTAAACAACTTTGAGTTAAAAATTTAGAAAAGTGATCTTTATTTACATGGCCAGTCATGAAGATGTAGATTTTGCATTTTAGGAATTTGTGAAAGATTTTAAAGGAGTAAAACTAAAGAACGGGCGAAACCTGGGATGTGGTTCTTCTTTCTTAATACAAATTCTTCAGTTTTACTATTTTGGCTATGTTATTAGAAAGTCTGCGCTGTACATAAGGAAAAGGAGTGCGGGGGAGGGGGCTTAGAATTGAAAAAGTTATTAATTCAAGAAAAAAATATTTAATTCAAGTTATTTCCCGAAGTCTTGGAAATCTCAAACAATACTTCCCTTCCTTAAACGACTCTCGTAAAAGATTGGAACCTTATTAACGAATTTGATAAGAAAAGTCCGTTTTGGGAATACAGAATAGGTGGAGAACCTAGCTGCCTTCAATAGATACCGATCAGCTAGGTATTATTGACAGAGGTTCAACATGCTCAAAATGTTCAACTATAAGTGCATCTTAGAGATGAAGAAAAGCTTTTCAGAAAGTCAATCCATTATCCGACGTCAACAATTTGTCTTCAGAAAATTTAAACGTATAATCGGCAACCTCAATGTACAGACCATCCTATATTCCCAAAACTGATCCTTTTTACCAGATTTGCTAATAATGATCTCCTTTTGCATTCTAAGCCTCTCAAAAAGTTAAATCCCTTGTAAACTCGGGATATCAAAATCCTTCACATCTTCTCTATACTATACTATTTCTGCTTGTCTGTGTCGATTCAGTAGTGCACAGTACCACTAAAGAAGAAAAAAAACATCACTGAGAAGAAAAGCAAGTATGTTACTATTAAAATTAAACTAGTGTGAGATATAAAAAGGATATTGTAGGGATAATTACTGGATTCAAACATTTACGATACTGAATATATATATATATATATATATATATATATATATACATATTACAATTTTATATTTATGTATGGGTATATATATACCTGCGTATTTTATCATCAATAAATGTAGTGATGCAAAACAAACAAAAAGAAATTGCTATTTTTATATGTTCTTCTAAAAATGAATCTTTTTCGCAAATTACAATATTTTGATGCTATTTTATACATGTGATAGATTACCTAATATAAAACCTAATAGCATGGTACAACCCTAAACATGAATCTTACTTTATACATACTTGAGCTTGACTTGAAGTTAGAGCTGTGTAGACAGATTCGATAACATTTTACATTTATATACGTCACAAAATTAATTTTATTGTCGATACGTATTATTTGATTATCGTAATATAATTTACTAGCGTGACCCGTGCGAAGTCTTCGCATTATTTATTCCATTATGAAGCTCAGATGACAGATCAAAGAAATATTTTACTAAAATTGATATATAGAGGCGCAAGTATCAAAAGCATTGAGCTAAAGCGCCACTTTATTTATACGTGAGTGGATTTGAAATTAAACAAAAATTTTACCGACCGTCAATCATATTGACGTTGAGCCGTTAGATGGCAGCATTGCTGTTTTGTGTATATAATTTTAACAATTAATTAATTTGCAAAAACAATAGCAATAATAAATTTTTTAGTTGTGGATGCCGGTAGAGCAAGCAATTATCTATAAAATGATATATAATTTATATGGATTAGTTGTGAGGTTTTTTCTAAAAAGGGAGTGTAACATCTTAACCTTAGCGTATTAATATATATGATGATGATGATGATGATGATGATGTTAGCGTATGTTCAAACAGATTGGTTGGTTAGCACTATATAAATATTTTTAAAAATATCTATGAGTCTTAATTTTTAATAAATTGTAACATAAGTGGTAAATTGAGAAAGTACTTTCGAATTCGAGAAGTGAAATGTCTTTATCAGGGAGGTTAATTGAAACTCGATATTTACAAAATACAAACTTAATTGAAAATATTTTTAATTATTCCATTTTATCTGTATGTATTTCGTATAGAAGTAGCACCTTAATGTGATTTTTACACGTAAATCTCACAAGTTTTAATATTTTCAACAATAGTTTTTATATAAAAACTTAAATCAATAAAGTTTTTACCTTGGTAAATACGGCGGTTAACACGTTTTGCAAAAGTTCTTGGTTAATTTATTTTAATTTCTATATGTCAATTTTTCATGTTATTTCTATTGCATATAGAAATTAAATTTAACATACTTAAATTAAAGCATTGTTTAATATTATAAGTGAGATAATTTCCTATGAAGAAAGGAAACAATCAAAAAGATAACAAAAAATATTTTTTTTCATTTTAAGTATAATACATAAAATAGTTGTAGAACCCAGAAGAATATACAAAGTCTAAATGTAAATATTTTTCCGAATGTAATATCATATGAAACATTCCAAGTGTGGACGATAAGTTTAGAAAACCAGAGAAAAGTGACAATTCGTCATTAAATCCCTAAGGAAAGTTTCATCGCTGAATTGACACATAACTGTGACAATATACATATGTAAAAGGAAATTGATTTTGGAAAAATTGTAGATCTCGAGAGCACACGTCTCCAACGATGCTTTTGTAGAGGCGTCTTTACCTTCCTGAATTTGTTTATACAATGTCAGGAAAAATAACTAAATTTCAGGTTTCTTGTTCAGTAAATGCTGGTAGCATTGGCAAAATAAGAAAAAAAGAGAGGAAGAATTGAAGAAGAACAAAATCGTGCAGTTTTTTGAAAATACAAATCAGCTTTGCGAAATTTTAATAACAAATGTGGTGCAACTGAATCTCTACATACTGCACAAACAGCTCCAGCAGCGGACGACAAATTAATTTTCTGGGCAGCATAACAACAATATCTTCAATTTTCACTAAAAATGCGAACTAAACAACTTCAAAACTTAGCATAACAGAGAATATACCTCATCTTTCCAAAGATACCGCAATATGGCCAAAAATATTACGCCCAAATAGTAGCTTATTTATGACAAGTATTTAAAAATTATGAATATAGTGGCGAAATGAACAAGTTATTGAGCAAGTTTATCAAATGGTGGCTTATTTATGACAAGTATTTAAAAATGATGAATATAGTAGCAAGTTATTGAGCAAGTTTATCAAATAGTAGCTTATTTATGACAAGTATTTAAAAATGATGAATATAGTAGCGAAATGAGCAAGAATATTATTATTGAACAAATATGATAAATGTTTTTAACAGTTTTAATAAAAATCAAATAGTTCATCCAAAATATTGGATGATAAAGAGAGAAACTAAATACTGGCAACATATTATATAAAGAACTTTCCATGTAATTCTGTTTTTAGTTGAGCAGAATATCGGCTTTAAATTTTCTACGTAATTCTGTTTTTTCGTTGAGCAGAATATCGGTAGTTAGAAGCAGTGTGAGAAAAATAATGACAATCTTTTAATATCCATAAAATTTTTATACAAATTTGATCCAATTATGTCTGAACATACATGATAATACATGAATGTGGTTCCAAATATATGATCAATTTTTCCTTTAGTTTGAATAGATTGAGTTTTTTTTAGTTCTGTTAATTGCTGGTCAAATTTGGAATCCATTGTTACAAATTTAACTTTAAAACCTATATCGGGTACGCGATGATTTAATTTTTTATGGTGTAAGATTGTAAGTAAAGTTAAATTGCCGGCAAAATCGATATTGTATTCATTGAAATATTCTGAATATATTTTTGAAAGCCTATCATTCAAGATCATAATGGTTTACTTATTTATGCTAAAGAAATTGCAACCAGGTTAGATATAGAACCTAAATTACAAAAGAAAAACCAAGGAACCTGAAACATCTAAAAGTAATTATCACATTAAAATGTAGAAATTATGATCATGATTGTGACGATATACGGATGCACTTCCATGTTTCACTAGAAAGTTCAAAGTGAATTGTTTTTTTAATGCGCTATAAGCATTCATCATATCAGCAGATGGACGATTACAAACACTTACTTCTTGTATTGCTGATTTCAAGATTTTATGGAATATTGATAAATATAAAAAATATTACGGTAAGGAGCAATTAGAATTATATCCAAAGTTTGAAAAAATATCTAACGATATAACTTCTAATAAACGACATATAATTACGGCGAAACGTGTCAAAGAAATGCAATATTTAAAACAATTCGTTAAAATATTATTAAGTCTCCAGAAGAACTATTAAATTATATGATACTTAACGACTTGATACAGTTTTTTCGTTAAATAATTATATATCTTATTAACAATGCCGGTTGTTAGTATAGAACGTTTTTCTCCAAATCGTATAATAATAACGATGAAATAAAGTCGATCGTAATGAGAAAACAAACTAAGTAATCTTGCTAATATTATCTCATTAGATCCAATATTAATTAATTCAAAGAGTTAAACACAGAAGTTTTCATTAAACAATTTGCAAAAAAACACACATAAATATAAATTAATTTAGTTATGTTAATAATAGAAGTAATAACTAAATAATAATTTTTATCAATTATCTTTAAGATTGTTTTTCAAGCAGTATATATAATCATTAACCAAGTAAGTATATTTAAGATTTATTTTTATGTTATGAAAGCAACTGTTAACGTCAGTGAGGAAATTCTTATATGGTACGTATCTGTTTGGTATATGTTGTAAAATAAGAAAACAAATACATTTTTTTAAATCATTCTTGAACCTATTTTTAAATACTGGATAATATCATACTTTATCATAACTTTACATGTAAAGTAGAGATTTCATGTATTATTATGAGTATTTCTTCTATTAATTCTGACGTATGGCTTTCATCACATTGATAAACTCTCAATTTTAATAATTCAAGTTCAGCGATGATACTTATAAAGCTAAACATCTATATATATATATATATATATATATATATATATATATATATATATATATATATATATATATATATAGAAATTAATATGTTAAAGTGAGGAGACGTTAAATTATGTATTACAAATACATAAAAATATTCTTTATTTACGTTCAATAATAAAAGTTTCAGTGTGTACGTTCATACTGTCAATGTCAAACACATAATAGTCTGTGGTCGAACAGTCGCATAGAGTATAGATTGTCGTCAAAGAATTTCAAAATGGCATCATAGGAGATTCTTCAGATTTCAGCATGGTTGATATTATCTCATCACACTACGGTGTTGCAATTGATCCAATAGCAATTTTATAGTGAGGAGCAGTCTGTTCCCCTTTATTAGATATAGACTTTTAAAAATTTACTTTTCTGTAGCTCATGTATGCTCTTAATAATTTGAGGCATTTTGAGAAGATTTAATCATTGTAATCTCCTCCTTTGTAGCATTTAAACTTGTCAAGCCTGAAGCTGTTTTTTTGTATAGAATTTGTTCAAGTTCCGATTTCAAAATAAGCAACTTTGGAAAATGTTCTTTTTCATATCTTTAGATAGGTAACATTATAGCAGATCCAATATCTTTCGTCGTTTCTTGAAACATTTTTACATTAAACTTTTTGAAGTAAAACTTCGAGCACCGCTTTCACCAGGCCGAGTATTTAATCATCGCTGTGGTCTCAGTCAGGTACAAGCGAGTATGCATTTTGTTGAATCAAGCCATATTTAATTAATTACCATCTGTCATTACTTATCATCTGTCATTAACGATATCAATTGACAATCAATCTTTTATGAATCTTGTTTTTCATTAGTCTATTTATAATTTTTATTTTGTTTCGATATATCGATTTTGTTTCGGTACATCGATGCCTAACGAACATCTCTAAGTTGAAACGATTAAGTGCTGCGACGCGTGTTTCGTATTCACGTTCATAAGAGGAAGCGAATACCAAGGACGTCTCTATGAAGTAAAGTTTTCAATAAAAAAGTTACTGGTGGCTGTGAACAAGTTTATTTTAATTATAAATGACATGTTACAATAACGAAGAGTTGTTTATGGACAGAAAGTGACAAATATAATAGTAAAATACCTTCGTAGCTGTGATTTTTGTACCTTTGATTTTATGACTACCGATATGAAGTGGTTTCAATTAGCGCTATGTACAGTGACAATTTGTGTTTGTTTTTGCTCCGCACAAACGTATGAAACTACAATGTTACCAAAATTGGGTATTGATTCCGGTATAGGTAATTTTTCGCTAATTCTATTACATCACACTGCCAAGGAGCTAAATGGTAATGTCATTATTTCTCCAATAATTCTTTGGTCCCTTATGGCTGCCTTGGCAGAAGGTGTATCAGGTAGAGCTCTAAATGAACTGCTGCGAACTCTTCATATTAGAGAAGAAGACCGACATAATACGAAACTCCATTACGCTGAATTATTCAAATATTTGACAGTAAACACATCAACGGTCTCTTTAGAAAGGAGCAGTGCATTGTTCGCTGATAGTTCTATTATGGTCGAACCGAGCTATATCGACCTTTTGAGGAATTTCTATTGGACGGACGTCCACCAAGTTAATTTAAAAAATCCGGGTCCTGCTACGAAACTGATCAATAATTATGTTAGCCATGCTACGCACGGTAGAATAAAGGAAATGGTTTCAGAAAAGGACCTTATAGATACAAAATTAATCTTAACAAATGCAATGTATTTTAAGGGTAAATGGAATATACCATTCAACGTGAGCGAAACCAGTAGACAGCTTTTCTACAATTCCTACGGTCAGGAGATTGGCGAAGTCGACATGATGTATGGGCGTGCGGTGTATCCCTACATATATATTGATGAACTTGAGTCTACCATTATCGAACTGCCTTATGGAAAAAACAAACGATATTCGATGTTGGTCATTTTGCCATACTCAGGCGTGTCTCCCGAGAAAATGTTTTTAAACTTTCAGACTGTATCTTTAACTGAGCTCTTTTTGAAGTTGAACCAGTCTTTAATATTTGGCGAGGAAGTGGAATGCTGGATACCACGATTCAAAATATCCACAGATGTCTCTTTGGTTAATTCACTTAAAAAAATGGGCATCTATGAAATTTTTGATCCGGATCATGCTGAATTTCCAAAGCTCTCTAAGGAAAAGGTCTATTTATCGCAAGTAATTCAAAAGGCTGAAATTGAAGTGACCGAGGAAGGGACCACTGCTGCAGCTGTGACTTTATTTGAATTCAAAGACAGAATAATGGCACCCGAATTTAAGGCGAATAGGCCTTTTGTATTTTTAGTTGTAGAAAAGGTTACAAATATGTTCGTGTTTGCTGGCGTCTACTCAACTGTGAAATAAACCGGTTTACTCCATTGTAACCGTACAAGCGAGTTTCTTATTACTTATCATGATGTTTGCCTTGATACATGTATTTACAACAATTGTGATAGAAAACAAACTTTAGTAATGCGTTTTTTTAGCAATATTTATATTAGGGTCAGATATTTAGTTGTACTTATATTAAATTTGTGATAAATTTGAAATTGTGTATGTTTTGTATCTTATATACAATTGTAACAAAGAAGGTGACTATTATTCAAACAGGTGATTCTGTGCATAAAAAATAGTAGAAACATTAAGGAAAATTCCCGAGCTTGTATGAAACATTGCGATTCTAATAACAAAAAAATGCATTTTATATAAAAACATACTTCAAATATATTCAGAATTACTGGAATATATAAAATATACATTCTTTATTATACTCTGTATATATAGTCTAACATATTCTATAGACTTGTGAACAAAATGTGTACAGTTACCATTAAGAAGTGGTAATTAAAATTTTATAAATTTTTTGGCTTGCCTTATTTATTATCTATTATTTGATTTTATACTAAACTCTATATTTTGAGTATTAAAGTCAATTTATTTATTTGCTATTTTTTATTTATTTTATATTTTTAAATATAAACAAATATACGTAAATTCCATATGGCACGTATATATATATATATATATATATATATATAGATAGATATATATATATATATATATATATATATATATACATATATATATCTAGGATATAGTTTTAAAAGTAGCCTTTGGGGCCAAGTGTTTTTAGATGTAATAGATTCTATAATAATACCAATATGAAAGTACGAATTTTGTGTTTTTTTGTTATTTTATTGTTATTTTTCATCACTGACTTTTTTTATTAAGAACTGTGATTTTTTATAATTATTAAATAATGCTTTATATGGGAAATAATACACTAAATTAAATTAATAATTACTGAAATAATTTAATTGGTTTGGTGAGCATTCAGTATTTTTATTTGTGATTAAAATATTACCAGTATTTTTTTTAATTGACTAAAACTGCAGAACAGAACCTTGTTTAGTCATCTCAGTATCTGTTTGACGCAAGCATTTTTCTCTAAGACTATTTGACATAGAAAGATAAAATTTGTTGGAAGCAGTGAATCATTTCCATATGTAACGTTTAAAAAGTTAGTGTTTTTAATTTTGGCAGTTTCGAGGCAGGAGCAAAAATTGGAAAAAGGAGTTTTTCGTGCACGAAATGAATGCTTGATGCATAATTTATTTGCTTAATTATTTTCTTTTAATTCTAGAAAATCTTTACATAATTTTCGACCACTTGAACGACCCCTAACTATTACTGGTAAAAAAGTTTGAAAAAGAGGATATTAATGTTGAGATTGATGTTGAGGATTGATGAAAAATTAATTTAATTGACCGAAATAATCATTTTCTTATAAAAATTGGATTATTTAAATCTAAATTAAAATAAAAGCATTAACGATAGGGAAAAACAATGCTTGATGGATTTTCCTCATCCAATTTATATTTCACTAGCTTTCCCGGCAGACGATACCTATGAACCATGGCCTTGACAAACATATATCGAGTAAATGTGACTTCAATCGGTCAAGTCGTTCGATCACTAATATAAGCGCCAACTATTATATATATATATATTACTTATTTTTCTAACATAAAATGAAATGAAAATAATACTCATTGTAAGTAATTAATACTATTTCAGATTGATTACTTTTTTAAAAGTGACGTAGTCATCTTGTTGAATTGGTTGAAGGAGCTATTTAATTAATTTACTCTATCATTTTTAATGAACAATTGACATATCCCTCTCAGTAACTAGATTAGATCAGGTGCTGAGAAGTTATTCATTTGCAAAATATGAATGACAATTACTGTTTCCTATTTTGTTTACTGGATAAAAAAAAACGATGTCGCCATGAGCTGTAACTGGTCGATATGTGGCCTTTATCAGCCACGCTCCGCATTTTATTTTGAAATTTAAATATGTATCTATGTATTACACGTACATATAAACAAAACGGGTCGCCTTCACCAAGTTTATTCTATGTATTTTTTATCTTTGCGAACGTGGAGTGTATAAACCTAAGTCAAAGACGTATTTGACTATACAAACTGTTGCATTTCAGGGTCAGCTTGTTAGTTCAATCCAAAGTTTCAAAAACACAGTTCTTCAAGGTACGCCTTCAACAAGTTTATACTATGTATTTTGTCTCTTTAGTGAATGGGTAGTTCCAAAACTAAGTCAAAGACGTATTTGACTATGCAAACTGTTGCACTTCGCGCCAACTTGTTAGTTTAGTCAAAAGTTTCAAGAACACAGTTTTTTTTATGGTATGCCTTCAACAAGTTTATATCATGTATCTTGTCTCTTTAGTGAACGGATTGTGCAAAAACTAAGTCAAAGACGTATTTCACTATACAAACTGTTGCACTTCAGCGCCAATTTGTTAGTTTAATCCAAAGTTTTAAGAACACAGTTTTTATATGGTATGCTTTCAACAAGTTTATATCATGTATTTTGTCTCTTTAGTGAACGGGTGGTGCAAAAACTAAGCCAAAGACGTATTTCACTATACAAACAGTTGCACTTCAGCGCCAGTTTGTTAGTTTATTCCAAAGCTTCAAATACACAGTTTATCATGGTACGGATAATTTTATGAATGTTATGTGAGTGAAGAAAAGGTCAGAAAAAGACATACAAAGAATCTGCACAAAGCAGCTTAGTGGCTATCTGGAGGTTATTGTGATTCACATCTTGCAAAAACGCCGAAAGCTTGCTTTCACCAGAAGTTTCAAAACTTCATTCTCATGGAACTAAGAAGGTAAGTAGAACAAATATTTCTATCTGCTTGTAGATGAAAAAACGGAATACCTGTCTGGGTATCTACTGCCCAGTAACTTTTTGTAGCATCCAGATCGAGGCTAGATGATTTCTCTAGTTTTACCAGTTTCATCGTAACTCTTACGGACTTATTTCCATAAGGAATTAAATATCATAAAGATTATTTCTAGGATTACGACTACCAGCCCCGCACATGGACCAAAACACCTAGGAGACTTTTTACAAACATTGTTAAAGATATTTTAGAAATAAATTTACTAAGCTTATTTTTACCATACGCTTTGAGCCAAGTCGATTAGCTCAAAGAATGTTATTCCAATGTGGAATAGAAACAATTCTAGTTAGGAAAAGGTGATTAAAATATACTAGCGTGACCCGTGCGAAGTGTTCGCATTATTTATTCCATTATGAAGTTCAGATGACAGATCAAACAAATATTTTACTAAAATTGACATATAGAGGCGCAAGTATCAAAAGCATTGAGCTAAAGCGCCACTTTATTTATACGTGAGTGGATTTGAAATTAAACAAAAATTTTACCGACCGTCAATCATATTGACGTTGAGCCGTTAGATGGCAGCATTGCTGTTTTGTGTATATAATTTTAATAATTAATTAATTTGCAAAAACAATAGCAATAATAAATTTTTTAGTTGTGGATGCCGGTAGAGCAAGCAATTATCTATAAAATGATATATAATTTATGTGGATTAGTTGTGAGGTTTTTTCTAAAAAGGGAGAGTAACATCTTAACCTTAGCGTATTAATATATATGATGATGATGATGATGATGCTTAGAACATACTTAAGTAAGTAGAAAATCTTTTATTTTCTCATCCACCTGACAGAACTAAACCGCCTTTAGTTTTTTATAAGTAACTTGTCGTTGGATGAGAGTGAGAAAAGAAATTAAAGAGTAAGTTGTCATGAAACCAGTTTGAATAAAAGCGTTACGATGCTAGGAGACGATATAAATACGATAGGCGGTGCTCTGAAAAACCTGACTGTATGAGAACGAATGAGACAGAGACTTATCTCCACCATTCAATTTAGAAGGTCAGAATTGGCTCATAGCATTGATTTTAATTTTTTTTCGCTACTGGTGTAAAATCCAATTTAAGAGTAGTCCACTATTATTCCACTAATTGATCAAATACCCGAAATATTTTTTAACGAACATGGTTTTATAACAAATTAAGCAAAACAACATTGGTGCAAGAAATTAGAAAAAACATTACTGTAAATATGAAACTAAGTTAAAAGGCGTATTGAATTCGAACAATTTCATTATATATGTTATCGACTGATTATCTCGAATCTAGTGAAATATACTTTAATTAACATAGAATTATAACTATATGATCAGATTTTAATATAAACCTTTCAGAATATTTTGTAAAGCAGCAGGGTTACATTTACGTCTAAAAAAGTAGAGATACATTTACGTTTAAAAGAGTTATAGTAATTACATTTACGTTTAAAAGAGTTATAGTAATTACATTTCCGTTTAAAAGAGTTGTCGTCGCCATGGTGTGTTGAGTTGACCGCCCGGGAATCGAGCGGGGCTGGGCTGGTGTTCTGGTCGGCTGTAAGATATTGATCTCGTAGTAATAAGTCCGCCATACATATGTATCAATCAGATACATTAAAGAATATAAATAAATAAATAAATAAATAAGTAGTTTACGTATTGAAAAAGGCAAATAATTCATTACATAAATTATAAGATTTGTCTGATTTGAGATTGTAAAAAATATAAAAGCGGATTTCATTCTACACTTATATCTAATTAATCAATGTAATTCACTTCATTTTACGAAACATTTTACTTTCAAGTAACAGGATAATACTTGTATTATTTTGTATAAATGTGAATCGTTTCAATGTAAAAATTATGAGTAATACTTAATACAAAAATCAATTCTAATCATTTTGCGTTTATCCGAAATTAATACGTTGACGTATTTGCGATTTTTTATTTCACACACACACACACGCACGCACGCATGGACGCTCGCACGCAAAAACTCACGCACTCACGCACGCACGCACTCACGGACACACGCGCGCATATGAAATTTCTTCCGTTATCATAATTTGAGCTATGCTAATGTTTCTTTTAAAAAAGCATTAATTCAACCAAGATTTACTCTATTCTTAAATTTTAACCATAAGAAGTAATTAAAGTTATGTATGTATTTAAGGAATGAGGGTTGACAATAAAATCAGACAGTAAAAATGATTTAGATATTATTTACTAATAAGTTCATCATATGTATAAGTAAATCGGCCAATCACGCAATAGTTTTTTTATTATAAAAGTCGAGCTTTGTAAAAATGATTTAGATATTACTTACTAATAAGTTAATCATATGTATAAATAAGCTGGCCAATCACGTAACAGTTTTTTTATTATAAAAGTCGAGCTTCGTAAAAATGATTTAGATATTACTTACTAATAAGTTAATCATATGTATAAATAAACTGGCCAATCACGTAACAGTTTTTTTATTATAAAAGTCGAGCTTTGTAAAAATGATTTAGATATTACTTACTAATAAGTTAATCATATGTATAAATAAACTGGCCAATCACGTAACAGTTTTTTTATTATAAAAGTCGAGCTTTGTAAAAATGATTTAGATATTACTTACTAATAAGTTAATCATATGTATAAATAAGCTGGCCAATCACGTAACAGTTTTTTTATTATAAAAGTCGAGCTTCGTAAAAATGATTTAGATATTACTTACTAATAAGTTAATCATATGTATAAATAAACTGGCCAATCACGTAACAGTTTTTTTATTATAAAAGTCGAGCTTTGTAAAAATGATTTAGATATTACTTACTAATAAGTTAATCATATGTATAAATAAACTGGCCAATCACGTAACAGTTTTTTTATTATAAAAGTCGAGCTTTGTAAAAATGATTTAGATATTACTTACTAATAACTTAATCATATGTATAAATAAACTGGCCAATCATGTAACAGTTTTTTTATTATAAAAGTCGAGCTTCGTAAAAATGATTTAGATATTACTTACTAATAAGTTAATGATATGTATAAATAAACTGGCCAATCACGTAACAGTTTTTTTATTATAAAAGTCGAGCTTTGTAAAAATGATTTAGATATTACTTACTAATAAGTTAATCATATGTATACATAAACTGGCCAATCATGTAACAGTTTTTTTATTATAAAAGTCGAGCTTCGTAAAAATGATTTAGATATTACTTACTAATAAGTTAATGATATGTATAAATAAACTGGCCAATCACGTAACAGTTTTTTTATTATAAAAGTCGAGCTTTGTAAAAATGATTTAGATATTACTTACTAATAAGTTAATCATATGTATAAATAAACTGGCCAATCACGTAACAGTTTTTTTATTATAAAAGTCGAGCTGTGTAAAAATAATTTAGATATTACTTACTAATAAGTTAATCATATGTATAAATAAACTGGTCAATCACGTAACCGTTTTTTTTATTATAAAACCCTTTTATTAAAAAAATTATCTAAAATTTATCAGTTAAGATATAAAATTTGGCAAAGGTTCTCTCTGGAGAGAACGAACGCTATATAATCAAAGATAAAGATATCAAATCTTTTTAATTTATCTCTAATAATCCATAAGAGGTTTAAAAGCTTTGTATCAAACACGTACATTTTGTTTTGATTTAAATCGTGTTGGTATTGTATGGCATTAGTTTGACAGGTTTATCAAATATTCACGTGTTTGATGAATGTTTGATGTAAGTGTATGTTTATGTTTTGCTTGATGTGTCGTTTTGATCGTGTCCACTACAAATTTCGTTCGATGAGTTTTCAAACCTACACCTAACACTTTGATCAAACCGTTTGACTCTGTCTCCTTTTGCTGGTACCTGTATACACACTCGTTCCATATATAAAATATTATATATATATATATATATATATATATACGTATGTACTGCCAAGAATCCAAGTTGATGATTGAACGTGTGGAAAAGACGTTCTTCCGATATCTGTTTATGAAATAGTATGGTTATATCCCCTTTCTATTTTCTACCAATTTCCTCGTGGGTAGGTTTCCATTCCTTGCAATTCAGAAAAAGATAGCGCTTATGAAATTTATTTTCCAGCTATTAGAATAAAAAATTATATGCCCTGTATTATTGGGTAAACTTTCATTCTTCATACCTGATAATTCCTTGCACTCACCTGCACCTTTTTGCTATACCACCCTCTAGAATCGAATTATATTGGAACTCACCAGTCTCCCGCGGTATTCAACTGCTCAACTACCTGACTGTGGTCACACCAGAGTGTGATTTGTTTATGATGAGTGAAAGTAAATTTACCGAAATGTGTCATCGTCATTCTTTCTAGTTTTTAGTAGTTACCTGTATTGTATCGATAAATGTATATATACACATACACACATACATACATACATGCATATATATATATATATATATATATATATATATATACACACATATATTGACTATCCGTTAAAACATAAAGGTTAAACCGATTTCATTTTTCTCTGTGACGATGCCTGGAGACACATTTACTCCATATTTCAAATGACATATAATTTATCAAGACCATGGAAAAAATCTATGGAGAGGGTGCGAACAAATTTTATATGGAAATCTAACTCACCGTCAAAACGTATGAAGGGGAGAGGGGAAATAAAAAGTTGTACAAAGAAATTTATAATGTCAGCATTTAAACAATAGGGTATCCACTTGAATAAGAGAGATGCCAGTACTATAATGTGTGCTACTTGAACTTCCGTTTGTCTTTTGTTTTCATTTAATTTTTTAGGACATTACCAAGTTAACTGTCAAAAATCAATTGAATACTTAATATGAATATTTCCTATTTAATGGATTTCATGAAAAAAAACGGTCGCACTCCTTCTAAATTCGAAATGCTAACGTAGGAATGATTTTAGAAGTTCATGTGAGATTTGCTAAAATTATTACGATTTATTTTGTTTTGTCAAAAAATTTTATATAAAATGAAAACTTTATGGATGCATAGTTTTCATTTCATTTAGTGATGTAATTTGTTAGCGGAATATTTTTATCGACTTTTTTAAATACTTGTAAACAGATCTTGTTTCTATTTTTGCAAAAATATGAGAAGTAGGTGTGTATATGATTTCATGTGGGAAATACCTTTTCACCAACCCCAATTGTTGAAATGATGAACAGATTTAAATAGCGTAATTAGAGGGCTTAAATATTTAAAAAAATAGTACAATTTATGCAATTTTGGACAATTTAAATATCCTAAAAAAAGGCTGAAGCTTATTTCGATGTCGTTTTTGGAATGCGGGTATTTTAGAGACATTAAACTAAACAGACGCACTAAAAATCTTAATATGATATACAGCGAATTTATTTAAATTTCGCTGTAATTAAATAAATAATTTTTTTTTCTCTAATATTGAAATAATATTGATACTATCGATATTTATTTATCAAAAATTATCCTTCTGCTACTACACTCTACGCACAGATTTTTTAAAGATAAATAAAATTTTCTAATATATGTACAGGATATTTTTTTCATCAGTGACCAAAATTTAAAATTATATTCTAAAGCTTCTTAAGAAAATATGTGTCAATTGAAGTTTTATTGAAAATAAACATTTTCATTTAAACAACGTTTCATTTTGTGTCAAATACAGATGTACGGTTGTGTGAGTATGCGTACGCATGCGTACATGCGGGGGGCGCGCACGCACGCACGCCCGTGCTTGTGTGCGTGTGTTCATACGTACATGTGCGAGTGCGAGCGTGCGTGAGTGAGTACATGCGTGCATGCGTGCGTACGTGTATGCATGCGAGCGTACGTGAATGAGTATGTGCGTGCATGCGTGCGTGCGGGTATATGCGTTTACATAGTCATAAGTAATTACAGGACAACCTTTCGGTTATATTTACTGTACCCACATTATATCTTTCGCTGAGATGTGCGTTCACATACTCATACATAACCACTTGATAACCTTCCGGTGATATTAACTGTACGCATACTATTTCTTTCGCTTAGTTGATTTGTGTTTACATACTCTAAAGCAATTACAGGTTAATCTTCCGGTGATATTTACTGCAGGCGCATTATTTATTTCACTTAGGTGATTTGCGTTTTCATACTTATAAGTAACTACAAGATATTCTTCCGGTGATGTTTACTGTTTGCACTTTATTTCTTTCGCTTAGTTGTTCTGCGTTCACTTATTCATAAGTAACTAAAGGTAGTGTGTAGAAAAACCGTTAGAGTTAATTACTTAATTAATTCAAATTGATGTTTTAATTATTAATTAAAATACATGTTCACCTGTATAAATCTAGTGTAAATTCTCGATGTAGCGGCATAACGTACGTAGGTTAAGTTATCATGCGTGGTTAAGTTATCATAAGCGTACAGGGAAGTCTTGTAACAAAAACTGTTATAATTAATTTATATAATATTTCTTCCTCTCTAGTTCATAAATAGCAATAAAACTAATTTATGAACAACATATACGTGATAATAATGAGAACTATTTCACAAATATCTGTTTATTTCTAACAGATAAAGATAAAATGTCATTCGTTTGCTCAATACAGGAAACATACAGGCAAAAAACACGACCGCCTTATCATGTGTCATATGTTTCCTTTGAAATTAATAGGTTTAGTAATTCGCATAACTAGCGAGTTATCAGGCTGTACATTTGGCTTAAAAAATTTATCGATAAACGTTATTACCATAGACTAAGCATTCTATCGAATTTGTAACGAGTCTTTTCCCCGTTCCCTACATTAGAAGCAATAAATGACGTATCGGCGAAAATAGTAGTTGTTGTAGTTCTTGTGGTAGGGTTATCAAATCCATTAGTTTTAAAATATAAAAGCGGTCAAGTGTCATTTCAATGTTGTCATAAATCTTGAAACATTGAATTACCACTAAAAAATAATTATATATTTATTATTTTTAGAAGAATATGCTTAATGGGTTTCACAAAATAACCTATTTAGGGCTGTCTTTAGTCATTTAGCGAACCAGGCTACTTTTGGATACGAGGCCTACTAATATAAAATACAAGCTCTTAGCCTCGGCTTTGCCTGCGTGAACGTCGGAAAATGACGTCATTTGATATTATTATCCCACGGGAATGTATACTGGGGATAAAATGTAGGTATTCTTTATACTGATTCAGGTCATACTAAATGTCGTCGGTCTAAGTATCAAAACTTTCCGGGTTAAAAATCATTTTATTTTCATTTCTGGGCCGTCTGCCCTCACGCGTCTGTTCGCGTTCGGGTCGTGCACTCTGCGATGGCGCGTGACGTTGTTTTGCCCGCTCCTCCCCTCTCGTCCCACGCGCCACCCGCGCCGCACCCGACTCATGGCTACGTATCACCGGTGTGTTTCAATAGCGCTTCGCTTAAGTCATTCACATCGTGATAACTTTTAAACTTCTTGTCCATATTATTTAGTCTACAAGACAAACTTTATCTACTTTAAATACCAAAAGCGATAAACTTATAATGTTGATAAGAATGAATTTAATACTACAAAATGTGCATTGTAAACAAAATTAAAATTAATAGTATTTATGCCTGACTACTTTGGTTATAATGGTTTCCACATAAAAGGTAGACATATACTGTAGCGGACTTTTAGTTAGAACTGTTAAGACAAACAATTCCACAGTACATTATCTTCGTGTAACTGTAACGGTTTAGGTAGCGCACGCTGAGATAACTCTCACAGCATTTTTTCGAATTATTTGATTCTTATCCTTTTATAATATACCAAATCAAACAATATTTTTATAAATTGTACTCTATATGTTATTCTTATGTATAAGTTATATTACTGTAATGTTTCATCAAAATCCGTTCAGTAGTTTTTGCGTGAAAACTCAACAAACATCCATCCATATATCCTCACAAACTTTCGCTTTTATATTAGTAGTAGGATTCCCCATACTAGTTTAGGTCATAGAGAGGAAAAAAACAATACCTATATCATGTTAGTACTTATTTTTTAAAATACATGGAAAAGTTATAAACATATTTAAGAAAAAATTATAATAATAGAATATCTAATTTTTTCCACTTTTGAATTCCAAAATCATCGCTGTATATTCCTGGCTGCTATACGAGAGTCGTAGTTAATTTTACCCGCTTAGAGCGAGTGAGGATACTCATAGCTACAGTGTTCGCCTGTCTTTTGTGAACTCACAATACAATGTAGTATTGCCAGTACGTAAAAGACAGGGGAACACTGTAGATACGAGTATCCTTGCGCACTCTAAGCGTTGCATTTAAATTTGCATCGAGTACTGCATCTCACAATACTGCACTGAATAATGTGACATTATTATTAATTAGATTAATTATTATTACTATTAAGTAAATTTTAATTAAATATTGTCATTAATTAGATTTTTTCGACTCCATTGAACGCTTCAGAAATGGGGTTGTGAGTTTCTTGGTAGTTCACGGTTGACCATTAGATAATATTTATTCTAATTCCTGTATGTGCCCGTCTTATTCCTTATGTTCTTCCACGTGCCCAGGGCTTTGGGTAAATCTGTAAGTTAGGCATGGGGTTTTTAAGAAATAAATATCTTAATAAATTACTTTTCAAACACAATTTCTTTGACCATGTTGCTTAAGCAGCTAAGAACTATTCAGTACCTCATGAAAGCAGCTAAGAACTATTCAGTACCTCATGAAGCATGGTTGATTTTTTAAAATTTTATTTAATTTTTTGCTAACTTCGAAATAAACTTAGTTATTACCAATATTATTAGTAAAAAAGCATCTGATGTGCAAAAACCCAAAGCGTAAATAAATAAAAAAGTAACTTTAAATTAGTTCCTTAATACTTAATAAATATTGAAAGATAGTCAAGTTCCATTACTAAATTCTGCAATATTTATTTTAAATTACCTTTATACAGGTGTAAAAAAGAATGTGCATATTATTTGTATAGATAATTCTCTACTTCAAATTGAGTAAACAATATTAAAGAGAAAAAAATTCTTGTGAATATTGAAAGGTAGTCGAGTTCCATTAATATATTCTGCAATATTTATTTTATATTACCTTTATACAGGTGTAAAAAAGAATGTGCATATTATTTGTATAAATAATTCTCTACTTCAAATTGAGTAAACAATATTAAAGAGAAAAAAATTCTTGTAAATATTGAAAGGTAGTCGAGTTCCATTAATATATTCTGCAATATTTATTTTATATTACCTTTATACAGGTGTAAAAAAGAAAGTTCATACTATTTATATAAGTAATTCTCTACTTCAAATTGAGTAAACAATATTAAAGAGAAAAAAATTCTTGTAAATATTGAAAGGTAGTCGAGTTCCATTAATATATTCTGCAATATTTATTTTATATTACCTTTATACAGGTGTAAAAAAGAATGTGCATATTATTTGTATAGATAATTCTCTACTTCAAATTGAGTAAACAATATTAAAGAGATAAAAAAATTCTTGTAAATATTGAAAGGTAGTCGAGTTCCATTAATATATTCTGCAATATTTATTTTATATTACCTTTATACAGGTGTAAAAAAGAAAGTTCATATTATTTATATAGGTAATTCTCTACTTCAAATAGAGTAAACAATATTAAAGAGGTAAAAAAATTCTTGTAAATGTTGAAAGTAATTTGAGTTCCGTTAATAAATACGTCAAATTTTTTTTATTAAATTTTACGAAGCTACTTTTATTTTATATTATCTGTATACAGAAAATTTTCTTCACGCTTCTAGCATACTCAGTTTGATGTAGAGATTCACCTAGATGTATAATATACACGTTCTTTGTTACACTCTGCATAAGTATGTACCACCATTGTCATACTAGTTTTATCTTTCCTTTAATTTCGCTTCTATTAAATTTTGCTTCCTTCTTTTTAGCCAGAGCCATGCATTATTTTACTTTCAGTGTCATTTTTTGGTATCATATAATTTGTGTCAGCCTTGAAAGCTTTTTATCCTCCCGCTAAAGAACTTCACTTTAATAATTTAAAAGGATTAGTGCCTTACAAAACATTAGAATGCGTTGTCACATAAATCTTACATTCACTCGTTAATCATTTACATATACCGGTTTATGTGACAGTTTGAACTTCCATCATAGACAAAGTTTCAAGTCAGTTCCCGCCAAAACGGCGTCGCTGTCAACCCTAGCCAGCGAGCGGACGCGCTGATATGCTAAACGGAATGTAAATATTTGTATCATTCGAATTGTACCCGACGATAATGGCTGGGAATCCCAACAGTGACAGAATACGAGTCGGAGCGAACGCGGGTTTTTACATTTTATCAGCGGACGAGGCACGGCTCGCGTAGACACAAGACCTGTTTTGTTCTCATTGCCGTTGCACCCATATGAATATGTATGCGGGTCGGCGATAAATATTATTATACCTTTACTCAAGCATACATGCGTACAGGCACATACGCTGTTAACGAGAACGTCGACGGCGTTTTAAAAATAAATACGATAACCATAGATTACAAATGAACTATCGGAGAGTGTAGTTTATGGAAATACAAAATAATATAATTCTGTTTTTAGTGACGTAAATTTATATGAAGCGAATTTGAGGCGAAATTTTATGATTCTTCATTACTTGGTAATGAAGAGAGACGTGAGTAGGGAATTCGATCGGACCTTTGTGTGCAATCCCGGGATTTCGGGGCTGTACAAAGATAATCTCGGAATTTTTATTTCAAATGAAAAACAAGACAAACAAATAAAAATTATTAATTTATTCAAAATTATGTATGATTAAATGTGAAGTATATTCAGACATCAACTCTCATAAAACCAAAATAAACTGCTAAAAAATAAATAGAAATAACTTTGACTTCAAATTAACTTCCGCATAAACTATCTAGGAACTTTAAAAATAACAAGTTAGTTAAACATTTTTAAATAATGTACTTAAGAAAATTTATATTATTCTAAATGAAAAAAAATACGAACTTTATGTAAGTCCATCATATTTTTTAAAATCAATTTCAATCCTTAATTGTTGCGAAAATATGGCTTTAAAAACAACAATGAGTCTAAAGTTTCGTAGCCAAGCCGGGTTCTCAATTTATTGCACATATATGCAGCTACTGGGAAAGTTTTTTGGGCTCGGCAGACGTAGGGGGAATAGTCATTAAATAGTTATAAGCTCGTTCAAGATTGTAGCCTTGAATGGAATCTGAAGCTTCAAAATGATTCATAGGAAATGAACAATTTAAATGACAATTTTATAAATGTATGTAGTTTCTTTACATTATTCAGCAGGTAAGAGTACCTTCATGCTGTTTTCCATTTCCTGCTGCAGTTTTTCTTTGAGTGTAAGATTAAGATCTAGTTTACTGTATTATAAATGAAAAAAAATTAGGAACTTTATTAGTAATTGTTGCTTCAATTTTAATGCAGTTTTGGTCTCTAGTAATTGTTGCTTCAATTTCAATGCAGTTTTGATCTCTTTCAGTTTTGGTCTCTTGCTGATTTACTAGTAATAGTTGCTTTAATTTCAATGCAGTTTTGGTCTCTTTCAGTTTTGGTCTCTTGCTGATTTACTAGTAATAGTTGCTTCAATTTCAATGCAGTTTTGGTCTCTTTCAGTTTTGGTCTCTTGCTGATTTACTAGTAATTGTTGCTTCAATTTCAATGCAGTTTTGGTCTCTTTCTTGACTGCCGTCACTATTGTTCATCCTTTCAATTAACGAAATAATATGTTTTTTTATTAAAATTTTGATGAGGCTTGAAAGTAAATTGTTGAGCTCAGGACCCACATCCAGGTTTAAGTTTTCACTTTTGTAGATTTTGGAGATAGCATAAAACGCCTGGCAGTTCATTTCATCGACGATTTCCTCTAATGCGCTTTTTAAAAGTGTTTTCGATTAAGAAGCCAACTTTGAGTTGTTTTCGTTTAATTGAAAGTTAAAGCGCTTCCACAGTCAATTTGACTGAGGCCAAAACTTTCGTGATCTCATTGATGAGATTGAAATCAGATTCCTTTAATTGAATTATCCAAGTCTAGAATGGCCTTCTGAATGCTGATTTTTAAATGGGCAAACCGTTTAAGCATGGTAAAGAGGCCACCACCACCTTCCACCTGTTCCACCTAATTTTGCAGTCGAGCAGTAAAGAAAGCTCTTTTCCGTGTTCTAAACGTATATATTTTTGAAGAAGTGTCATTCTTCACCGATGAACTTTTAAAAATAAGCACCACCATGCGAACTTTTCTATCACCTCCTTTATAGCTAAAACTTCATTCAAAGTATCAGTTTTAACGAAAAAATCCGCTATAGAACTATGTTTTCGTTGGCGGTTCTTCATGGCATTGGCTAGACGACGAAAACGGTCTTATCACATTCTTATGTTTTGATGATAGATGAGTGCGCAATCCTTTGGTCGATCCTCCTAAAATCTTCAGTATACCCGGGCATTGTTTACATTGCGCTGTATAACCAAATTTGGTGACAAGTAATGTACTCCATATTGATGATAGATCTCCACCTTTCTTACGTTTAATATATAAAATCTCTGTAGAAAGCGACATTGTGGTGTTTTTGGAAGTTTTTTTCATTAATACTTTAAAAAAAAAGAAAAAAAATTGCATTATCAAAATAATTGCATTACCAAAATAATTCTTGAAAATATGTTTTTATTTCAATAATCAACCGCAAATTGAGTTTCATGACGTAACTAACCATTAGTTTATATAAATCATGAAAATATACAAGTAAAACAGCTAATAAGTAATACATAAGAAAACAAAATTTGTAGAAGACATATATCTTATACGATCTGGACGAAAATGTGACAATGTGACAACACAAAAATAGCGTGGATCAATATCTAGATGAACTTTTTACATGAACTTAAATTGGCTTAATACTTTCAAAAGTTCAAAAGGTAAAAAATACAATCAAACCCATTTTACAACCAAACTATGGATTTGTGTATATTGTTAAAAATATATTTTAAGACATTACATTACATAAAACTTGTTTTCTACTATTTACTAGAAAAAATAAAAATGGGGAAATTGTATTCCAACCCATGATAATTATTTGAGAAATAGTTCATATGATTCTACATCCAGCAGCTCTCCCTTGTACAGGCCAAGTACTCTTGTTTTTGTTTGAGATGTGCTAACACACTCAGCAAAATGTACGAGTTACCAGGATCACTGGATTTACTATATTTTAGATAAACAAACAAGAAAAGTAAAAAAAAAACATTTAAATTATTAAACTTAATACGCATGAGGTTTTACATGTACAAATCTCTGTTAAATATATTCTTTTGTGCTTTCTTGCATTTGAATTTCTATGAGACATCGAAAATCAATAATTCTTTCCAACATCATTCCAGATAAATAAAATAGCCTTTTTGGTCAGTTGTGCTTCTTTGCCAGATTTTTAGTGATTTAATCAACATTTAAAAGATCTTTCACTGAGGCAGATCGATGGTCGTTTTGTAAACGGTTCATAGAATGAGACACAAGCTAGCCAAAATACCCCGTAAATTTTCACTATAAATTGCATTTAGCAATTTTAGTGAACGCAGAGCAATGGTCGTCATGCAAATAATTTGTAGAGAGAGAGAGAGACACAAGCTAGCGAAAACGCCCTTCAATTTTTCACTATAAATTGCATTTAGCAATTTTAGTGAATGCAGTGCAATGATCATCATGCAAATAATTTGTAGAAAGAGACACAAGCTAGCGAAAATACTCTGTAAATTTTTACTATAAATTGCATTTAGCAATTTTAGTGGTCCAGTTTCAGTTGTGTGTGTGAATATTTTTTAGATTAAGAATTTCCAGTGGATATTTTTCTGTGAGGTCTCTTTTGAATGAATATATTAGATTTTTTAAATTTTACAATCTATCCTTTTTTCCATTTTATAAAAATCCAGCACCCCTGAAAACAAATCTCAGATAACTTATGCATCTTCAAACTTGAGTGTTAAGTCTACCATTGTAAAACGCAGAACTTTAAATAAGACGTTAATTTTTTAATCCTAAACTGAATTTTCTGGGGCCCTTTCCTTTCTTAAAATTTGGGTTCTACTCCCATTCCCTCTGCGCTGCGGTATTAGCTTCAGTAATGACACTATTCTACGAGATACTATTCTGTTAGTCACGTAATGCTTCAATATTCCACGAGTCATGACACTATTCCTTGAGTCACGCGTATACGAGCAGTATCAATATTGAATGAAAACCCTTTGAAGTGGTTAACGATATTTATATTATCGACACTTGCAAGTATTTCATGTCAGAATAGAGTTATATTTCTTGGAACCTTTGATGATGTTGAGTATTGAAAGAGTCAAGTCTAAAGTCATTTTATGGAGGATAACATTAATGACTTTAAGTATGTTCGAAAAATGCTTACGGTTAGGACGCGGTGTTTACATTCGTTCACCCCACTTTATCTCTGAGAGACTTTGTAAGGATAATGGCTCTCAGAGGTTAGGATAGCGAAAAAGGAATAATAATTTTCTATATTTCTAAAGAAAAGTCCCCGAACTGTGAAAAAAGAATATATTAACTTTTTTTAATAAGAATATATTAACTTTTAATAAAGAATAAATAAAGAATATATTAACTTTTTTATTCGTTTTTTTTTAATCATTACCATACCAATCAAGAGGAATTTTGTATCGCAATAGAGCTAAAAGTATCACTTCCGAGATCTGCTGACTTGTTTTACCCGTTCAATAACTTTGAATTCATTTGTTTCATTTTTCTGGGAGACATGCATACAAATCAGAAGGTTTTGATTATTACCAGTCATTACTTTTTTGTAATGAAGTTATTAACAAGTTCTTTATTTATGGACAAAAATGACTCATATCCATAATATGTGCCGGCTTAACGTCAATATAGTATCTTTATTGGACCCGGTAGGTGGTGCTGTGTTTCAAAGGCCAAAACAACGTCTGCCGGGCCAGCTAGTATGATATATTTTTTTTGAATTTGTATAAAAATTTGTTGGGAAAAAAACATTTAAAAATTAGTTATCAGAAGGAGTGTGCAGAAAAGTTTTTAAAAATTCATGACGTTGAGAATTATGTATAGATTGAATGAAAATCATCAAGATTGATAAATTCAAAAGCAATTCATTTTTATAAACTATATAATTGTTTATTTCCTTATAACTGCTGAATCATTATTTTTAGAGAATAATTTATTCTACAAAAAATATTTCTCGAGATGTAACGAAACATTTTTGTTCTAACACATTTTTCAAAATGTTTAATTTGACTCAGTCCAAACGCTACTACCTATGCGATGTGACTGTTTGTAATAGTTCGATAATAAACAGTTTCAGTATTGCGAAAAACCTTTAATTAAATACTTAAACACTCATTGCGCGAGGTTCAATTTGATCTTAACCTATTTACATAAGCTATTATTTACACGACGCTTGAATAAAATAATTCGGTCCCCTAAATGAGCCATTTTATGGCCCCTGTTTGTAATAGTTAGATAATAAACAGTTTCAGTAATGCGAAAAACCTTTAATTAAATACTTAAACACCTATTGCGCTAGGTTCAATTTGATCTTAACCTATTTACATAAGCTATTATTTACACGACGCTTGAATAAAATAATTCGGTCCCCTAAATGAGCCATTTTATGGCCCCTGTTTGTAATAGTTAGATAATAAACAGTTTCAGTAATGCGAAAAACCTTTAATTAAATACTTAAACACTCATTGCGCGAGGTTCAATTTGATCTTAACCTATTTACATAAGCTATTATTTACACGACGCTTGAATAATATAATTCGGTCCCCTAAACGAGCCATTTTATGGCCCCTGTTTGTAATAGTTAGATAATATACAGTTTCAGTAATGTGAAAAACCTTTAATTAAATACTTAAACACTCATTGCACAAGATTCAATTCGATCTTATCCTATTTACATAAGCTATTATTTACACGACGCTTAAATAAAATAATTCGGTCCCTTAAACAAGTAATTTTTATGGCCACTCTTTGTGATAGATAATACACAGTTTTAGTAATGTGAAAAATCTTTAATCACATATTCAAACATTCATTGCGCGAGGTTTAGTTCGACCTGAATCTATTTATGTGATCATATTTTTATCGTTTAGTGCTCTCTCTGAGTCAACAAGCTGTGAGCAATGAACTTTAATTGAGGTCTCTTGTTTGCAAGCGGATGATAGTGAGCACACATTAACGTCTGCATATCGAAGAGACACGTCATTGCTGAATACATTACATATGGCACATAAGTAATGTGCCATTTGTAATTATATTTAACTCACAATATCTGCATCATTCTATTTGCTTTTCAATAAATGCTAAGCAAATATTTACCAAATATAAATAGTACGCTGTACATGTTTTTCCGGAAAACTGAAGCGTATATTTATGTGTTTTGTAGTTTCGTAATAAACTTTATTATTTTATTTTAATTTTAGGCTTATAAATTGTTTGTATTGTTTTTTTTCAGAATTTTATAACTCCGCCCCGCTCTGCGTTCGCTGTAAATTGCGTCAGAGGCATCCTAATTAGAATTTTTTCCGGGAAAACGAGTTGTGGTGTTTTATATAGTATTGATAATACAAAAATATGCAAAAACTAGTTAGAGTTGAAAATAGAGGAGATGGAATATTTTTGATTGATTTAAATATTAAGAAAAAAGGAAGAGACTAAAGATATTTATAAAAAAAACTACCAAATATAATATTTTATTGAAGTTGCTATAAAGGTTTAGGCGGTAAAGCGAGCAACATACGCAGGTTATTTTGTTAAATTTCAATGTTAATGCTTTAGGATCAATTGTAATCGATTCGCAATTGATTTCGACTTCGATTTCGACAAGGCGGAAGAAAAGAGAGGGAGATGTTAATTTTCATACAAATATAGCGAGTGGACATGCTGTCTCTTTCTATAACAGCCGACTTCATTGTACTTTAACTTCCTTAAAGTTTCTTCTTGTCAAACTGCATTCAAAGTGGATAATAAAGTACCACTCAATAAACACAACTGGCGTTCATCGAGACTTTCCCTTTTTACGATTATATTATTATGTACTTTTGAATTTTTTTATATTCCCATTACTATATTTATTTGTATCTTTGTGTTTATTTTAATATTATCTCTATGTATTTATATTGTATTTCATTCCTATTCCCTCTTTCTTGATTAAAAACTGTAGATGTAAATAAAGTATATACATATATCTATATCAATATATTATATATAAATTTGGGAAGCGACATCTGGCGGCGCTACATTAAATGTTTTTTGTTATTCTTAAAGAAATTGTATGTTTTTCCGAGATGAGAACTGTGTCATATGTTAGTTCATGACATGTCCCATGGATGCATAAAATTTAACAAATTAATAATGATTTAAAGCGACATTGAGTAACAAACAAACAAATAAAAACGCTGTTAAATTTATAATATCACTTAGGATTAGGATTGTAGAAGCGAGACGAAGAGTAGATTTAACGTACAGTTCAGTCTTAATAGGTGTGAAGAAGTTGGTTATATATTGTGTTGTTTCTCACCAAATGGGATTTTGCGATCACTTTGTAAAGGTGAAATGAAATTGTACAAATTTGTTTTAAATGTTTTGGTATAATTACACTTAAATGTTTTGGTATAATTACGGTTATATATTGTGTTGTTTTTCACCAAATGGGATTTTGCGATCACTTTGTAAAGGTGAAATGAAATTGTACAAATTTGTTTTAAATGTTTTGGTATAATTACGCTTAAACTTCATCTTTTTAAACTTTCGCACCACAAAAGGAAAATCGGGGCCACGATAAGATCTCATAAATCCGTCTGTCGGTCTGTCACTGCCGTTTCCTTTCGAAACTGCTTGACTTAGAAACATAAAACGTCGCGTAATAATTAAGTGTATCCTGACATTGTCAATAGTCAAATTTCAAAAAGTTTTATATGGAAATGGATAGGAGAGGGGGGGGGGGAGTCGAGGGCAAATTAAATTGTCAAAGGAAAAAATGTTAAAATTACAAATAAATTGTGTGGCTATGGTTTTGAAAAAAAACTAGTTTATAACTAGGATTTCAATAATAATTTTTCATAATTCTTTGTAGTATACATATATTCGGAGAAAATAAGCAAAAAACGTGTGCCCCATTTTTTAAATCTAAAACTACTGACTACATACAATTTTTTGTGGCCGGTTTTATTTTCATTGTATACTACCTAATTCCGAATCGGATTCTTTGTCGATAAACTTCCTAGATTATAAATAACTCTTTTTTAAAGTTATTGTGTACTTCGTTCGCGTGGAATTCGTGGTAAGATAAGTTGTTAGGAATTTATGTGTTTTTGTTCCTCTAAGAACTTTATGAACGTAAAGTTTACTAACAAGGCTAATAGGTGGAGTTGGCCGACAAATCGGTTCCGTCGGTTCTAATATTAGCGTGCACAACGGACGTAAACTAAATATTGACGTATTTTTTTTACTCGTGAACAGATTGGATTGAAACCAAAAACTTGAATGTTAGCCCGAGTTAATTTAAATACATCATTGAAAATCGCATCAAAATCGGTTCAGCTATTGTAGAGATTAGTGTGCACAACGAAGGTGTGCATAGACGAATAAACAAACAGAAAAACAGACAAATATTTTAAAAACTCTTGTTAGACTAGGCTCAGTAGCGTGTTTTTAGTAGGTAGCACTTAGTTTTATTAAAAAATGTTTTAATGAACAAACTCATTTTTTTTAAATTGTATTATATTATGTATATAAACGTTTTAAAAGTCATATTGATTAAAAATAAAATAACGTTCAAGCGCTAGTCGAACTTGCATAAACGTAGTGTTCCGTGTCACGTAGATATACATATATAGGCATTAAAGTATGCCTCTAGTATGTACCGGTTGTGTATTACGTGTGCGCAACGTTATGATCTACAGCGTTTATATAAACCATGTTATGTTAACTTTGTAATAAGTTGAATATAAAAAAGAGTTTAGCATTTTGTTATAAATAAATGAAAAAAAATGTTTCTTACGTTAAAAAAAAACGAATGAACAAATATTGGTAAATAATGAGAAATTAAAAAGAAATTATTGCAACATTTTTTATGTATTTAAATGTGAAAAGTTTCCATCAATTGTTATTTTTGCATTATATTTAATACTTTGGCTATAAATACAAATATTGTTAAAAAATCATAAGTGCTTATATTTTATATCTTTTTATTCTATACCTTTTTTAAAATATTATCATTTATTTTTTTTAACATTACCGACATTTTTTGAATTAGGGCTGGCGCGACAGAATTTTTTTATTCCAAATATTACAAAAAGTTTACGTATCTAAAAAAATTAAATCTTTTTGAATCAGCGCTTCAATAATATTTCATTTGATAATAAACAAAAAGAATAAAGAAAATTTGTTTGCCTCGTCCACCCACAAAAACTGATCTCTGAGAAATTCAACTTTGACACTTCTCTTCTCAAATCGGGCTACTACTTTCACAACTAAGCACTTTCTTTGTCGAACGGTCTCTGATAAAAATACCTATGACACACATACCGATGAATGATATCAGGGTATTTCCATAAATGTTCTATTCTTACGATGTACCACGGAATACTAAAAATATTACAAAAAGCGGAAGTATTCAGAAGATAACAAAGACTCATTTCAATTCAAAAAAATATGACTAACTTGGTTAACGACGTGCCCAGAGACACGTTTACAAAAACAGTTACAATGCACGTTTGCAACGGAGACACGTTTACAATTCTTAATAACTACCACAGGAAACGGTTTATAACTCTAGTTATGTGGTAGGGGAAAAACGGTTCTATGGATTTTGGTTAAATGACGTAAAACGTAAGTATTTAGTTATAAGGTCAATTTGCAAATAGACCAACGTATTTTACGAATAAATTTATGTAACGGCGCATAGTCATTCCATATCACTGTTTCCTCGTCTATTTGAATAATTGGGGAAAATTGCATGCGTTAATGTTTCTAAAAGATGACATATTTATGGTTTCCAATTTCGAAATTAATGTCAGTTATAGGAGGAAACGAGTTGTCACAAATATTTAAGTTACTTTATGCGAAACTATTACTTCGTCTATGAAATCGTTCGTGTGGATTATCTAATTATTAATTATAGAGAAACATGTAGGAAATTATTAAATTATGTTGCGATCATTTGTGGATATTTTTTAAAATTTTTAAGTCACATAGTTAAAACTTCTAAAGAAGACCGGCAAAAGGTCGTAGAATATGGGCCCAGGTGTTCAAAGATTAAAAATGATACGTTAAAATAGATTAAATAAAAGAAATAAACCCATTACAAATTTATTTACATAGCCAATCAAATTAATAAGGAATCTTTAATTTTTTATGAAAAAGTTATTTTTTTTAATAATTTGTGAATATTATTTTTACAGAACTCTCTGATCGAGCAAGATGAAATAAAGTGCAGATTGTATTTCCTTTGCATCCTCCGTGCACATATGTAACATATGCGGATGTCACATATATATGAACATAATGTAAAACACATAACATTAAAAAAATATACGTAAAACTAGATAAGAGCATACTAATCCACAAAACTTGTAAAAAATAAGTTACATAAAACTCGATAAGAGCATACTAATGCACGAAACTTGTAAATACGTAAACGAAACGTCAAACTCGATACGAGCAAAAAACAACTATTCTTTCTTTTATTCTGTGGCGATTATTCTCTTGAGAGAGAACTTTTGTCAGTGTCAAGTTTAGATTTGTTGGTTGGGCAACACCGACTAGATTACACCCTGAATATATATCACTATTGCTTGATAAGAAAAATAAACTAATAAGCAAAACAAAAATCAAATAGAATTTTACTATGCTAAAAAAATACAGAGAAAATTAAAAAAAAAAATTATAGATAATACAAAGGTGACAACAATATATAGATAAATAATAAGTATATACATATGTACATACAAACAAAAATAAAAATAGATATACATGCATATAAAAGGTCTTAGATTTTGATGTCGTTCTTTCTATATATTGAATGATTAAGTCAAGAATGGTTTTATTAGAAACGGATAGAAGAGATCTAATGTTAATAGGTAATTGAATTTTTTGATTTAATATTTTACAAATTAACGAAGGAAATTTATTATTTAATGGGCATTGCTAAAGTGAGATGATTTAGATCGCTCTCACCTAACCCACAATCACAGGCTGGAAACTCTTTGACATGCAGTCTAGCTAAATGGGAGATAACACTGAAATAAAAAAATAAAATAAATATAAATATAAATAATTATATTATAAAATACAAATATTTATATTATATTTTAAAATAGAATAATATAATAATTATATTTTATAATATAATTATTACAAATTCCATATTTTTATAAATTCCGAAATTTTTCTTGCTTTATTGATTCTTTTATCCATATCAATACCTTCTTAAATTTCTATAGCCCCTCAATTTGATTAATTCATATCTTTCTGGGTTATCCATATTTGTTTTCCTACTTACTAATTTCATACATATCTTTTGTCGGTGTTTCCCATTCGTGTATTCAACGGGGCCAAACCCACCTCAACATTCTTTTTTTTTATTTTCACATATCGATAGCTTCTTCTCTCTTACTGATTCTTTCATCCATTTCCATAGCCCCTCAATTTGATTAATTCATTTCATATGGATAACCCAGAAGGTTATCCATATTTAGTTTCATATATATCTTTTGTCGGTGTTTCCCGTTCGTGTATTCAACGGGGCCAAACCCATCTCATCATTTTTTTTTATTTTCACTATTATACTTTCTTCGAAATCGCATTCTTTTGGAATATCCGCATCTGTTACGTAAGTTTCATCCACACTTCTGTCACGATGATCTAATTTCACCGTATTCAATTACTTTCATAATTCATTCATGCAATATGCACTTTCGTACCCAATTTTTTGAGGAAATAATCCTTTTGGACCTCCGCAAGTGTAGACACCAAAGTTATAAAGAATTGGCGTTATTGACCTTTGTTTGACAACTTTTATATAATTTTCTCTCAGTTTAATTGAATTCGTTTATTATATAGACTACTGTGAATTCATATTTTGTGCAGTTTTTGGGAGAAAACTAAACGAACTATACAAAAAAAGGTATATTCTAATAAATCGATATTCTATTCAAAAGATCTTTTATACCAATCCTTTCTGGAATTTTGTAAACTGTGCATTAGAAAAATGGAAACATATTTGCGTTCAATGGTTAAGAACAGACAGATCGTTGGTTATGAAGCGTAAGAATATTATTTATTATCTAATACTACAATATGGCCTTATTTTTTTGTCTTAATGCTATTTACCTAATTTTTTTTAAATAATTATTTATGAATTCAAAACCTTTACCTGTTAACAAAATTTAATGATTTTAAAATTGCATAATTAAGCTAATTTTATTAAGTGTTCCGAACATTAACAAGTAATTTCTCGAGACTTGAAAAAAAAACTAACCACCTCTAAATAACAAATATCTTTTTAAAAAACAAAAAAATTAATTATTTTTAATTTCGAGGTGTCTTTTTTAAATTTCAATTGCTGATTTTGACTTTCATAAGAGGTACTTGATATAAATAAGGTCTATTTTTAAAAATGTCTATACACCTAAAAATTAAAAAGAAACTTGTGTTTATAATTTTGAAAAAAAGGTACTTGCTACAAACAAGGCCTTTTTAATTTAGGTAGGTCTTATTTGTATCAACTACCTAATCTCACAATACCAAATTTCATTTCAATGGACGCAAAAACGAGAGAGTAATTGAGCTTGGGTATACAGACAAGTGGATGGATGCACAAACATGGCGAAACTATGAGTTCCTTGCTAAGCTATAACATTTGTGAATTAAATTTTGTTGAGCAATTTATGATTTAAATAGTAAATTGTCCTTAAATTATAGCATAATATTGTATCGCGATAATTATATATTTGAGTAGTAATTATTGTATAAATATTAATAATGAGCAATAATTATTGTTTAAATGTTAATAATGAACAATAGTTATTGTAAAAATGTTAATAATGAGAAATAATTATTGTATAAATGTTAATAATGAGTGATAATTATTGTATAAATGTTAATAATGAACAATAATTATTGTATAAATGTTAATAATGAGTGATAATTATTGTATAAATGTTAATAATGAACAATAATTATTGTATAAATGTTAATAATGAAAAACATTATCGGGTATTACGTAATAAATTATTTTCATGAATCATGAAAAATCGCACTGTCCAGTGACTGCAGACAATGCAGCAATTTAAATGAGAATGTTTATAACTGAATTGATCCTATTAATTTCCGATATATTAAATTAATTATGGTAATTAAATCAATTAGAGTTAATACATTAAATTCTCATCGTATCGTATCTTTATTGGAAAATATGAATGTATAACAATTATTTTGAAGAGATCAGGATGCATTTTAGAAATTGCAAAAAGCAAACTTTCAGAAAATAAAATTTAAAATTTATTTCCAAGTATAGATATGTAAAAAATTATATGAATTCAATTATATAATAAACATTTATTACTTGTTTCACTGTCAGGATGTCACTATATAACTTTGGTAATAATTTCTGTGGGTATTTTTTGTATTAAGGCGTGCCCGCAGATTGTTAGTGTTCCTAACGAATAACTATGAATGTATATATATATATATATATATATATATATATATATATACATACATATATATATATATATATATATATATATATATGTATGTATGTATATATACGTTGTCCGGGAATAAGTTTCGGATTCCATGATTGAAAAATAGTTGATTGTTGTTAAAATAAAATTTGAACGATGACTTTTTTCAGAAAATGGAAAATGTTAGACATAATTATTTGTCATCTTTTTCGTACACACGATACTTGCGCACATAGCTTAGAACCGCTCAGGGGAACAACCCGCGAACCACGAACAAGTTTTTTTGCACTTGCACTCAATTAGCAAGCAAGGCTTGTTTTACATTTTATTTCAACGCCAATTTATTCCTTTATAGCCAACGAATAGCGTTTTTCTTTGTCTTTGTGATTTTTGTCTGGCATTGAACTGATATACACGGTGCCTAGGAATAAGTATCGGACAAAGAAAGACAAGAAGTATATTATGGATACGAGTCATTTTGGTCCATACATAATTTGTTAATAACTTGACTACAGCATTCTCTATCGAATCCTTCTAGATACTTTTTAAATTTTTAAGTCACATAGTTAAAATTTATTTTAAAGGAGATTGACAAAAGGTCGTATAATGTGATACCATCATTAAGAAATCATTTATACTGGTTGAATATGATCTTAATCGATCATGTCGTTCAGGAGTTACACGATCACTAATATACGCACTAATGGTCATATGTAATAAGATTGGCTAACATTATTCAAAAGCCTACCGCTTTTTCTTCATTCAATAACATTACTTAGTACATTAATTATAAGTGGAAAAAAATTTAAAGTGATCATTTTTACTCGTTTACGTCCTCGATACAAATTTCAACATCGTTCAGATTATGGCAATGAATTAATTTCTAAAAAAAAGAAGGTCTTTCTAATACCTTGGCCTAAAATGTATTTGATTTAGAATCATTTACTATATACGACATACGATTAAGATATCAATCAGATATTAATTTATGAAGTACTCTTTATGAGTGTCTTTGTTCAAGTCGTTTGAATTATATTTTGAGTCCAAATCCTCTTTATATTTATCCTCCATAATCTCCCTATCTATTTTATATCTCTGATAAGCTACTCATCTTGTTATTGTATGACTTCCTATTAAACAAATTTATATCCCTAATATATTATATATGTATTTATATATATAAATATCTAAATGTTTAGAGTTCCACCACAATGGTAAGGTAAGAAAGGAGCCCGTATGAATCTGTCTTATGTCTATTTCTTGTCAGGAACTACACATGCTATAATTATGCTTATTATATATATATATATATATATATATATATATATATATATATATATATCTATATATAATTGTGTTTAGTTACACTTTTTTATGTCGAGAAATCAAAAATAGGGGATCAAAAAATTTTGTTAATTACGTAAAAGTTAATTAATTAATAAATAAAACTGCCTATTTATTCCATATCCTTATTATACATTGATACCATATGTTGTTAGCTGGTATTTTTTAGTATGTTGCTTACTGTCTGATTGTTAGTATAGTCTCAGTGTAGTTAGTACTCAGAAAGTATTCCGAGATATGGACCCCTCCCTGGGTAAAGACCTCCTCCTCTCCTCTCTCCATCCTCTTCCATGATTTTCTTTCTCTGCTTTGGGTCAACCAGTCGTTCCCTGTTCTTTCGGTTATGTCATCAGCCCACCGTCTACTTCGTCTGCATCTTTTCCTTTTCCCTATTGGGATCTTCCATCTAGCTCGAATAGTCCATCTGTTATCAGTATAGCGTGATATGTGACTGGACCATTTCCACTTTACCTTGAGAGTTTGTGTAAGAGTATCAGTTAACTTGTTTTTTTGTTTTTTGTTTTATGGTTCTATTATTTTTATTTTATGTATTTTTCTTATGCTTGTACTCTCCATAGCTCTTTGGGTTGTTTGTATGTTTTGTTTCGTTTTAATAGTGAATACCTATGTTTGGCAACCGTATAATAAGCAGGGCAGCAGACATGTTTTAAATACAATTTTTTTGATGTTTAGAGGATAATCTCTTTTCAAAATTTCTTTGAGTTATCAATTTTATTTCCAGGTTATACTTGCTTTTCTTTCGATTTCCTCTTCGTTGCTTTATATGCTAAATGATAACTGTTTACCCAAATATACGTAGTTGTTCACATACTCAATTTTGTTTTTGCTTGAATTTATAAGTAGTCTGCGACTGTTAGTCATTAGTTTAGCTTTCATTGAGTTCGTCTCTAAACCTTCTTTCCTCGTCTTTGTGACATTCTTGGTCTAATGTGTTTATCATTTGTTCCAGTTCCTTTGGGGTTTCAGCTAGCAACACGATATCATCTGCGAATCTAAGATGGTTTAAGTAGTGACAATTTATGTTTATCCCTTTGACCTTCCAATTTATATCTTAAAATATATTTTCTAACCATAAACAGCTTTGTTTGTTTTGAAATGTAAAAATTAACTATGCAAATATATTAAGATATTTTTGACGTTAAACCACTAAATTAACTTAGTTATTTACTATCTATGCTATAGAACAGTCAGTGTGTGAGCTCGCCTCGCATTTAATCGTGTCTTATATTGTTGTTTGTTTTGAATCATTACAGTCCTGTATCAATACGGTAGTTGACTCATTCTAAATTTTTATATGTTTCGTACAATATTGTAAAATATAAGATAATTAAAAACCAGTCTTGAAAAAAATTCAAAAATTGATTGAAAAATAAGCCAGTTGTAGGCTTCTAAATTTGAAGATACGTGGGTATATCCCTGTCTCTTTTCCTCTTGTAGAATATAATGTGCAATATTAAAAATGACGTCACAATACAGTATTGCCATTCTTCTCTAAAGGTTAAATTTAAACCTTTATAAGTCGGTAAATTTTTAAGATTATTAAAAAAAATTTCACTCTTCATAAGCTAATACCTTAAATTATGATTAATGAAATAAAAAAAATTAGTTAAATACCCAATTATATCCAATATTTTTTAAGAGTTGTATGTAAAAAAGAGTCTACGTACCACCAGATTTATTTTTATATTATTTATTTATTTAAAAAAAATATGAACAGTCGTCTGGCGCACTTATTGCTACAGTAGCAATTTCTTACAGTTAACCAGAGTTACAGTCTAATAAAAACAAAATGGGACAGGCACAGAGCTACATATTATAACTATATGTAAAATATAAAATAATCGAAACCAAAAAGAGACAAAAAAGATAAAATAATAGTAAACAAAAAATAGAGAGCAAACAAAAAAAACAAAACAAAAATATAATTTGATATATCTGATGGGGGTTTAGGCCTGGATTAAGGCGTAGGATGGATAATGAAAAGAATTAAAGGAAGTGAGATATGAAGGAAATAGAATTTTTAAACTAAAGTTAAGTTAGCTAAAATATATATTATTAAACTATATATTAATATTAATTATATGTTAATATATTATTAAACTGCAATAATTAAAAATATTGAGAAACGCAATGACGTTAAACGCGGCTATACTGTAATTAATTATAGATAGGTACATGAGAATATAATTATAATATTGGCTCGCTGACGTTAGCCAGTTTGTGAATAAATTTTTAACGTCACACGTTTTTATCTTGGGTCGATTTGGTAATACCTCATTATTACTTTACATGTTTTTGTAGAGGTTCAATAGGTTTTTAACGATATCGAATATCGCGTTGATTTTGCACTTTAATGGTTGATTTTTTATTTACGTCATCGGGGCTTCCACCCATCGTCATATTAAAACCCGGATGTTTTTAGGATTTTCATATTGAAAAACATTCTGAATCTGACTAATTCGTGTTCATTTTTGGTTAAACTATTATCAATTTTGTCACGTTTATCTGCTCGTTCATATGATACGACTTAGAGTTTCTGCCATTTTAGACATGTTTGTATACAATTTTGGAAGTAATGCTTCAGAAGGAGATATCATTTAAAATACAGTAAAAGTAATAAGTTTTTAAGCACCTCATCGGGTTGTAGAAAATTTCGAAATGATCCAAAAATAAAGAAAAGAGTATTTAGTGAGCAAGTTTTCTTTTTAATTATGTGCGGTACGTTGCCTAAACAATTTTGGTTGACGTAATCACTACGAAACTCTACCTCCGTACGTTTCGATGCGTATTTGACTGATATTAATCTCCTGATATATATTTTGCCAGTTGTGTCTAAACTTGAGTTTATATTTCCCGAAGAAGTGAAGGCGATGCAGATTTTTGACATTATTTTCCGTAACATCCATATTATTTTTAATATTGTAAGTTTAAGCTTTGTAACAGACTTAAAAATTATTGTTCCTAAATTTATGTTTGGGGTGATTCATACACCCTGGTATATTTGACTTTTCAGACCATGTTAGTATTTATGTATTAGCTTTGATATGCTTCTAAACATACGTAAAAATGAGATTCGAAAGATTAGGTTTTAGGGTTATAACGTCTACAAATATATACCATTTTGCCTTCCAAAGTAAAATAAGAGACCTTATATTTTTGTCATGTTTGTTTGCTCGTTTATCTATCACCACCTCACACTTTTTATAGTTATAAATGGTTTAGATGGTATCAATTAAAATGTAGCATAAAAATACTTTTTTTTAAAGTAGTTTTCGACTGACATAATTTTTTTACACACCACCAAATAGGATATTATTGGAGAGGTCTTTCAAAATTAAATTAATATTCCATTTACCATTTTTATATCCATCTTTTAAAATTCTGAATTTTAAGCTGACTACCATGTAAGATCTCATCCTCTAAATTTGCAAATATGGATTTCGAAAACCTGAAAAAGATCCTAGATAATAGAATTGGTACTAAGCCAAAAATGAGTTCTCATAACACAGAGCACGGAGGCAGCGAAGCGTGGATCCGGACAATTTGCAAAGACTGAATGACACGAGATCAAAATTCAAGTTGAACTTAGCACCGACTCCAGAAAAAGCCAATAATTATATACATATTTAAAAGACTCCAGCTCCAATTGTTATTAAAATATATATTTAGTGAGTATAAATAATAATTAATTTTGACTTTTTGGTATTCCTTTTTTGCATAAATTATTTTGTAATTATTAGCAGTTTGAAGTAGGGGACGGGGTGGCGGCCGACGCATTCTTTTTTAGTCAATATACATATAAATAGGTTATAAGAAAAACCTTCCTATTATTCATATGGGTAGTTCTACGTCTAAAACAGCGTATATAATTTTAAGGGATGATTTAAAATTAAATAAATCTTAATCATATTAGCTTAATTTTAATTTTTTTACAACAACGTCTTCAAATATATTCAGTATCATGTACAGAATCATCTATGTGTATGGATAATAGAAACGTTTTTTGTTATGACTATATATAATGAATATAACTGTACATAATGAATATATTATGAATGTACGTAATGAATATAACTGTATGTAATGAATATATAATGAGTGTATATAATGAACTCTTATGTACGGCATTGGAGTTTCAATGATCTTTCATAAAAATATGTTGAGATTTTATTAAAAGGAAGGCAATTGTCATTTTATTGAGTGAGTATTTTACGTTGACGCGTCTAGTATTACATTTTAATATGAAATTCTTACAAGTATGTACAGAATGTCTGGAATGACAGTGACAGCGAAAGACATATCGGTTTAATTTGATTTTGAAAGTTGTTTTTGGTGAGAATGTGATAGAAACATGTGTGAGGATAAGATAGTCAATAAAGGTTGCCAAGATAGTCAAGAAGCTCAGGTGGTTTGTCCATGAAAGCACATGCAATAAAAAGTTGCATGTATTTATTACAAATCCAGAAATTTATAACATTCAAGTAAATATTCCAGAAATTGTATAGCAATCAAGTAAATATTCTCGTTAAAAGCGCAAACTACTGGACAGATGCTATTTAAAAGCGTATCTTCTGATAAACTTGAACAGGAAAGAAGCGAACTAGTCCGTTGCAATATCGGGGAATTCCCGGTGTGTAAACACGTTTCATTAAATACGCAAATGTGTCCTTCGCGGAACGACGTTCAACTGGCTTTTAAAATGTAGTAGAGAAAATTATTTAATATTATTTTTCTTAAAGCTGTCTGCATTAATCATTTTTCAGATTGAGAAAACAGGTTGAGAAATTAACTGTTTTTATTAAAAAGAAAAGAAAAACAATCAGATGTACACCTCAAAGGGCTATTAGTGTTTTGTGCAAAAATGAATGGATATAAGAAATCTTTCATAAGTACTTTTGGGTGACAGATTTCCGTTTTCTTTTTTCTAAATTCAAAATAGCGTCTATTCTTTCTAAATCCAAAGTAGCCATCTATCGGTAAATTGTGTAACCAGAAAAACAGATGCCGTATTTGCTGAACTGTTTTTTATTTACTTTGATTTGATGATAGTTGTAAATTCGAGGATAAGTGTGAATCCAGTTGTGATCATTGTGTCAAACATTTTTTCCATACACATCTTCGTAATGAAACTGATGTGAGCGCTCACAGCAGTGAGCGTCCACGGAAATAATGCTAGAGATGTGACTGTGTGATAAAAGAAATCGATAAAAACTTCGAAAAATTGAAGTTATATGTAGCCTGTCTAGTTTTTATCGATTTATTTATATAATTAACCTAATAGCATTTCAATAATCAGTGTCAAGTGCAGGAATAAAATATAATATATATATATATATATATATATATATATATATATATATATATATATATATATATATATATACAATCAATGGTGAGCCGAATCTTTCCATATCAAAAAAATTGACCTGAAGCGTAAATTTTTTTATTGCTGCCTTTAGATGGATACACAGAGAATATATTTTGTGATAACTTGTTTTAATAATGTTTGAAAATGGTTATAAGTTATCTGATACCAACTACGAGTAATGTACCTTCCATACTCGTACTTTACCAAAAACTCCTTAAATTGATATTCTTAAATAGGAAACAAGATTTTCCTTTAATATATAAGACCCTTAAGTACTTTCGCTATTATTACCACGGGAAGGTTTAATTCCTTTTGAGGAACCTTTACTCTTTTACCTTTATTATTTTTACAAGTGCGGCGGAATAATGACAATACCAATAAACTTGTCGAATGTACAGTTAAACCAGCTCTCTGTTTTTGAACAAGTGCTATATCAATTCTACGATTAAAAATGAAATCTTATGATACAGATTTGCATGCAACTAAGCAATTATTACGCTTAATTATCTTTCGATTTGCTCAAGTGATAGATCCTGCAAAATATCCCGACACATTTTCTTGTTCACCTGAGAGTACGATTTCACCCAAACTAAGAGTAAAAATTCACCGATTTCATCTTCAGCGATGGTAATTCTATTTCTTTTAATGTTTTCATTTTACTTTAGAATAGCGACACCGAGAGACAGTTGTGACATTTTTTCTTTTAATACAATTAAAATTCGTAAGCAAGCGAACATTTGTTTATTTCATTGATATCCCTAAGATTATCAATGTAATAGAAAATTTCGAAAGTGTCGATATGAAGCAACATGATTTTACTGTGTATCGATACAATGAATTGCGACTTGATATATCGATACAAAGGAAAATTTGGCATCTCTAATTATATGTCAAATTTAGTTCTCTAGACGTTCGTCACGGCGTTTCAAATAGGCACAAAAAATAGCTGCCATTTTTTACGGTATAGACAGTTCTGCCAGTAATTTACATGTCACTAATCTGTATTATAATAGAGATTAAGGACATGTAAATTGTCCATACAAATAATTTTGGATATTATAAGCTTCCTTACTATACGTCACTTTGCAGCTTAATATCAGAGGTATTTGAAAAAAATATATTTATGCACATAAGTCTGAAACTAAATAAATGTCAATCTATGACCGTCAAACGGACTGACATTGCTAAACATAATGGTCTGTTGTTTCACTACAAACCTAAAAAGGATTTCCTCAAAATCAATTGGTTCTTATATTAAAATCTTAGACTATTTATTTATTAGGCAACCTGAAGTGGATATTTTAAAATTATTTTTTTTCGACGAGATAATAATTTAAAACAAATCTTATGCGTTTTGCCGCACGGTGAATGTTGTCGTGAAAGTAACCTCCATAAAATAACAACAGTAATTTATTCGTGGATAAATTATGGACATAATAACAAGATTAACTTTTTTTTTATAATTTCTTTGACCTGCAAAAACAACTTCACTAATTTAATTTTCGCATTTACTTTCTAAATGAAATGAGTCGGAAGCTACAAAAAGTGCGTCTCAATATCCAGTAATTAATTAGTAATTAAATTAATAATTTTTAAATTGTTCTTTTTAATGATTTTGCAGCTTTTTTGCGCAATTAGTTTATCGGTAATTAAATTATTCTTATTAACAGGCGGATGTAACTTTACGGTCATATTTGTCATGCAGCAAAATAATATTGAAATGAATTTCTTTTCTTCATTATGTACATAGTTTGTTCATGACTTCATTTGTTTGGGTAACGAAAATAGGTGTCACTGGTTTTCCGGAATTTCTACATTGGCTAACCCATGAGACCTCAAAACGATTCCAATAATTCTAAAAGTTTTTCGCTGAAATTTATTTATTGCCAGAGCAAATTATACCTTGATCGGGAACGGCAATTAGTTTAAAGCGAATCGTACGTCGGCCAGAATCATCGAGATACGTGAAATGTATGATTCGACAATGCTTTTCGGTCCTCCAATACTATTGATAGTTGTATTTGTGGCTAAGATGATGGTGTAAGCAGAATGCTGATTATAATTGGATCGAGGTACCTAGAAGAACAGTAGGTAGTCGGGATTTCGAATTTCTGAAGAAATAGCTGAGGGATTATTTAAGTTTATCCAAAGGGAGCTGTTTCTTGAGATGTTTGACTATTTCTCGCAAAATTACCTCTAAATTTAGAACAATAACTTCATATTTTACTTTTTTTTTTAAACTGTCCCTAAAATTATTGTTCACCCATCAATTTATTAGTTTTTATTCGATTCTTAGAACTTTAATATCTTCTTCGGCTACTCATTATGTAAAATCGAATAAGGTGTATCCTATGTTAAAACGTCTTCTGACGTATGCTATCATCTATTCAACACTGTAGTTTTCGAAAATACTTCAAACTAACAAACTGACAATTTTTTTTTGCATTAGAATAAAAAAAATTATACCAATAAATTAAAAGAAAAATTTAGTTCTTGACTTTAAGTCACCAAAATTTATCGTATTTTAAATCAAACAATTTATGAAATATTTTTTCTTTAGAATTAAGCTCAATAAAAAAGGGTTTCCTTAAAAGGACTGTGTCAAATTTAAGAACGTAATCGAAATAAGTTCAGCAAGTCCATTTATGGACAAAATTAATTAAATTATTTAAGTCTAAGGGAATAATAGAGATATGCGTCATGATAAATATAATACGTAAATAGAAATACACGACGTAAATAGAAATACACGACGTAAATAGAAATACACGACAGTCTGACGGAGAGTATGCTCCAAAAATTACTTAAGTTTAAGTATTCAAATGGTGTAATACTCAATTTCTCCGAAATGATGTTGGCACGCTTTACATTTTTGAGGAAGTACATCATATATTTTTTAATGTCTTACTAGATATTAATTGAGATCGCTATATGAAATATTTATTTACCGATACTACTTAAGACCTTTTTCCGAAATATAAAAAAAATATCGTTTTCTACATTGTCGTTGTCTGCGATACAATAAACAAGGATACTTTAAAGGGTTCTTATTTAATATTATGATAGACGCAAAATATAGACTGTTGATTTCACGTACAGGAATCCGTAGTGAAACAATGAACTCTTTTAATGCGCAACACAGACGACCGACAATAAGCTGACCGATTGTAATCGGTGAAAATGGAACGTATGATATTTACTATTTAGGATATATGTTCTGCAAAAGTCGATCATGTAAAAAATCGGAGCCGCTTTGGCCGCTTCTCCTCGATACGAAGTTACGAGTTATAAGGCACTAACGGAGAAAAGGATAGAATGCGCTAACGGAGACGACAAACATTTAATCGGTGGTGTGCGCATCTTGACTTGAGAGGCAAGTCGACCACTGACTGATCTTGTCCCACAAAAGTCGGCAGATATCGGCCTCCGTCTATAAAAGTCGTTTGTTTTTGTAATGCGTAATTTTATCACGTTCGTCCATTAGTTTGCCATCTAACAATATCTACAAAGTTACTTTCTGCAGTTTATGATGAATGCATATGAAATTTTGAAAGTAGATTCTCATTACATAAATCCCAATTAATATGTAGTGCAAGATAAAGTGCTTGAAAAATATGATTCTTTCAAAATATCTCCCATACACTTAAAGTGGGGTAAACAATTTTGTCGTTCTTCAACCATCACTTTTAGTTTCATTTTTGATATAAAGTGAGATATGAAAAATGGCATTGAGGTTTTATTTATAATTTTTGTGACTCAAAGTGCTTGAAAAATATGATAATGGTTTAGATGCTCGCATTTGGTTATACTTTTCAATTAAAATTACTTTGATTAAATTGATTATATCTCCCATATACCTAAAGTGGGACAAACAATATTGTCGTTCTTCAACCATCACCTTCAGTTTCATTTTGGATATAAAGTGAGATATCAAAGTGACATTGAGGTTTCTTTTATCATTTTTGTGACTCAAAGTGCCGCGCAAAGTGCTTGAAAAATATAATGGTTTAGATGCTCGCATATGGTTACAGTTTTCAATTAAAATTACTTTGTTTGAATTGAATTTTGTTAAAAGCAGTTATCTGAAAACGTACAGGTATTGTGGACCAATCGTATAATACAGCACCTCGGGATGTCATTAAATGGCGCCATGTAACGAAATTCCTAACTGATCTTAGTCATGTTACACGACGTGATTAACGTTAGTTAGTCATATTGCATCTTTTATTTGGCTAGTCATCCTTTGTTACATGCTGCTCATAGGCTATCTGAAAATTGAGTCAGTTTCCGTTTCCAATCATTTCAATTGTTGGTAATGGCGAATCAAATATGGCGGAAGATGACTAGTCAAAATTATCAAACGACATACGTTAATCGATGAAACTAACGGCAGTTAGGAACTTCGTGGAATGAAATCATTTCATAGTATGATGCCTTGGCACATCGCGATCTACCGTATTATACTATCGGCCTGCAACATAATAACACTGAAAGTTTTTAGAACATGGAAATAAAAATGGAACCAATTATAAAGTTCGTACAATTTATAAATTGTTTTTTTAAATAATTTACGTGGTACTCTAAACATTGTTTCACTCGATGGAACCACTAAGGAAAATTGTGAGCCCGCACTCTTTGGTGTTTTTTCATGGTTTTTTCGAAGAATGAGGCTTTTTCAGCTTCTGCGAAACGTATTTCTTGCAGTTTATCTTTATTTGTGTGTATAAATGAAATCGCACAGTGCGAGATCGTGGCTATATGCCATAATTTTATTTCCGACGTAGTCAAATATTCTGTTATTTGTTTAGCTGAGTTTGCGAAGACATTCTCATGATGAACGACGATTTTATTGTGAGGGCGTTGCTCTTTTTAATTTTTTCTAAAATAAGAGGCAAACAATTGCTAGTATACTAGTCTGTTGTAACTGATCTTGTTTTTTCCAGGATAATTATTGCATAATAAACAGTATGTCCTAAGAATGAGGCTGTCGTCTTTTTTCCACCACTTCGTCCTTTTTTCATCTTTGTAGGATATTCTTCAGATGAAACACCCACTGCGCTGATTACCTTTAATTTTCGGGTTCTTAACAGTATATCTAATTGTCATCAGCCGTGATGATGTCGAATACAGTATTTGAATAACCTCCATAGAATTTTTCTAGCATTTCGCGATACTAATCAATGCGACGATGTTTTTGAGCTTCGCCTGATACAAAGCTTTCTGACATCTAAATGTGCATATAGAATTTTCTGTGCTCAACTCATACTAATGACTAAATTTGCCTGAATTTGCTGATAAGTGATTCTCTTGTCATCTTAATTATGAGCGCCATAACTGAAAATGACATCAGTACTATTGAGGGACGTTCCTCACGCACATCATCACCCAAATTGCTGTGACTACGCTTGAACTCGTTAAATTTCATCATAAAATGTCAATAAAATCGCTTAAAACTAAAGCCATAAACAAAGTCATTATAATCGAATATAAATCGTGTTAAATTCATCTTGACGTGATACACACATTTTCAAATCATATTTTCAAAAATACTTTTTTTATTTAAAATTAAAGTTTTTACTCATATATTATATTTTTTGGTTTATTAATAAAACGAAGTACACGATTATAAGAGCTTTCTTAAATTCAAAATAATTGAATTTAAGTTAGGTAAACCTTATTTGCCGTAAGTAACTTAAGAGTCTGTGAAATTTGAGGATTGCCGGACAAACATGGGATGCGATCAGTATTGCGTGTCAGTAAGTCTGTCTGTAAGCCCATAGTCTGTTTATTAAGTCTGAAAAGTTTCAAGTTTCTTAAATCCAAATGAAATTTGAGTGTTTTGAAAATTTATACCTTTCCTTTATTCAGGCAAATGTACCTTTATAAAAAGATAATATAAGATATATAAAAAGATAATATAAGGCAAATGTACCTTTATAAAAAGATAATATAAGGCAAATGTACCTTTATAAAAAGATAATATAAGGCAAATGTACCTTTATAAAAAGATAATATAAGATAAAGAATAATGACGATTTAAAACCACAGGAGCTAAAGAATAATGACGATAAAAACAAATAAAAGCTACATAAAAATATTTACTTAATAATTTTATGTAGCTTTTATTTGAGCGCGTTTCAGGATGTTAATATCACATCCTTTTTTTTGTCAATATTTTTTTTAAATCGACCCAAAGGTTACTCGTTAGTGCGATATAAATGTGTACATTTGAAAGGAGTTTGTTATACTTGCTGACCTCTGAAGGTTTTTATGTAACAACTCAGATCCTACATTGGTTCTGGTAATACCCTATTCTTTAATAAATGCCTATCCCGCATATATTAAAGAATAGGGTAACCAATTTTTAACTTCGACGAATTCCCACAAAAAAAGTATTTAATATTTTAATTTTGCAAAGTAACTAAACTTTACACTATTCTTATTTATGACTTGCCAACATTCTGTAAATAGTGTAGTACTTTGAGGGTAAAAATTTGGTTAGTTAGATCTAAAAAAATTACAAGGTCTTCATGAAAGTCTTTATTCTGCTGAATTTCTCATATTTTAAATGATTGCTTAGAGCTCTGAACAAGAGAATTAGATGGTGCAATGTCGGGCAAATAATGTGGATGTACTAGTAGAACCCAGCCCAAATTCTGTAAATTTGTATGAGGCTGTTTTGTATATATATATATATATATCTTTATTATGGAAAAAATAAATTAAGTTTGGCGGTTATTTGGTTCATTAGCTAGTTAATGTAATTACTGGTTAATCTAACCGCTTAAAGATCTTTACAATCGTTGTGGATCATATCCGGAAACAACATTTAATAAGTGATATTCCACTAGCATTAAAAAGGAATTTTAATGCAAATTTGGGCACTGAAACTCCTTTTTGTCTGCTTTAACTATGTAACCTAATTTCATGATAAATTATTAATTGGTTTAGTCAATCAAAGTTACATTTTAATGTCAATAATTGCTGGTCAACATTAACTCTTTATTTTTCTTTTATTATATGGCGTCCGTTTTCTCCATTCACTTACATTGACTCGTGAAGGAGGGTCTAACCGAGTGCACGGCGGCCTGTTTATACGTTATATTATTATAAAATATTCTGGAATTTTCGACAACCTTTATGGAAAAGTGTCAAAGTCGTGGCTAATTTCGTTTTGCGATTGAACGAAAACAGGCTGACGAACAGATAAACCGACAGATAAAAGCCGGTGTTTTGGCGTCTGTTTCCTGTAGATAGCACACAGTGATATTTTTTATAATAAATGTTCAGTGAGTAGAATTCACAACAATTTTATTATATAAATTGATAAAAGAACTGGTGGAAATAGGTATTAATAATGTTGGATTAAAATGCTTCGCTGTTCTCTTTATTGGATTACAGTAACGATTCGAAGCTATGTAATGTGGTCCACCCAGAGGCTGGAAAGTATAATATAAATAAAAAATAACGTAAATAAAAGTATATAGCCACTGATTCGAGTATAAATAATATTATATGTACATAAGTACACTGCTGACCGCGGACCTCTCTCATCGATTCTCACAAAGATCGATCTAAGCAGCTTATATTCAATGACTTCCAACGATTTTTATCAGGTCATCTTTCGATCCAGTATAAATAATATTATATGTGCATAAGTACACTGCTGACCGCGGACCTCTCTCATAGATTCTCACAAAGCTCGACCTAAGTAGCTTATATTCAATGACTTCCAGCGATTTTTATCAGGTCATCTTTCGATCCAGTATAAATAACATTATATGTGCATAAGTACACTGCTGACCGCGGACCTCTCTCATAGATTCTCACAAAGATCGACCTAAGCAGCTTATATTCAATGACTTCCAGCGATTTTTATCAGGTCATCTTTCGATCCAGTATAAATAATATTATATGTGCATAAGTACACTGCTGACCGCGGACCTCTCTCATAGATTCTCACAAAGATCGACCTAAGCAGCTTATATTCAATGACTTCCAACGATTTTTATCAGGTCATCTTTCGATCCAGTATAAATAATATTATATGTGCATAAGTACACTGCTGACCGCGGACCTCTCTCATAGATTCTCACAAAGATCGACCTAAGCAGCTTATATTCAATGACTTCCAACGATTTTTATCAGGTCATCTTTCGATCCAGTATAAATAATATTATATGTGCATAAGTACACTGCTGACCGCGGACCTCTCTCATAGATTCTCACAAAGATCGACCTAAGCAGCTTATATTCAATGACTTCCAGCGATTTTTATCAGGTCGTCTTTCGATCCAGCGGAAGCCGTCCTACTTTACGTTTACCGGTACGTGATCACCACTTGAGAAACTTTCTTCTATAACGGTCGCCGAGTCTGTGCGCCTTGTGGTTTCTCCATTGTCACTTCAACCTTTTAATCCTACGAGCTATGCCGATTACCTTTGTTATCCTAAGGGATATCCTTACGTATCATATTTTCTAAGGAAACCCGGAGATTATAATAATAATAATAATCATAAGATTTTATTTCAGACATAGTCCATACAATTGTGTTAATAGGTAACAATATTCTTAATCTAATGTTAGTATAAATAATGAATAATTACATCATTAATAAATCATAAAATATGCAATAAAATAAAATCAATACTAAATGGAGTCAAACCCAACTGCAGTAAAAAAATTTAAAATTAATACAAATTAAATCATAATAAATTAAGTCAATTAAATCAGATAAAATTAAACTGTTTACACCAAATTAAATTACTTAAGTCAGGTCAATTTAAAAAAAATTAAATAAATCAAGTCAAAAATTACTCAAATCAAATTCAAAGTAAAATAGTAATAAAATCAATTAATTTAATTAACTCAATCACAACTTCATTTAACTTAAATCATAATGGCGCATGTAGGCCTATCCAGTGTGTCAAAAGAGGCAGGTCCAGTTTGCTCGCGCACGTGACCAGCATATTGCTGGAGCTTCCCGGCACCTTTCATTTCAATGTACGAGTTTTTTTTATTGGAATCAATTTCTTCTAAAATCTGAATTCCTCTCGCATTTGCATTCAACTCATAAGTTTATGTGCTGGTGCCACTTCAGATTCTACGTTTTCAAGAACATTTTGTTGTTCCATTTCAATGTACGAGTTTTTTTTTATTGGAATAAATTTCTTCTAAAATCTGAATTCCTCTCGCACTTGCATTCAATTCATAAGTTTATGTGCTGGTGCCACTTCAGATTCTTTGTTTTCAAGAGCATTTTGTTGTTTCATTTCAATGCACGAGTTTTTATTAATTGGAATCAATTTCTTCTAAAATCTGAATTCCCCTCGCACTTGCATTCAACTCATAAGTTTATGTGCTAGTGCCACTTCAGATTCTTCGTTTTCAAGAGCACTTCGTTGTTTCATTTCAATGTACGAGTTTTTTTTATTGGAATCAATTTCTTCTAAAATCTGAATTTCTCTCGCATTTGCATTCAACTCATAAGTTTATATGCTGGTGCCACTTCAGATTCTTTGTTTTCAAGAGAATTTTGTTGTTTGATTTCAATGCACGAGTTTTTATTAATTGGAATCAATTTCTTCTAAAATCTGAATTCCTCTCGCATTTGCATTCAACTCATAAGTTTATGTGCTGGTGCCACTTCAGATTCTTTGTTTTCAAGAGAATTTTGTTGTTTGATTTCAATGCACGAGTTTTTATTAATTGGAATCAATTTCTTCTAAAATCTGAATTCCTTTCGCATTTGCATTCAACTCATAAGTTTATGTGCTGGTGCCACTTCAGATTCTTTGTTTTCAAGAGAATTTTGTTGTTTGATTTCAATGCACGAGTTTTTATTAATTGGAATCAATTTCTTCTAAAATCTGAATTCCCCTCGCACTTGCATTCAACTCATAAGTTTATGTGCTAGTGCCACTTTAGATTCTTCGTTTTCAAGAGCACTTCGTTGTTTCATTTCAATGTACGAGTTTTTTTTATTGGAATCAATTTCTTCTAAAATCTGAATTCCTCTCGCATTTGCATTCAACTCATAAGTTTATATGCTGGTGCCACTTCAGATTCTTTGTTTTCAAGAGAATTTGGTTGTTTGATTTCAATGCACGAGTTTTTATTAATTGGAATAAATTTCTTCTAAAATCTGAATTCCTCTCGCATTTGCATTCAACTCGTAAGTTTATGTGCTGGTGCCACTTCAGATTCTTCGTTTTCAAGAGCACTTCGTTGTTTCATTTCAATGTACGAGTTTTTTTTATTGGAATAAATTTCTTTTAAAATCTGAATTCCTCTCGCATTTGCATTCAATTCATATGTTTATGTGCTGGGCCACTTCAAATTCTTCGTTTTCAAGAGAATTTTGTTGTTTGATTTCAATGTACTAGTTTTTTTTAATTGGAATAAATTTCTTCTAAAATCTGAATTTCTTTCGCATTTGCATTCAACTCGTAAGTTTATGTCCTGTGCCACTTCAGATTCTTTGTTTTCAAGAGTATTTTGTTGTTTTATTTCAATGTAAGAGTTTTTTTTATTGAAATCAATTTCTTCTAAAATCTGAATTCCTCTCGCATTTGCATTCAACTTGTAAGTTTATGTGGTGGTCCTGCCTCAGAATTTTCGTTTAGAAGAGCGTTTTGTTCTTTCATTTTCATGTACGAGTTTTTTATTGGAATCAATTTCATCAAAGATCTAAATTTCTTTTGCATTTCCACTCAACTTATTTGCAACCTTTAGCTTACTTTGCTACGGTTGTAAGTTTTTTTTGTAGTGGTGCCACCTCAGAATCTTCATTTTAAACAGAATTTTATAGTTTATTTTCAATGTTTGAGTTTTTCATTGGAATAAATGCTTCAAAAATATTAATTCCTTTTGAATTTACAATCAACTTACTTGTAATCTTTAGCTTATATCGCAAGGGTCATAAATTTTTGTTGTAGAACCGTTTCAGATTCTCTATTTTCAACAGCATTTCTTTGTCTTATTTCTATATATTCATTAAGCTCCTCAACATGCGATTTTTCGTACTCGTAATTAATTATTGAATGCGGGTTAATGAACAAAATAAAAAATAAATAACTTTTAGATAATTCGTAGCGAATCGTTTAAAAAATTGACATATCAGTGCTAATATATTAATATAAGAATATGTTTGTATTATATTATTTTCGTTGAAAATTGAAAGACAATAAAGTTTGAAAATGCGAGAATAGGGAAAAGGTCCAGCCGCACTGCTGCGTGCCATTGTGCCGCCGCATCGCGGCTTTGTATATATGCGAATACATGAAGTTGAAGATCATCTAAATAAGTAATACTAGAAAGTGCAAAGTGTAAATATTGTCTAAACAAAACGCATAAAATAACTATGACATTTATTTTAATAAAAATCAATTAATTGACCTAAACTTTTCGTAAATTTTTTCACATTTTTCAAAAGATCTAATTATTATATTTAAAATAGTCATTGTGTTTCTGTAGATCTTTTTAAGACCTACAGTATCTCCATACATAATTTAATAAAATTAGACTGATTCTTAAATATTTTTTTTCAATTGAATTAGTAGTAATAATCATTGAATTAGTTCATTACCTTGTTGTGTCTGAGTTATTCTCACCATTAAAAAATGATATGTAATTTTGGAAATTTTCTAGGTATTTGGGTATCTTGGTATTAATTTTCTAGGTGGACGCATTCACAAAAATGAATATGCAAAAAAATGTTTGTATGTAATGTGTCGACAAATACATACTTTTGTCGTGAAAGGTTTTTTTAGGATGTGTGCGTTAAAATATTAAAATATTGTTTATTTTATTTCCTCTGATTATGGTCGGTAGACCGAGTTGTTCATGAAGCGTAAGATTACATAAATAAGTTGAATACCTGAAAGTTTGAAATTCAACAAAATTTGTACCTTTTTAGTTCATTTAAACTAGCTACTAACATATTTAACTTGACATTTGTTTTGTGACATAAATTCGCTGAACTAAACGTAAAGTATAGTTCATTATTTGATTGAATAAAATTAATTACACCGTTTGGTTTATGTATCTATTCAAATTCAAACAAACTTATTTATTGATTTCAAATAATGACTTCTTTTTATGGGTTGTGAAGGCCCAAACTGGGAATATTTTTATTTTAAGAATGTTCCGAGTTAATTGAGAAATAATGTTTCTACAGCGATAATTCTGTTGTGTTGAGTTTGGGCGGTACGGGGAAAAGACCCGAGGCCAAATTATTACAAGAGGAAATACTTGAAAACGTTTCTTTCTGCACGCAAAATGGTAATAACCGCAATTTAGAATTTCAAGAATAAGTCAGTGGTAATTAACATGACCCAATATATTAATAAGGTTACCTACTTAAATAAAAGTAGGTAACCTTATTAATATATTGGGTAACATTAGATATTTTGCTGGCGATTAATGGAAATTGCTGATATTGTAAAGTAAATGTAACGGAAACTGGAGGAGATTTTATATTCAATACATAAAATTGGGATTTGAAATGTATGCAGAAACCTAAATTATTCGGTTATAAATTATTATTAGTATTATTAAATACAAATGTACTCTTTCTCAATTTCAGTTCTCCGAACTTCTGATTTTACTTTAAAAAAAGTGTAACTGTTTGTAAATTTGGATGTAGGAGGTAATCTCCGTAACTACTCATCCAATTTCAAAAATTCTTTCACCAATATTTAGAAAGGACCTTCAAAATGAACATAGGTTGTATATTATGCCGTTAAATTTTTTTTCATGTATTACGAAAAAGTTAAATTTTGTAGGAGGTAGTTTTATAATATAAAAATGTATCAAATGATTTTTACGTAACGAAACATGAGGAGTGAACCACGTTGCGATATCAAGGAGCTTATCGTATAAAAAGCTATGAAGATCACAAGCGCTTGAAAAAAAATTATTGGCAAAATGTTGACACACTCGCGATATACAGAATTATACTTTTGTATTTATGCAATTAGAAACCAGGTGCTTGCATTTTAATGTGAAAGCATTTAGTACAGAAATTGAATGTGACACTACGTCAAGAATATGGATAGCCATAATTTAATTTTATTCCTAAATATAAAATAAAATTAGACCATTTTTTTTAAAGCGGTACTTTTTTTCTAAGAAACTAAATCCTAGAATGTCTCTCGCAACTTCCTCCATTAAATCCTGTTGAAAATCAGGTTTTTCCAAATACCTACACTTATACAGTCCTTTCTAATGATATTCAATCGGACGCGGGGTTTGATTTCCTCCTTTTCCGGTTACTTCTATTCTTGATAAACCAACTTTTTTGATAGAAGCTATGTCCACTTAAGAATGTATCCCAGTCTTTTAGTAACATAGGATTTGATAAACTTTATAATATCTTGTTACCTGTACTTGTCATTATTTCGATGATTTCTCTAGATGACGATAACCTATATCACATCTTGTTACCTGTACTTGTTAACATTTTGACGATTACTCTAGACGACGATAACTTATATAATACCTTGTTACCTGTACTTGTAATTATTTTGACCATTTCTCTAGACGATGATAACCTATATAATATCTTGTTACCTGTACTTATCATTACTTTGACGATTTCTCTAGACGATGAGAACCTATATAATATCTTGTTACCTGTACTTGTCATTACTTTGACGATTTCTCTAGACGATGAGAACCTATATAATACCTTGTTACCTGTACTTATCATTACTTTGACGATTTCTCTAGACGATGATAACCTATATAATATCTTGTTACCTGTACTTATCATTACTTTGACGATTTCTCTAGACGATGAGAACCTATATAATACCTTGTTACCTGTACTTATCATTACTTTGACGATTTCTCTAGACGATGAGAACCTATATAATATCTTGTTACCTGTACTTATCATTACTTTGACGATTTCTCTAGACGACGATAACCTATATAATACCTTGTTACCTGTACTTGTCATTATTTTGACGATTACTCTAGATGACGATAACCTATATAATACCTTGTTACCTGTACTTGTCATTATTTTGACGATTTCTCTAGACGATGATAACCTATATAATATCTTGTTACCTGTACTTGTCATTATTTTGACGATTTCTCTAGATGACGATAACCTATATAATATCTTATATACTAAGCCATGAAATTCGCAGACACGGCAGTGTATTGCCGAATGATACAGATCCAAGATGACGAAATTTTGCTTTAAGAAAACATATTAATTCCGCAACTATACATATTTATTTTCAGATCTCTGTACACACCGTCCGCCATTTTGTTTTCGCTCTCGATCGACTCGTGGTCATTAGAAATTGCAAGCAGATCATTGCCGTAACACGAATTAATTCATTTAAATAAACAATTCAATTTAATTATTATTTGAATAATTCTACCTTATTATTTCGATGGACGCATGTAAATGTAATTGTGTAGGTCGTACATAACATTTAAAACTTTTAAGACTAGAAGTCGTCAACTTAGGTACATAGTGCAATGTTCGCTTGATCTGAACCTGAATACTGTTTGGCAGTTTAATTTGGGCGTTTGCAAAGTACAAGAGAAAAATAAAGTTGTCAATCAGTTGACAGTTTATTATATAACTAGCTGCATTACCCGGGTTCACCCGAATATAATATTTTTAGTATTATTTTTCACTACTATTTTCACGTTGTCACGTTCTTCATTTTGAATTTTTCTTCTTGAAAACACGGTTTTTTGAATTCTTGTAAGTTTCTTTTCTTCTTTTTCTTCTGTTTCTTTTCCCTGTTTCGTTTTTTTTCTCAGTACTTTGCTAGATTGTGTAAAACGCTCTCTTATGTTTTGGAATTTTAGTGACAAGAACTACAAAAAACAAAAAATTTACAAAAAAGCAAAGAAATCATTTTGGACTTTTGCTTTTTATTCTCTCCGGTCCGCCCTTTTCATTGCTAAAATAATACTAACATACGCGCGACCCAGTTCGTCACATTTACATTCGACGATCGAAATTTCTAGAAATCCATTTTCAGTTAAGAACATTCTTGAATATTCTCCTCCTCCCCCACCGATGGAATATATAGATCCATTCTGGATCTGAATATTCCATCGGTAGGGGACGGGGGAGGGAAGGGCGTTGAGTCAACTATGAAAGGCATTTGTAAGAAATCTGTGACGTTCCAGGACATTGCGGAACTTATTAGACAATTTTGAATTTTTTCTAAAAAACACTGGAAAATTCCTAGTAAGGATTCCCTAATATCACACATTTTCACTACTCACTCCTACACATGCACATCCACTGTTACCAAACCCTCTCAACATTGACGGGAGACTAAGGGCTATCCACGACCACAACTGCGAGTGGAAGGCGGTAGCTAGTTGATATATTAACAGTATAATATATGCGCTCTTATCCAGTTTTTTTTGTTTTGTATTATGACTATAAATTGTATTTTATTTTCTGCCCTTTTCTGATCATTAGTCACTGGATTGATTGCTTTTCAGTATTAAAAAAATACCAAATGTTTTAAAAGTTATATTCTATTTCTGTAACACTAGACCTATTTTCGTTGTTCTCCTTGAAATTTTTAACTGAATATTATTTCGATCCTTTTATAGGAGCTTTTCAAACCTGTTTTCTTGCACGTGTAATATAGTATCATCACTAACTGATCACTTTTATATCATCATAGCTTTTAGTTAGTTTAGGCGAATATATATTTACATCACTAATCACTTTTAGTTACTTTAGACGAATATATATTTATAAAAAATGAGGTAGAGAAAAGATTACGGAGAAGATTGTAGAAGGTATTATGCCGAAGGATTAAGAAGTTGTTGAAGTGGAGTTATTCTAACATTATTATGATGGAAAAGTGTTCGCAAGGAAATGATTGAAGATCGTTAAATATGTGCTGCCATTGTTTTTGTGTGCGTAATTGTGTAAATACTAATTAGACTGATGGTTCTGATTACAAGAATTGATTCTTGACCTGAATTATATTGAGAGGAAAATAAGAGACAGTGTTATAAGGAAAAAGACGTGCTTATCACGCTTAAGAGGGATTTGGTAACAATACACGTTAGGTCATCTTTCAAAATTTCGCTCATAATAATAAATTTCGCTTTAGGTGTACTAGAGATTACGAAAGAGATAGTAAAGTGACTGTTCACTGCAGGAAAAAACCAACATACCCGAAAAAAAACACTGAGAAAAAACCGAGAGTCTTTTCGCAAATGATAAAAAGGTTAAGAGAGTCAAATGATAAAGGTAAGAGGTAAAATAAAATTTTTTTAACAAATATTTCTGAGAAATACAACTAAAAACATTATTTGTAAAAACCCGCATTTACAGATATTAAAGCACTTTTGGATAGTACATTTTTTTCGTTTGTCGTCTGAAGGAAAAATGTACAGCAAATTATGTTTCGGATATTTTTAAAGACCGTATCTGAATAAATCGATCTGAAATATCTTTTCAGGAAGTGTTTTTAGGGTTCCGCGCCTGAAAAGGAAAAACTGAACCCTTACAAGACCGCTGACGTGTTCGTCTGTACCAAACATTTTTCTCAGAAATTGCTTGACGCGGAAACTTCAAATTTGATATATTAATAAATCATATCCAGCTGCACATATCCAAGAATGTTTATAAGAAACTTTTTATGGAGCTCCCGCTCCATAAAAAGTTTTAAATATCTAAGTTTTACTTAAATTAAGTTTTCGGAAAAACAATTTTCAATTCCTTATATAATATGGGGTATCGTCTGAAAGGGCTTGTTATAATAGTGTCCTTAAAATAAAATACTTCCTCATTTTGGGTAGTACATTTCCAGAAAAATACTAAAAAAATATGCAAAAGAAATATAGTCTGAAAATAGACAATAAAATAAAGGTTGTAATATGATATGCATTCTTGGTGTTATCATTTTTGAAATATTCACGATATCCTCCATACCTAATTATGATAGGTATTATCATATATTTATTGCATTAGGAAGTTCAAATTAGTGATAACTTATAATAAACAAACATCACATTGCGCGATCCAGGCTTGCATTTGGTCGGATTATTTTTTTATTTTATTATACTTTTTGTTGGTTTTATTTTGTGGTAAAACTACATTTTCTCGACATTAAGCAGTTGTCACTTTTAAAGTATAATGCGGTGAAAAAACATATCATCTTTTGACCTTTTGTATCTTCGAAACAAACGATCGCAGAGTAATAAATAATGCCATTATATAGATTTTATAGTTCAATTTATAATAAAATTATTCATTGTTCACTTTTGAAGTTTTCTGAATGCTGCCAGCATCACAAAATTTAGTTAAATTTCATACAACATCAATTGTATCATAGCAAAATAAGGACATAAATCCAATATTATTGGCAGTATGACTTTATTACTTCATTTGCATTTGCAAAAAAATGTGCCTGAAAAAAAAGATAAAAATCAAAGAAATAAAGTAAAAAGTTGTAAAAAATTAACGCTGTTTTATTCTATTTCGAGTAACTTTATTACTTCATTTGCATTTGAAAGAAATATGCCTGGAAAAATTTAGTATTTTCCATTACATTAATATTTAGCATTTTCTATTCGCACTTGTATATTAAACTTATTGCAGCAAAACTAGAAAAATATTATGCAAAAGAAATTATGAGAAATTTTACATGCAGGTGAATACAAACAAAATTTAAAGAGTGAAAGTTTCTTTATAATTTTTCTCGCTAGCTCAAATCCTGGAGGACATTTATTACCATCCAAAGGATTATTCGGCGTAAGTTTTCTTTGGATTAAGAAAGAATATTGAAAATTTAGCTTTTTAAAAATGCTAATTTTTCAATATTTTTTTCTTTCTGAGCGTGGTATTCCCACAACTTACTTATTTTTGTCAAATTCACATTATCAGTTTTACTACACAAATAACGTGATTATTCCTTCATAACGTTCTTTTATTCTTTTGGATTTAATTTTGGCATATTTTACACTATCATATCTTCTATTTTTTTCAAATATTTCCACCCACTACCGAGTGTATGCCCCCATATTAGCGCGCCAGTTCTGTCGATGTCTACAGAGTCAGTTTTTTACCACTACTTTTCTAACCCATCTACTATAAATTCTAATGCTCCACCAGTCGTCAGACCAATACCATTTTTAGTGTAATGACGCGCATCACGATGGACAGTTTAACATGGTTCCGAACTTCAGTATTCCGTATTCGACAATGGTACTAGTATGGTACGCTTCATTTCATTTGGGCTATTTGTAGTTGGTTTATTTATTTGTATGTTGGGACTTTATGTCTCTCTGTAATTGGTCATGACAAGTATATAGGGATTGATTGAAGTCTTTTTTCTATTGAATATTTCAGCTAGTTTACTGAAGGCCTCCCAACCCATACTGACGCAGTGAACTAATGTGACCAAGGTAAATGTACTTACCGGCGCGGTTTGTTGTCTTTCCATCGACCTAAATGTGATCTGCAATTGTTTTGGCTGTGTTCATTGGCAATTAACATTCAATGACGTGTCTTTGAACTCCTGTGCAGTCTTTTAGTCAATGACGCATCTTTGAACTCCTGTACGGTCAAGATCGGGTTGATTTTTTGCAAAAATGATAATATCGACGAAGAAAAGGTAAGGCGTCCTCCATTTGTATTTATATCACTATTGCATATAACTATCACTTAAATTCGACACACTCTTATTTATTGTTTTGCTTATTTATTTATTACACATTTATCGATACATTATAGGTAACTTATTTGTAATAGTAAAAAAGACATTGCAGAACAAAATTTAAGTTTATACGTTTAGCAAAGAAACAACTATTTAAAGAATTTAAGAGAAAGGTAAAAAATGAAATCAAATCTGAATACATAACTGTATAAAAACTGAAAAAAATAACGACGAATAAAGACGATAAACAAATAATACTCTGGTGCAACTGCGATCGGGTAGTTGTCCAGTTGAATATCGTGGGAATCTGAAGAGTACTGATTTATACCGGTACTAAAGGTCAAGATGTATAGGTTTTAGAGGGCGATGAGTAGGTGCATTCGAGATCACGAGAGAGATGGTAAAGTATAGTTGTGCAGGTAGTTGATCAGGTAGTTGTGCAGTTGAAGATCATAGGAATTTGGAGAATACTGATTTAAATCGGTTCTAAAGGTCAAGATGTATAGGTATTAGAGGGCGATGAGTAGGTGCATTCGAGATCACGAGAGATATGGTAAAGTATAGTTGTGCAAGTAGTTGATCAGGTAGTTGTGCAGTTGAACATCATGGGAATCTGGAGAATACTGATTTAAATCGGTTCTAAAGGTCAAGATGCATAGGTTCTAGAGTGCAATGAGTAGGTGCATTCGAGGTCACGAGAGATATAGTAAAGTGTAGTTGTGCAGGTAGTTGATCAAGTAGTTGTGCAGTTGATTATCGAGGGCAAAATGTGCAGGTATAGTAAAATGTGATGCTTGCGTGAGCGCAGAAAATTTGGAAGAAAAAAAATGAAAGTGTGCTCAATAAATACGGGGCTATAACACGGATTTTTCTTTTGAGCAGTTTGAAGATAAGTTTCATAAGAGCAATATCTCTTCTAAGTTGCAAAGAATGGAAAGCTAGCATACTCAGGAGTAAATTGGTAGGAAATAGAAAAGGAAAATAACCATACAGTCTCATCTACAGTTATAGAAGGAACGTCCTTTGTACACAATTCATCACGCTTTACTCCAAGTAATGAAACCGAATTCTACACGGCTTTGCTCTAATGAAATGTTCAGCAAGTTAAACGATAATATGCATTGAAAATCCTTTCAATCATTCAACACGAATCCAATTTCGAAACGATTCTTTTGCAACGTCGCTCTATGCTCATTAAACGCCAATCGCATTTAATGTTTTTAAACGCGATTGAAAAAATTTTAATCTGGCTTCAAAATCAACAAACTCAACAAGATGTCGTTGCTGTGGTGTGATGCGTTAATCACAAGGCATACGGCCTTTGACGGCGTGGCGCACTGTGAGGCCCGGGTACGATTCCCGGCCACTAAATGAACGGGGCTGGACTGGTGTTCTGGTTGGTTATAAGAGATTGTTCTCGTAGTAATAATTCGGCCATGTATATCAATTAAATACATTAAAGTACATAAATAAATAAACAAAATGACGCTGAGGAGTCCCATTGAATGTAAATTCGTATTTAATAAAAGCGTGTGCGCGGCTTTTATTGTTGAACATTTATTTTTTTAAGTAAATGGTACTTACAACTTTTTGTATGCCAGTAGTGATGGAACGAGACAAGTTTACCTATTAAGTAGTTTCTCTACTGATATAAAAGCTTACAGTATAAAAGCTTTCAGTAAGCTTACTGAATCTACGACACATTCAGTTCAGATAGTTTACAGTACGCGTATAGTAGTAATATTACATATTATGTAGTAATATTACCCGCCTATAGTTTATTTTATTTATTATTTTAAATAAATTGTACAAAAAAAAGTTATGAGAATTTGATGTAAATGGCACTATAACCTTTATACGCTACTGTAAATGCGGCTTGACAAGTTTACTCGTTAAGTAAGTATTATCTCTACTGGCGTATAAAGTATATAGTATGCGTCCAATAGTTCAAATTATTAGTAGAGTTCGTTATATATTAGTAGAGTTTATTATGAGTCATAAATTAGTAGAGTTTATATTATTACTTATTTATTTACAAGTTTTAGTGCCTACAATTGATGTGTGAGGGGAACATTTTGATATTTCCAAATATCTGCAAAACAGGTTACCAGAAATGTTACACATTTTACTCGTGTTTAATAAGTCTTTTAGCGTTTTAGTATTTACGAGTTCACGGTACGAAAGAAAGAATATTACCTACATAATATTATTATTTATTTATTTACAAGTTTTAGTGCCTACAATTGATGTATAAGGGGAACATTTTGATATTTCCAAATATTTGCAAAACAGGTTATTTATTATAAGTCATAAATTAGTAGAGTTTATTATGAGTCATAAATTAGCAGAGTTTATATTATTATTTATTTATTTACAAGTTTTAGTACCTACAATTGATGTATAAGGGGAACATTTAGATATTTTCAAATATCTAAATGTTCCCCTTTAGGTTACCAGGTTACCAGAGATGTTATATATTTTCCTCGTATTTAATAAGTCTTTCAGCGTTTTAGTATTTACGAGTTCACGGTGCGAAAGAAAGAATATTACCTACATAATGAGAAGATAAGAGTCTATAAACAGTTTTATTGCAACACGTCGATACGCTGCATTTATATGGAAAATCCAATACTCCATGAGTCACAAAGTTAATTCCTATGTTGCTGTAAATATTTACATCGTAAAATGTAAATTATAGGTTTTTAATTAAAAACTGGTTTTTACAGAATTTTTTTTGTCATTAAGTAATTGAATCGTTGTTACGATAGAGTCTACATGCTTGTATTGTACTTCTTTCTAATTCTAATTCTTCTAATCCTAGATAATTGCATGATTTTTTCTAATTCTAGATAATTGCATGACTCTTTCTAATTCTAGCTAATTGCATGATTAAATTATAAGTCATGTACGTAATGGGCAGTTAGGGAGAGTGTTCCATTGTATTCCACGATAACAACTGGAATAAAAATATTAAGTTTCCTGAGAACTATGACGATATTTTCAAAAATAATGTTGAAAAGAGAGCAACTAATGTGGTCTGTGAAGAGATCATATTAGTTCAATTTCAGGATTCAATTTCTGTTCCAAAATGTTCATAGAACCTATTATAGAAATCTACATTCCAGTCACGGAAAAATATCCAGTTCAATTAATAAGAAAATTTATAACTTTGAAAACCTAAAAAATGCGCTTTTGTAACATAGGGGCTCATTGGGACAAATCGAAGGAACCAAATTTAGTGGGTTCATTGTTAGCTATTGATAAGTTAAGTGACCACCTCTCTCCTCCGTTATCCTTCTGTTTATAATATGTAAACAAGTGACTCATAGAGACAAGTCAAACGAGCCTAAGGTCGATGAGTTTACCGTTAACCATTGAGAAGTTCCCACGACCACATCCCTCCTCAAACATGAGACCCTCCTGGTTACAATATGCGACCAATGGACTTATTCGAACCAATCTAAAAATAGGTTTGATGATTTCAGATAATGTAGACAACTACTCTATTTTACCCATGTTCACATTCAATCATTTTCAAGTCTAGACGAGTTAAATATACAAGGATTAAAAAAGAATATTACTGATATATTTAGATGTCCGCGAAAGTAGGAATTACGGTGTGATCAGAGATTTGTGTAAAAGACTTTATACAAAGCCTTAAGAGGCTTACAATCTTCCATGATTTGTTATATTTTAATGAGGAGAGAAATTTTGGTGAAACATGGAAATTTTAATCGAACTCGTATAATTTGTATCAAGTAGTTGATTAATTTTTAATAATTGCTTTTGAATGTTTTTCTTTTATGGCTATGCTTTCACTCATCAGTACATGCTTGTCTCAAAAGAGTGTTAAGTGGTGGAATGCCAACAGGAACTACTGTGGAAATTAGAGAGACATTTGAAAGTTGTTATTTCCATAAAGAAGGGTTTAAAATTCTAACTTCAGAATATACTATGTAGAAGGACAACTGAACACAATCTCGGGCAGTATCTTCGGTTGAAATCAGTAAAAGCTACGGTTTTCTCTGTCTTTTAATATTTCTATTACTTCATTGTGCACGATTAGGTTGAAGGTAACTGTGTATAAGTATTGATTTTTTGCCTGTTAAATAAACACTGCGGCTATTACATCCTATTGTGGTAATTAAATTATCCTCTTTAATTTCCAGGAAGGAACACATTTTTACTACGAAAAACAAAAATGTGCGTAGCAAATTAATGCATGGTTTTACCACTTCACATAGGAAAAGAAAACCTTTAATAAAAGCGGAAGGAGAAAATGTTGTGTAGGCTTATTGCGCTTGAACTGACATAGAGTAGCTCGAGGAAAAAGATATGAAACTTGCATCCGCTTGCTTTTCTTGAATCTAAACTTGTGAAAGGTAATTTTCTAGTTATTAGCAATTCACATGAATAAATGGCGAGACTAGGTTCTTTTTTTTATTTGAGAGATGTTAAATGAAAAGCAGAAAGAAACAAAGGCTTCGTTAAAAACAGAAATATTTAACTTTTTAACTTTTTAAGTTTGTTTTACTTTACAGCGATCGTATTCATATACACTAATATTTGAAATAATTTTGAAAAATACTGGTATCTTAAGTTATGTTATGGAACTTATTAATAATAAGTAGTTTTTTACGCGTTTTTTACAGTTCCATTTTATGGGTCTTAGATTAAGGTACAACGGAAATAATATGCCTTGGTCAAAATCATATTTAATAAATAAAAAAAAATAAAAATAATTAGTCACACTGGATGAAGCCTTCCCTGTCGTGTTGATGTTTGTCCTTAACGGACTTGCTTGGTTGGCCAGTACGCTGAAGGTCCTGCTCTAATGAAATCAAATAGTATGCGATGCTCACGCTCGAAATAACGCTCAAATGTTTCACTGCATATCCCGCTGTTCCAAAGATGCACGATAATTTTGTGTTTTCTTCTTTTTCTTTAGTCATTTTCAAGCGCTGAGATGTCAGCCTCCTTTAGTTTATGCTATCTGCTTATGTCATTCACTTCAGTTATTTTCCTGATTTATCATAAAAACGTAAATGTTGTCTTCCTTGTGGTCGTTTCTCTTCACATCGTTTTCATTCTATCACTGTCCTGTATCACGAGCTTTATTAGTAGGCAACCTAACTAGCTCTCGCATAATAATTTCGCTAGATGGTTTCGGATGCCATTCACTAACCATTCCATGATCACTAACCATTCTGTACTATCCTAGTCAGTCATTTCTCTTACGATCTCTCAGTGTTACTCGCACTAAGTTTTTCTCGGTTACTCTTTGAATAACTTTAAGTTTATGGAGGATCTCCACCAGATCCCTGTTCCGTTTGTGAGCACTGGTAGCACATACTAGTCTTATATACAAGCCTTCTATTCAGTACTGATATTCATGCTAAAGGCGAACTCGTATTTGGAGTAGGCTTCCACGCTTATCTTATAGCCTGCATATTTTATTTGCCTGTTTGTCCGTAACCATTAACACTTTCTGACCGAGATGCAAATACTTTTCCACTCTCTCGATGACAGTATCATTTACTCTGATATTTTCAGTAATAGTTGAGCTATTAGTCATGACCTTGATTTTGTCAAGGTTTATTTCCAAACTGCACTATTCAGAGGCATGATTAAATTGCTATATCATAGTCTCAAGGTCATTTTATTTATCTGAGAATTGTATGATGTCATCCGCAAACTTAAGCTCACTCATCTTTTGTGTTAATACCATGCTTCTCCCAATATAATTCTTAAACAATATCCTGCAGAATGAGAGAGAATAGCTTTGGGGAAATCTGTCTCTCAGTCTTACTACTCTCTTAATATCGATTCCTTGGATTTCTGGTGGTAGGTTTATTTTGAAAGTTGCATTTTGATAGATATTTTCTATCAGTTAGATATTTTCTATCAGCTATAATTACGGCGTTTTGAAGAGACTGAGTTATTGTCCAGGATTCAATACAATCAAATGCTTTCTCATAATTTATAAATCTGAGTCATATTAATTAGCATTTGATGCTCTGTATTTTTTTATGATTCTCGAAGTTAATATGTAATCCATAGTACCAAATTCGTATGTAGCTTTCTGCTTATTCTGAATGTAGGTTTTTCGACTGTTGAATTTTGTGTACACAGGGACATACAATAGGAAAGTAATTTTCACCTTTATAGAGGCAGAAATATATTGTGTGCGCCATAAAATGTAACATTGTGAGAATATGTCTAACTGCAGAGCATTCCTTGAAGTAATAGGTACGTTGATATAAAAAGGCAAATACAAAACAAAATGGTAAAAAATGGGGATAAGTTCATTTTGTTTAACTCAAAACAAAGTAAAGGTAAGTAAAACAAACTATAAATTATTTTCGGATCTATTTATCATTTTATTTTAAGAGTTACCATCAATACCGATTAAATTTTTTCTCTCCCATATATAGTATGATCACTTATAGTTTACAAACCATTAAATATAGAAAAATAAGGTTTATATAAAATTTGCAGACAATTTTTTCAATTTGATAATACATTTTATTGACGTATAAGCAGTTCATGAGTATAAGCAGTTAAAGTAATAGGTACATTGATATAAAAAAAGCAAATACAACACAGAATGGTGAATAATGGGGTAAATTTCATTTTATATACCTCAAAATGAAGTAAATGTAAGTAAAACCCATTATAAATTATTTTAAGATCTATTTTTCAAGAGTTCCCATCATTATCGATTAATTTTTTTCTCTCCCATATATAGTATGATCATTTGTCTTATAGTTTACAAACCATTAAATATAGAAAAATAAGGTTTATATAAAATTTGCACACAATTTTTTCAATTTGATAATAGATTTTATTGACGTATAAGCAGTTAATGAGTATAAGCAGTTAAAGTAATAGGAACATTGATATAAAAAAGCAAATACAACACAGAATGGTGAATAATGGGGTTAAGTTCATTTTATATAACTCAAAACGAAGTAAATGTAAGTAAAACCCACTATAAATTATTTTAAGATTTATTTTTAAATCCCATCAATATCGATTACATTTTTTCTCTCCCATATATAGTGTGATCATTTATCTTATAGTTTACAAACCATTAAATATAGAAAAATAAAGTTTATATAAAATTTGCAGACAATTTTTTCAATTTGATAATAGATTTTATTGATGTGTAAGCAGTTAATGAGTCGTTTAGCCAAAACAAGAAATTCACAGTTTTGTAGCGCTATTGCTAAAAATATTCAAGTCAAAATGAAAGATTATAATTTTTTCCACACGGCACAAAAATTATTGCATATGGTAAGTTTATTATAAACGCATCCAACTAACACTTAACACTGACCGTGTGTGAGGAGAAATGATGTGAAGTGATTGCAGAAATGTGAACTGCTAGCATAAAACTGCTACTACAGATGGTAAGTTTGGAATAAATACACCCAACTAACACATCAAACTGACCGTATTTGAGGAGAAATTATGTATAATTGCAAAAATTGTTAACTTAAGTTACAAAAGGTGGTTAGTTCGGTGTGAATACATCGAACTGATGCACCGAAGTGGCAATGAGTCAGAAGAAATGGTGTGAAATTATTGTAAAAATACAAACCGACGGCACAAAAGTTACTACACCCAATCAGAGTTTGGTGTGAATACACCCAACTGAAACAACTGAACTGGCCGTGTGCGAGGAGAAATGATGTGAAGTGATTGCAAAATTGTGAATTAACTATATGATGGAATTCTATCAAGTGATGTAACATCAGTCTGTTGTCAGGCAAAACTGAATGCCCGTAGGTTAAAACTGAGTGCGAATTCAGTTCAGTTCTTCATGTTATCGCTTGTATACTCGGTCACTTCACTGATTGAGCTGCTTCGTCCCATTTTTGTATAACTGTTGTTTTTCTACTTTATTATTAACGTTATAATGTTTATGGAACGTTTTGCTGGATGATATAATCATGTTATTAGGGCGCTTTTAGTTGAGCTAAGAATTTGAAACTTGGCATCCGGATAGTTTATGAGTTGTAGAAACCTAGACTAAAATGGATTAGAAGTCACAATATACACTTGAGTATGTATAAACGTTTAGTTGTATAATGCAGTGTTTCTATTAAACTGTTTACAAATATAAATGCTATTTCATCACGTAAATATATCTCCTAGTATGTCTTTCATAGGCGTGAAATATCATTATTATTTAAAGAACTATGCAATTCGGGATCATGGTTGTAGTTTTCCGGTACGTTTCACGTGAATTTAAAAATAAAGTTTTTTCAGTATTTTATTAACCCCTCAAAGATTTCAATATGAATATTTTTGCGGTTACGCCAAATTTAATTTTATACTATATTTCAAGTTTTCATTTTGGACGGTTTCTGAGAAAATTGTCGTGAACTTTTTTAGTAATATCTCTTGCTTAAAGTTCTAAAATAATTTTGAAATTTTTATAATACGCTCTTTCAATTATTAAAGAAAATGGAGTATTTTATTTGATCCTTCTAAAATTTTTGTATAAATATTTTTATGTCTTAACTATTGAGAGATATTTGGGATAGCATGTTCTATCACTAGGCCAAATTTAAATTGGTAGGCCAAATATTTCCTTAGAAAAACGGATATAATAGACGAAGGAGGTATTACTTATGAGAAAGGTTCTGTTTTTTTAAGACACCGAACCTTAAAAATTGGCAGCCTAGCTTTTGTACCTAATTAGCATAAATAAAAAGTATGTGTTATGTTACCTAGTAAAGTAAGTATTTGATTAGTTGACCGTGGTGGGCAATATGTGGCATCAAACCGAACTAATAGGTAAAAGTGAACACACGATCACACTGTGCATGATCAATGTATCCCATCACACTGAACTAATAAATTTAATTGAACACGCGAACTGACCGTGCTTGGGCTAAGCGTCGCATTACACTGAACTGACGTGTAAAATTGAACACACCAAATTAACTGTACGTGAGCAATGTATTGCATCACACCAAACTGACAGGTAAACCTGAATACTCTAAATGGACCATGCGTGAGCAATGCATGAAGTCACACTAAATTGATAGGTAAAACTAAATATACCAAACTAACCATGCGTAGGCAATGCATTGCGTCACACCGAACCGATACTGCGTCACACCGGACCGTGTGTTTTATATGTACGCCTCACACGTAATTGACAGATAAATCTGAATAAATTAAACCGACCGTGCGTGGGCAATACATGGCATCACACTAAACTGAGCTAAAACACAATAACACAATAAACTAACTATGCGTAGGGATGCATCGCGTCACACCAAACTGATAGGTAAAACTGAACACGATAAACTGACTATGCATAGGGATGCATCGCGTCACACCAAACTCATAGGCAAGACTGAACCCAATAAATTGACTATGCGTAGGGATGCATCGCGTCACATCAAACTGATAGGTAAAATTGAACACAATAAATTGACTATGCGTAGGGATGCATCGCGTCACACCAAACTGATAGGTAAAACTGAACACGATAAACTGACTATGCATAGGGGTGCATCGCGTCACACCAAACTGATAGGTAAGACAGAACCCAATAAATTGACTATGCGTAGGGATGCATCGCGTCACACCAAACTGATAGGTAAAATTGAACACAATAAATTGACTATGCGTAGGGATGCATCGCGTCATACCAAATTGATAGGTAAAACTGAACACAATAAACTGACTATGCGTAGACTGATAGGTAAATCTGAACACACCAAACTGATCATTATAGGCAATGCATCGCGTCACATTGAAGTGACAGGTAAAACTGAACACTCTAAAACGTTTTAGAAATGTCTTTCTTTCAAAGGAGAGGTTTCTGTGCGATTCAGTGGCGCGCGCGGTCGACTTGAAAATGCTTCAGTTCTAAACAGATATATTATTAATATCGATTAATAGAACGCTTTCATTACTTTTCATTGTAAGTTGAATTTCATCTCCATCAATTTTAAATGAATAATTATCTCAATAATTCACTTTAATAGTATAATTATGAATTATGTCTATGGAAATGGGTTCTCCTCGTAATGTTGAACGTTAAAGAATTTGTTTATACGTACGTATTTATATTGTTAAATGAAATTTTCTTGCAAGCAGCGCAAATATAATAATTTAAAAGATAAAAATAAATCATTAGTACTCGGATGTACGAGTTGACACTTGCTTCATATACATTCAAACTTTGCAAATTTTACGGTCCGAATACATTTTAGTATTAAGAAAAGCGTGAATTCAGTTTTTTTCGCGGTGAGAGGTTCCTTTATTCGTTCATACTTAGCAGGTTAAAAAATATGTCTTTTCAATCGGCAATACCGCTGATTTTAATTAAACATAAATGTATTTAAATAATGCAAAAATAAAAAAAAAAAACCACCACTATGTTAAAGAAACCCTTTTGCCCACTTGGTACGCAAGAATGCAATCGAAGCGTGTCTGTGTTGGTACAGTCCGAGTCAAAAAACGTAGATATGACAATAAAATAAAACGAAAAAAGGTACAATATAATAATTATCTTAATTAATAACTACTATTTATAAATTAAAATAATATAAATTTGAGCGCAACAAGTGTAATTATTCAAATACGTTAAATAAATTTATGTAAATTTAATAATTTGACCAGGGAAAGTACTAGTAGATGCTTTATTCTATTCGTACATTCTTTATTTAGTAAGTATAACAGATAATCTACAATTGCGTTAGAAGTCAGGAAAAAATTCTATTGGGGAATAAAACAATAAAGAACAAGTCGGTGTTGTGAAACTATTTTAGTAAGTATAACAGATAATCTACAATTGCGTTAGAAGTCAGGAAAACATTCTATTGGCGAATAAAACAATAAAGAACAAGTCGGTGTTGTGAAACTATTTTAGTAAGTATAACAGATAATCTACAATTGCGTTAGAAGTCAGGAAAAAATTCTATTGGCGAATAAAACAATAAAGAACAAGTCGGTGTTGTGAAACTATTTTAGTAAGTATAACAGATAATCTACAATTGCGTTAGAAGCCAGGAAAACATTCTATTGGCGAATAAAACAATAAAGAACAAGTCGGTGTTGTGAAACTATTTCAAAATTTAGTGTCAGTTTAGTTTGAGAAAAAGTGAAAAGATTTGTTTACGGGAGTATATAAAATGTAGTAAATTGGGTTTCATGTAAAATTTGGCTATTTAAATAGTGAGAATAATATTTTCTAGCAAATAGCATAAATATACATCGGTAATGAAGAGCTTAAGAAGTCATCTACATCTCAACTCAGGTCGACATATATATTATATGCCACTGACATTTTGATTAAAAATGTTATGTAGAAATTAACTTGTAGAAATTAAGAAAATAGGCCAAAATCTATAGTTTTTCAAGTTGTGCTGAGTGATTTCCATGTCTCACAATGAATTATGTTTATCATAAATTTGTATAATAAACATGTACACATTGATATAATAAACAAATACTTATATGTAGAAATGTAATTTTCTTTTAAACGTGTTCATAAGAGTATATTAAGAGTATATATATATATATATATATATATATATATATATATATATACATATATATATATATATATATATATATATATACATATATATATATATATATATATATATATATATATATATATATATGTATATATATATATATATAAGAAGACGTTCAATCAAAAGTTATTTGTGTGTAAATAAAACTGTGGCTATTATCTAAATGTTCTATAAATTGATTCAATAATAATAACTATTAATATAGAATTCCGAAGACGATCCTATTTTTTTTAAATGATAGAAAACTATATAAAAATCTTATAATATCCTTAAAACATTTTATACTAAGGTGAGGTGATCTCTAACAAGTCGTAGAAGAGGTAGACCAAAATTACGATGGATCGATTCAGTGGAAGAAAATTTTAAAATTCTCAGGATAAAGAACTGGAAAACCCAGGCGAAGTGTAGAACCTCCTGGAAGAATCTCCAACAGAAGGCCTTGGCCCATCCTGAGCTGTCGCGCCAAATATGATGATGGTGATGAGGTGATCGTTTATGAGGGAGATTTTATTTTAAACCTGAAAGTATTCATTTACACATTTTAAATGTTACAAAAGGTAATTTTCTTTTTCATTTGTAGTATGAGAATAAATAAAATGTTTAAGAATACGGTATAATATTAGTGATACGGTGCAAGTGTTTATTGATACGTTTCGATGCATACTATTGTTGTATTATGTAAAAATTATAATTGATCTTTTTCTATCTTTCCTTCTAATTGCTTAATTTAAAATTTTATTATGATAGCATTTTTAATTGATATCGTTTCTCATGAAATATTGTGTGTAATTAAGAAAATTATCCATGACAGGTGGAAAATTGATTTATGTTTACGAAAGATAAAGGAATTAGATTTGGATCTAAATTTAATTGTCTGTGGCTCATTAAGTTTTTGCCTCTACAGATAGAATATCCAATATAAATATTAAGGTTATCGGTGAAATCACAATAGACACAGTAATTATGGTTGGCTTTTCAGGTAAATTATTTTAATGTTTTTATGTTTCTCACAAATACTGCCAATGGTCAGATTGTATCAAAAGTAAAATGATAAGAAATTCGTTATTATCGTGGTAATAATTAAGTATTGTCCGAGTTAAAAAATCGGTTAAAAGCTCGATTTATTTATGGTAATTTTTAAAATTAAGAAACATTTTTTCTATGTAAGAAACTTGAATCAAGATTTTCTAGAAAATTTATTCGATACGATTCGTTCACGTAATTATAAAAATATTTATCAGCCTCGTGTAACGTTCCAAAATTCAATAAAAATGCTACTTTTTAGATTCAATCTTCAATTAAATTTTAAATTTAACTGTACAATTAAGTTAATTCAATTGTGAAACCGATTTCTCTAAAAATATTATGGATTAAAAAAAACGAATGTTCTTTAGATCACATGACTGAAGTAAAACTTCAAATTCACAAAATATGAACTTTAAAATGAATTTACAATTTTATTCACTTTAAACGTAGAATATTTAATGTATTGAAAAAAATAATAATTTATAAAATTGTTCAAGACCGAAATAAAATTACAAAATAATAAAAAAATCACCGTTCGCGTAACGCTAGCAAACTCGCATACGTATATATATATATATATATATATATATATATATATATATATATATATAATAGATGAAAAATATCATTTACTAAATAGATAAATAACACCATAAACTAAATAGATGAACAATATCATATATGAAATAGATGATAAATATAATTTACTAAATAGATAAATAATACCATATACTAAATACATGAATAATATCACATATTAAATAGATGGACTACATCATGTACTAAACAGATTAACAATATAACATAATAAATAGATGAACAATATCATAAATGAAATAGATGATAAATATCATTTACTAAATAGATAAATAATACCATATACTAAATAGATGAACAATATCATATATGAAATAGATGATAAATATCATTTACTAAATAGATAAATAATACCATGTACTAAATAGATGAATAATATCACATATTAATTAGATGGACTACATCATGTACTAAACAGATTAACAATATAACATACTAAATAGATGAACAATATCATAAATGAAATAGATGATAAATATAATTTACTAAATAGATAATTAAATACCATATACTAAATAGGTGAACAATATCATATATTAAATAGATGGACTACATCATGTACTAAACAGATTAACAATATAACATACTAAATGGATGAACAATATCATAAATGAAATAGATGATAAATATAATTTACAAAATAGATAAATAATACCATATACTAAATAGATGAACAATATTATATATGAAATAGATGATAAATATCATTTACTAAATAGATAAATAATACCATATACTAAATAGATGAATAATATCACATATTAAATAGATGGACTAAATCATGTACTAAACAGATTAATAATATAACATACTAAATAGATGAAGAATATTATATACGAAATAGGTGAAAAATATCATTAACTAAATTATATTTTAAAAAATTATTTTTCGAATAATAAATTATCAATTTATTACATTTCCTATATAGAGTATATGTGAACAAACCGTTTAGACGTACAATAAATTTATTTGCATCTTTTAAATCAATATTTGCTCGCTAGAAACTTTTATTTTTATAATTTAAATATCCAAATTTTACATAAACAAATCATTTGGATGCACGAGGACTAATGATTTATTTTTATTTTTAAATCAATATGTTCAGCTACGAGCCATGATTTTTCCAGCCGACTGTGACACCTTTAACTTCTTGGGTCGTGGTGTGCCTTTTTTGTGCCACTGCATTGAGTCTTGTTTGGACACAGGTTTATAATGATGAACCCAAGTTTCGTCTTCAGTAAAAATTCGACTCAATATTCCATCCTTGTCTTCACTACAGAGGTCCAAAAACGCGCGAGAACACCACGCGGCGTTGTTTTTGAGGCGGTGTAAGCATTCTCGCTGCCCATCTTGCGCCGACCTTTGTCATGCCAAGATGATCATGGAAAATTTTTAAAATATTTGTATCCGATATTCCTATGGTAGGAAAAACCTCTGCAAGCTGTTTCGTCTTTAGTCTGACATCTTTCAATACTAATTTCTGGAGTAGTCATTTCGATCGGCCGACCGGGGCGTGGGTCGTTTTCAAGTGAGTCTCTACCCTGTTTAAAGAGACTATGCCACTTATAAACTATGGTTTTACCCGGGCAAGAGTCCCCGTAAACAGATTCCATCTCTTTCAGTATGGTTTGAATCGATTTTCCTTGCTTGGTAAGGAACTTTATGATGGCGTGGTACTCGATTTTTTCCATAGTTCAGACTTTCTTCCAGATTGAGTTGTTTGTTCGACGATAGTTCAAAGACTAATGATCCGATTACGATAAAACTTGGTATTTATACTAATAATGAGTTATTTAACTAGTTATCATTCCGTTAATCACCGTTACTAATGGCCTACCTTTCCATTCCGCGAACTTAAAAACGTTCCCGCGTATGTCTGCATATTCAGTATTACGACGTCCTAATAACGTTCGTTGAATTTAAAGGCAATACTTGTGTTGTGTTTAACTCGTATTTGGAAAGTTGAATTCATTATATGAATCACATGTACTATTGGATACTGAGGAAATAAACATAAGAAATAATGAATATTTATCGCTTTACAATTAGTTTGGGTAATTTACCAAACGATACCATCATTTTTTGAAGTAAAACTTCTTTAAGCACGCTTAACTTGGGGAGTAAGCTGGTGAATGCGTGACGAGAGCGTTACGAAAAGTTTGATCGGGCGAGGCGAACGGAAGTTGAGAGGGAGATATAAGTTAGTGAAGACAGAAAGAGAGAGAGTTACGTTTCGTATATTACTGTAGGGACAAGAGAGAGAGGTGAGAGCACACATTTTCTTTCTCTCTTTCTCTCATAGCCAGTTATGTTTCGTATATCTAAGACACAGTGCAAGGCTATTGTCTGTATCACACTGTAGGAGCAAGAGAGAGCAGTGCGCGCGCACATTTTCTTTCTCTCTTCCTCTCATAGCCAGTGCATGAAATATATATATATATATATATATATATATATATATATATATATATCACATATCACATATATATGTGATATGATATATATATATAGCGCAAGATGGGTAGCGAGAATGCTTACACCGCCTCAAAAACAACGCCGCGTGGTGTTCTCGCGCGTTTTTGGACCTCTGTAGTGAAGACAACGATGGAATATTGAGTCGAATTTTTACTGAAAACGAAACTTGGGTTCATCATTATAAACCTGTGTCCAAACAAGACTCAATGCAGTGGCACAAAAAAGGCACACCACGACCCAAGAAGTTAAAGGTGTCACAGTCGGCTGGAAAAATCATGGCTCGTAGCTGAACATATTGATTTAAAAATAAAAATAAATCAGTAGTCCTCGTGCATCCAAATGATTTGTTTATGTAAAATTTGGATATTTAAATTATAAAAATAAAAGTTTCTAGCGAGCAAATATTGATTTAAAAGATGCAAATAAATTTATTGTACGTCTAAACGGTTTGTTCACATATACTCTATATAGGAAATGTAATAAATTGATAATTTATTATTCGAAAAATAATTTTTTAAAATATAATTTAGTTAATGATATTTTTCACCTATTTCGTATATAATATTCTTCATCTATTTAGTATGTTATATTATTAATCTGTTTAGTACATGATTTAGTCCATCTATTTAATATGTGATATTATTCATCTATTTAGTATATGGTATTATTTATCTATTTAGTAAATGATATTTATCATCTATTTCATATATAATATTGTTCATCTATTTAGTATATGGTATTATTTATCTATTTTGTAAATTATATTTATCATCTATTTCATTTATGATATTGTTAATCCATTTAGTATGTTATATTGTTAATCTGTTTAGTACATGATGTAGTCCATCTATTTAATATATGATATTGTTCACCTATTTAGTATATGGTATTAAATTATCTATTTAGTAAATTATATTTATCATCTATTTCATTTATGATATTGTTCATCTATTTAGTATGTTATATTGTTAATCTGTTTAGTACATGATGTAGTCCATCTATTTAATATGTGATATTATTCATCTATTTAGTACATGATATTATTTATCTATTTAGTAAATGATATTTATAATCTATTTCATATATGATATTGTCCATCTATTTAGTATATGGTATTATTTATCTATTTAGTAAATGATATTTATCATCTATTTCATTTATGATATTGTTCATCTATTATCTCGATATTGTGAAAGTCAATATAATTAATTCAATAACTTTGTTTTCGAAATTGATGAATTTTAAAAGCAGAATCGCGGTGGAAAGTTTAAATATATAATTTTGCAACGCAAACAGTCGAAGGTCCGTCGTATCTTATTTGCGAAGACGCGAGAAAGTTTTCGATTGTAATTGTCAATATCGAGTAACCAGTTTGACATATGAAAATTGAGTTATTGATTTTTCTGATTATCGAGTTTCACTTATATTTTGTGAAACTCGATTTGTTTTCGATGGATGGAATATTAAAAGTACCAAATTTGTCATTAAGCTGTAATAGAATGACTGAGTTTCATGGTTCATTAGCATCTGTGATAGTTAGAAATTACTTAATTTTTTAATTTTTATCAGTTTGGCAAATTATGACCCAACTAACAATAACATACTTTAATTTGAAATTGCGTTTCTGAAAAATTGCCGCCAGTACTCTGATCCAACGGAGATTAAGATTTTTTCAGTTTCAAATAATTTAGCATTTAGATTTACGAATAATATATATTTTTTATCGTAAAAATAGTGGATATCTATAAAATAATCTATGAGTGTTGATAATATCTAATAACACAGCAAGATAGGGCAATTTTTATCTCAACAATTTACTGACTGCCATACAACAAATTTCATAAAATTAAATTATTGCAAGTAGATCGTTAAAAGAAAATTGGGTTTCATAAACAATTCAGGTCGTAAATTGGTCGTGAGGGATGATACGTAACAGATATTCCATAATTCTATTCGTTTTTAAACATCACTCCGTCATTTCCTGTTCAATAGTTACGAAGTGTCTTTTTTCAATAACATTCGAAATGCGATGCGAATTTATGTTTCCAAAGTTGTCTAAGAAAAAATAGATATTTTAATCATGATTACCCATCACTATCCTTTCTTCTTTTTTTCTTATCTTTTCCCTTTTTCGTGTCCATGTTTTAGGTTTTGACCTTAACTTTTTGATGCTGTAAACTGATTTTTGCCTAAGTATTTTTTCATTAATCAATAATTAAAACTTTAATATGAATATATTTTTCAGTGATAATTAAACTAAAAACCTTGATAATATGTAGATAGTACGTACTAATGCGTAATTATACGTATTTTGAAATTATAGTTACAAGGCTCGGTAATTATTTTGAAATTATTGGAAATTAATTTTTCTTCTTGCTATTTTGATAATGTTGTTATATTATGAGATTGTTGGTTGAAATGCTTAAAGGATTTGACAATAAACTAACCTATTATATAGGAGTAGAACTGCCACTACAGCGGCACTGTACATTATTTGGCATAAATATACTTATAATCGTTCATAGTATTATTACTAAACTAATTACAAATATTAATATCGTTTCTCAACATGTAAATGTATTCTCCACAATATATTTAAAAGGCTTTAAAATATAATTATTAATTCAAAAACTATTAAATTTTAGAATCACGGTGATAGTTTTCCAGTAAAATTTGGATAAACTTCTGGTAGCATGGTTTTATTCATAATTTTATTTATTTTATTTCTGTACTTTAATGTATCTATTTGATACATATGGCGGATTTATTGCTAGAAGAGCAATCTTTTACAGCCAACTAGAACAACAGTCAAGCCCCACTCGACGAGCGGCCGGGAATCGAACCCGGGTCCCAGCGGTGCGCCTCGCAATCAAAGGCCGTATGTCTTGTGATCAACCCAACACACCACAGTAACGATAAGTGGCGTGTTGGGTTGCTGCCGGTGTGTGAATTTTAGCTTCCCCAATTTTGCGGATAGGAGGGGTGGTAAAGTTTCGTGTGAATATTTTAATGCATATTCTTTGTGGATATATTTTATCCCCACACCAATTTTCAAGTTTCTACATCAAAGGCTTTCTTAGAAAAAGGGCTGTACAGATGGACTGATGTACAGACGAGCGGACATGTGAATGATCTTATAAAATACTTTAAGGGTACATACAAATGTTTATATATGCTTAAGTGTGTACGATACCTTTATACTGCTTTATTTTGGTAAATTTAGAGTTTAAACGAAGTCAGTAGAGACTTCAGAATGAAAATTATGACGAAAATGCAATATTTTTGTCCGTTTGTTTGTTACTTAATAAGACCGTAACTAAGCGACGACTGCTACTAAATTTGGAAAGCTTATTGTTTAACGCATGATAATAACCAATGAGTATGATAATAACCAATGTGTGGACGTTTGTTTCATAATCGTGCCTAAAATATTAGGCAGGTTTTTAAAGAAATTTGTATAGAAATAATTATGATTTAAACATATTTGTATTATTAAATGCAAAAAATATTACAACATAATTCCTTTAGACTGGATTCCGACGCTTTTGTTAAGTGATAAACATTTAGTATTACAAAATGATTCTATGTATATTATATTTGTTGCCTAGTTATCCACTTAGGCGAAGATGTGTTTAAAAGTTAGTAATTTATACGATTATAGTTAATTTAAGCAGAGGGCAAATTTACCATTTCATTATCATGAATTACAGTCTGTAAATATAAGTTTTTCTATAAACAAATATATAATAATTTTTATCAAGCGTGTTATCCTTCAATATATTTTTATAAAATCATTCCATACAGGAAAATACAACGCAAAAACAATAACAGTTTGAGAATAAGCGCAACGGTAAAACCACGTTATACAAGAATGTAAAGGTCGCGAGAGCCGTCGATCGTCAGTAGTCTGTAACGAGCGCTCGGTCCGTCGTCCGGCGTGACATCCACACGACCAACGAGCGATAACCTTGCGAATAAAATAATCAAATAGTGACAAAAATGGTAATATATTAAAACGCAGAACAAAGTAATAAACTATATAATAAAAATAAGTGAAAATAATATTCCATCAAAATGCGTTCACTTATATTAATAACGATTTTGACAGTGATATTATCTAACGCGCAAAAGGACGTCGACAAAAGCAAAACAAGCTTCAGTGATAGCATACGCACTTTCCAGCTTAAGCTACTTTATGACACGGGCTCCCACCTAAACCGACATCTAGTTATGGCTCCTTTCTGCGTTTGGGCGTTGATGGCGGTCTTGGCGGAGGGAACAGCAGGATCCACCAACCAAGAACTCAGAAAGTACATCGGCCAAATTGGCAACAGGAACTACAGTCACGAAAGTTTTGCGAATGTCACTAAATTTTTTAAGGAGTCGAATTCTGTAACTGTTGAGAGAACCAGCTCCTTGTTTTATGATAATAAAATAATAATAAATCCTGATTATGCGAGAGAAATGACTATGTACTATGGGACAAATATGCAGTCGATTGACGCTTCACAACCGCAAATTGCTGCAAGTCAGATTAATTTATATTTCAGTACAGCCACTCATAATCGAATCCGTCAAGTGGTTACTTCCGACGATTTGAGAGATACCAGGGTAATATTGGCCGAGACTCTCTATTTTAAGGGTAGATGGGCGAAACCTTTTAATGCATCAACGACGACGGAAGAAAATTTCCATAATGATGCGGGCGAGATGACTGGCCGAGTGAATTTGATGTACCAGCGAACGCCGCTAGGTTTCTCTAATCTGGAGAAACTTAGCGGTCATGTGATAGAGCTGCCTTATGCTGATGACAAGTTTGCCATGCTTGTTATGATACCGTATCGTGGGATTAGCATTATTGACCTGTACTTGAAATTAAAAGACGTACCTTTTACTGAAATATTCCGTCGATTGGCAGAAGATAAGATTAATTATGGTATCGAGGATGTTGAAGTTTGGTTACCAAGATTCAAGATTAACACCGACGCTTCGCTAGTGACACCCATCGCTAATAGTGGTGTACATCAGATTTTCACGAAAGAAGCTGACTTTTCAAGGATGACCAATGATCATATGTACGTGACGGATATCATTCACAAAGTGGAAATCGAAGTTACGGAGGAGGGTACTGTGGCATCTGCAGTAGGCGGTGCTTCGCTTTCACAACGTGGAGCTGTTCCCAAATTCAAAGCTGATAGACCCTTCCTCTTTATAATACTGGAAAAAGCATCGGAGACGATACTATTTTCGGGAATATATTCTGAACCTTCTTTGTTTTGAAGCATTAAGTGAACGGTGATTTTATGTGAGATATTAGAATTGGAAGTTTGTTATTTAAAAGTTCGTCAAAGATTTGTTAATTTATGAAGCATTGGAAAGCTTTGAACAACGCTGTCAGTGATATCTATTTTGATATTTATTAATTTAGTTATTATTAACATATTGTTATTGTTAATAATGAAAATTGGCTATTTTCTTTTTTTTTATTTATTGAGTAGTTTGATTTTGGCCATTGGTTCATAAAAATACTCTTCTTTCCGTATTGTTTTATTGCAGACAGTTATATTTTTATTGGAAATTTAGAGTTACTTTCTTTAAAACAAATCAATATTCAAAAATGTTTGCCAGTTCATTATAATATTATATAAAAAATATTAGAGTGTATTGTACAAACCATTCTTAAATTATAGATTGAAAAGTGTTTTGCTGTTTCTATCCTGAATTTACAAAATTTATATGTATAGCAAAGATAAATATATAACCATATGAGAAGACATTCGAAAAGGTGAAATTTAGAATAAAGTCGGTCCAATTTTTCAGATTGGTCAAGCATTCAGAAAAAAAAGTTTTGGGATGATCCTTTAGAAAAAAAAATTGTTATAAGAGTTCAAATGATATGTGAATATAATCGCTTTTTGGCTTAGTTTCTTGGTTAATACGACTTTGGTTTTAAGTTTTGTCATTGTTTATAGATTTATTTTCATTATCATAAACAGCTTGGCCTAGTGCACTGCTGGATATAAGCTTCTCAAATGCACATATTCTTAGAGGCACGCTCATAATTGTCACACTGGTCAGGTACTCGCCTGATCGAAATGCGTAGCTTTTCAGATGGGACTGCCGCCCTTCACTGGTCTGTGATATTTAGCTACGCGATTACAAATACCATTTTATCCCCGCTCGACGAGGGACCGGGAATTGAACCCGGAGCCCTGTACTGCGCCGCGCCGATAAGGATGTAAGCCTTGTGAACAACGTCTTGTGATCGTTTTTTAAATTTTGATTTTTTCAAACGCAAACTATGTATACATATTATTAGTGCAACAACTTCTTATTAATGTTGATGATAATCAATTATCCATGTTTTTTCGGGCCATTTTATAACCTTCGTTCAATGTTTCAATAAGAGACCATGTTCTTTGCCTTATTGATACCTCCATCCTTCCTGATGGTTGAGTATGCTCGGCGCTTACGGCATCACTATACTGTTGGCACCTTGCGATTTTTGTAGTGACTATGAAAGGAAAGTCCTTTATAATTTAAAAATTTTAGTAACACCTCTTTCTTTATTTAATGATGATTAAGAGTAGAAATAGTCATTTATTTTAGCGTTGTCTATGAACATATTTCGGTATCATTAACTATGTATATATTTCTCCAATTTATATAGATTTTTTGCAGTAAAATAAATAGGATATAAAAATATATTAAATTCATTTCAATCAAATAATAAACCTTAGGAAACTTTAGTTTTAATACGTGAGTATTAGCCATTCTGTTTTGCGTTATGTTACATATCTGGATCTTCAAAAGCTTCCTTTCAGTAATGTACCGAGGATGACTGGATACTTTAGAATTTGATAGATCATGATATATTGCAGTTACTGATAGGTAAATATAAATTAATTATTGAACTATAAACTTTTATTGAAAATGTAATAAAGAAATGAGAATTATAAAATTATGATTATTATGGTTATTGTAATAGAAATAGTTAATGGAGAATTATAAAATTATGATTATTATGGTTATTGTTTTAGAAATAGTTAAACAATTAAGTAGTAATTATTTAAACCTAATGGGGAGTAAAGGTGAGCAAAAAGTATCAGTAAAGAAAAAAGGGTGATATATATCATTTCACAGGAAAGATATATATCACTCATTTATATCTCTAGCTCAGTAGCTCAGTATCTCAGTAGTCCGAGTTATTTACGAAATTATTTAATACGCAAACGTTGAACCGTTGACCAAGGGTCATACAACATGGTGATAAATAGTAATGACTGAACATTACGCACTATTATTCCAAAATAAAAATAAATTCTACGAGAGTAACCGCTTTGCTTTATATTTTGCAGGTTAAGGATTTAGGACTATCAACTTAGATTTAAATTATACATAAAATAACTTTAATGATAATTGAATAAACTGGAATTGGAGTTTGGAAATGAAACAAAAATATGATTGTTTACACAAATATTTTGAGCGAACTAAAGTATCCTTTAGTTCGTCTGCATAGATCCTGTTGCATATTTGACTAAACAGTTCGATCGTTTTCTTTCTCTTTCATGTAACGTCAAAACATATACTTTTATATCTATCTTCACGACGCGACGAGTGAGTGAAATGAAACGAAAAAGACGCCGCTCACTCCTGAGCTAGTGATATATTGATACATTTTGATTTCAAGTGATGGAGTGAGAGATATGGTGAGCTATGTCGTTATAAATGTGAGCTATATCTTTTATATCTCTCATTCTCGAGTTACACATCTCTATTGCGGAGTAGTGTGATGAATTCTGTTGCAGATATTGATAAAATCTGTAAGGTGTAAAAGTTTCACTGAAATTAGCTTATTAATATAAGCGTGATGCCTAGCACAGCACTCCCTTGTTTTTAATTCATTACATTATTTAAAACTTTGTTAAAAAATTACATGAATTTATGAAAATTGTTTAGTAGTTTCTATATAATATTGTAATTCTGTGTAATAAATAATATTTTTTTGCATCTAAACAATTTTAATAACGATGTAAATACTGAATTTCTGATAACATTTAATTTACAGCACCTATGCTCGTTTTGTGTTATTTATTGTTAGTACACATTATTTCAATAGTTTATACTACTTGTATTACTTTGTAATACCGACTGTATTGATGATGCGTGTAATAAGCTAATGGGAGGTCGATTAGCATAATCAATACATCATTTAGTTTTTTTTAAAATCTTTTTAAAAATATTTTGTCTACTGAGCTGTATTGCTCTGACACTGAAGAGATGTTAAAGATGTTATACAGACCTTAAAATTTGTTCATTTTTTGTTTAACCATTTATTATTACAAAAATAATGAATGTAAAATTTTGTTGAATATATTTGGCGTTAATTTTGTAGAAATTCATTATTCACAATTAAATGAAACTACGTGGTGTAGTATTATTTCTACTTTCTTTAATTTCTTTACCACGACCTAGGTTTCGTTGTATTACAACATCTTCAGGTGGGATATTAGCAAAGATGCTAATCATCTAGAAGCAATCTTTACTAATATCCCACCTGAAGATGTTGTAATACAACCAAACCTAGGTCGTGGTAAAGAAATTAAAGAAAGTAGAAATAATACTACATCACGTAGTTTCATTCAATTGTGTAAAATTTTGTGTAAAAAAGGGTATAATAAGTATTTATTATAATATTCAGTTTATAGACTTATATATTCAGTTTATAGACTTGCCTGCTTGGTACTTTAAATTTATAAATCTTGTCTCGCTGAAAATTAAATAAGATAAATAATTTTTAATCTCGAGTGTTCGCTAATGTTTGATGGAATAGAAATTCAATATTTTTTGTTTTATTTATTGTCTTGGGCGTAACCAGGAGGCCGCCCTAGAGTCTAATAGAGGATAATGATACTGCAGTTTCTAATGTGTATTATATCTTAAAAGCAAAATAAATACTGCCATCTGGCGGAAAATTATGAAACGACGTTTTAATGTACTGAGATTACGATGCTTGTTTACAAAAGACGCAGGTGTCGCTAGTAGTTAAGTAATAGTTGTATTAAATAATAATCTAAATGGTAAGTGTGCATCATGAGTAACTTTCCCGATTTGTGTAAAATTTCATATTATAAACACGCCATTTATGATTCTATTTCGTATTGTGAGTACGTTAGAAGTTAAGGTTTTAAATTTACATTAATAAATTAAATAAAATTATGAATTTGTTAAATTTGGTCAACAGTGCTGGCACCTTCTGCAAATATAAGTAGCTTAGTTATTTATTGCAAATAAGTAGGCACCTAATTTGAGTCAATTATTTTTTACTTTTTAATACCCACTTCTGTTTTTAAAAGATATTGTATTCATAATACCTAAAGGAGTATAATTTCAATATATGTATATATATATATATACACATATATATATGTATATGTATATATATATATATATATATATATATATATATATATATATAGACAAGTAAAAATATATGAGGTATAAATGATTAAATAAATATTTCATGAAAAGTTTCTTAAAATTTTTCGAAATTAGTTGCATATCGTGTAAATGCTTTATTCAAAATTTATCAATAAAACCATACTTTTATTACTGAAATCCGTTCCACGAGAGATGTTCCTGTAATTGTTTAGATTGCTATATGACTAATTTAGGAATATTTTACACCTTTTTAGGTTTCCTATTGGGTTGTCAGTTATAAAATTCAAGAAAAGTTTGAAAAACGAAACTACTCATTGTAAAGGGGACATTAAATGAATGGCAAATTTTTTTTTCTTTATTACGAAATTATCATTTTTTAATGCTAATTCATAATAGTTTTCTAAGCTAAATAAATATAAAAAAAATGAATAAACAAAAGAATCACCAATTGTGGCTCTTTTGTAAACTAATCCACTTATTAAACAACAAAACAACATTAAACAACCTAAGAAAGAAAGTCCACGAAGCTGGCGAGTCGCCCGCCGATAAGTATAGAATAAAGAAAAATACTCTATCTAAAAGAATTAACATAACCTTCTTGGTTATATTAATTCTTGCCACGAAGTGAAGCAAGCCCGGGTGCGAGACGAAGAAGTTAGAATCCAAACCAAAGTAACCGACATCATTGAAAGAGCTGCATTATTAAAGTGAGGTTGGTCGGGATATATTGGCAGGTGAAAAAAGGGCAAAGTGGCTTTAGAATTTGCGATCGAGAGCCATTACGTATTTTGTGGATCGTCCTTCGCTTTGCTTGCTGGCAGGATATCCTGAAAGAATAGAGGGAATATCTTGGACAGATCTCAAGACAGATCTGCATGGAAAATTGCGGACACGGTCTACGTCGAAGAGTGGATAGATATACTCTAGAAAAGACGAAGAAGCTAAATAAATCCAGACTTTAGTTATCAAATATAATAACAGATGAATAAAAGTACTACACGAGTAAATAACGTTGGATGTAAAGTTGTTTTTCTAATGCAATATAAAGGAATGAAGGTAGCTCTGTCAGATAATGCAAACTTAACTTGGGCTCTGTTACAATAAGTTTTTTTTTTATTTTTGCAAGTTTAATTTAGGAAGTCGCTCAGGATCAAAGTTTCTGTTTTTGATTTTTTTGAGCAAATGCGTGGTTTCTTCTCTTCTATCTTAGGAGCGTACACCGTTGCTCATTATTTTGTCTATAGGTATTGCGTTTTGCTTCGCGCACTAAATTCTTTTGGTAAAATTGACATATTTTGGTTGTTCTTTCCTTATTAAAACTCGGCTTTTAACTGAACAGAAAATTAAACGCCATGCTATTTATATATCTTACAAGAAGTGTTCGAGAATTTTTGTAACATTCTGAAAATCGCTGAAAAAATGTGGCTAGTTTATTAGTTTTAAACTTAATATTTCTATATATATATATATATATATATATATATATATATATATAACAATATAGTTTTACTAAAATATTTACAGAGCTTTGTAAATGAAATTTTGCAAACATACGCTTTATATAGATCATAGTTAAAATGGGAAAAAATAAAAATACCTTCTCATTCATGTAAAATGGGAGCAAAAAACGCACAACATTCAGTTGGGCATCATGGGATAGGTATTTTAAAATGAAATTGAGTTTTTATTAAGTATTTTTAATTTTTAGATTGCAGTTCCTAATTATTAAACTTTGAAGAGTAACGACTACTTCGACGCTAATACAATTTCAACCCACAAAAAATTTCGAAATGAGTTAATGATGCGGATTTTTTTAATGATTTAGATTCTTTCATCATTTAAAGAACGTCATTTTATAAAACTTTAAATAATGTAACCCTTCAATAAAAATAATACATATTCTTCACAAAAAAAATCTTCGGGCGCCATTTTCTTAAAATGTATTAATTATTACCATCCACTTGAGATTACAAGAAAAGGGAGGTGGGCTGTATCAGGGATGCAGCCGCAGTGGAGTACGTGAAACGTCTTGAGCGTACTAGAGCTCTTGCATGCCAGTTTTGTACGTTACGTACCGCATGCATTGGCGCCATATTGGAGCAGTCGTCAAATTTTTGTAAAAACACAATTTTTTTAAATTCTGCAACTTCTAATGGTCACAAGTGTGAGTTTTATGTATCATACCTATTATAAAGCCGTGAGCTCTGTCAAACGCGACTACTCCCGCTCGAATCGATCAATGTATTGCTGAGTCATCACTAATTAAACATGGCGCGCGATAGTAAATTTAGTTCCAAATGAGTCGTGCTGCACGCGACTGCAGCGCCATTTATGCCAACGATATATGCATCACCGAGTAATGGCTCCTATCCTCTAAATTATGGTACTAAAATATCGGTTGGTGCTATACCTCCAAAGTTATAAGCAATTTTGCCATAACATATTTCGTTACATATGTTTTTTGCAAATGACCCCCCTTTAACCGAAATGAAAGATATATCATATCCATAACTCTAAATATATAATATCACCATCCACTTGATATTAGAAGAAATAAGACTATGTGTATTACTTATTACCAGAGAGATTATAATTAAATAACCCTGTCTCTCTTACTTATCACTCTCTACTTGAGATTACAAGAAAATAATTCTATCTGTATTACTTATTAATATCCACTTGAGATTACAAGAAAATAATTCTATCTGTATTACTTATTAATATCCACTTGAGATTACAAGAAAATAATTCTATCTGTATTACTTATTAATATCCACTTGAGATTACAAGAAAATAATTCTATCTGTATTACTTATTAATATCCACTTGAGATTACAAGAAAATAATTCTATCTGTATTATCATAATCGATTCGTCAAGGCGAAGCTAAAACTATTGAAGCTAGAGACATGGAAGGACAATAGTATCCTTTTGTGGCATTGATCCATCCTAAGAATTTTCTGATATTCATCCATTTTTTTTTGAGAAAATAATATAACACACTTATTTTTCTAGAATATGGCATAAACAATCAAAGGAACAAATTATTAATCATTTAGAATCAAATTGGAATCAATAATTAGTCAAAAGTCAACCTGTTTGAAATAAAATGAAGATTTTATCTTTATAAATTCAGGAAATCCTGATGAAAAAGTAGTTAAGTTTCTTTGTTGGGTCACCTTTGTGGTTTTGTCAGAAATAGTAGATTTTTTTTGTAAAATACAGCTATTAATTTAGTGAATTCGTATGTAACCATTAAATCTTTGTCTGCTCTTTTTTTAATAGTCTAGTTCGTAGTGAGAGATTTTTTTTTATGTAATACGGTACTTTAATTTCAATATTGTTCTTTTCTTGATTAATCTATTTATGTTCGTGTTTATAATCTATTTTAGATAAACACGAGCATAAATAGATTTATAAATTAAGTTTGCTTCTAGGGAAGTCTAAAATTTGCATAAACATTACCTAATGCAGACAATAATTGTAATGAAATTAGTGGTTTAATTTAGTTGAATCTTTTAAAGATATAACCTCTTTAACTAAGCAACTAGATTATAAATAGAATATAAATCATAGTGAATATGAAACTATAATTTGAACCGTGTTTTCATTAAATGAAATTTAGTAGATGATTAAAAATTTTATTAAATACGTCTGTGACAAATAAATGATTAAAAAAATGAAATGAAGTAACATAATCTAAAAGAACTTATTATATAATAGATACTATTTACACTTGATAAAATAATCACAAAACAAACTTACCAGACGTACGCATAATCTATGTTACTTTAATATCCCTCGAAATATTTAATTTGGATTCAATATGTCCACATCATGAAAAGTCAAAAGGACCGAAGTTATTGGGATGGACTTCAATATATTGGCCGAGTCTCAATAGGTATATTGGATTTAGAAAACCAAGGCTGAAGCAAGGATAACCGTTCTTGCTTGATGCATTCAGTCATAAAATGAAAACATAAGTTAAAGGAAATAATATTTGCTTCATTACTAAAACGCAGAGCGTTTCAAACAAAAATGTGAAATAAAAAAGATCTGTTGTTTTCTATCAAGTTATTTTTATCCAAATCAGATAATTTAGACCTTTTATGCGTAGACTTTTTAAAAGTAAATGTTATATCCTAAGGCGAATGATTTTAGCAAATCAGAGATTATAAGGATAAAAAGAAGATTCGAAGAATGTGTGATGGGACCCTTTTTGTGGTCTTCATTATTATTCGAATTTTATGTTTCAAAAAGAATAGCATTTGTAAGTTTTGTTTAGTAAAGCATGGTACCTGTCATAGAGTGTAACGTCCAACAAGGACGTGTATTAGTAATATGAACGATAAAATGACCATAGCGAATAAAAATAACCGTAGGTTATTTTGCCCACGATATCCGCAATTACTCAATTGTTATTAGTCAGTCTCTGAATATTAATTATTGAATCGTTTATTTTACCTAGAAAAACCAATTGGAAACGGAAAGCGTTACGCCTACCTTTAAATAGAGTATGTCAAAGAAGTGATTCATGATATGTAAATATATTTACATACTACATATATTTACATACACATATAACCTTATGACTATATGAGGAATATGTTGTGTATAATTCTGATAATTAATAAAAAAAATAACAGTAACCTACTTCTTCGATGGCTTGACAGCCAAGGATGGGTCCCTGCCTTCCGCAGAATCAACTCCCAAGCTCTCCTGTTCTTGGCTAGAGACATCCAGTTCATTACACTTAGGATTTTCAAATTTTTTCCAGACAATCGATCCATCTAAGTTTAGATCTTTCTCTTTTTCGGGAGCCCTATGGTCTAGCTGGGAAGATCTTTTTGTTGCCCGACTGTCGTCCATTCTACTCAAGTGCTCTGCCCTTTATTCTCTGAATTGCGAACAATAACCTATTAAGTACAAATAGAATTGGTACTTCGTAAGTTACGTATGCAAATAAACTCATATAATCATTTAAGTGTTCATAGTATTTTACCCTTAAATGTTCATAAATTAGTGACATAATTTTAGAAACAAACGAAATACTTAACATGAAATACAAAAACCACAAGCAATAAATTCATACGCAATTAATTCATAAAAAGAAAAAAAACATTTTATTTACTGCATATAAAACTTTCAAATAAATATTTTCGAGTGCTTTATATTAAGATATTTGCGTCAAAGGTTTAGTAGAAAACGACTGGATCGACAGGTAGACGGACGGATATGTCAGACATCTTATAAGGGTTCCGTTTTTTGTTTTCGATGGATGGAATATTAAAAGTACCAAATTTGTCATTAAGCTGTAATAGAATGACTGAGTGACATGGTTCATTCGCATCTGTGATAGTTAGAAATTACTTAATTTTTTAATTTTTATCTGTTTGGCAAATTATGACCCAACTAACAATAACATACTTTAATTTGAAATTGCGTTTCTGAAAAATTGCCGCCAGTACTCTGATCCAACGGAGATTAAGATTTTTTCAGTTTCAAATAATTTAGCATTTAGATTTACGAATAATATATATTTTTTATCGTAAAAATAGTGGATATCTATAAAATAATCTATGAGTGTTGATAATATCTAATAACACAGCAAGATAGGGCAATTTTTATCTCAACAATTTACTGACTGCCATACAAAAAATTTCATAAAATTAAATTATTGCAAGTAGATCGTTAAAAGAAAATTGGGTTTCATAAACAATTCAGGTCGTAAATTGGTCGTGAGGGGTGATACGTAACAGATATTCCATAATTCGTTGACGTTTTTAAACATCACTCCGTCATTTCCTGTTCAATAGTTACGAAGTGTCTTTTTTCAATAACATTCGAAATGCGATGCGAATTTATGTTTCCAAAGTTGTCTAAGAAAAAAATAGATATTTTAATCATGATTACCCATCACTATCCTTTCTTCTTTTTTTCTTATCTTTTCCCTTTTTCGTGTCCATGTTTTAGGATTTCGCATTTGAAACGGAGAAACCTGCAGATCTTACAAGATCAAGAGAAGACTTTTACGTCCAAAATATGTCGTGACCTTAATATCTAAAACATATTAAACCGTAGGTAATTTGATTAAATTGATACACGAATAAATTTATACGAAGTGTGTGTGTTAATCAATAAAGGAAGTTATGAGGATTTTAAAATTATAATTTTTTAAAATTTTATTTAACATTGTTCTACATATATTAAAATACCAATATAATACGTTATGAATCATTGTAATTATTAAAGTCAAAATTATGAAAAACCAGTATTAATAGAAATATATGTACTTTATTGAAAATATATAGAAATGGTTCTAAAATTTAGGAATTTTGAAAAATTTACTAAGCTTTTAGGCCTGTTAAAAATATATTTACACGTTAAAAAAATATTGATATTTGTAAGTAGTTTACCTGAAATACTTTGAGTACAAATTGAAACGTGTGTCTCAGATCGTATGAACTTCTCACAGCGCAAGTTATATGTGTACTTGTTTCTGCACTAAAATATATGAGTGTTGCCATAAATTGCTAAGTTATTGATTTATCATTCGATTCCTGTGAATATTCTAAATGACTTGTATTTTGCAAATGAATTTTTCTGAAAGCATCGTTAAAAAATTACTAGTTCTTTACGAAAACATTGTATCATGTAGAACCAAAATCAAACTAACCAAACCAAAAAAAATGTAGAACCAAAAAAATGTTACTAAAGCTTTTGCTTGTCGTATAACTGTTTTGACCTTAACTTTTTGATGCTGTAAACTGATTTTTGCCTAAGTATTTTTTCATTAATCAATAATTAAAACTTTAATATGAATATATTTTTCAGTGATAATTAAACTAAAAACCTTGATAATATGTAGATAGTACGTACTAATGCGTAATTATACGTATTTTGAAATTATAGTTACAAGGCTCGGTAATTATTTTGAAATTATTGGAAATTAATTTTTCTTCTTGCTATTTTGATAATGTTGTTATATTATGAGATTGTTGGTTGAAATGCTTAAAGGATTTGACAATAAACTAACCTATTATATAGGAGTAGAACTGCCACTACAGCGGCACTGTACATTATTTGGCATAAATATACTTATAATCGTTCATAGTATTATTACTAAACTAATTACAAATATTAATATCGTTTCTCAACATGTAAATGTATTCTCCACAATATATTTAAAAGGCTTTAAAATATAATTATTAATTCAAAAACTATTAAATTTTAGAATCACGGTGATAGTTTTCCAGTAAAATTTGGATAAACTTCTGGTAGCATGGTTTTATTCATAATTTTATTTATTTTATTTCTGTACTTTAATGTATCTATTTGATACATATGGCGGATTTATTGCTAGAAGAGCAATCTTTTACAGCCAACTAGAACAACAGTCAAGCCCCACTCGACGAGCGGCCGGGAATCGAACCCGGGTCCCAGCGGTGCGCCTCGCAATCAAAGGCCGTATGTCTTGTGACCAACCCAACACACCACAGTAACGATAAGTGGCGTGTTGGGTTGCTGCCGGTGTGTGAATTTTAGCTTCCCCAATTTTGCGGATAGGAGGGGTGGTAAAGTTTCGTGTGAATATTTTAATGCATATTCTTTGTGGATATATTTTATCCCCACACCAATTTTCAAGTTTCTACATCAAAGGCTTTCTTAGAAAAAGGGCTGTACAGATGGACTGATGTACAGACGAGCGGACATGTGAATGATCTTATAAAATACTTTAAGGGTACATACAAATGTTTATATATGCTTAAGTGTGTACGATACCTTTATACTGCTTTATTTTGGTAAATTTAGAGTTTAAACGAAGTCAGTAGAGACTTCAGAATGAAAATTATGACGAAAATGCAATATTTTTGTCCGTTTGTTTGTTACTTAATAAGTCCGTAACTAAGCGACGACTGCTACTAAATTTGGAAAGCTTATTGTTTAACGCATGATAATAACCAATGAGTATGATAATAACCAATGTGTGGACGTTTGTTTCATAATCGTGCCTAAAATATTAGGCAGGTTTTTAAAGAAATTTGTATAGAAATAATTATGATTTAAACATATTTGTATTATTAAATGCAAAAAATATTACAACATAATTCCTTTAGACTGGATTCCGACGCTTTTGTTAAGTGATAAACATTTAGTATTACAAAATGATTCTATGTATATTAAATTTGTTGCCTAGTTATCCACTTAGGCGAAGATGTGTTTAAAAGTTAGTAATTTATACGATTATAGATACTTTAAGCAGAGGGCAAATTTACCATTTCATTATCATGAATTACAGTCTGTAAATATAAGTTTTTCTATAAACAAATATATAATCATTTTTATCAAGCGTGTTATCCTTCAATATATTTTTATAAAATCATTCCATACAGGAAAATACAACGCAAAAACAATAACAGTTTGAGAATAAGCGCAACGGTAAAACCACGTTATACAAGAATGTAAAGGTCGCGAGAGCCGTCGATCGTCAGTAGTCTGTAACGAGCGCTCGGTCCGTCGTCCGGCGTGACATCCACACGACCAACGAGCGATAACCTTGCGAATAAAATAATCAAATAGTGACAAAAATTATAATATATTAAAACGCAGAACAAAGTAATAAACTATATAATAAAAATAAGTGAAAATAATATTCCATCAAAATGCGTTCACTTATATTAATAACGATTTTGACAGTGATATTGTCTAACGCGCAAAAGGACGTCGACAAAAGCAAAACAAGCTTCAGTGATAGCATACGCACTTTCCAGCTTAAGCTACTTTATCACACGGGCTCCCACCTAAGTCGACATCTAGTTATGGCTCCTTTCTCCGTTTGGGCGTTGCTGGCGGTCTTGGCGGAGGGAACAGCAGGATCCACCAACCAAGAACTCAGAAAGTACATCGGCAAAACTGGCAACAGGAACTACAGTCACGAAAGTTTTGCGAATGTCACTAAATTTTTTAAGGAGTCAAATTCTGTAACTGTTGAGAGAACCAGCTCCTTGTTTTATGATAATAAAATAATAATAAATCCTGATTATGCGAGAGAAATGACTATGTACTATGGGACAAATGTGCAGTCGATTGACGCTTCACAACCGCAAATTGCTGCACGTCAGATTAATTTATATTTCAGTACAGCCACTCATAATCGAATCCGTCAAGTGGTTACTTCCGACGATTTGAGAGATGCCAGGGTAATATTGACCGAGACTCTCTATTTTAAGGGTAGATGGGCGAAACCTTTTAATGCATCAACGACGACGGAAGAAAATTTCCATAATGATGCGGGCGAGATGACTGGCCGAGTGAATTTGATGTACCAGCGAACGCCGCTAGGTTTCTCTAATCTGGAGAAACTTGGCGGTCATGTGATAGAGCTGCCTTATGCTGATGACAAGTTTGCCATGCTTGTTATGCTACCGTATCGTGGGGTTAGCATTACTGACCTGTATTTGAATTTAAAAGACGTACCTTTTACTGAAATATTCCGTCGATTGGCAGAAGATAAGATTAATTATGGTACCGAGGATGTTGATGTTTGGTTACCAAGATTCAAGATAAACACCGACGCTTCGCTAGTGATACCCATCGCTAATAGTGGTGTACATCAGATTTTCACGAAAGAAGCTGACTTTTCAAGGATGACCAATGATCATATGTACGTGACGAATATCATTCACAAAGCGGAAATCGAAGTTACGGAGGAGGGTACTGTGGCATCTGCAGTAGGCGGTGCTTTGCTTTCACAACGTGCAGCTGTTCCCAAATTCAAAGCTGATAGACCCTTCCTCTTTATAATACTGGAAAAAGCATCGGAGACGATACTATTTTCGGGAATATATTCTGAACCTTCTTTGTTTTGAAGCATTAAGTGAACGGTGATTTTATGTGAGATATTAGAATTGGAAGTTTGTTATTTAAAAGTTCGTCAAAGATTTGTTAATTTATGAAGCATTGGAAAGCTTTGAAGAACGCTTTCAGTGATATCAATTTTGATATTTATTAATTTAGTTATTATTAACATATTGTTATTGTTAATAATGAAAATTGGCTATTTTCTTTTTTTTTTATTTATTGAGTAGTTTGATTTTGGCCATTGGTTCATAAAAATACTCTTCTTTCCGTATTGTTTTATTGCAGACAGTTATATTTTTATTGGAAATTTAGAGTTACTTTCTTTAAAACAAATCAATATTCAAAAATGTTTGCCTGTTCATTATAATATTATATAAAAATATTAGAGTGTATTGTACAAACCATTCTTAAATTATAGATTGAAAAGTGTTTTGCTGTTTCTATCCTGAATTTACAAAATTTATAATAATAGCAAAGATAAATATATAACCATATGAGAAGACATTCGAAAAGGTGAAATTTAGAATAAAGTCGGTCCAATTTTTCAGATTGGTCAAGCATTCAGAAAAAAAAGTTTTGGGATGATCCTTTAGAAAAAAAAATTGTTATAAGAGTTCAAATGATATGTGAATATAATCGCTTTTTGGCTTAGTTTCTTGGTTAATACGACTTTGGTTTTAAGTTTTGTGATTGTTTATAGATTTATTTTCATTATCATAAACAGCTTGGCCTAGTGCACTGCTGGATATAAGCTTCTCAAATGTGCATATTCTTAGAGGCACGCTCATAATTATCACACTGGTCAGGTACTCGCCTGATCGAAATGCGTAGCTTTTCAGATCAGCGGGACTGCCACCCTTCAACGGTCTGTGATATTTAGCTGCGCGATTACAAATACTATTCTATCCCCGCTTGACGAGGGACCGGGAATTGAACCCGGAGCCCTGTACTGCGCCACGCCGATAAGGACGTAAACCTTGTGATCAACGTCTTGTGACCACTTTTTAAATTTTGATTTTTTGAAACGCAAACTATGTATACATTTTATTAGTGCAACAACTTCTTATGGATGTTGATGATAATCTATTATCCATGTTTTTTCGGGTCATTTTATAACCATCGTTCAATGTTTCAATAAGAGACCATGCTTTTTGCCGTATTGACACCTCCACCCTTCCTGATGGTTGAGTATGCTCGGCGCTTACGGCATCACTATACTATTGGCACCTTGCGATTTTTGTAGTGACTGTGAAAGGAAAGTCCTTTATAATTTAAAAATTTTAGTAACACCTCTTTCTTTATTTAATGATGATTAAGAGTAGAAATAGTCATTTATTTTAGCGTTGTCTATGAACATGTTTCGGTATCATTAACTATATATATATTTCTTCAATTCATATAGATTTTTTGCCGTAAAATAAATAGGATCATAAGCGTTTGACACATTTTAATCTTTGTTTAGACAATTGTTAAATTATTTTGTTGCTGATTTTAAATACTTATGTTAAATATAAAAATATATTAAATTCATTTCAATCAAATAATAAACCTCAGGAAACTTTAGTTTTAATACGTGAGTATTAGCCATTCTGTTTTGCGTTATGTTACATATCTGGATCTTCAAAAGCTTCCTTTCAGTAATGTACCGAAGATGACTGAATACTTTAGAATTTGATAGATCATGATATATTGCAGTTACTGATAGGGAAATATAAATTAATTATTGAACTATAAACTTTTATTAAAAATGTAATAAAGGAAATGAGAATTATAAAACTATGATTATTATGGTTATTGTAATAGAAATAGTGAATGGAGAATTATAAAACTATGATTATTATGGTTATTGTAATAGAAATAGTTTAACAATTAAGTAGTAATAATTCAAACTTATTGCGGAGTAAAGGTACGCAAACTGTATCAGTAAAGAGAAAAGGGTGATATATATCGTTTGACAGGAAAGATATATATCATTCATTTATATCTCTAGCTCAGTAGCTCAGTATCTCAGTAGTCCGAGTTATTTACGAAATTATTTATTAGGCATACGTTTAACGTATGCGTTGAACAATGGTCATACAACATGGTGATAAATAGTAATGACTGAATATTACGTACTATTGTTTGAAAATAAAAATAAATTGTCCAAGAGTGTCCACTTTGCTTAATACTTTGCAGGTTAAGGATTTAGGACTATCAACTTAGATTTAAATTATACATAAAATAACTTTAATGATAATTGAATAAATTGGAATAGATTGGCGTATTTATACAATTATAAATTAGAATTTGGAAATGAAACAAAAAATGTAGTTGTTTACACAAATATTTTGAGCGAACTAAAGTATCCTTTAGTTCGTCTGAATAGATCCTGTTGCATATTCGACTAAACAGGTCGATCGTTTTCTTTCTCTTTCATGTAACGTCAAAACATATACTTTTATATCTATCTTCACGACGCGTCGAGTGAGTGAAATGAAACGAAAAAGACGCCGCTCACTCCTGAGCTAGTGATACATTGATACATTTTGATTTCAAGTGATGGAGTGAGAGATATGGTGAGCTATGTCGTTATAAATGTGAGCTATATCTTTTATATCTCTCATTCTGGAGTTTACACATGTCTATTGCGGAGTAGTGTGATGAATTCTGTTGCAGATATTGATAAAATCTGTAAGGTGTAAAAGTTTCACTGAAATTCGCTTATTAATATAAGCGTGATGCTAGCACAGCACTCCCTTGTTTTTAATTCATTACATTATTTAAAACTTTGTTAAAAAATTACATGAATTTATGAAAATTGTTTAGTAGTTTCTGTGTAATATTGTAATTCTGTGTAATAAATAATATTTTTTAGCTTCTAAACAATTTTAATAACGATGTAAATACTGAATTTCTGATAATATTTAATTTACAGCACCTATTCTCGTTTTATGTTATTTATTGTTAGTACACATTATTTCAATAGTTTATACCACTTGTATTACTTTGTAATATCGACTGTATTGATTATATTATTTGATCAAAATAATGTGTAAATAAACTAATGGGAGGTCGATTAGCATAATCAATACATCATTTCGTTTTTTTTTAATCTTTTTAAAAATATTTTGTCTACTGAGCTGTATTGCTCTGACACTGAAGAGATGTTAAAAATGTTATACAGACATTAAAATTTCTTCATTTTTTGTTTAACCATTTATGATTACAAAAATAATAAATGTAAAATTTTGTTGAATATATTTGGCGTTAATTTTGTAGAAATTCATTATTCACAATTAAATGAAACTACGTGATGTAGTATTATTTCTACTTTCTTTAATTTCTTTACCACGACCTAGGTTTCGTTGTATTACAACATCTTCAGGTGGGATATTAGCAAAGATGCTAATCATCTAGAAGCAATCTTTACTAATATCCCACCTGAAGATGTTGTAATACAACGAAACCTAGGTCGTGGTAAAGAAATTAAAGAAAGTAGAAATAATACTACATCACGTAGTTTCATTCAATTGTGTAAAATTTTGTTTAAAAAAAGGATATAATAAGTATTTATTATAATATTCAGTTTATAGACTTATATATTCAGTTTATAGACTTGCCTGCTTGGTACTTTAAATTTATAAATCTTGTCTCGCTGAAAATTAAATAAGATAAATAATTTTTAATCTCGTGTGTTCGCTAATGTTTGATGGAATAGCAATTCAATATTTTTTGTTTTATTTATTGTCTTGGGTGTAACCAGGAGGCCGCCCTAGAGTCTAATAGAGGATAATGATACTGCAGTTTCTAATGTGTATTATATCTTAAAAGCAAAATAAATACTGCCATCTGGCGGAAAATTATGAAACGACGTTTTAATGTACTGAGATTACGATGCTTGTTTACAAAAGACGCAGGTGTCGCTAGTAGTTAAGTAATAGTTGTATTAAATAATAATCTAAATGGTAAGTGTGCATCATGAGTAACTTTCCCGATTTGTCTAAAATTTCATATTATAAACACGCCATTTATGATTCTATTTCGTATTGTGAGTACGTTAGAAGTTAAGGTTTTAAATTTACATTAATAAATTAAATAAAATTATGAATTTGTTAAATTTGGTCAACAGTGCTGGCACCTTCTGCAAATATAAGTAGCTTAGTTATTTATTGCAAATAAGTAGGCACCTAATTTGAGTCAATTATTTTTTACTTTTTAATACCCACTTCTGTTTTTAAAAGATATTGTATTCATAATACCTAAAGGAGTATAACTTCAATATATGTATATATATATATATATATATATATATATATATATATATATATATATATATGTATATGTATATATATATATATATATATATATATATGTATATGTATATATATATATATATATATATATATATGTATATGTATATATATATATATATATATATATATATATATATCTATAGACAAGTAAAAATATATGAGGTATAAATGATTAAATAAATATTTCATGAAAAGTTTCTTAAAATTTTTCGAAATTAGTTGCATATCGTGTAAATGCTTTATTCAAAATTTATCAATAAAACCATACTTTTATTACTGAAATCCGTTCCACGAGAGATGTTCCTGTAATTGTTTAGATTGCTATATGACTAATGTAGGAATATTTTACACCTTTTTAGGTTTCCTATTGGGTTGTCAGTTATAAAATTCAAGAAAAGTTTGAAAAACGAAACTACTCATTGTAAAGGGGACATTAAATGAATGGCAAATTTTTTTTTCTTTATTACGAAATTATCATTTTTTAATGCTAATTCATAATAGTTTTCTAAGCTAAATAAATATAAAAAAAATGAATAAACGAAAGAATCACCAATTGTGGCTCTTTTGTAAACTAATCCACTTATTAAACAACAAAACAACATTAATCAACCTAAGAAAGAAAGTCCATGAAGCAGGCGAGTCGCCCGCCGATAAGTATAGAATAAAGAAAAATACTCTATCTAAAAGAATTAACATAACCTTCTTGGTTATATTAATTCTTGCCACGAAGTGAAGCAAGCCGGGGTGCGAGACGAAGAAGTTAGAATCCAAACCAAAGTAACCGACATCATTGAAAGAGCTGCATTATTAAAGTGAGGTTGGTCGGGATATATTGGCAGGTGAAAAAAGGGCAAAGTGGCTTTAGAATTTGCGATCGAGAGCCATTACGTATTTTGTGGATCGTCCTTCGCTTTGCTTGCTGGCAGGATATCCTGAAAGAATAGAGGGAATATCTTGGACAGATCTCAAGACAGATCTGCATGGAAAATTGCGGACACGGTCTACGTCGAAGAGTGGATAGATATAATCTAGAAAAGACGACGAAGCTAAATAAATCCAGACTTTAGTTATCAAATATAATAACAGATGAATAAAAGTACTACACGAGTAAATAACGTTGGATGTAAAGTTGTTTTTCTAATGCAATATAAAGGAATGAAGGTAGCTCTGTCAGATAATGCAAACTTAACTTGGGCTCTGTTACAATAAGGTTTTTTTTTATTTTTGCAAGTTTAATTTAGGAAGTCGCTCAGGATCAAAGTTTCTGTTTTTGATTTTTTTGAGCAAATGCGTGGTTTCATCTTAGGAGCGTACACCTTTGCTCATTATTTTGTCTATAGGTATTGCGTTTTGCTTCGCGCACTAAATTCTTTTGGTAAAATTGACATATTTTGGTTGTCCTTTCCTTATTAAAACTCGGCTTTTAACTGAACAGAAAATTAAACGCCATGCTATTTATATATCTTACAAGAAGTGTTCGAGAATTTTTGTAACATTCTGAAAATCGCTGAAAAAATGTGGCTAGTTTATTAGTTTTTTTTACAACATCTTCAGGTGGGATATTAGTAAAGATTGCTTCTAGATGATTAGCATCTTTGCTAATATCCCATCTGAAGATGTTGTAATACAACGAAACCTAGGTCGTGGTAAAGAAATTAAAGAAAGTAGAAATAATACTACATCACGTAGTTTCATTCAATTGTGTAAAATTTTGTTTAAAAAAAGGATATAATAAGTATTTATTATAATATTCAGTTTATAGACTTATATATTCAGTTTATAGACTTGCCTGCTTGGTACTTTGAATTTATAAATCTTGTCTCGCTGAAAATTAAATAAGATAAATAATTTTTAATCTCGTGTGTTCGCTAATGTTTGATGGAATAGCAATTCAATATTTTTTGTTTTATTTATTGTCTTGGGTGTAACCAGGAGGCCGCCCTAGAGTCTAATAGAGGATAATGATACTGCAGTTTCTAATGTGTATTATATCTTAAAAGCAAAATAAATACTGCCATCTGGCGGAAAATTATGAAACGACGTTTTAATGTACTGAGATTACGATGCTTGTTTACAAAAGACGCAGGTGTCGCTAGTAGATAAGTAATAGTTGTATTAAATAATAATCTAAATGGTAAGTGTGCATCATGAGTAACTTTCCCGATTTGTGTAAAATTTCATATTATATACACGCCATTTATGATTCTATTTCGTATTGTGAGTACGTTAGAAGTTAAGGTTTTAAATTTACGTTAATAAATTAAATAAAATTATGAATTTGTTAAATTTGGTCAACAGTGCTGGCACCTTCTGCAAATATAAGTAGCTTAGTTATTTATTGCAAATAAGTAGGCACCTAATTTGAGTCAATTATTTTTTACTTTTTAATACCCACTTCTGTTTTTAAAAGATATTGTATTCATAATACCTAAAGGAGTGTAACTTCAATATATGTATATATATATATATATATATATATATATATATATATATGTATATATATATATATATATATATATATAGACAAGTAAAAATATATGAGGTATAAATGATTAAATAAATATTTCATGAAAAGTTTCTTAAAATTTTTCGAAATTAGTTGCATATCGTGTAAATGCTTTATTCAAAATTTATCAATAAAACCATACTTTTATTACTGAAATCCGTTCCACGAGAGATGTTCCTGTAATTGTTTAGATTGATATATGACTAATTTAGGAATATTTTACACCTTTTTCGTAGTTTCATTTAATTGTGAATAATGAATTTCTATAAAATTAACGCCAAATATATTCAACAAAATTCATTTTTTGTTTAATCATAAATGGTTAAACAAAAAATGAAGAAATTTTAATGTCTGTATAACATTTTTAACATCTCTTCAGTGTCTGAGCAATACAGCTCAGTAGACAAAATATTTTTAAAATGATTTTAAAAAAACGAAATGATGTATTGATTATGCTAATCGACCTCCCATTAGTTTATTACACATTATTTTGATCAAATAATATAATCAACACAGTCGATATTACAAAGTAATACAAGTAGTATAAACTATTGAAATAATGTGTACTAACAATAAATAACATAAAACGAGAATAGGTGCTGTAAATTAAATGTTATCAGAAATTCAGTATTTACATGGTTATTAAAATTGTTTAGAAGCTAAAAAATATTATTTATTACACAGAATTACAATATTATACAGAAATTACTAAACAACTTTCGTAAATTCATGTAATTTTTTAAGAAAGTTTTAAATAATGCAATGAATTAAAAACAAGGGAGTGCTGTACTAGCATCACGCTTATATTAATAAGCGAATTTCAGTGAAACTTTTACACCTTACAGATTTTATCAATATCTGCAACAGAATTCATCACACTACTCCGCAATAGAGATGTGTAAACTTGAGAATGAGAGATATAAAAGATATAGCTCACATTTATAACGACATAGCTCACCATATCTCTCACTCGATCACTTGAAATCAAAATGTATCACTAGCTCAGGAGTGAGCGGCGTCTTTTTCGTTTCATTTCACTCACTCGTCGCGTCGTGAAGATAGATATAAAAGTATATGTTTTGACGTTACATGAAAGAGAAAGAAAACGATCGAACTGTTTAGTCAAGTATGCAACTGGATCTATGCAGACGAACGTAGCTACTCGCGATCGAATGTGAACGCTGTGGTAAAGGATACTTTAGTTCGCTCAAAATATTTGTGTAAACAATCACATTTTTGTTTCATTTCCAAATTCCAATTTATAATTTAAAAGTGAACACACGATCACACTGTGCATGATCAATGTATCCCATCACACTGAACTAATAAATTTAATTGAACACGCGAACTGACCATGCTTGGGCTAAGCGTCGCATTACACTGAACTGACGTGTAAAATTGAACATACCAAATTAACTGTACGTGAGCAATATATTGCATCACACCAAACTGACAGGTAAACCTGAATACTCTAAATGGACCATGCGTGAGCAATGCATGAAGTCGCACTAAATTGATAGGTAAAACTAAACATACCAAACTAACCATGCGTAGGCAATGCATTGCGTCACACCGGACCGTGTGTTTTATATGTACGCCTCACACGTAATTGACAGATAAATCTGAATAAATTAAACTGATCGTGCGTGGGCAATACATGGATCACACTAAACTGATAGCTAAAACACAATAACACATTAAACTAACTATGCGTAGGGATGCATCGCGTCACACCAAACTGATGGTAAAACTGAACACGATAAACTGACTATGCATAGGGATGCATCGCGTCACACCAAATTGATAGGTAAAACTGAACACAATAAACTGACTATGCGTAGACTGATAGGTAAATCTGAACACACCAAACTGATCATTATAGGCAATGCATCGCGTCACATTGAAGTGACAGGTAAAACTGAACACTCTAAAACGTTTTAGAAATGTCTTTCTTTCAAAGGAGAGGTTTCTGTGCGATTCAGTTGCGCGCGCGGTCGACTTGAAAATGCTTCAGTTCTAAACAGATATATTATTAATATCGATTAATAGAACGCTTTCATTACTTTTCATTGTAAGTTGAATTTCATCTCCATCAATTTTAAATGAATAATTATCTCAATAATTCACTTTAATAGTATAATTATGAATTATGTCTATGGAAATGGGTTCTCCTCGTAATGTTGAACGTTAAAGAATTTGTTTATACGTACGTATTTATATTGTTAAATGAAATTTTCTTGCAAGCAGCGCAAATATAATAATTTAAAAGATAAAAATAAATCATTAGTACTCGGATGTACGAGTTGACACTTGCTTCATATACATTCAAACTTTGCAAATTTTACGGTCCGAATACATTTTAGTATTAAGAAAAGCGTGAATTCAGTTTTTTTCGCGGTGAGAGGTTCCTTTATTCGTTCATACTTAGCAGGTTAAAAAATATGTCTTTTCAATCGGCAATACCGCTGATTTTAATTAAACATAAATGTATTTAAATAATGCAAAAATAAAAAAAAAAACCACCACTATGTTAAAGAAACCCTTTTGCCCACTTGGTACGCAAGAATGCAATCGAAGCGTGTCTGTGTTGGTTTACAGTCCGAGTCAAAAAACGTGGATATGACAATAAAATAAAACGAAAAAAGGTACAATATAATAATTATCTTAATTAATAACTACTATTTATAAATTAAAATAATATAAATTTGAGCGCAACAAGTGTAATTATTCAAATACGTTAAAAAAATTTATGTAAATTTAATAATTTGACCAGGGAAAGTACTAGTAGATGCTTTATTCTATTCGTACATTCTTTATTTAGTAAGTATAACAGATAATCTACAATTGCGTTAGAAGTCAGGAAAAAATTCTATTGGCGAATAAAACAATAAAGAACAAGTCGGTGTTGTGAAACTATTTTAGTAAGTATAACAGATAATCTACAATTGCGTTAGAAGTCAGGAAAAAATTCTATTGGCGAATAAAACAATAAAGAACAAGTCGGTGTTGTGAAACTATTTTTAGTAAGTATAACAGATAATCTACAATTGCGTTAGAAGTCAGGAAAAAATTCTATTGGCGAATAAAACAATAAAGAACAAGTCGGTGTTGTGAAACTATTTTAGTAAGTATAACAGATAATCTACAATTGCGTTAGAAGTCAGGAAAAAATTCTATTGGCTAATAAAACAATAAAGAACAAGTCGGTGTTGTGAAACTATTTTAGTAAGTATAACAGATAATCTACAATTGCGTTAGAAGTCAGGAAAACATTCTATTGGCGAATAAAACAATAAAGAACAAGTCGGTGTTGTGAAACTATTTTTAGTAAGTATAACAGATAATCTACAATTGCGTTAGAAGTCAGGAAAACATTCTATTGGCGAATAAAACAATAAAGAACAAGTCGGTGTTGTGAAACTATTTTTCAAAATTTAGTGTCAGTTTAGTTTGAGAAAAAGTGAAAAGATTTGTTTACGGGAGTATACAGCAAATGTAGTAAATTGGGTTTCATGTAAAATTTGGCTATTTAAATAGTGTGAATAATATTTTCTAGCAAATAGCATAAATATACATCGGTAATGAAGAGCTTAAGAAGTCATCTACATCTCAACTCAAGTCGACATATATATTATATGCCACTGACATTTTGATTAAAAATGTTATGTAGAAATTAAGTTTTGAAATTAAGAAAATAGGCCAAAATCTATAGTTTTGCAAGTTGTGCTGAGTGATTTCTATGTCTCTTAATGAATTATGTTTATCATAAATTTGTATAATAAACATGTACACATTGATATAATAAACATATACTTATATGTAGAAATGTAATTTTCTTTTAAACGTGTTCATAAGAGTATATTAAGAGTATATATATATATATATATATATATATATATATATATATTTAAAAAGATGTTCAATTAAAATTTATTTGTGTGTAAATAAAACTGTGGCTATTATCTAAATGTTCTATAAATTGATTGAATAATAATAAACTATTAATATAGAATTCTGAAGACGATCCTATTTTTTTCAAATGATAGAAAACTATATAAAAATCCTATAATATCCTTAAAACATTTTATACTAAGGTGAGGTGATCTCTAACAAGTCGTAGAAGAGGTAGACCAAAATTACGATGGATCGATTCAGTGGAAGAAGATTTTAAAATTCTCAGGATAAAGAACTGGAAAACCTAGGCGAAGAGTAGAACCTCCTGGAAGAATCTCCAACAGAAGGCCTTGGCCCATCCTGAGCTGTCGCGCCAAATATGATGATGGTGATGAGGTGATCGTTTATGAGGAAGATTTTATTTTAAACCTGAAAGTATTCATTTACACATTTTAAATGTTACAAAAGGTAATTTTCTTTTTCATTTGTTGTATGAGAGAGAAGAAATAAAATGTTTAAGGATACGGTATAATATTAGTGATACGGTGCAAGTGTTTATTGATACGTTTCGATGCATACTATTGTTGTATTATGTAAAAATTATAATTGATCTTTTCTGTCTTTCCTTCTAATTGCTTAATTTAAAATTTAATTATGATAGCATTTTTAATTGATATCGTTTCTCATGAAATATTGTGTGTAATTAAGAAAATTATCCATGACAGGTGGAAAATTGATTTATGTTTACGAAAGATAAAGGAATTAGATTTGGATCTAAATTTAATTGTCTGTGGCTCATTAAGTTTTTGCCTCTACAGATGGAATATCCAATATAAACATTAAGGTTATCGGTGAAATCACTATAGACACAGCAATTATGGTAGGCTTTTCAGGTAAATTATTTTAATGTTTTTATATTTCTCACAAATACTGCCAATGGTCAGATTTTATCAAAAATAAAATTATAAGATATTCGTTATTATCGTGGTAATAATTAAGTATTGTCCGAGTTAAAAAATCGGTTAAAAGCCCAATTTATTTATGGTAATTTTCAAAATTAAGAAACATTTTTTCTCTGTAAGAAACTTGAATAAATATTTTCTAGAAAATTTATTCGATACGATTCGTTCACGTAATTATAAAAAAAGCCTCGTGTAACGTTCCAAAATTCAATAAAAACAGTACTTTTAGCTTCAATCTTCAATTAAATTTTTAATTTAACTGTACAATTAAGATAATTCAATTGGGAAACCGATTTCTCTAAAAATATTATAGATTAAAAAAAACGAGTGTGCTTTAAACCACATGACTGAAGTAAAACTTTAAATTCACAAAATATGAACTTTAAAATGAATTTACAATTTTATTCACTTTAAACGTAGAATATTTAATGTATTGAACAAAATAATAATTTATAAAATTGTTCAAGAACGAAATGAAATTACAAAATAATATAAAAATCACCGTTCGCGTAACACTAGCAAACTCGCATATATATATATATATTTCATGCACTGGCTATGAGAGGAAGAGAGAAAGAAAATGTGCGGGCGCACTGCTCTCTCTTGCTCCTACAGTGTGATACAGACAATAGCCTTGCACTGTGTCTTAGATATACGAAACATAACTGGCTATGAGAGAAAGAGAGAAAGTAAATGTGTGCTCTCACCTCTCTCTCTTGTCCCTACAGTAATATACGAAACGTAACTCTCTCTCTTTTTGTCTTCACTAACTTATATCTCCCTCTCAACTTCCGTTCGCCTCCCCCAATCACACTTTTCGTAACGCTCTCGTCACGCATTCACCAACTTACTCCCCAAGTTAAGCATGCTTAAAGAAGTTTTACTTCAAAAAATGATGGTATCGTTTGGTAAATAACCCAAACTAATTGTAAAGCGATAAATATTCATTATTTCTTATGTTTATTTCTTCAGTATCCAATAGTACATGTTTTCAACTTTCTACTAAACTGAATACATGACAACAACTAAAATAAATTCAACTTTCCAAATACAAGTTAAACACAACACAAGTATTGCCTTTAAATTCAACGAACGTTATTAGGACGTCGTAATACTGAATATGCAGACATACGCGGGAACGTTTTTAAGTTCGCGGAATGGAAAGGTAGGCCATTAGTAACGGTGATTAACGGAATGATAGCTAGTTAAATAACTCATTATTAGTATAAATACCAAGTTTTATCGTAATCGGATCATTAGTCTTTGAACTATCGTCGAACAAACAACTCAATCTGGAAGAAAGTCTGAACTATAGAAAAAATCGAGTACCACGCCATCATAAAGTTCCTTACCAAGCAAGGAAAGTCGATTCAAACCGTACTGAAAGAGATGGCATCTGTTTACGGGGACTCTTGACCGGGTAAAACCATAGTTTACAAGTGGCATAGTCTCTTTAAACAGTGTAGAGACTCATTTGAAGACGACCCACGCCCCGATCGAAATTACTACTCCAGAAATTAGTATTGAAAGATGTCAGACTAAAGACGAAACAGCTTGCAGAGGTTTTTCCTACAATAGGAATATCGGATACAAATATTTTTAAAATTTTCTATGATCATCTTGGCATGACAAAGGTCAGCGCAAGATAGGCGCCGAGAATGCTTACACCGCCTCAATAACAACGCCGCGTGGTGTTCTCGAGCTTTTTTGGACCTCTGTAGTGAAGACAAGGATGGAATATTGAGTCGAATTTTTACTGAAGACGAAACTTGGGTTCATCATTATAAACCTGTGTCCGAACAAGACTCAATGCAGTGGCACAAAAAAGACACCACGACCCAAGAAATTTAAGGTGTCATAGTCGGCTGAAAAAATCATGGCATCCATATTGATTTAAAAATAAAAATTTCATTTTAAGATAAAAATTTTCTAGCGAGCAACATACATTGATTTAAAAGATGCAAATAAATTTATTGTACGTCAAAACGGTTTGTTCACATATACTCTATATAGGAAATGTAATAAGAAAAATAATTTTTTAAAATATAATTTAGTTAATGATATTTTTCACCTATTTCATATATTATATTGTTCATCTATTTAGTATGTTATATTGTTAATCTGTTTAGTACATGATTTAGTCCATCTATTTAATATGTGATATTATTCATCTATTTAGTATATGGTATTATTTATCTATTTAGTAAATGATATTTATCATCTATTTCATATATGATATTGTTCATCTATTTAGTATGTTGTATTGTTAATCTGTTTAGTACATGATGTAGTCCAATTATTTAATATGTGATATTATTCGTCTATTTAGTATATGGTATTATTTATCTATTTAGTAAATTGTATTTATCATCTATTTCATATATGATATTGTTCATCTATTTAGTATATGGTATTATTTATCTATTTAGTAAATTATATTTATCATCTATTTCATTTATGATATTGTTCATCTATTTAGTATGTTATATTGTTAATCTGTTTAGTACATGATGTAGTCCATCTATTTAATATGTGATATTATTCATCTATTTAGTTTATTGTGTTATTTATATATTTAGTAAATGATATTTTTCATCTATTTCATATATGATATTGTTCATATATTTAGTATGTTGTATTGTTAATCTGTTTAGTACATGGTATAGTCCATCTATTTGATATGTGATATTGCTCATCTATTTAGTATATGGTATTATTTATCTATTTAGTAAATGATATTTATCATCTATTTCATTTATGATATTGTTCATCTATTTAGTATGTTATATTGTTAATCTGTTTAGTACATGATGTAGTCCAATTATTTAATATGTGATATTATTCATCTATTTAGTATATGGTATTATTTATCTATTTAGTAAATTGTATTTATCATCTATTTCATATATGATATTGTTCATCTATTTAGTATATGGTATTATTTATCTATTTAGTAAATTATATTTATCATCTATTTCATTTATGATATTGTTCATCTATTTAGTATGTTATATTGTTAATCTGTTTAGTACATGATGTAGTCCATCTATTTAATATGTGATATTATTCATCTATTTAGTTTATTGTGTTATTTATATATTTAGTAAATGATATTTTTCATCTATTTCATATATGATATTGTTCATATATTTAGTATGTTGTATTGTTAATCTGTTTAGTACATGGTATAGTCCATCTATTTGATATGTGATATTATTCATCTATTTAGTATAAGGTATTATTTACCTATTTAGTAAATGATATTTTTCATCTATTTCATATATGATATTGTTCATCTATTTAGTATGTTATATTGTTAATCTGTTTAGTATATGATGTAGTCCATCTATTTGATAAGTGATATTATTCATTTATTTAGTATATGGTATTGTTTATCTATTTAGTAAATGATATTGTTCGTCTATTTAGTATGTGATAGTAATAGCACGAGGAAGCTATTTTTCTAGTTATTAGGATATAATTTTTCGGTTCGGTATTATTCGGTATTATTTTACGGATTTTTGGTCTTGGGTTTAATTGCTATACATTAAATATAATATTTAGATTAAAATATATAAAAAAGGAAACAATGAATTGTAAAATAAATTTATTACCATATAACATTTCCAAGCGAACGGATCCGCCGGCAAACTATTTCTAGTCTCTATGTATTGCAGTACAACTTAAACCGAAAACATGCAAGGACTTATGAAGACATAAAAACTAAATTAAAGTTCCCATTACATCAATTGTAAATAAAAAAGTTTCATTACCATTACCAAAGTAGAAAAAGTCAAAGTTATTAGTTATTGTGAACTTCTACATATAGGTACCATATATACGTTTGACGTCAATAAACGTAGGTACATGTGTTGATAAAGTTTATAAGTAAAATATTCTGTTGACATAGAAACACGTTATATATCGCGTGCCTTGCATTAGTAAACGGTTGTATAGACGTATTCAGATTAAAAGTTGAGTTGCCAGCGTTCGAAAATACACGCTTTGAAATTATTTTAATACCTGGCAATCCAGTTTATTTATAACTCCAGTGCCGTTCTAATCACGTTCTTATTTTAATTTTATATTCATAAATTAAGTTTATTGGCAACTCGATATTGTGAAAGTCAATATAATTAATTCAATAACTTTGTTTTCGAAATTGATGAATTTTAAAAGCAGAATCGCGGTGGAAAGTTTAAATATATAATTTTGCAACGCAAACAGTCGAAGGTCCGTCGTATCTTATTTGCGAAGAAACGAGAAAGTTTTCGATTGTAATTGTCAATATTGAGTAACCAGTTTGACATATGAAAATTGAGTTATTGATTTTTCTGATTATCGAGTTTCACTTATAAGTATTTTGTAATTATCTTCGTTAATTATATTCTCTTATTGTCTTAAAGCATATCAAACTGTATGTACCTATTATGCCAGTTTATACATATTCCTACTCACAATATATACGATTATACGCGACCACACAGTTAGTAAACGTATAGTGATACTGGCCGCAGTAGTTACGAGTTGGAAATAAAAAAAAGGTGATTGCCGGCGAGTCTCAGCGGTTCTCAACAGTTATCAGCTAATAAATAAACATTAATTGAAATTAAATTTACTAAACAATTGCCTACAAATAAATCTACATTTTATATCTATTTACCATATTTCGATACGTGAATTTCCGGTGGTTGTTTCGAAGTTGGGACCTTTGTTTAAAACTATTTATTTGACTGAAATACTATATATATATTTTTATATATAATATTTTTCCCATTATGTCATTGTGGTTAATTATACTGTTATATAAGATTATTATTAAAATATGACTGTTATTCAGAGATAATTTAAAGAGTTTCAGAAAATTATACATTAATAAATGTGAATTAACATGAATTATTTTAAGTATAAAAAAAATTATTTCAGTAATAAATTCAGTTATAAAGTAATTTATTCTATTTTATGTTTTTAAAACCATTGACAGTACGTATTTTTATGGCAGTCATTGTTCTTTTTAATCAGTGTTTTTTCCAAATTGTATTATGTTATACTTTTATTTATGTTATACTTTTGCCCTTTAAGCCCAAACTAGGACAATCACGGACAATAAATTCGTCAGGTTTGCAGAGTAAAAAACATATCATAATCGATTGTTCAAGGCGAAGCTAAAAGTATTGAAGCTAGAGACATGGAAGGACAATAGTATCCTTTTGTGACATTGATCCATCCTAAGAATTTTCTGACATTCAATCCATAGGGAAATGAATGTGCGTATCCATTTTTTTTTGAGAAAATAATATAACACACTTATTTTTCTAGAATATGGCATAAAGAACCAAAGGAACAAATTATTAATCATTTAGAATCAAATTGGAATCAATAATTAGTCAAAAGTCAACCTGTTTGAAATAAAATGAAGATTTTATCTTTATAAATTCAGGAAATCCCGATGAAAAAGTAGTTAAGTTTCTTTGTTACCCAACACCTTTGCGGTTTTGTCAGAAATAGTAGATTTTTTTTGTAAAATACAGCTATTAATTTAGTGAATTCGTATGTAACCATTAAATCTTTGTCTGCTCTTTTTTTAATAGTCTAGTTCGTAGTGAGAGATTTTTTTTTATGTAATACGGTACTTGTATTTTGGTACGGTAATTTCAATATTGTTCTTTTCTTGATTAATCTATTTATGTTTGTGTTTATAATCTATTTTAGATAAACACGAGCATAAATAGATTTATAAATTAAGTTTGCTTCTAGGGAAGCCTAAAATTTGCATAAACATTACCTAATGCAGACAATAATTGTAATGAAATTAGTGGTTTAATTTAGTTGAATCTTTTAAAGATATAACCTCTTTAACTAAGCAACTAGATTATAAATAGAATATAAATCATAGTGAATATGAAACTATAATTTGAACCGTGTTTTCATTAAATGAAATTTGGTAGATGATTAAAAATTTTATTAAATACGTCTGTGACAAATAAATGATTAAAAAAATTAAATGAAGTAAAATAATTTAAAAGAACTTATTATATAATATATACTATTGACACTTGATAAAATAACCAAAAAACAAACTTACCAGACGTACGCATAATCTATGTTACTTTAATATCCCTCGAAATATTTAATTTGGATTCAATATGTCCACATCATGAAAAGTCAAAAGGGCCGAAGTTATTGGGATGAACTTCAATATATTGGCCGAGTCTCAATAGGTTTATTGGATTTAGAAAACCAAGGCTGAAGCAAGGATAACCGTTCTTGCTTGATACAAGACGATACATTCAGTTATAAAATGAAAACATAAGTTAAACGAAATATTATTTGCTTCATTACTAAAAAGTAGAGCTTTTCAAGCAAAAATGTGAAATAAAAAAGATCTGTTCTTTTGTATCAAGTTATTTTCATCTAAATCAGATAGATACTCTACTTTAGACTTTTTATGTGTAGACATTTTTTAAAGTAGATGTTATATCCTAAAGCGAATGGTTTTAGCAACAATTTTCAGAGATTATAAGGATAAAAAGAAGATTCGAAGAATGTGTGATGGGATCCTTTTTGTGGTCTTCATTATTATTTGAATTTTATGTTTCAAAAAGAGTAGCATTTATAAGTTTTGTTTAGTAAAGTATGGTACCTATTGTAGAGTGTCACGTCCAACAAGGACGTGTATTAGTAATATGAGCGATAAAATGACCATAACGAGTAAAAATAACCGTAGGTTATTTTGCCCACGATATCCGCAATTACTCATTTGTTATTAGTTAGTCTCTGAATATTAATTATTGAATCGTTTATTTTACCTAGAAAAACCAATTGGAAACGGAAAGCGTTACGCCTACCTTTAAATAGAGTATGACAAAGAAATGATTCATGATATGTAAATATATTTACATACGCTGATATAACTTTATGACTATATGAGGAATATGTTGTGTATAATTCTGATAATTAATAAAAAAAAACAACAGTAACCTACTTCTTCAATGGCTTGACAGCCTAGGATGGGTCCCTGCCTTCCGTAGAATCAACTTCCAAGCTCTTCTGTTCTTGGCTAGAGACATCCAGTTCATTACACTTAGGATTTTAAAACTTTTTCCAAACAGTCGATCCACACAAGTTTAGGTCTTCCTCTTTTTCGGGAGCCCTGTGGTCTAGCTGGGAAGATCTTTTTGTTGCCCAACTGTTGTCCATTCTACTCAAGTGCCCTGCCCTTTATTCTCTGAATTGCGAACAATAACCTATTAAGTACAAATAGAATTGATACTTCGTAAGTTACGTATGCACTTAAACTCATATAATAATTTAAGTGTTCATAGTATTTTACCCTTAAATGTTCATAAATTAGTGACATAATTTTAGAAACATTTTTTACAATATATATCGAAATACTTAACATGAAATACAAAAACCACAAGCAATGAATTCATACGCAATAAATCCACACGCAATAAATTCATAAAAAGAAAAAAAGCATTTTATTTACTGCATATAAAACTTTCAAATAAATATTTTTGAGTGCTTTATATTAAGATATATGCGTCAAAGGTTTCGTAGAAAACGACTGGATCGACAGGTAGACGGACGGATATGTCAGACATCTTATAAGGGTTCCGTTTTTGTTTTCGATGGACGGAATATTAAAAGTACCAAATTTGTCATTAAGCTGTAATAGAATGACTGAGTGACATGGTTCATTAGCATCTGTGATAGAAATTACTTGATTTTTTAATTTTCATCAGTTTGGAAAATTATGACACAACTAACAATAACATACTTTAATTTGAAATTCCGTTTCTGAAAAATTGCCCCCAGTACTCTGATCCAACGGAGATTAAGATTTTTCCAGTTTCAAATAATTTAGCAATTAGATTTACGAATAATATATATTTTTTATCGTAAAAATAGTGGATATCTATAAAATAATCTATGAGTGTTGATAATATCTAATAACACAGCAAGATAGGGCAATTTTTATCTCAACAATTTACTGACTGCCATACAAAAAATTTCATAAAATTAAATTATTGCAAGTACATCGTTAAAAGAAAATTGGGTTTCATAAACAATTCAGGTCGTAAATTGGTCGTGAGGAGTGATACGTAAAAGATATTCCATAATTCGTTGACGTTTTTAAACATCACTCCGTCATTTCCTGTTCAATAGTTACGAAGTGTCTTTTTTCAATAACATTCGAAATGCGATGCGAATTTATGTTTCCAAAGTTGTCTAAGAAAAAAATAGATATTTTAATCATGATTACCCATTACTATCCTTTCTTCTTTTTTTCTTATATTTTCCCTTTTTCGTGTCCATGTTTTAGGATTTCGCATTTGAAACGGAGAAACCTGCAGATCTTACAAGATCAAGAGAAGACTTTTACGTCCAAAATATGTCGTGACCTTAATATCTAAAACATATTAAACCGTAGGTAATTTGATTAAATTGATACACGAATAAATTTATACGAAGTGTGTGTGTTAATCAATAAAGGAAGTTATGAGGATTTTAAAAATATAATTTTTTAAAATTTTATTTAACATTGTTCTACAGATATTAAAATACCAATATAATACGCTACAAATCATTGTAATTATTAAAGTCAAAATTATGAAAAACCAGCATTAATAGAAATATATATACTTTATTGAAAAAATATAATGGTTCTAAAATTTAGGAAATTTGAAATATTTACTATGCTTTTAGGCCTGTTAAAAATATAGATATTTGTAAGTAGTTTACCTGAAATACTTTGAGTACAAATTGAAACGTGTGTCTCAGATCGTATGAACTTCTCACAGCGCAAGTTATATGTGTACTTGTTTCTGCACTAAAATATATGAGTGTTGCCATAAATTGTTAAGTTATTGATTTATCATTCGATTCCTGTGAATATTCTAAATGACTTGTTTCATGTATTTTGCAAATGGATTTTTTCTGAAAGCGTCGTTGAAAAATTATTAACTCTTTTCGAAAACATTGTATCATGTAAAACCAAAATCAAACCAACCAAACCAAAAAAAAATGTAGAACCAAAATCAAACCAACCAAACCAAAAAAAAATGTAGAACCAAAAAAATGTTACTAAAGCTTTTGCTTGTCGTATAACTGTTTTGACTTTAACTTTTTGATGCTGTAAACTGATTTTTGCCTAAGTATTTTTTCATTAATCAATAATTAAAACTTCAATTTCAATATATTTTTCAGTGATAATTAAACTAAAAACCTTGATAATATGTAGATAGTACGTACTAATGGGTAATTATACGTATTTTGAAATTATAGTTACAAGGCTCGGTAATTATTTTGAAATTATTGGAAATTAATTTTTGTTCTTGCTATTTTGATAATTTTGTTGTATTATGAGATTGTTGGTTGAAATGCTTAAAAACTACAGCGGCACTGCACATTATTTGGCATAAATATACCTATAAAGGTTCATAGTATTACTACTAAACTAATTACAAATATTAATATAGTTTCTCAACATGCAAAAGTATTCTCCACAATATATTTAAAAGCCTTCAAAATGTAATTATTATTTCAAAAACTATTAAATTTTAGAATCACGGTGATAGTTTTCCAGTAAAATTTGGATAAACTTCTGGTAGCATGGTTTTATTCATAATTTTATTTATTTTATTTCTGTACTTTAATGTATCTATTTGATACATATGGCGGATTTATTGCTAGAAGAGCAATCTTTTACAGCCAACCAGAACACCAGTCAAGCCCCGCTCAACGAGCGGCCGGGAATCGAACCCGGGTCCCAGCGGTGCGCCTCGCAATCAAAGGCCGTATGTCTTGTGATCAACCCAACACACCACAGTAACGATAAGTGGCGTGTTGGGTTGCTGCCGGTGTGTGAATTTTAGCTTCCCCAATTTTGCGGATAGGAGGGGTGGTAAAGTTTCGTGTGAATATTTTAATGCATATTCTTTGTGGATATATTTTATCCCCACACCAATTTTCAAGTTTATACATCAAAGGCTTTCTTAGAAAAAGGGCTGTACAGATGGACTGATGTACAGACGAGCGGACATGTGAATGATCTTATAAAATACTTTAAGGGTACATACAAATGTTTATATATGCTTAAGTGTGTACGATACCTTTATACTGCTTTATTTTGGTAAATTTAGAGTTTAAACGAAGTCAGTAGAGACTTCAGAATGAAAATTATGACGAAAATGCAATATTTTTGTCCGTTTGTTTGTTACTTAATAAGACCGTAACTAAGCGACGACTGCTACTAAATTTGGAAAGCTTATTGTTTAACGCACGATAATAACCAATGAGTATGATAATAACCAATGTGTGGACGTTTGTTTCATAATCGTGCCTAAAATATTAGGCAGGTTTTTAAAGAAATTTGTATAGAAATAATTATGATTTAAACATATTTGTATTATTAAATGCAAAAAATATTACAACATAATTCCTTTAGACTGGATTCCGACGCTTTTGTTAAGTGATAAACATTTAGTATTACAAAATGATTCTATGTATATTAAATTTGTTGCCTAGTTATCCACTTAGGCGAAGATGTGTTTAAAAGTTAGTAATTTATACGATTATAGTTAATTTAAGCAGAGGGCAAATTTACCATTTCATTATCATGAATTACAGTCTGTAAATATAAGTTTTTCTATAAACAAATATATAATAATTTTTATCAAGCGTGTTATCCTTCAATATATTTTTATAAAATCATTCTATACAGGAAAATACAACGCAAAAACAATAACAGTTTGAGAATAAGCGCAACGGTAAAACCACGTTATACAAGAATGTAAAGGTCGCGAGAGCCGTCGATCGTCAGTAGTCTGTAACGAGCGCTCGGTCCGTCGTCCGGCGTGACATCCACACGACCAACGAGCGATAACCTTGCGAATAAAATAATCAAATAGTGACAAAAATTATAAGATATTAAAACGCAGAACAAAGTAATAAACTATATAATAAAAATAAGTGAAAATAATATTCCATCAAAATGCGTTCACTTATATTAATAACGATTTTGACAGTGATATTGTCTAACGCGCAAAAGGACGTCGACAAAAGCAAAACAAGCTTCAGTGATAGCATACGCACTTTCCAGCTTAAGCTACTTTATCACACGGGCTCCCACCTAAGTCGACATCTAGTTATGGCTCCTTTCTCCGTTTGGGCGTTGCTGGCGGTCTTGGCGGAGGGAACAGCAGGATCCACCAACCAAGAACTCAGAAAGTACATCGGCAAAACTGGCAACAGGAACTACAGTCACGAAAGTTTTGCGAATATCACTAAATTTTTTAAGGAGTCGAATTCTGTAACTGTTGAGAGAACCAGCTCCTTGTTTTATGATAATAAAATAATAATAAATCCTGATTATGCGAGAGAAATGACTATGTACTATGGGACAAATATGCAGTCGATTGACGCTTCACAACCGCAAATTGCTGCAAGTCAGATTAATTTATATTTCAGTACAGCCACTCATAATCGAATCCGTCAAGTGGTTACTTCCGACGATTTGAGAGATGCCAGGGTAATATTGACCGAGACTCTCTATTTTAAGGGTAGATGGGCGAAACCTTTTAATGCATCAACGACGACGGAAGAAAATTTCCATAATGATGCGGGCGAGATGACTGGCCGAGTGAATTTGATGTACCAGCGAACGCCGCTAGGTTTCTCTAATCTGGAGAAACTTGGCGGTCATGTGATAGAGCTGCCTTATGCTGATGACAAGTTTGCCATGCTTGTTATGCTACCGTATCGTGGGGTTAGCATTACTGACCTGTACTTGAATTTAAAAGACGTACCTTTTAGTGAAATATTCCGTCGATTGGCAGAAGATAAGATTAATTATGGTACCGAGGATGTTGATGTTTGGTTACCAAGATTCAAGATAAACACCGACGCTTCGCTAGTGATACCCATCGCTAATAGTGGTGTACATCAGATTTTCACGAAAGAAGCTGACTTTTCAAGGATGACCAATGATCATATGTACGTGACGAATATCATTCACAAAGCGGAAATCGAAGTTACGGAGGAGGGTACTGTGGCATCTGCAGTAGGCGGTGCTTTGCTTTCGCATCGTACAGCTGTTCCCAAATTCAAAGCTGATAGACCCTTCCTCTTTATAATACTGGAAAAAGCATCGGAGACGATACTATTTTCGGGAATATATTCTGAACCTTCTTTGTTTTGAAGCATTAAGTGAACGGTGATTTTATGTGAGATATTAGAATTGGAAGTTTGTTATTTAAAAGTTCGTCAAAGATTTGTTAATTTATGAAGCATTGGAAAGCTTTGAAGAACGCTGTCAGTGATATCAATTTTGATATTTATTAATTTAGTTATTATTAACATATTGTTATTGTTAATAATGAAAATTGGCTATTTTCTTTTTTTTTATTTATTGAGTAGTTTGATTTTGGCCATTGGTTCATAAAAATACTCTTCTTTCCGTATTGTTTTATTGCAGATAGTTATATTTTTATTGGAAATTTAGAGTTACTTTCTTTAAAACAAATCAATATTCAAAAATGTTTGCCAGTTCATTATAATATTATATAAAAAATATTAGAGTGTATTGTACAAACCATTCTTAAATTATAGATTGAAAAGTGTTTTGCTGTTTCTATCCTGAATTTACAAAATTTATATGTATAGCAAAGATAAATATATAACCATATGAGAAGACATTCGAAAAGGTGAAATTTAGAATAAAGTCGGTCCAATTTTTCAGATTGGTCAAGCATTCAGAAAAAAAAGTTTTGGGATGATCCTTTAGAAAAAAAAATTGTTATAAGAGTTCAAATGATATGTGAATATAATCGCTTTTTGGCTTAGTTTCTTGGTTAATACGACTTTGGTTTTAAGTTTTGTGATTGTTTATAGATTTATTTTCATTATCATAAACAGCTTGGCCTAGTGCACTGCTGGATATAAGCTTCTCAAATGTGCATATTCTTAGAGGCACGCTCATAATTGTCACACTGGTCAGGTACTCGCCTGATCGAAATGCGTAGCTTTTCAGATCAGCGGGACTGCCACCCTTCAACGGTCTGTGATATTTAGCTGCGCGATTACAAATACTATTCTATCCCCGCTTGACGAGGGACCGGGAATTGAACCCGGAGCCCTGTACTGCGCCACGCCGATAAGGACGTAAGCCTTGTGATCAACGTCTTGTGACCACTTTTTAAATTTTGATTTTTTGAAACGCAAACTATGTATACATTTTATTAGTGCAACAACTTCTTATGGATGTTGATGATAATCTATTATCCATGTTTTTTCGGGTCATTTTATGACCATCGTTCAATGTTTCAATAAGAGACCATGTTTTTTGCCGTATTGACACCTCCACCCTTCCTGATGGTTGAGTATGCTCGGCGCTTACGGCATCACTATACTATTGGCACCTTGCGATTTTTGTAGTGACTATGAAAGGAAAGTCCTTTATAATTTAAAAATTTTAGTAACACCTCTTTCTTTATTTAATGATGATTAAGAGTAGAAATAGTCATTTATTTTAGCGTTGTCTATGAACATGTTTCGGTATCATTAACTATATATATATTTCTTCAATTCATATAGATTTTTTGCCGTAAAATAAATAGGATCATAAGCGTTTGACACATTTTAATCTTTGTTTAGACATTTGTTAAATTATTTTGTTGCTGATTTTAAATACTTATGTTAAATATAAAAATATATTAAATTCATTTCAATCAAATAATAAACCTCAGGAAACTTTAGTTTTAATACGTGAGTATTAGCCATTCTGTTTTGCGTTATGTTACATATCTGGATCTTCAAAAGCTTCCTTTCAGTAATGTACCGAAGATGACTGAATACTTTAGAATTTGATAGATCATGATATATTGCAGTTACTGATAGGGAAATATAAATTAATTATTGAACTATAAACTTTTATTAAAAATGTAATAAAGGAAATGAGAATTATAAAATTATGATTATTATGGTTTTTGTAATAGAAATAGTGAATGAAGAATTATAAAACTATGATTATTATGGTTATTGTAATAGAAATAGTTTAACAATTAAGTACATCATAAGTAATTCAAACTGATTGCGGAGTAAAGGTACGCAAACTGTATCAGTAAAGAGAAAAGGGTGATATATATCGTTTGACAGGAAAGATATATATCATTCATTTATATCTCTAGCTCAGTAGCTCAGTATCTCAGTAGTCCGAGTTATTTACGAAATTATTTATTAGGCATACGTTTAACGTATGCGTTGAACAATGGTCATACAACATGGTGATAAATAGTAATGACTGAATATTACGTACTATTGTTTGAAAATAAAAATAAATTGTCCAAGAGTGTCCACTTTGCTTAATACTTTGCAGGTTAAGGATTTAGGACTATCAACTTAGATTTAAATTATACATAAAATAACTTTAATGATAATTGAATAAATTGGAATAGATTGGCGTATTTATACAATTATAAATTAGAATTTGGAAATGAAACAAAAAATGTAGTTGTTTACACAAATATTTTGAGCGAACTAAAGTATCCTTTAGTTCGTCTGAATAGATCCTGTTGCATATTTGACTAAACAGGTCGATCGTTTTCTTTCTCTTTCATGTAACGTCAAAACATATACTTTTATATCTATCTTCACGACGCGACGAGTGAGTGAAATGAAACGAAAAAGACGCCGCTCACTCCTGAGCTAGTGATATATTGATACATTTTGATTTCAAGTGATGGAGTGAGAGATATGGTGAGCTATGTCGTTATAAATGTGAGCTATATCTTTTATATCTCTCATTTTTGAGTTACACATCTCTATTGCGGAGTAGTGTGATGAATTCTGTTGCAGATATTGATAAAATCTGTAAGGTGTAAAAGTTTCACTGAAATTCGCTTATTAATATAAGCGTGATGCTAGCACAGCACTCCCTTGTTTTTAATTCATTACATTATTTAAAACTTTGTTAAAAAATTACATGAATTTATGAAAATTGTTTAGTAGTTTCTGTGTAATATTGTAATTCTGTGTAATAAATAATATTTTTTAGCTTCTAAACAATTTTAATAACGATGTAAATACTGAATTTCTGATAACATTTAATTTACAGCACCTATTCTCGTTTTATGTTATTTATTGTTAGTACACATTATTTCAATAGTTTATACTACTTGTATTACTTTGTAATATCGACTGTGTTGATTATATTATTTGATCAAAATAATGTGTAATAAACTAATGGGAGGTCGATTAGCATAATCAATACATCATTTCGTTTTTTTAAAATCTTTTTAAAAATATTTTGTCTACTGAGCTGTATTGCTCAGACACTGAAGAGATGTTAAAAATGTTATACAGACATTAAAATTTCTTCATTTTTTGTTTAACCATTTATGATTACAAAAATAATAAATGTAAAATTTTGTTGAATATATTTGGCGTTAATTTTGTAGAAATTCATTATTCACAATTAAATGAAACTACGTGATGTAGTATTATTTCTACTTTCTTTAATTTCTTTACCACGACCTAGGTTTCGTTGTATTACAACATCTTCAGGTGGGATATTAGCAAAGATGCTAATCATCTAGAAGCAATCTTTACTAATATCCCACCTGAAGATGTTGTAATACAACGAAACCTATGTCGTGGTAAAGAAATTAAAGAAAGTAGAAATAATACTACATCACGTAGTTTCATTCAATTGTGTAAAATTTTGTTTAAAAAAAGGATATAATAAGTATTTATTATAATATTCAGTTTATAGACTTATATATTCAGTTTATAGACTTGCCTGCTTGGTATTTTAAATTTATAAATCTTGTCTCGCTGAAAATTAAATAAGATAAATAATTTTTAATCTCGTGTGTTCGCTAATGTTTGATGGAATAGCAATTCAATATTTTTTGTTTTATTTATTGTCTTGGGTGTAACCAGGAGGCCGCCCTAGAGTCTAATAGAGGATAATGATACTGCAGTTTCTAATGTGTATTATATCTTAAAAGCAAAATAAATACTGCCATCTGGCGGAAAATTATGAAACGACGTTTTAATGTACTGAGATTACGATGCTTGTTTACAAAAGACGCAGGTGTCGCTAGTAGTTAAGTAATAGTTGTATTAAATAATAATCTAAATGGTAAGTGTGCATCATGAGTAACTTTCCCGATTTGTGTAAAATTTCATATTATAAACACGCCATTTATGATTCTATTTCGTATTGTGAGTACGTTAGAAGTTAAGGTTTTAAATTTACATTAATAAATTAAATAAAATTATGAATTTGTTAAATTTGGTCAACAGTGCTGGCACCTTCTGCAAATATAAGTAGCTTAGTTATTTATTGCAAATAAGTAGGCACCTAATTTGAGTCAATTATTTTTTACTTTTTAATACCCACTTCTGTTTTTAAAAGATATTGTATTCATAATACCTAAAGGAGTAAAACTTCAATATATGTATATATATATATATATATATATATATATATATATGTATATGTATATATATATATATATATATATATACATATATATATGTATATGTATATATATATATATATATATATATATATATATATAGACAAGTAAAAATATATGAGGTATAAATGATTAAATAAATATTTCATGAAAAGTTTCTTAAAATTTTTCGAAATTAGTTGCATATCGTGTAAATGCTTTATTCAAAATGTAGCAATAAAACCATACTTTTATTACTGAAATCCGTTCCACGAGAGATGTTCCTGTAATTGTTTAGATTGCTATATGACTAATGTAGGAATATTTTACACCTTTTTAGGTTTCCTATTGGGTTGTCAGTTATAAAATTCAAGAAAAGTTTGAAAAACGAAACTACTCATTGTAAAGGGGACATTAAATGAATGGCAAATTTTTTTTTCTTTATTACGAAATTATCATTTTTTAATGCTAATTCATAATAGTTTTCTAAGCTAAATAGATATAAAAAAAATGAATAAACAAAAGAATCACCAATTGTGGCTCTTTTGTAAACTAATCCACTTATTAAACAACAAAACAACATTAATCAACCTAAGAAAGAAAGTCCATGAAGCTGGCGAGTCGCCCGCCGATAAGTATAGAATAAAGAAAAATACTCTATCTAAAAGAATTAACATAACCTTCTTGGTTATATTAATTCTTGCCACGAAGTGAAGCAAGCCCGAGTGCGAGACGAAGAAGTTAGAATCCAAACCAAAGTAACCGACATCATTGAAAGAGCTGCATTATTAAAGTGAGGTTGGTCGGGATATATTGGCAGGTGAAAAAAGGGCAAAGTGGCTTTAGAATTTGCGATCGAGAGCCATTACGTATTTTGTGGATCGTCCTTCGCTTTGCTTGCTGGCAGGATATCCTGAAAGAATAGAGGGAATATCTTGGACAGATCTCAAGACAGATCTGCATGGAAAATTGCGGACACGGTCTACGTCGAAGAGTGGATAGATATACTCTAGAAAAGACGAAGAAGCTAAATAAATCCAGACTTTAGTTATCAAATATAATAACAGATGAATAAAAGTACTACACGAGTAAATAACGTTGGATGTAAAGTTGTTTTTCTAATGCAATATAAAGGAATGAAGGTAGCTCTGTCAGATAATGCAAACTTAACTTGGGCTCTGTTACAATAAGGTTTTTTTTTATTTTTGCAAGTTTAATTTAGGAAGTCGCTCAGGATCAAAGTTTCTGTTTTTGATTTTTTTGAGCAAATGCGTGGTTTCATCTTAGGAGCGTACACCTTTGCTCATTATTTTGTCTATAGGTATTGCGTTTTGCTTCGCGCACTAAATTCTTTTGGTAAAATTGACATATTTTGGTTGTTCTTTCCTTATTAAAACTCGGCTTTTAACTGAACAGAAAATTAAACGCCATGCTATTTATATATCTTACAAGAAGTGTTCGAGAATTTTTGTAACATTCTGAAAATCGCTGAAAAAATGTGGCTAGTTTATTAGTTTTAAACTTAATATTTCTATATATATAACAATATAGTTTTACTAAAATATTTACAGAGCTTTGTAAATGAAATTTTGCAAACATACGCTTTATATAGATCATAGTTAAAATGGGAAAAAATAAAAATACCTTCTCATTCATGTAAAATGGGAGCAAAAAACGCACAACATTCAGTTGGGCATCATTGGATAGGTATTTTAAAATGAAATTGAGTTTTTATTAAGTATTTTTAATTTTTAGATTGCAGTTCCTAATTATTAAACTTTGAAGAGTAACGATTACTTCGACGCTAATACAATTTCAACCCACAAAAAATTTCGAAATGAGTTAATGATGCGGATTTTTTTAATGATTTAGATTCTTTCATCATTTAAAGAACGTCATTTTATAAAACTTTAAATAATGTAACCCTTCAATAAAAATAATACATATTCTTCACAAAAAAAATCTTCGGGCGCCATTTTCTTAAAATGTATTAATTATTACCATCCACTTGAGATTACAAGAAAAGGGAGGTGGGCTGTATCAGGGATGCAGCCGCAGTGGAGTACGTGAAACGTCTTGAGCGTACTAGAGCTCTTGCATGCCAGTTTTGTACGTTACGTACCGCATGCATTGGCGCCATATTGGAGCAGTCGTCAAATTTTTGTAAAAACACAATTTTATTAAATTCTGCAACTTCTAATGGTCACAAGTGTGAGTTTTATGTATCATACCTATTATAAAGCCGTGAGCTCTGTCAAACGCGACTACTCCCGCTCGAATCGATCAATGTATTGCTGAGTCATCACTAATTAAACATGGCGCGCGATAGTAAGTTTAGTTCCAAATGAGTCGTGCTGCACGCGACTGCAGCGCCATTTATGCCAACGATATATGCACCACCGAGTAATGGCTCCTATCCTCTAAATTATGGTACTAAAATATCGGTTGGTGCTATACCTCCAAAGTTATAAGCAATTTTGCCATAACATATTTCGTTACATATGTTTTTTGCAAATGACCCCCCTTTAACCGAAATGAAAGATATATCATATCCATAACTCTAAATATATAATATCACCATCCACTTGATATTAGAAGAAATAAGATTATGTGTATTACTTATTACCAGAGAGATTATAATTAAATAACCCTGTCTCTCTTACTTATCACTCTCTACTTGAGATTACAAGAAAATAATTCTATCTGTATTACTTATTAATATCCACTTGAGATTACAAGAAAATAATTTTATCTGTATTACTTATTAATATCCACTTGAGATTACAAGAAAATAATTCTATCTGTATTACTTATTAATATCCACTTGAGATTACAAGAAAATAATTCTATCTGTATTACTTATTAATATCCACTTGAGATTACAAGAAAATAATTCTATCTGTATTATTTATTAATATCCAATTGAGGTTACAAGAAAGTAATTCTCTCTGTATTACATATTACCATCCACTTGAGATTATAATAAAATATTTCTATTTGCAATTGATGTACAGATTGATTGATTGGCATAAAAACAGTTTTTTCGACTCCTCTTGAAAACATAAGAAAATAGATTTTTTTGTTTGATCTTTTTTTACGAATTAAGAATTAATTTTTAAACAAAAAAATATTTTTTATTTCTTTTGAACATTTTCTCAGTCGTAATTACGTTTAAACGTTTCATTATCGTACAGAGGATTTAAAAAAAAAATACTCGTATCGCTTAATATTCAAAGTCGAATAAAGGGTTTGCTGGATGTTCGGTGTGCGTGCACTACAGGATGATTAACTCTTAAGCTGCGTTTAGACTACGACACTTTGGTATATAAACTCAGTGTATACATCGAGTGTCTGTGTGTGAACACCACTGTCTGCCATTGCGACATTTATTGCGACACTTGGTTTAGTGTCGCGACACCGAAACCGCCGTATATGTGAACGACCAGACATTAGTGTCAAAGATTTGTGTCGCAATTAGTGTCGTAGTCTTTATATATAGGTTCAAATAGTGTACCTCAAGAATGAAAAAAGTTTTTTATAACTCTTTTTATTTTGTACTCAAGAACTCATATACCAGTAACGAGTTTACTCGTAAGCCGGCATATTGTACCAATTTAACAAAGTCCCGTTTCTATATGTTAGTTTTTATGAAAGAAACGAATTGGAAAGCAATGACATAGTATCTTTCGGCGCTTACATGTGTTGGCACATTCCTTCCAAGCATAAACTTTTACTCTTAAGCTACGTTTTGACTACGATACTTTGGTGTATATACTCAGTGTATACATCGAGTGTATGTGTGTGAACATAACTGTCTGCGCTTGTGACATTTATTGCGACACTTCGTTTAGAGTCGCGATACCGAAACCGTGTCATGTCTGAACGGCCAGATACTAGTGTCAGTTATTTATACGGAACTTTACGTTTGTAAAGACACATATAGTTTATTGTAATATTTTTCTGTTTATGTAATCTTCTAAAATTTTATATTTTATTATCTGTAGTTTACACTTTATATTTTTCTTGTTCCTTCATTTATCTGTGTGTTTGTCACAGAGCTATATATCTAAAACGGTTACATAATGTAATTTTCTATCGTGGATTTTATCACAAGTGGTCCTTTATGGTCACCTTCCTCTATTTTTTAAACTATGGCTTTGAAATATCTGAAAAAAATCTGTATACTAGTCTCTATACAAATGTCTGTGGAATAAACGCGCACTGAAAAAAAAATAATCAAAGTAAGAGTACATAGTTGCAACTTTTATGGTATCATATCGTTTTAGGTACCTAAAATATATTTCATATTTTAGGTACAATATGTATTTTAAACTTAAAATCGATGTTGATTTAAAGTTAATACCAAAAAAAGTTGTCTGAAGTTACTTCATATTTGTTTATTTATAGACCGTCGAAATTATTATTTCTTTCGAAAATTACTTTGCGTTATGTGTATAAATTTTTAATTTCACAATCTCTGGATTTACAATTGTAAAATAATTTCTATATTTCCGTATATCACAAGGCACACTGCCGTTTGCTATTATAAATATTTAAACTTTTGTATGAAAATTGGAAAGACAGTATTAGTGTTTAAATAAATTTTATGATATGTAAGATGTATTTATGTACGTACAGGTATTTACGTTTTTTAAAATTTTCACTAAAAATTGCTGCGAACATTTTCACAACTATTTTCCAAAAATAATTGAAACAGTTTGTGAAATGAGCTTAGGTTCATTTTTAAACTTTTGCGACATCTAAAACAAGATACGGAAAAACAAATATGAAGCAATTTGATATGTTTTATCCTAATTTTCTTTTGCATTGTCTTTATCCATCTGTTCATGGGTTACAGCAAAACAGTTTTAGACTTATGTCTGTGTTATTTTGGAAGTATGTTCTTCAGACGGACCTCAATTTTTATTTAATATATTTTTTTAAATGTACCTCTTTTAAATGTGAAGTGAGGCGGAATTGGAGGACTTTTTTTGGATATCCCATCGATCAAGGACACCTGGATGTCCTTGGACAAGTTTTTCGGAGTGAAGTTGGGATTCTTAACGCTGGAAAAACTTTACGCTATTAATAAGTATGGGAATTATAGGTCTTTTAAAATTTTTAAAAAGGACTGTAACAGCATCTATATAAAGGCTTCGACAGAATTTGTCTATACAAAAGCATTTTGGTATATAATAGTATTTTTGTGTATTTTATAAATAAGTCACGGTGAGAGTTATAGATTAAAAAGTTGCGTAGGCCAAAAGTGTTTAGATAAAATAATTAATCTTCATTAAAATAAATTTCACAGTCATTTAATCGTTTTCAGTAGATGACATTTGATAGTTCATGCGTCATAATTTCAATTGGTAGTTTAGGAGAATAAATGAAAGAAATGCGCCTTTTTTATGTTCAGTTCCTTTCCCCTTCTCAATGCGTAAAGCATTGAGAGGAGGAAAGGAGGAGGGAGGAGTGGAAATGTGCAAAAGGGCAAGTCGCGGTACATTAATATATAAACAAAATAAAACGCAGGTCTAGGTTCACGAAAGAAAAAGTGTAAACTAAAAATTCTGAATGAAATAATTTATCGCAAAGACCATTTTGGTACCTGGGGTAAAAACACTTAACGTTTTAAAATAAAGCGCAGAACTACGTCCATGAAAAAAAAAATATATACCAAAAATTCTGAATTTAAATAACTTAATTGTACCCGTACGAAATATTGGCACGGGTAATTTTGAGACCTCGGGGAAAACCACTTAATGTTTCAAAATTAAGCACAGTAGCACGTTCAGGAAAGAAAAAATATATACCAGAAATTCTGAATTAAATAACTTAATTGTACCCTTACGAAATACACGCAAGGGTCATTTTGAGGCCAAGGGGAAAATCACTTAATGTTTCAAAATAAAGCGCAGAACTACGTCCATGAAAGAAAAAATATATACCAGAAATTCTGAATTAAATAACTTAATTGTACCCTTACAAAGTATACGCAAGGGTCATTTTGAGACCAAGGGGAAAACCACTTAATGTTTCAAAATAAAGCGCAGAACTACGTCCATGAAAGAAAAAATATATACCAAAAATTCTGAATCAAATAACTTAATTGTACCCGGATGAAGTCTTCGCATGGGTCATTTTGACACCTTGGGGCAAGACACTTAACGTGGTTTATAATGATATCGACGCTATCTTTGTCTACTCTAAAATGAATCCGTGTGGAGCCAGGGTGGGTCGAAGGTTTGAAATAATTCGAGATATTTGCTTCATTAGAAAGTTAAATTAAAATGATTCGATCTACTTGCATCGACAAATTCAAGGAATACTATAACTTATTTTACTCGTATTCCGGCACGTCCTTGCCCACTTTTTTTATTAAACGTTCGGTTTGCGTCTATTTACGTCTGACGTGATGCAACGGTATAAATGCATTAAAATAAAATTTAAATTCAACTGCGGCATGTTGGATGGAAGGTTTACTCCGTTATGCACACATCTACACTGTACTCACAAAAGTCGAATTGAAAACGGCCATTCTAAAGATGATATTTGTCATCTCGTCAGCCGACTTCAAGGCAATCTGCTATGAAGTGAGGTCGGTTTCGTGCATGTTCCATCGCCTTGTTTACTGTTAATATATAAACAGGTAATACAGCAATCACGTGATAGTTTAGTTGGGAAAAAAGATAAATTATTAAATATTAATAGAATATATGTAGAGAAGAACAAGAATTAGTTTAAAAGAAAATTGAGAAAAGCGAATACCGGGTGAGCGAGATGATTTCTTTTCATCTGGGTAATAAGGAAAAAATTCTTCGATTAATGGAAAGAGTGTCTTTTTATGACAACCGAAAATATTATTGCGTATAACTTAGTTATGAAAATACTGTTTCCTCTCGTAAAGGGAAATTATGTTATCACAAGTATATTTTGATGGATGGAAAAAACGCTACTTTAAAACTTAATTCGTAATTTTGATTGGGAAAAAATTCTTAATTTTAAGTGGAAAATAGAGAACAACAATTCGCTTCGAAACAAAATTGAGAAAAGCGAATATCAGTAGACTGTTCACGTTCATTTTAGTAATAGGGAGAAATTCCGAGATTACCGAAAAAAAATTTCTGATTATAATTAAAAACTTTATTCCAGGTGACTTTCTGGTAGTTATGGGACTACTGCTTTGTCTTTTAGAGAGAAATTACCACAAATTGATGGATAGAATAACTGTGACTTTAGTGGTTAATTTGTGGTTTTGTGGAGTTTTGTGGTTAATTTGAAATTTCGTGAATACTGGTATTTTTTCTTTTTAATAAATAACAGTTACTATTTACTAACTTTTAATTCGTTTTTGGAGAAAATTTGTACTGAGCGTACTCTTTAGAATTAAATTTAATTTCCATCTCGCTGATGCTATCGCTTATGATGGTTTATTTATACTAAATTGAATTTTAGTGCTAGCGGAAAATTGGGAGAAAAGAGGTGTGAAAAGGCAGAAGAAGGCCAAATACATACATAAATTTATAAGGTTGCATTTAAGGAAAATTTGAAAAATAACAAATCGACCCGAAAATTAGCGGTAGATTTTATAATTGAGCACGTCGCTTTATCCAGGTGTTAAGAATAAACCTATAAAGTAGGAGAATCGGACCACTACGAGGACTCCGATTACATTCAGGCAAATATATATGTGTGTGTGTGTGTGTGTGTGTGTGCGCGCGCGCACGTGCGTGTGTGTGTGTGTGTGCATAATTGTCTAAGCTATTCTCGAAGCGCGTGTTCCACTCTTACTTAACAGATATTTTTTATGACCTTCTTGATAACTTCTGTTCACTTTACGGGATAATTTATAATATTGTATTATGATGGTCTTTAATTTTCCTAATTTTTCTTAATAAGATTTTTCAAATTTTTCATATTGTTGTGTAAATAAAACTACTTTTTGGAATCAGAGAGCTTTTTTTGAACCGATTTCGAAGTGATGAAAGTGACGCTATAAAATGCTTATAAAATATAAAATAAATAAAATGCTTCTATGTGTGTGAGTGCATATAAAGAGATATAGGAAAGAAAGAGATAGAGGCATCGATAGCATTACTATCTAATAATATCAACGCCTCTATCTTTTTCTTTCTTTCGCGTACATGCACACACGCTCATAAAACAAGCATTTGACGGGCTTTTAACTAAAAATAGTTTCGGTGCCAAGTACGGACGCTTCTATTTGTCTCTTACCTACATATATGCCCATATATAGACACAAAGCGCCACATTAAACTAGGCACCGACTTCAGAAATCTCTAACCATATACAATATTTTACAAGCTTATCCATGTCTAGATATGATATTCTAAAATAAAAGTAAAAGTAAAAGTATTTTTTATGTTCAAAAATTATATTTTACCGTAAAAGTTCCATTTCATACTAGTATTTTTACTATTTTTATTTTCCCGTGCGTTTTTTATTCAATGGTTAATTGAAGTCGGTATCGTTTTTTGTTAAAAGTATTATTTTTTTATTTTTTTCTTAATGCGATTTGATCTCTTCAAGAATCCACTTTTAAACTGACAAAATAACAAAACACCATCTAATGTTAACTTAGTTAATTTCATCGTACGACTTTATCCACACACTCAATTTCCTTATCTATTACAGATGACGAACATATAACGTTACGCTAACTATTGTAACGGAATAAGGGAAATAATAACTAATTGATTAAAATATAATTATTTTGTATGTCAGAGCTATCTTCAAATCAAACTATGCTTCATAAAGCATAGTAATTGAAAAAAGTATGCATTTGTTCCAATTTTATACCCAAAAATCAACTATTAAAATTCCATGATTGGTGATGTTTAATGTTGGACGGTAAATTAAATAAATACTTTTATTTTAGTTTTCATAAACCGTAAGTTCTAGATAATTCAAATAGATACTCAAAACAAATATAATTTCTACAGTCTAACAAATTCTATGGTTTTTTTATATACACAGACGATAAAATACGTAATATCCAAATTTATATAGCCTAATACTGAACCTCCTAAAGTAATTAAATTACGAAAATTTGACAACAGATTGAAATTAAAAATAACATAAAACATTGAAAAATGCTATGTGAAGAAAACGACCAACAACGACGTTTACCTTCATGCGTCCGCCCGCATTTAGGTTGCTTACTTAAACACTTTTCTCTCCTTAACTACTAAATTTTAATTGCATGCCCATTCCGTCCATGTGAAAAATTTCATCGCTGGTTAAAATACACGTCATACAGATATACATAGGTATATTATTCATTTGTGTAATTACTACGCATCGAGTAGTTAGATATTTCTTAGTTGTTGTTGCATTACTGCAATGAACAAGTAAATGAATTTTTAAAAATATTAAAATCGTATCGTTCTTATTAAACGAAGCGATTGTGATGAAATTAAAACTAAATGTTATTTCAGCAGTAGTTATTAGTTAACAGTTTTTAAATTATACATGTTCAAACAATCACACAAAGAGACAACAATTCCAAAAACAATATTTTAGTATAATATTACTTTTATTATGTGCCCCTAAGCCATTTTTTTCATGAACGCCTTCAATATACAGACATGTCAATTCTACAGTTTTGTTACATAATTTGTTATTTTACCTATTAGTTATTTTGAAAACTAACTAATAGGTAAAGTAAGAAAAGAACTTTAATTATACCAAGAGGACTATATAAAATGTAAAAAAGATAAACCCGCCTTTCCAATATGGCCGAAACTTGAAAAATAAATTTTTTTACGAACTATTTTTGAAAATTGACGGATATTTGAAAATCGCAAATAAAATAAATCAGTCTTACAAGATGTCACGTCATGTTCAATTAAAATCTCACGTCATAATCAATTAAACTTAGATACATAGATCTCACGTCATGATCTCACGTCATGATCAATTAAACTTAGATACATAGATCTCACGTCATGATCAATTAAACTTAGATACATAGATCTCACGTCATGATCTCACGTCATGATCAATTCAACTTAGATACATAGATCTCACGTCATGATCAATTAAACTTAGATACATAGTCACCGAAAAAATACAAAATTTTCAGATGAAATAAATTTCATACTCGGTTGAAATATGTGGAAGGAGAAGGTTCGTAACTTCAGGTACTGAGTATTTCAGCAAAATTTGATATCTAATAATAAAATACTCTAAATTCTGAATGTTCGGTGTCTTTAGGACCAAAGTTCAATTATATCGCGTTAAGTAATTATAATGTTATTTAGCAATTATAATTATTATGAACATTATATTATACTAGCGTGACCCGTGCGAAGTCTTTGCATTATTTATTCCATTATGAAGCTCAGATGACAGATAAAACAAATATTTTACTAAAATGGACATATAGAGGCGCAAGTATCAAAAGCATTGAGCTAAAGCGCCACTTTATTTATACGTGAGTGGATTTGAAATTAAACAAAAATTTTACCGACCGTCAATTATGTTGACGTTGAGCCGTTAGATGGCAGCATTGCTGTTTTGTGTATATAATTTTAATAATTAATTAATTTGCAAAAACAATAGCAATAATAAATTTTTTAGTTGTGGATGCCGGTGGAGCAAGCAATTATCTATAAAATTATATATAATTTATGTGGATTAGTTGTGAGGTTTTTTCTAAAAAGGGAGTGTAACATCTTAACCTTAGCCTATTAATATATATGATGATGATGATGATTTAATTTTATAACATATATTTTTCTATGAAAATGAGCTTTTGGATTAAAAAAAAATCACCGCTATTTTATATTTGCTTGCTTATTTTCTCTTCAAGTTCGGTCATGTTGCAAAAATGAATAATATTGCGTTGTGAAGATAAAGCTCGCTCTTTTGATCTTATTAAGGGTCATTTTTTAATATTAACCTTTTAAATATTGTGCATATGCTTTGATAATATGGGCCTTCTGATAACACTACTGAAAAAGTTCTTTTTAAATTATGACTGCAAGGTGTAAAGGAAATTAAAATTGGGAATAGTAAAGTAGCTGGAATGAACCTTTAAAGCACGAATAAGGTTCTATACACATTTAGCTACACACACACACACACACATATATATATATATATATATATTTATATATATATATATATATATATATATATATATATATATATATATATATATATATATATATATAATATAAATATTTAAGCATTAAACAAAAATATACGTACCCTACGTATATTTTTGTTAAACTATTGCAAATATCATATTCAACTTATTTTTCATTATGTAAATTTATTACATAGTATACAGTAGAAAACTAATTAGTTGCCTATGCCCTATTTATTTACCAAAGAAAGTCGATCGAAAATTTTGCATTGACGTATGTACCGAATGAGTTTTTCCATATTTTTGATAAATTTTTGAAATATGCTGTTAAAAAGTTATGAGAATGTACTTAAAAAGTAAAAGTTTAGAGACTCCCAAAAAAAGGCCGTAAAAATACTAGTGGACTGAATATTTTCGATTTCCTGTTTTATTTTTTTTTCTATATATTTATGTAAATCAACCACATCGTTCTGTAAAATTTCACAACAGATTATAAAGTAAAAAAACTAAGAAGTTGTTATTGTATATTGCATTATGGCTTTGGAGTTACGATATCATTGTGTTTTTATAAAAACATATTAATAAAAACAATAGGGGAAAATTGTTCATTACAGTTTGATTGTATGACCCTCATGGTCTGGCAATAAATCTTGATGCAATAAAGGCGAAACAACGTGTAGGTGGCGTGTAAATAATGACTTCACTTCTTAAGAATATGGGCTATGTTTGTGCTTCGTTGAATCATATCGGAAATGTTTGTATTTCTTTGGAACGTATTAATGCCGTCCAAATTGTGTTCAGATTATGTAGCGTGCCACAGTCGGTCGTAAACCACTTTGAATATTTCGCAACAGTATTATACAATGGGATTATAAATCGTGATGAAGGCATGATTGTTTTGGTATTGTGTTCGAAGATCGCAGATTGATTATGTCATAGTGATTTCAATAATTCTTATCGGATACATACCAACAACAAGCTATTAGGATTCGTGCTGCGGTACAAAAAATTCGGGAGAATAGTTTAAAAAAACTGATTGAAAATATCGGGCTATTGCCTCCGTTATCTTGTTTTTAAAATATGGCCTAAAAAGCGACTTAAATGCTTACATATCCTATAAAACCAAACTTTAAGATTTAGACGTAACGGATATAAGCGTTATGCATGGTCCTCGTTTCAAACTTTATCACACATTAAGTAAATCTTTAGAGTGTAAACCAACCATACTTATAGGTACCGTACCAAATTGAAAACAGGAAACCTTGCGGTGAGACTTCGTTATCCGTTCGTCAATCTGTCAGTATTACCTACATAGTTATTTTTGGGAATCTATACATGATGTTGAATTGAAAATTGGCATAGTTACCTATATAAGCTCTTCACAAAAGTAAGAGTTTAAAAAAGTTACAAAAAAGCCGGACTTCTGTCAAGCGAGCGAGCGGTTAGATTCAAAAGATGAATGTTAAAGCTCTTATGTACTTGTTAACAGAATAGAAAGTCCCCGCCTGCATATAATGGCGAGACCACAAGGTCATTTTTCCGGAAAGTTTCCGACATATTGCAGAAGAATTGTTACGAAAATCTGTCACAAGGATTTCCACGGATTCGTTTTCGCTTTTACAGATCGTTTCTTAATATTATTAATTGTATTATCTTTATATTGGCATTATTTTTAATAAATTTATGACGTAAATTAAATAAATTACAGGTTGCTCTGTAACTACAGGGTAAATCTAGAACGAAACTATGATTCCCTTATGATCCCCTCAAATATCGATTAGATACCAATGCAACTATTCTAGCAGCTTCTTGTTTGTATATATTCGATAAGAATTATTGAAATTGCTATAATCTAATAATGATCGGTGGTTGAGGTGGGTGGTGGCACACTATATTCAATCAAAGCTCTGTTAATTTTTTTTATTTTGCTTTTAGTGTTTTATTAGTATATCATTAAGTTTAGATATGGAGATTTACATCGAATTATAAAGAAAATTCGCTTTTAGAGTACAGTAAGCAATTACAACTACAGTTGCTATATAATCGGCATTTGTTAAATTGGATTCGAAACTTTAAAAGATAAAAGGTTTTTCTCATAATGCGCTCTCCGGAAGACGCAATTTTCCGGTGTTTTCCTGTAATTTCGAATGCAGTTTTATTAGTATACTTAAATGAGGTTTATTTTTAAATCTGCATATTATTACGTGAAGAGGAAACTTTGTACCATTTTTAAGCATATTGCATGACGAACGAGTGTGAGATTTGGCATAGGTAAAGTTTATATGGACAAAGAACAATAAAGTATTCATTATAAAGTTTATAATGTAAATGTCAAACACATAATGGCCTGTGGTCAAACAATCGCACAGAGTAGAATTGTCACCAAAGAATTTTAAAATCTCTTTAAATTTCCCACCTAGAGATGTTGTCACACAACGAAACCTAGGTCGTGGTTAATAATTTTATGACGTAGATATAATACTACATCACGTAGTTTCATTCAATTGTGAATAAAAATTAAGGGATAATCTATTACTAAAAAAATAACGCCAAATATATTCAATGTCAAATTGACTCATTCGGTCAATCTGTCATTGATTATTCGAAAAAGTTTCAAGCTGTGAATTTTGTGTAATTTCAAATGTTCCCTTTTCAATAGTCTGTGAAGTGTTTGTAGGGATAAAACAGCGTTTATTTTATATTTTCTGTAATAGATATCTGTGTTTTACATAATAGCCAAATACAGCTTGCTTAATATACACCTGATGAAAAAGAAAAAAATCTGTCTGCTTGCTTTATATAGACTTGTTGTAAAAGCAAAAATGTGTAGCAGCAACCTGAATTTATTTACTCTCGCCTTCCTATTAGTGTTTTCAACAAAGTGAGTAGGTAAGTAAATTGGGGCGAATTTCGACCACATGGTGACCTTAGTTAAAATATAAATTTTGTTTCAAGGATTTTAATTTTCAAGTTGTAGTTTTCAATTTTTTCGTAAAAACGATATAAATATATGATGAAATATATAGTTGTATTTTGAGAACATAATTACTGAGAAAATACTTTCTTGAGAAGCTAATAAAGGTATACTTAGATCTTAATTTGCCCATAGTAATTTCACGCAAAATATACAGCTCTCCCTTTTTTGGTTCTCCGGCTATTCCTAACTCTTCTGTAATTCACTATTGACTGTCAGAAATGCAAATTATGTCCTGCTTGCCGACCACATTACAAACGACTGCGCGTGACTTTAGAATAACCTCGGCTGTGAGTAATACAATGCAGCATTTTAATGTAAATACATTTCTCATCGTGTTACTTGGCTGCGCACGATAATGAATCGTTTCCAACTGAACTCGATAGCAAATTATTATTCACAATTATTTGCTATCTGCTTCGGCCTTAATGTAACTTCTGCACGATTTTATGTTTATGGATCATTAATTAACAATTACTTATTTTAAAATAAACTTGGTTATATATGTCAAAAAGTTAGAGAAGGAGAGAGTGGTGGAAATGAGGGTAAGGTGAGGGGGTACCCTGTAGTAGAAATGTTCCGGAAAGTTTCTTCAGTACATTTCTACTACATGGTGCAAATGTGAAGTTCACGCACAGTTAAAAATTAAAACTCATTGTAGTAACATTATTTATTCCTTTTTATTTACACTATACTATAAAAATGAACATACTACAACTAATAGAAGTTTAAGAAAAGTAATTAGTTTGACCCAACAAAAGGTTTGTTTGAACTCAACGGGACATTCAGTTCCATAAAAATAAATAAAAATTGTTTTCCGGTACCAAATATAAAGTATTTTTTTAACAAAAATAATTGATTCTTTAGATAATGATAATTTAACAAAAGTAATTGATTCTTTAGATAATGACAATTTAATAAAAGTAATTGATTCTTTAGATAATGACAATTTAATAAAAGTAATTGATTCTTTAGATAATGACAATTTAATAAGAGTAATTGATTCTTTAGATAATGACAATTTAATAAAAGTAATTGATTCTTTAGATAATGACAATTTAATAAAAGTAATTGATTCTTTAGATAATGACAATTTAATAAAAGTAATTGATTCTTTAGATAATGACAATTTAATAAAAGTAATTGATTCTTTAGATAATGACAATTTAATAAAAGTAATTGATTCTTTAGATAATGATAATTTATCAAAAGTAATTGATTCTTTAGATAATGATAATTTAATACAGAGAGTTAATACTAAATCATTTGGTAAAATAAATTTCTTTTGATAATTAATCTTATCTAATTGCAATTAGAAGCCTTACTTTACAAAATTTTGATATGACAACATTTATTTTATTATGTTTATGTTTTGATTTAATTATTTTAATAAATTTATTGCCATCGGGATTATTTAATTGTGATTGTTAAATTCTGAAAACTTTCTCTTGAATAACCCCTGATTTCAAATTAAAATTTCGGTTACATTGTGGTCCTTCCAGATACTTCCTAACGGGTGTTTTGTCTCTCGACTTTTAGAGTTGAAAAGAAAAAATGTAACCCTTATAAAATCGCTCACATGTCTGTCTGCTTATCTGTTATAGCCGATTTTCCCAAAAATTGTTTAACATAGCGAATATCCTAGGTCTTAATTTTTAAGGGAATTCAAACCATTTCACAACTTATATAAATATATATATATGTATATATATATATATATATATATATATATATATATATATATATATATATATATATATATATATATATATATATATATATATATATATATATATATATATATATATATATATATATATATATATATATATATATATATATATATATATATATATATATAAATTCGTAACCCTCGCAGCATGGTTTCCACTTATACGGGTTTTTATTGCTCTCTTTGTTTAGGATAAGGTACAGATCAGGTTAAAATCAGTACTTATTTGATCGAATGTTCCAGCTAAGCAGAGACTTAAAATTGATGAATAGAAATTGTCAAGACTATGACAGCGATGAAACTTAGCATTCAAAATATTTTTATTCCGATCGAGGGTACTTTTGAGATGAAAATAATATTACTGCAACGTAACGGATGACACCTACAACATGACCGTGTGATCACCTTCAATGTAACTGCGTGACCTACTTAAATTTTCGCCATACGACCAACATTAGGACACCGTCGATGATGGTATATTATAATTTTAGAAGAGATATATCACTAGACATATTATATTATTAAGATTATTTCAAAGGCTGAGAGAGATGTTAACGTCAAGCAAGAATCGAATATAGATAACGTCGATGAATATATATTGTTTATGTCATTATGCAATATATTCACCTTATAGCCAGATTAAACATCATAGTAATCAGCTTATTTCTTTCCCATGTCATAATTTTAGAAGAGATATATCACTAGGTTCAGTAAGTTTGATATATTATATTATTAAGATTATTCCAATGGCTTGGAGAGATGTTAACGTCAAGCAAGAATCGAATATAGATAACGTCGATGAATATATATTGTTTATGTCATTATGCAATATATTCACCTTATAGCCAGATTAAACATCATAGTAATCAGCTTATTTCTTTGCCATGTCATAATTTTAGAAGAGATATATCACTAGGTTCAGTAAGTTTGATATATTATATTATTAAGATTATTCTAATGGCTTGGAGAGATGTTAACGTCAAGCAAGAATCGAATATAGATAACGTCGATGAATATATATTGTTTATGTCATTATGCAATATATTCACCTTATAGCCAGATTAAACATCATAGTAATCAGCTTATTTCTTTGCCATGTCATAATTTTAGAAGAGATATATCACTAGGTTCAGTAAGTTTGATATATTATATTATTAAGATTATTCCAATGGCTTGGAGAGATGTTAACGTCAAGCAAGAATCGAATATAGATAACGTCGATGAACATATATATTGTTTATGTTATTTTACACTATATTCTGGAATAACCGATATGACGTTGACTTGTTTATGGAATGACCAATAATTTGTGGAATAACCGAGTAATATTCTTGCGTCATTTCAGATTTTCTCAATTGCAGCTAAGTATACAACTTGCTGCGCAAAAACATGTTAAAGGCGGTGACCGGTCTTCGTTTACTGACTGGGAAAGTTGGACACAGGTTGATCAGGTTCGCTTTTTGCTTACATTTGAAACTTCGATTATTAGAAATATACAAACGTTAGAGTAATTGCTAAGCGCATAAATTGCTTATAATTATGTAAATATGTAGATGAATATAATTTAAAAATTCCATAAGGCACTTTTACAAATTGAATAAAAATATCTGAAAACACGTTAAAACAAAATTTGTCTTATGTCCTGTTATTATTATCATGGTGTGTGCATACATAAACGAATTAGGCTATGTTTCATGGGTATATAGTATATTTGGGTTATTGTAACGTATTTGATTTAAAATTCCTGAAATTAATAAACAACTATGTAACTAATATCGTATGACTTAATTTTTTTTGTTATTGCCAATTAATAACTAATTTCGCACTGACGTACAATTAAAATGTCATTTAATTGAATTTTAAAGGAGCTGTAATTAAATATGTGTGTGACGTCAATTCAACGCCAATAAATTTCGGCTGGTAAGTAAGCTACATCTGAGTGTACCCTCTTATCTAGTTACCTACGAATCACAAATAGTCGGAGAGGTGCTCCTATGTTCACCTTTATACTCACCTACGCATACTTTTTAGTTATTAAAGATAGTAATTTTACCATTAGTAATGTTACTGCATCGATAGTTTATCTACTCGATAAACTATCGGCTGTTGGATATTTCTATCGTCGTCTATTCGTAGATACAAACGTGACTGTTACCATTATCCGCCGATAGGGGTAATCTATGGAGATCTCTCCCTCTATTTTATCTGATTGATATTTATTTATAGTTATGAAGTACATTATGTTTTTGTAAGTTACTAATAACGTCTAGTTTTAGCAAAAGTGATTTTTAAATAATTTACTTTTCCGATTTGGGTTGTTTCTGAAGAAGAAATAGTTATATGACGCTGTACTGTGACAATATTACGAACTAATAAAAAGGACAGCAGAACTTTTTTTATGTCAAATATAAATGTAACTTAATCTAAATAATTAAAACGTATTTTCATCTAATTACACAATAAGCACACGTGTTACGTAGAAGTCGTCTACTATTTTATACTTTATTTAATGGTATTAATTATATGTTAGTAGAGAAACTTTGCCAATGTCAATTTAAAAAAAAAGTCAAGAATAAAAATATAAATGCTTGACCGCATCATAAGATATATTACTTTTATTTGTATATATCTTTTGACCGTTGGTTTTAGTACATCTTCAATTAGACGAAATTCATCATGTAATCAAATAAATTAAAACAGTCAAGAACAAAAAAACAAAGTTATCTTACCTCTTCAATAATAGTAGTAAATGCCTCTCCAATACAGTCAAAATCTAATGGACAGATAACCATAGATTAGAGATTACAAATGCTTATGGGAGCATACAAACTGTCGATAACTGAAACCAGTCGTCGGTAAATGTTACTATCGATGTTTCGTAAGCTATAAGGATGGACAGTTGATGAAGTTATTGAATTGATAAACATATTCCACTCGCACCTGACTCTTCGTGATCATTTAGTGATTGTGGAAATGATCAAAAAATTCTGATTAAAACTTCGTGTTGTACTATCGGAGAGTTCTGAAGTACAGCAATTGATTTGTGATGTATATACATGGATGAAATCAGAGTTAAAGTAACTAAAAATAAATCAGATCTTTGAGGAGCATATATCTAAAGAATTTAACAACTTGGTAAAGTTTTTAGACACAAGTAGCATGGGTTTATAGAGTAGTAGTTTTATGTATGTTGAAATGGTTTTTACTTTTCGTTAGTTTTACGGCTGAGATAATATACTCAAATAATATAAACAATTCATTTATCGTTATAATTCCAGCGTTTTGTTAAGTATTAGTTACATAAGTTAAGTATTTATTAAAAACTTTTATAAATTATATTCACTATGGATTTTCGCTCTTGTTATGAATAATTAACGGAAGTTCAATGTTAATTGACATCAAAGACTGACTTTTGGCGGTTACCGGGGGTTTTGTTTATTTTAACCAGGATAATTTTATATTTTGGTTGGTTGTTTGTTCCAAAGAACTTTAAAAAATATCTTTTGTTAAAATTAGTTATTTATTTATATTAAAATTTTGTGACAGGGTAGACTGTGTGCAGTGTAAAATATTATGGATATATACCTAAATTTTGTTTCAATCTAATGTCTGTTCTAATTCAAAAGAATTCGATGAGATTATGATTGAATGATGATTGTCCACGAAATTTGTGTAGTAATTTAGTTCGATTTTTTTAATTAATTCTCATTGATAAATTATTCAATTTGCGTAATGAATAATTGTAAATCTATATTTATAATGTTATCTTTTGAATAGTCTCCAGGATTCTAAAATTAGCCGACAACTAATACAGTGATGATAAACTGATAGAGATAGAAATGCCATCATGAATCTCAAAAATTTTGGGAAATTAGAATTTGGAACTCCAAAGTTAGTCAAAAATGAAAGTAGTAATGATTCATCATGGCAGCACCTGTCAGATGTTGCCATGTTTCATCTGTCAGATGCTGCCATCTCAATAACATGCGAAATTCGAATACTGTACCTTCTGTATATTTTAATATATAGTATTAAAGTGACAATAGTATAAATTGAGGAATTTCCTTTCATGTCAATTGCGACACATTTGAAAGTGAACTTATTTTTTGTAATAGATAAAATGCTGAGAAAAAATTACTCAGTACTTTATTGTTACAACAGCCTTTGTCACCCACGGACTTTGGGCTTCCATAGCGCTCCCCAGGCAAGCACGTACGCATCTTCTGGTACGCACCTCACAAGTATTAATGTAGTTCCTTAACCCGACTACGTATACAATTTTTTGATACGTAAAAATAAAAACCTTGTAAATATTTTATACGAGGGTGGTACCTAAGTCTGGTACTTGGTAAATAGATACCCTATAAATATCCTATACGAGGGTGAAAACCACATCAAAATCCATTTAGTAGAATTGAAGGTATAAGCGAACACACAGCCAGACAGTCGTATTTTTTAAAATATATGACGAATTCCGACTCCATCGATCGGACAATTCATATTAATATTTCAATAAATGTTATCAAATATCAACATTCATGTTTTTTGTTTTATATAAGTTAAAAAAAAACATTTTCAAACAACATCAATTTGTTTACATTTATTATAAGTTTTGCATTATATAATACTGACTATAGTCAATATTTTATATAAATATTTAAATACTTATTATTATATGTGTTTAAATTATTTATAAATAATTCATCCGCAATAAACCAGTTTTAAATATATTTTAAGAAAATAAAGTTATTATAGAGGCTGTGATACCAACCTCTGATGTTTCCGAAAATTTTGTTATTTCTCCTTCCAATTTTCATGCCAAAGTTAGGAAAATGGGTTCTCCAAAAGTTTGTACTTATATGCAGAAAAAGAACGTGTATATATTCACACAGGTGATTCTATGTATCAAACTGAGTACAAAATTTTAATGAACTGAATGAAAATTCTCAACCTTATCCGAAAAAGTTGCGATTTTCACAAATCAAATTAAAAAATTTATTATATATATTTTCCAACCAATTTTTTTTGAATAACTATTTTGCCTCAAATGTAGGCTTCTAGAAATCTGTTTTTTCATAATTTTATATATGAACATATGTATATATATATATATATATATATATATATATATATATATATATATATATATATATATATATACATTTGTATGTATATACGGTGTCCGGGAATAGAGGTCGGAGGAAAGAACGCTATTCGTTGGCTATAAAGGCATAAATTGTCGTTCAAATAAAACCTAAAACACACTCTTTTTCTAATTGAAAAGAGCGTGAGAGAGTGTTATTTGAAGCAAAAAAAAAGTTACACATTAACATACCGAGTAATTGCCCGGAGTGCGGTATTTACCAGCAGTGGCGATGTTCGCGGGTTATTCACCCGAGAGGTGCTGAACAATGTGCGCAAGTATCGTGTCTACGAAAAATATGACAAATAATTATGAATATTATTTTAAATTTTCTGAAAAATGTCATCGTTTTAATTATATTTTAATGACGATCAACCATTTTTCAGTCAGCGAATAACGTCTATCTTCGTCCGACACTTATTCCCGGACACCGTGTATATTATATTCACATTGAATTGGAATTGTAGTAATGTAAAATAGTAATATTGACGAAATTGCATTGTATCATGTTTTTAGTATTTATCAATTCATTTTTTTATTTATTTAAAAACACGTTTTCCTTATTTAATGAAAACTATGTCTGTATTTGTATCTGTTTCTGATTATGGAGCATTTTCCCTTAAAACATAAAATATAAAAAAAAATTCAAAACCACCTAGGTTTGTAAGGCACCTTTTCTATGTCGATTGGTTCGATATTAAAAAGTTTGTCATTTTAGTAATTTTAATCTTTCATTGATAAAAGAAATTATTTTCTTTTCTAAAGTTCATTGAATGAAAAATTACCATAAATTCTGAGTGATCCATTAAGGTTCCACCGTAATTTGTGATTACAAATGAATTCCTTGGTTTTAAATTTTCATAGACTTAAATGATTTCATGAAATTGTTTTAATTTATTAGAATTATTTGGACAGTGATATTCTTTCTTTTGTCATCATTTTATTGATTCGCGGAATGTTTGCCAAATTACGGAACATTTATGGAATCATTTGGGTGTCTGTCTGCCCGCCTTCAGCAAGCGATTTGATCGGAAATTATTCGACGACTTTTTTTTTTAAATGTAGCACCGACATAGAGTATAGTGGATAAATTATAGAACTTCAATATGATTCTGGGGTCAATTTTAGGGAGCAAATTGGATAACAAAAAAAAACCAAGGAGATAGGTTAGTGTGTCAAATGAAAACTTATTGAAGTATGAGTTTTACAATATATCGACGAATACTACATATAATGCATTTCTTGTATAAATTTGTTTAAATAATTTTCGGGAAAATTGTTTTCCCTTGACTTTATCACCAAAAAGATCGCTCAGAAAAATTGTGAGAATATGTATATATTAAATCAAAATTATCAGACATATGGTATATATTGAATCAAAATTATGTTTTTTTATTATAACTGTTGAACCATTGGGTTTTAGAGAAAAATATTTAGGACAAAAAATATATCTCACGATCCAAGGAACAACTTTTGTCTTTATACATTTTTTTCTGAATTAATATGCATTTTGATTATGTGCAATGCTGGCGTCGTCTTTGGATGTCTTTTTTTTGCTTTTGCTGGTATCCAAACTCGATAGTAGCACTGTACCTTGCCGGAGAGTATAGCCGTTAATAATGTAAGCGGGGTATCTGATGGCACGAAACACTAATTGTGTAAGTATAGTTTGCACTTGACCTATTTTCACATCTGAATTTTACAATTTTTAAATCATATTCTTTTTAAATTTATTTTATATTTTTTCATTGTGTGAAATTTTAGTATGTAAATAATATATAAATTTTTAGAATATAAAGAAGTATATAAATTTTTAAATTTACATTTTTTGATGGTTTTTTTTCAGATATTTTTTTGTTTTTCATAGGAATACAAATACCATGCATGTCTTTAAAACTATGAAATTTAATGTCAACTGTGATTTATCGGTAAAGAAAAGTGGGTAAATCTGTCCCACCCCACAATAATATTAAGATATATATTAGTGGGAAGCTTTTTCAAAAGAATATTTTTTCATTACTAGGACTAATCTCAATTATTAGGCTGTTCGGAATTGCATCATCCTAAATGTAGTTAATTGCACAATAATCCGAGCATTCATATTTTGCTATTTTTTTTTGTATTCTTCACAAAACCAAATATTACGTTGCATTCAACAATACCCGAAGATTATACTTTCGTTGCTGTAAGAAAGTCAACAGTACAATGAGCCAGCTGCTCTAAAATTACAAAACCCATCAGATAATCAAAATATACAACAGGACCAAATACCTGAGTTTTATTTAACATTAAATACATCTGAATATTAAATACATCTAGGCATTGTGTCATCAAAATATTTCAAAATCAGACCTATCGCTAAATGCCCGAGATGATAAAACTTAAAATGTGTAAATATAGCCTGTAAATTTTCGCTTGGTTTTATCAGAAATATTTGGAAGAGGGTGACTAAGATTCTTTTTATTCTTCTTAGTCGTGCACTCTTGTCAAATTGGTCGTGGTTGCTCCGATGACTTAAGTACTAGGAAGGGCCCTTCATTCGGTCTTCCTGGTCTGAACCTTAGCAATGACTCTCCATTTCTGCCGGTTTGCTGTGTTGCGAGAGCATTCAGTCACGGTAGTTTGCGTTACTGATTTAATTTGGTCCGTCCATCGAGTACATGATCGGCTTCCAGGTATCTTGCCCTCTACGCGGCCCTGATGACTAAGGTACATTACTTCAATTCTGCAAGCTTCCCATGATTTTATTGCTAATTGGTTTACTAGCTGTATACAATATCTTAGGGGAAACTATCCAATGTAGTACTCGCCTAAATGTCTGTAATGGAAATGAATTGGTTCTAATATAGGAGCAAGTCCTTTGTTGAATGACATGTGTAGAGAATCAAGTAATATTCAAGAATAATTCTGTCTACATATTTAATAAAATTGAGAACAGGTGAAAGGAATAAGACATTCTAGTATCGCTCTTTAACATGTCGTAACGAAAGCTGAAGAGAAAGTTAAAGGTTGTTTGAGAGTGTTTAACGAATGAATACGTACCAATTCACCTAGACTTTGTCAAAGTAAGAATTAAGGAATTATTGCGGAGGAACATACATATAAATTCATAATACGAATAATCGAAATCTGTCTAAATAACAAGACCATTGTTGTATGTGATGGAATGTTCATAGCCTTCCAGAAGAGTTGCAATCTTCTATGTCAGAGGCAAAGCTATAACTTACATTAGTTTCAAAATCTACTTAAACCATTTTTGTGTCTTTGATTGCATAGACGAATATAATATAGATATACTAGGATCTTATTCAGATGCAGCTCCTGACGAATCCACATAGAGTGACATTGTTACTAATGAAGAACATCCAATGATTTGGTTTTTCGAAGAATGTGACGTATTTATATTAGATAAAGGTTTACGTGATAGCTTAGAAGATTTAGACTCGTATAATAAAGCACAATATAACACGTGCAAAAATAGAGCCGAAACTCAATTAAGTACCGCTCAACTTACTAGCGTTTAGTAATAATAAGTCGATAGGTGGTTGAGATATTCCCAATATATCTGTATCGTGTTCGATCGCGTCACGTGACGTGTTCGATCGCGTCATCGCATGACGTATTCGATCGCGTCATGTTAGGGCAAGAACTTATTATAGTTATATTTTAA